>JAOTOL010001584.1:1307500-1907500 GCA_034440575.1 Imbricaverruca yamaguchii | reverse complement strand
TAGACGTAGGTGCTGAAGTAGGCTTCGTTTGGCTTAGTCGTAGTCACAATGCAAGAATATAATTGAGAACTTGCGACAGATATCTCATACTGCGCATTCCTATGCACCCGCAGGAGGTGTAAATGCTGCGTACATGAATGCTGAATCACAAACTCATACAGTTCCATAGGCATTGGATCCTACTTTGTAATTACGTTATCGTCTGAAAGCGCCTAACGCTTTTAGTGAGAATGTCCCATACCGTGCTGAAACCTGACATTCAAGCCCACAACAATGATTTGTCAAAGTTAAATAACTCAAGATTGACCTGAAAGCTTTTTACGTACATCAATCCACGTTTAAAATTGTATTACGGTAACCGCCGGCCGGTCGCTTGTAATTATACCGCGCTACCTGGCCATCCATTCACGATGGAATACTAAATTTGAAATGTATATGCAAATGAGCGGTGTGCAAAAACATCTCTAGCACATACCTGTATGAATCTCTTGCAGTACCGGCTTCGGATCCTTTACGTCTCCCAGATGTTCCAGCAGTGCATTGAAGAAGTTGTACAACTGCGAAGGAGACGAAAACATGTAAAGCTCCAACTGCGTGGATAGGGCAGCTGTGGATTGGAAGGATTCTGGACATGAAGCACGCATCGTACATAATATAGCAGAATGTCAGAATGTCCTTTGCCTACGAGCGCAAAGGACAGATAGCCTTCGCTTAACAGTGTCATGGGGCAGGAGATGAATAACGACTATTCTTGTGTCGATTAATTAATAAAATGGCCACAGCTCTAAGAAACCGGCAAACAATTTCCTTTCATATGTCTCTAAAACCCTTCAATATTTATCTGCAAACTTAGTAAGTGCCGAACTATCTGAACTTGAGCTCAGAGCAACACTGTATCATAAAATGCTACTAGGCTTCGCATAATTTGAGATTGAAGAACAAGTTTGCTCCAAATCATGTTGTTCTTTTTGTTGGCTGGACCGACACGTCCGTCCTGGAAACAATAGTGAATGCATAGAATTTACAGAGCTGACTAAGCATCACATCAAAGCCCAGTAAGAGCACATTGGTCACAAACAGACCTCCTCGTTGGGCTTTCGGATTTAGTATTTGCCACTTGTCGTACCTACCTACGTGGGTGGGAAAGCAAATTGCTCCTGCCTAACAATTCCACGCACTCCCTTATTTTAACGAATCAATGGGACTGTTTGTTGTGCAAACCATGCCCCTATGTGCCTCTGAAGTGTCCCTCACACCGCGATCTCCATTAAGAGTAGCATGGACTCCACTCTAAAACGGCTGCATTTACCTGGGCTTGTTATGAAACGAAAGTGCAATATATGGCGATATCATCCAGCCTTTCTCTGACAGGTAAAAGAGGTATTTTGAAGCCATGATGTAAATGCCAACTTCAATTCTCACTATAATTATGAGTCACCAATGCATATTTTTTCTAGTTTTTCAACTTTGCTATTTTCCAGTGGATGAAATAATTATTTGTCCTAAAATAACATATATAAATGGTTATTCGCTCTACTCAGGTGAGGCACTGCCTTAGTGTCTTACATGGGCCGACCGCCCCTGAGTGAATGTGCAGCCAGAACGAACCCAGTTTGCAGATGTAAAGTAAGGTGGACAGCTTGGAAACGAGTTCAGACGATTGACAGGGAGACTCAGTCCGGGCATTCCGACCATTGCTTGGTATTAGGGGAGGGGGCATCTCCGCTTCTTCGGCCTGAAGCTTAGTCAGAGCACTCCAGGCAGTCCGGGCATTGCTTGGGATTAGGAGGGGTGGGGGGGGGGGGGCATGTCAGCTTCTTCAGGCTGAAGTTTAGTCCGGGCAGTTCGGGCAGTCCGGGCATTGCTTGGGATTGTGTGGGGGGGGGATCTCCGCTTTTTCGGCCTGAAGTTATCGTGTCATCAATTTTTTTCATCAAGTTATCACATAAATTCATTCTTTAAGAAGTATTGCTTTTTTGTTGTCGTTTTCCTTGATGTTACTTTTCCTTTTCTTTTTTGACATCACTTATTGGTACCCATATTCTTTTTTCTTTTTCGAGCGATTCTCTTTTTCGTATCTCATAGTGAAGTTCAGTGGAGAAAAGAAACGGAAGATGTGCTTTTGTAGTACTGGATGCTTGTCGTTGAGGAGTGCTTTGATTTTGAAGTTGGGATTCGTTGTGTTTCAGTGTGTGCTAAGTAGTTGTCGGTGATGGAGACTTTTCTACTGTGGCCTTAACTTCTAGGAGTAAGTAATGAGTCTGTATGAACCAACATGACGATACCAAGATGAGCGTATATTTTGTAGTGCCTGCATAGGTGTAAAGGCTATAAGACCATATTAAATTTAAATAGTCCGATGCTTGTGGCCCTGTACTCGTAATACTTGTGGTACTTGTGGCATTGTAAGGTAGCCAAATATCTACATTATTACCGAATATGATCGTTCTTTTAAATTCCCTAGCTTTACCCACAGGCCAGCGCTTCATTAGGACACAGTGAAAATCAGCTCCAGTAACAGTAGTTGAAAACTGCCACTGGTGGCGCTAGTAGTCCCGCTGTTCACACTCGACCCTTATCGAAAAGAATGTGGTCCAGGCACAAACAAAAACCACTGTACTAGTAAATAGCATACATCTTGTTACTCTTCATTTCAGTTCTACAATAGATTTAGCAAATGTGTCAAACTGAGGGATTTCAAGACGTTCAAGTACCCTCAGGTGAGACGCTGTTGTCAGTCCGGCTGCTGGGCACCAGCGCCGACAAAATTAGCCTGGAGGAGGCGACGCCTTCGGAGTAACGTGACGCCTTCGGAGTAACGTGACGCCTTCGGAGTAACGTGACGCCTTCGGAGTAACGTGACGCCTTCGGAGTAACGTGGCGCCTTCGGAGTAACGTGACGCCTTCGGAGTGACGTGACGCCTTCGGAGTAACGTGACGCCTTCGGAGTAACGTGACGCCTTCGGAGTAACGTGACGCCTTCGGAGTAACGTGACGCCTTCGGAGTAACGTGACGCCTTCGGAGTAACGTGGCGCCTTCGGAGTAACGTGACGCCTTCGGAGTAACGTGACGCCGCGCCTCGCGGTTACGGCACTAATATGTCGACACACACACACGCTGCCAGTATTTAGCGGCTGCCTCATCGACTGGCTCAGCGCGGCCAGTCGATGAGGACTCGACTGCAGCCCGCCTTGCGCCCAGCGCCATGGACCTGGAGCTCGCCGGCGATACACGACACTGTCGGTATCTAGCGGTCACGGTCGTGGGGCGCTCGCTGTGCCCGCTCCAGCTCCCAATGTCACGGGGCTGGAGTTCGCCTGCGACACACGCAATCTTGTCACGAACGTCCAGCGTTTCGCGCTTGACATCGATGGTGATGACACCAAGCCGACAAAAGCGACACGAGCTGCACAGCAGAGCGTGCACGTGCAATCGTTGTTCAGTACGGCGTGTGCCGGCCAAACACGCTGAGCGAAGCGAAGCGAGCCCCACCGTGGCGCGCCGCTGTGGGAGCGCCGCCGCGCCACCGGCTCGCCATTTTTGCCGTTATGGATATTACGTGGAGCTGGCTCCCTGTCGGGGGCGCAGCGCTGCAGCGTCGTTGCCGGGGCGCCGCCGCCGACGGCGCACCATTCTCCTGGTGCTTGTGCCGGGATAGACGTCGGTACTCGCATTGTAGATCGCTCGGTCACACAGCGCTGCAGCGTCGTTGTCCGGGCGCCGCGGCGGCGGCGACATTTTTGTTTGTTTGATGGACATTCCGTTCAGCTTGCCGTTCGTCGTGTGGCGTGGTGAGGCTTGTTAGGACAGCAGTTGTCACTTTGAGGACGGCTTAAAAGCCGTCTCAATGAAAATGTGGTTGAAGCGACAAAAATATATATCATTTGTTCAGCGCCATTGCGAGATTGGAAAATGTACAATGCCGATGAAATTGTTCAATGCCATTCGATTCACTGCCATGCGAGAGCGTGTGTAACGGAACTAGTGTCGCTGGGTTCGCATCAAACGTGCGTAGTGCTGTGATAATGATTCATGTTACCGTATTGCAAGAGCAGCGTGTTCTAGCCAAGATAACTGTTCTAGCTACTGCGAGCGCACAGGCTGTGCTTGGCGGCACAGCCTAACCGCTGCCCGCCGCCTAGTGTCGCGGGCGCTAGGTGTCGCCCTGTGACTAGCCCCGCCCTGGCTCGTGATTGGCTGCTACCCGGAGTGCACCAGCCCAACGCTAATTGCCGATTGGCCGCTACGTTTCATTGCACGATCCTCGGGGGTGTTTCGTATGTTGTGTCGCGAGAGTGGGACGGGCAGTGTGCTCATGGAATTCGTGCGGGAGATATCTCTGTGCGTGACATCGCCTCTCAGCCGACCGGCCGGACGACGGCACAACACTAACCAAGTGCTCTGTACGGGTTCTTCCAGAGCCACCCAGCCACTTGTACGATTTGGATCCAAATGCGCTGTCAGAGTCCAATGACCGCAAACGCATTTATTCTGGAAGTGCGAACTGTGTAGTCAAAATTAACAACCCTGACTTAGGTAGGAACCGTGAACCTGAACTGAAATGGTGCATCTTTTAGAAAAAAAAGCATGCACCATCGTCCTTGTTTTACGTCGAGGAAGATGATGCATGGGACTCAAAACCAGCCACGAAATTGTGAAGGGAATGGTTGCATGAGTCTCATTTGTCATTTGTCAGCGAGGCGAAGTGCAGAAAAAGTAGGCAGGCCTACTACAGGCTGCAAATCTTCTATTGTGTGCAAGGTGTGCTCTGCAATACGTTTAGTGATGTTTGTTAAGTTAGGGAAACCGGTGATAAATTATATTCCAGGATCCAACATCACTTGCCGTCGATTCGTTGCGGGTGAGTGAAACTCACTGTGACCGGCAAAACTGGCAAACACCCTAACGGAGCACACCACGGGCCGAAGATACGGGCAGAGTTGAGCGAGAAAAGTTTAGAAGGAAGGCATAGTTTATTGATGGCAACGGGAGAACAGACCGACGGGAGATCAGCATATTTGTGACTGAATCGAAGGCAGAGGCGCCCAATCGGTTGCAAGACTAGCTTAGGAAGTGACATGTATGCAAGATGTATTGGTTGGATGGATGAAGTGGCAATAACGGTGGCTACTTGCGAGGATGGCTTTGATGTCCTGTTAGTATATGCTGTAAGCTTTCGCTTCAACACCTAATCCTCTCCTTATTATCCTACCGAGTGTCATATAACAGTTTTGGTCATGAATTATCTATTAGGTGTAATGGTATCCAGCTGTACATACTCCAGTGTCGCAGACAGCTTCAATTGACACTTGATGTTCACCTTGTCATGATCTGATTTTTTAATCAAGTCTGGCGAACATCTGACGCAACACAAATACACCAACTTTGTTCTGGAGCCATCTACAGATTCAGGTTTATTAGTACCAACCCGATCCTGGCTTCATTTGATTCTGCATATGCGAATATATATATATATATATATATATATATATATATATATATATATATATATATATATATATATATATATATATATATATATATATATATAAAAAAATATATATATATATATATATATATATATATATATATATATATATATATATATATATATATATATATATACATATAGTCACTAATTTCCAACTTGTTGCAAAACCAAAGATTGGGATTGAGAAGAAAAAGGTCCGGTGCCTAAAAATTCCCGTACCCGTATCGTCGTGACAACGGTTAAAATGCTCGTATCGTCGTTTCAGTTTGCTGCAGAGCGCCGCGTTCTGTAATCTTGACCGGCGACTGGCGGCTTTCCACCGGAGTCTGGTGCGTGTGCCGTGCTGTGCCGTGTCGTTAATTTCGTTTAAACGTCAACGTGTTCCCATATTTCTCCATTGGTATAGCATTAGGAAATTGGCGTTGCGGTGTGGTGGAATGCAAACATAGTGTGTTGACTAAACAAATGTATTAACTCAACGTTCCCCTTTGAGCTATTTCAGAAATTGTCGTTTGTTTTAATAAACCATTCCGAAGGAACCTGATCGACTACTGTGCTTGGTTAAATTTGATTAACGATGATATGCCTAACATATCAACGAGAACCACCTGAATGGGTGGGATTGCTATTATCATCGAGATCGCAGGGGAGGTGGCGTGTGATTGCATTATTTGATAATGGTTGAACATTACTTGCTTCTAGCGAACTCCCAAGATTAGCATGGCGGATAAAGTTACCGGTAAAAAGCCGACGGTTTGAGGCCGAACTTTCCTATCGCAGTAGGGAGTCTTGATAATCGATTTTGCTGAGGAATGGAACAGGTATCTGTAATAAATCAACTCAAGATTAGCAAAATGTTGTCGCTGTCGAATTTCAATGTGTCAGATGAACGCAAATTATGGAACTGGCATTGCCTCATACCCATCTGGAACAAGGGGCGCATCCAGGAACTTTTATGGGGGCACTCATCTGAAGAGACGCCACTGATTGGTTGGTTGTTGGTTATTGGTTTTACGACACATCGACCGTTGAGTCATGTAGCGTCGCCAATCTCTCACGCCGATTGGACGCGGGCGAAGAGTAGCGATAGGTGAGACTCGAACTCACAACCTTTCGATTGTGAGACGAGCAACTTACCCCTAGGCTACTCGTCCCCACGCCACTGATTGGAAATATGTCAAGAGGTGGAGGGTGCACCCGAATGTAGGGAGAGGTCCCCTTTTACTGACGAGTGTCTTCGGCTGAAACATTTAAGGGATGGAGGGCTGCACTCGAGCGTTCTGAATGGGCGCCTGCTGTACCCAGTGGGGCACATTCGGCAACAAATTCAGAGGAAGGAGAGGTGCACTCGAGCATTCTGAATTGGCGCGCATTCTACCCAGAGGAGCACCTTCGGCATACAATTCAGGGGAAGGGTGTACTCCAGCGCCCTTGAGGGGCGCCGAATCTTCAGGGGTGGGCACATATCCCATGCGACTTATTGGCTTCGCCCTGCCTGGGTTGCAGTGATTGCACTCAAAATTCTAAGTCAATATCAATTTCAAGGCATACTCCTCAATACCTATCGACGGCGGTCTGGAACCAATGAGGGAGAAGTCACAAAGGCGCGAGAAGCGCGAGGGGCAAGAGGGCAGTGCTGCCGTAACTTTGGGCTAGCTTAACAGTGATCATATGGACGGTATACGTAAATAATCGACATAGCATGGTCCTTGCCCGGACACTCCCAATTTGGAGACGGTTCCAGTGTCACTGCGGTGGAGATTCAGACCAACTATGTGCCGCCACACCGGACGCGCTGATATGGTCCGTGTGCGTTGGGGCGGGTGGGGAGGAACTTATGAACATGAACACAACATATGTCCGCTGAGTGCACAGCATGTCCCCCAGCGCTTAACCCCTTCTTCAAGACATGTACTCCCTTCTCCCATCCTCGAATTCCCTTTGAGCATTTCCCAGGCATAGGCCTAGCATCGCTGTAAGTGCACATTCCGGGGGAAATAGATCGACTTGTTTGTCCGTGCCAAAAATGGCACACCATGTTCCGCTGTTCTATGAGTGTCCGACCTCCCTCTACTCCATTAAGTATGTATGAGAACACATTTGCGCCTGAGCTAAGTACCGACGTGGGAGTAATTGAGTGCTTCTGGTCTTTCCGATCGAGCACTAAGGGCATAGATGGAAACACTTGGCAAACATGCTGCGACAACTTAGATGTCTTTTCACTGACCTAGCCTTAGATACATATGCTAAATACATATCAGATGCATAGGATGCATATAAAGTACAAAAGTCAGCCTCGGAGTTGAATGAAAGCGTGCTATGTTCATGCAAGTTACACTAAAACACCGTTCTTCGTTTGCCAATTCAGAAACGTAGCGAGCAGCGGGAATCTTCGGCCACGTGCACACCAATCGGGTACACATCGTGTCCGCGAAGCCGAAACCTTAGTACCAATGAAGGAACACAATGGCAACTGTTCAAGTGAGCAACAAATACTTTCGCACAGGAAATATACCATGAATCGCTATTCGAACAAATAATAACCAATGAAAATGCTCACATATCACGTCCGATTTTCTGGCTGAAAGCAAAGAGGAAAATCCCACGTCCGACCTAATTCCTCAATCCCCAGGGACGTCGATCCGTCATCTAATAGGCCAATTATGGCCAGCCCCACTGCACCAGCACCCGATCCAGTTCCCGGCCCGGCCGACCGGCCGCCCCGGAGGCTGTCCTCGCGCGTCGGTCGATGGCTGCCGCCGGCCGCCGGCTGCCTGTACTTGGTGGAGGCCGACTGGCGATCGGGAGCAGCACGGCCGACTTTGCGACGCGAAGAATCACACTTCAGATCGGCAGCCGGCTTCAGCAGCTGCCGACGCGGCCGCCCTCAGCAGCTGCCGACGCAGTCGGCTTCAGCAGCTGCCGACGCAGCCGCCCTCAGCAGCTGCCGACGCAGCCGCCCTCAGCAGCTGCCGACGCAGCCGCCCTCAGCAGCTGTCGATGCAGCCGCCCTCAACAGCTGCCGACGCAGCCGCCCTCAGGAGCTGCCGACGCAGCCGCCCTCAGGAGCTGCCGACGCAGCCGCCCTCAGCAGCTGCCGACAGTCGCAGCAGCGGTGGCCGGCGGTCCGTATACGCAGCCGCCCGCCTCGCTGTCAGATGTCGAGTCACTCCAGAGGTGGAAGCCATCAGTTGATGTACTGTGGCGCGATGGTTCCAGAGAGGACTGTGGTGCAGTGAGCAGCTTTCAACTGGGCTACATATGAACCATCATGTAGTGCTGTCTTGTCACTAGCAGTGGGGTGGATCAGCTTGGATGTTCAAACGTATTGTACACTCTTCGCTAAAGCACACAAATTGACACAGAGCCAGCCTAGTATGTGATGAATATATTTGGATATTGGGCATCGCGTAACTGTCACCTACCGGCGGCAGCGACCATCTTCCAAAACGCACCACCACCTGATAATTGCTGGACAGTGGATGTCAGCACTGGCAAGCTGTCAGCTCTGAATTACTGGGCACTGATTGGGCGATAATTGTGTTGAGTCTTTATTTTTACGAATGCATGCTATTTAACTAATCTAGGAGAACTATGAGTGTGTCCAAAAGCTCTACAGCAAAAAGCCAACGTCGCGTCAAAGACATCGCCAACATCAATGTTGCCTGCGGGGCTTGTTCTCCCAAGCGAGCGCAGGAAGTCGCTGGTGCCGGAGAAGCACCCACCAGTGTTGGAGGCAATATCAGCCGATTACTTCTCATGGGGGAGACGCACGCACCACGTCTACGTCGATAGGCTTCGGGTCGGCCGTTCGGTGGGCGTTCGTATTTTCTAAAGTTCACGACTTCTAAAACTCATACTTTCAAATTGAAAGTTAACTTCCAAAAAAATGGAACCTAGTTTTCAAAAGCAGCCCGGATAGGAGGCGTTCATACTTTCTAAAGTTCACCATTTCTAAGCTGGAACTGGATGCGCCTCCGGCCGTTCGTATTCCATGTTACTGGGTGAGCGACCGTCAGAGACGCGCATGAGGAGAGTTGGCCTCAGATATCGAGTAGACATCCAGTGGGTCCCGGGGCACGCCGGCATCCCGGGTAATGGAATAGCCGACGAAGTGGCAAGGCGGGCGGCCACCCTGAGCCAAGAGGAGATACCAATCAACCTCAACGTCGCGCGAGCCCGGCTCAAGCTGCACCTGGGACGAGAGTAGGCCGAGAGCGACCGCGCGACGCAACACTCCAACATCGTGGGCCTAGGCAAGATCCGCCCAGGAGACAAGCTCGGCCTCATCAGAGCCGAGGGGTCACCCAGCCCCGCCTGCGGACAGGTCGCTCCGCACTGGTGAGGGCGTGCCGACATCGGATCCGCCTGTATGACGGCCCTGTCTGCACTGGGTGCGACGACGGGCAGCCGAAAGACGTCGACCACATGATGACCAAATGCCCAGCCACGGCGAGACTCAGACACATCTTCTGCCGCCGCGACATGGAGGCCTACGCCGACGCAGACGTGGTGATATCGCTCCTGAGGCGACTGGGGCATCTCTGACGCCCCCGATATGGACACGGTCCAAGACCGGAAGGACAGCAAAAACAACCGCCCGGGGCCTCGTGGCCCAGCTGCGGACTTTGTTCACTGGTGCGTACGTGACCTGCGTTCTGAGCACGGACCGAAGGCGGGCTTCAACACAGACGCGGCTACGCACGGCCTGCTGAAGTTGCTCAATACGCCAGGAGGGGACGACCTATTACCAACTGGAGCATTCATATCATCAAGTTTAATTTAATCCCAAAGTTCATAACCTCCAAAAGTTAAAATATACTTCAAAACAGGCCCGGATAGGATGCGATCACAAACTCCAAGGTTCATAACCTCCAGCGATCACAACGACCGGCTGCTTTGCTTAAGGGTTCTGGATGGTGAGTTGGATAAAGTGGCAAGTCATGGAAGCTAAATTATAACCTAGCCCAAGGTGAAAACTTCTTTTTCCACAAACGCTTGAACCCAAGAGGTTGCGCGTCTTACACATCATCTTACTCGCCACCAGCCGACACCGGAAGCCGCAGCATTAGGCCCCCGGCCGTAGCTCATGGTAATTCTGAGCTCCAACCGATTGGATATCAGTGGACTGGAAATAATGACAAGGAAGCATCCTGGAGCACTCTGCCAAATAACTGAGCAGCCACCTCCTACTGTGGGCGGTCAGAGTCCTCTCTCCCGTCCCAAATGCTGGACACATTTCTCAGGATTACCCCATGAATCCGACCATGCCAGAGACATCAAAACTGTGAGGTCAACCACCCCACTATCATACTGGCAGTCGCGAAGAGAGATCCGAATCATCAGCCGACAGCTCCTCTGGGGATTCCTCTGCCAAGCTCCACCTACACGCTCAAAGCGTTCTGCTAAAGTCGATGCATACAACTCGCCCTCCCACCCTGCTGTGTCGCTGCCCAGCTGGCACACCGAGAGGTGAGCGTGACAGGCCTGGCACCCACCAGGTGGCAGACTTCTTGTGCGATAGTCGGGTCGGGGCATCGGCGGTTAGCGCCCGCGGCTTTGGACCGCGCTCCGGTCACCGGTCGGCGGGTAGGCTGTGCCGCCAGACAGGCCGGGCGCGCTCACAGCACCTCCCAGTTAAGTTCGCTCAGCAGCCGTCGCTTTCCAGCACCTATCCTCGAACTCAGCGGATGTGGCGGACTCGGCTGGGAGGTTGGGTTCTCTCAAAACGTCATTAGAACCTAGGGGACAAACACAGCCCTGTACTAAGAAGATAATACACATGATTCATTCGCAGAACTTCTACGCACATATCTGTGTCAAGTGTCGGTTGTTGGTTAACCGATTCAGTTATCAACATACCAGCTCCGGTTACGAGGCAAATCACTTCTTGGTAATTAAATACTCGCTTCGGTAATGTCAAATGCCAGGACCTCGTGCAACAGATTTCAGGGCGGAGGGGGGGGGGGGGCTGCAATTAGTTTCCATGAGACCAATTCCCAACCATTCGAGTTTCCCTCCCAGTAATTTCTCAGCAAAGCCAAATAAGTTATTCCCCAGCAGGGAAATGCGACTTCGCTGTGGCGCGGGGGACGGATAACTTGGTCACGACTGGTGCACTACGTGACCCTTAGGCATGCTGAAGGAAGCTATGCCAAATACCCATTGTGGTTATCAGATGCCCATTACAGTAATTAAATGGCCGTTTCTGTTGTTTTTAATCCTCGCCTTGGCTATCGCCTAACACTGGCCAAACTGCAGAGCCAACTGCAGGGACTGAAAGGCCAACTGAAGGGTCAACTGGAGGGTCAACTGAAGGGTCAACTGAACGGCTAACTGTAGACCCAATTGCTTGGGCAATTACTGGGCCAACTGCTGGGCCAACTGCTGGGCCATCTCCTGGGCCAACTGAAGGGTCAACTGCAGGGTCAACCTGCCAGCCTCCTCGTTGGTGCAGCGGTCCCTCACACTACCATACCGCCGGCGTGGCTCCAGCAGCGGCAGTGTGTCGAGAGCAAGTAATAAGGTTGGCATTAAAAAATGTGCCCTGAATTATCAACCTTGGCACCGGAAAACTGTTGAAATATACATCCAGCTACATAGGAGCGAACACGACACCGTGGTTCCAGCGAGAAGAAAAAGACTCCAACCAAGTGCACCTAGCAGTATTCCCTGATTACGTTTTTGTTAGTTATTTGAGCTTAAGGGGCTTCGACCAAAGCTGGCTACGTCTTAAAACGATCGGATCGGACCTTGACCCTAAGAGGGTACGGGAGGCTGTATTGCCACGAACGATGTTGACCGTATGACCGTAAGACTCCCAATGTTCCTAGCTGAAATAGTCCCGCTTATAGTAGGAAGTCCCTCTGAAATGTTTTTACGTGGGCTCGTAGAATGGTGATTGTAGGCACCATGCATCGCATGCCTAGCAACACCATGGCCTAGCAACACCACTGCCTAGCAACACCACTACCTAACAACACCACTGCCTAGCAACACCATGATTTAGCAACACCACGATCTAGCAACACCACAGCCTAGCAACACCACGACCTAGCGACACCACGACCTAGCAACACCACAGCCTAGCAACACCACAGCGTAGCAACACCACGACCTAGCAACACTACAGCATAGCAACACCACGACCTAGCAACACCTCAGCCTAGCAACACCACGACCTAGCAACACCACGACCCAGAAACACCACAGCCTAGCAACACCACGACCTAGCAATACCACGACCTAACAACATCACAGCCTAGCAACACCACGACCTAGCAGCACCACGGCCGCTCTCGATGCATATTTTGAGTATGTTGAAGTCCCGTATGAACATTTTGTTGCGAATTACCCGGAATGTGCGGTCATCATGGCTGGTGACGTTATCTGTAGCATACCCAAGCTTCTACCTCGCTGGCTTCTTCGCTGGAAGGTGGCGACTTTTTTGCCTCGTTATTTGCCATCTCCGAATCAATGAACCCGGCTGGATCGTGCCTGGACGTTTTGTGGTGAGCAATATCGCTGTCCAGCACACCACTACATAATGCTGCTATGTCAGTGCTCGCAGATCGATCGCGACGACATGCGGCATTCGCCGAGCTTCAGCTGAGACGATCGTCGTAAGTGGCCGGTTGCCGCACCGGGTGGATGTTGAGATGTGCAGTGCTGACCTGCTCCAGTGTCAGCGTGTGCGACCGTGGAGGACAGGAGGCGAGTGCTCGCCGAGACGTGGAAGGAGCCGAGCCGAGTCCGTGTCGGAAACCACTCGTCGAGCCCTTCGCCAAATAACTGTGAGAAGCCACCACCTACTGCGGGCGAGTCGAGTCCTCTCTCCCGTCCTGAATGCAACGACTGCGCAACCCTACGACATCGCGCACATCACGCCAATCCGCCTGCCGGATCTTCCACAGGGTGGACGCATCAGAAACATCGGGCTACACAAGCCTGCGGTGGCGCACGTATCACACCGATCCACCGACCGGATCTTCCAGAGTGGGCTCACTGCGTGACCTGGGGCGTGGCGCCGACCAGCTGACTTGTGCTCGACTCGAGTTGAATCGAGAATCGACTCATGAATCAATCGTTTTTGGATGAGTCGCGAGTTGAATAGATTTTCCCCAAAATATAATTTGAGTCGTGAGTTGAATCATATCTTTCTAAAAATGAGTCGAATCATGAGTTAATCATTCGAATATCATGTGTGGGCAGTGCACACTGAATCATGTGGCTCATGAGTCTGATACCACCGAGTCGGATCTGAATCAATTCAAATTTATGTCAGTCTGTTTGAGTCACGAGTCGAATCAGATCTCAAGATCTATGAGTCACATGTGAGTCGACTTAAAACATTTGAGTCGAGCACAAGTCTGCCGACCAGTGCCGAGCCGCCCATCGGGCAGCAGGATCTGCCACTCGCCCCGATCTCACAGCTGACGGTACCGGTTGAATCCTCACACGCGGACGGCACCCAGTATGGTGCAACATCAAACACAGTATAAATAATAAACGGCCTAGCCGGTTACACCACCGGCTATGAAGCCATGCGAAGCTCGGATATGAAGCCACGTTTGCGTTTCCGACGTCGGTCCCCAGATGGCAGCTGAGATGGCCGCCCGTGGCTGCACTGCAGCTTTTCAGGCTGAACTGCCTCGTGCAGGCTGATGCGCCTTAACAGTTCAGCCCATAACATCAGGCCATCTTGGTCATATCATGTGCAGCATGCACAGCACAGCAGTCTGCGGGCCCGACGTAATTTGCGCTCGACTTTTCAAGATGTCATTTGGAGAAATTGGACGTGCTTTTTGTCGCATTGCTAATGCTCACTTGGTGTTCAACGACCTCCAGTCATGGTAGAAACTTGTCAGTGTCCACCCAACGTACAATTCTGGCGACCACGAACATTCTGCAATTTTCGGCCCGGCTGTATTCTACCAGACAATGTCAAAATTGTGGAGAACTTTGTTCACGTCCAGTTCCTTCATGTTCTTCAGCTTATCTAATAATCTTTATCTTCAACTTCACAGGCTCAGCTTATCTAATAATCACCTACTCGCACCAACTCAGCAAGAACTTGAGCCATACCATATTTCGGCAACAGCAGTGCAAACTATCTCTAACCAGATCCTTTGCGACATTAACAAGGGCAAAGTTCAGCTACTTTGCCTGCCCGACCAGATAAAATGCTTTCACGTCATCAGCCACTTCATGCACTCTAAAAATATACCACCTCCCTGCGTCGACAATGCCTGGCTTGAACAATGTCTTTCGGCCACACATATAGCGTGTATTTCACCAATCGTGTGAACGTCTGACATATTTCGGCCTCACGTCATATTGAACGAGGTTTCGTGCAACTTCTAATCATCTTCCTAACCTTTAGTATGAGTAGAACCACGTAAGCCTGGGATTGCAACAGTGAATATCGTGCAAGCTCATCCATTGTGCACATGTTGTAATAGACTTCACGGTATGTCCCTCATATGTTGCCAATATCAGCAAGGAGAAACATAAAGTCGATATGACCATTCTTCATTATCGAGCATATTTCCCATCCCATGGAACAAAATTTATGTTGGCGCTTGCCCTCACCGTGAGATATTCTGACAGGAAAGGGGGAACAGGACCCTTGGCACTTTTAACAACCAAGAATATACGAAATGATATTTTAACTTTTTGGTCGTCTTCGCGCGCCGAAAGCGTTCTCTGTTTCATCATATTGTTTTGGTTGGCTTTCATCGGGAAAAGCCTGGGTATGCCCCTGGAGGCGTCACAACGCATTTACCAAGAGTGCTGATTCGTGTGCCACTTCAGAGGCTTCACAAAGATTTCCTCCAACGAATGTTGGTGAAGATACCAGCTCAGAGGCGTCGCCAGGGATTTGTCTTGAGGTGGTGGATGTGGTGCTAATTCAGTATCCCCAGCAGGAATTTAGCTCTGTGGATCGGTTGTGGAGGTGTCAGTTGATGGTGGCACCGGGAATTTTTATGGGTTGTGGAGTGGTGGTTCAGGTGGTTTGTTTGTTATCGGTTTTACGACACACCGACCATTGAGTCATGTAGCGTCGTCAATCTCTCACGCCGATTGGTCGCGGGCGAAGAGTAGCGACAAGTGAGACTCGAACTCACAACCTTTCGATTTTGAAACGAGCTCTAGGCTACTCGTCCCCTGGTTAAGGTGGGACTTTAGAGGCGCCACTCGGAACTTGTCGCTAAGGGATAGGTGTGCTGGTGCTAATTCAGGGCGTCACCAGGGCCTGCCCTCGAGAGGGTTGGAACTCAGATGCCACTTCGAGGGCTCCATCAATAATTTACCGCTGTGGCTGGTGCTTCGTGTAGCATTTCAGAAACGACATCAAGATTTTATTCTATGGGGCGGTCGTCGAAGAGCGAATTCATGGGTTGCCTATGTTGCCCTATGTTCCTCAGCGGAAGTGCCATCAGTGTTCCGATACAAAGAATACCCACCGCTGAATGGAGCATCCATCCACGACCATAGATTCGCTGCGGCTGCGTTTTTCCCGCCATCACATCGTTCTGTGGCGCTTCAGTAATTCCAAACACCACTGCGTCGACGCCAGCGAGTCACGTGGTTTGCCGGAGAGAGGTGGTTTGACGCCACCGCAGCACCAGACTATTGGTTATTGGCCACGACACACCGGACTATTGGTTATTGGCCACGATACACCGGACTATTGGTTATTGGCCACGATACACCGGACTATTGGTTATTGGCTACGGCACACCGGACTATTGGTTATTGGCTACGGAATACCGGACTATTGGTTATTGGCCACGGCACACCTGACTATTGGTTATTGGCCACGATACACCGGACTATTGGTTATTGGCCACGACACACCAGACTATTGGTTACTGGCCACGATACACCGGACTATTGGTTATTGGCCACGATACACCGGACTATTGGTCATTGGCAACGGCACATCAGACTATTAGTTATTGGTTACGGCACACCGGACTATTGGTTATTGGCCACGACACACCGGACTATTGGTTATTGGTTTTGGCCACGATACACCGGACTATTGGTCATTGGCCACGGCACATCAGACTATTGGCTATTGGCCACGACACCACTATTGGTATTGGTTATTGGCCACGACACACCGGACTATTGGTTATTGGCCACGATACATCAGACGTTCAGGTCATATAGCGTCCGTCGGCAATTCGCCACGGCAACTGGCCGCGGGAGGAAGCCGCATCTGTGGCTATGCGACACGCCCTGCCATCAACAAGCCAGCTCACGCCACGCCCTCCCATCAACTAACCACATTACGCCACGGCCTCTATCAAACTAGCCACATTACGTCTCGCCATCGACTGATGAGCACGACTGTAGTAGCACTCCGCGCCACAGGGAGTCACAGTCACAGACCCGCACACTCACGTTGGAACACTCATGCTGGAGCACCCGTGGTATGAGCACTCCACGCTACAGAGTCAAAGTTACAGACCGGCGCACTCATGTCACACCTGAACAACGCGTCATTGAAATCTCCCTAGTACCTCTTTGATACCTCATCGTCACTAATTGCGAAACAGGCTTTTCCGGTGATACCAACACACATTTGACATGATTGCATTGACAGAATGGGCAGATACTGGCACACGTCACCACTGCGTTACATCAGGTCACGCTCTACTGAACTTGGTTTATTTCTCCCATATATCTTTCCTCTACCTATTAAAATGTACTTCGTTGTCTGCGGGCGTGTTAAGCGCTAAGAACTCTCAAGACGCGACTATAATAAATTCAGCTCTGGAGTAATCGGGCATTTCGGTCTAAATATTTGATGCTAAGATTACGAGCCAACTTATGACCCACGTTGCCGAGGCCCCATGGAACTCATGTGGTTTCGTATGAGGAGCCCAAGTCACCACTGAGCCGGAGACATCCACCGACCTTCATCTGGTCCAGCTCGCCGGCGTACTCGATGGACTGGAAGATGGTCCACGTGTAGCGCTGTCGCAGCTCCATCCTGGCCATGTAGCGCCGGTACCAGCGCTGGATCAGACCCCAACCCACCGGCGAAACAGTGTGACGCGGCGCAGTTCGACGTGCATAGGTGGGACCAACCAATAAACAACACCGCCGACCTGAGACCTGGCGACACACGTCAGGTCAGCGTCTCGACGTGAAGAGGTCCACGTAGCGCTGTCGCAGTTCCGACGTGATCAGGTAGCGGCGGCACCAGCCCCGGGAGGTCAACACCGCCGACCTGAGACCTGGCGACACACGTCAGGTCAGAGCCGTGCACCGCGGCCGCAGTTCCGACGTGATCAGGTAGCGTCGGCACCAGCCCCGGGACGTCAACACCGCCGGCCGGAGACTTGGCGGCACGCCGGCTGATTATAGCGGCCGCACAGCTGGCGTATAGAGGTCAGCACGGCTTCGCCACACAGCCCTGTTCGCGTGGGGAGACATCAGCATCCAACAGGCCAGTACAGGTGGATTTGGGTAAAGTTCAGGTCCTCACCATGAATGCCAGACCCGTGCAGCCGTCGCCCATCTAACGCTAATTAATGCCGGACCATGTGTCTCGGGGCGAGTGCAAGGCGAATGCTGCCACCCATCCCTGCTTTAGCGGGGGGGGGGGGGGGCGGTGGCAGCGTTCGTCTCGTGTACGCTGAACCCAGCTCAGAGGCGCCACAGTGTGACGGAGAGACGCACGAGACTGTGTGGGCGGTGGAGAAGCTGAGGAAGTGTCTCTGGGTCAGCAGCAGTCTGCGAGTTGACCATGCGGCATTGCGGACACTGCTGACGCTACCGTGTGTGGGCCGAGCTGGCGTGAAGATAGCAAGATGATCAGCCTGACGCATGAAGTACTCCGTCACAGTTCAACATGTAAAGGGGACCGGAAGCCCTGTGGATGGGTCGTCACGGCAGCTGGGATCGGCAGGAGAGGCGGCAGAGGACGAAGGCACAGTCATCGCTACATTGAGTGACCGCCTGGCGGCAGTAGATGAAGAAGAGTTCGTGGCAGCTACGAACGTATCTAGCAATGATCGATTCCAGCTATAAGACACCACTATAACAATAGGTTAGGCAACCGACCAGATTTCTCGAAACAATTCTAAATCGAATAAAAGTGCGACCCCCGCCCCCCCCCCATTACATAAGAACAAAACATTATACAAAATACATTTTAGGTCAGTACACCAACTTAATAACATATGTCTCTTCCTTTGAGCAGTCACAGCCCCTCCAATGAACCGACTCACCGAACACCGAGCGATCGGGATAGTCCTGTCGTGTGCAGCACGTGCTACGGCGGGGAACTGCTACGGCGGGGAAATGCCACCACGGGAAACCCATAAAGCTGTTGTTTGTAGAGCTGTTCCCGCAAAGGCGCCGAAAAGTTGAATATCTGTCATGCATGCACAGCATATCATGTGTATGAATCTGTGAGTGTGCACTGCAAACAGCTGGAAGCAGGAGACTCAATTTTGTGTTTGAATGGATCGGTGGGATGGCGGAGCTTTCTCAAACTTCGCACCGAGTTATCGTGGAAGTCGGACGATGGCATAATGCGGGATGCCTCACATGCGTCATTTTTCACCACAGTGCGGTCGCTGCACATTTCTGAAGCAGCTTCATGGTCCAGTGGCGCTTTACGAGGCGCAAAGACGGGGGAGGCAGACGGGTGCTCTGCCCACCCCCTCAGTGGAGCCGCACTAGATCGCTGCTCCATGCGGTGACGGTATGCCGATCAAGAACTTCATCAATATAGCGCCGCTGCACAATTATGATCGCTCAAATGTGCAAATTACGCTGATATGCGGGAAAAGTTGAACGAATCGCTAGGCCATCAGCGCCCCAAGTTTACTCGCGTATGGCGATCTGTTGGTGCACGTGCAATCAGTTTCAACTTGCATCAATTCCAGAAATTCATTGACAATTACACACATCATTCGGCAGAAATAGCACCACATGGCCTCAGTCCATCAGTAACTCGATTCTTGTCTCGGTCCTGGGGATGCAATTTTGTATGATGGAGCCATCGACCGGATACGGTGGTCATTTCCGGTGAAGGTTACCTCACGTGAGGTGGGGGGCGGGAGGGGGTGCGCAGTAGATAGTAGCTCCATACCGCTAGTCTGATGAAGATTACCAAACGTGGGCGGGTGCTCAGACGATGGTTGCTCCATACCGCTGGATGGATGACGATTACTATAAAATCTACTGACATGCTTGCTAGGTAAGGAGTGATTGCATGGTGCAACAAATTAATTGGATCTCCAGAATTAGCATGTCATCGAACTTGAGAACACATAGAGGAAGCTGGCAAGGAATATTCAAAATATTTCCGCGAGCGAGAAGGTATTTCAAAAGAAGTGTTATGATTTGTAACAAAGTTTCTAGAAACGTACTGTTTCGGCCCTTCAAATTTGCATACGCTGGCTTAGTACTACAACGCTGTCCGGCAACCGCAAATGCCGTGACCCCGTAAGCCAGCCGACCTGCGGCGCCCCGTAAATGTCGCGCCCTTCTTTCCGTCCGGCCGGGTCGCGCGGTCGCCCGACCGCCGCCGCAATTGGATCGGCGCTCTTCGAGCCGACGCCCGACGACAGTGACGTGTGCTGTCGTCACCCGTTGGACTGACCTAGCCACCCACCGCCGGCGGTCAGATTTCTCTGGACTGTCGAGCGGCGCGGGCCGGTCGCGCGGTCGGTCGCATGCACAAGTCAGTAACTGGATTTCGCTCTCAAAATTTAGAACTGGGATTGATTGCTGTCGCCCGTCGCCCTGGAACATTATTGTGTACGTCATTTCTGAAGTGCGAGTGTTACTGCATATTCCCTCAACTTTCTGCACAATACATTAATGTGCAGAACATTGAGCCTTTGACCTCGGAAATCGCCCGCGCGGTTCTCCTAGACTATCTACGCCTACATTGGGTCCAAAAGACTTTTCTACGGATTCAATCATCCATAACATTTGTACAAGATATGTTGCATTTTGTTACGAGGTGTTATTTAAGTACCCATGACTGAAAACGATCGGTTAAAGATATCCAAAAGACTCCTGAGAGTTTTGGAGAAAAACCTGACACGCTATCGATTGCATAAAAAAGGTGAGCATTGATGTTATAAATGGGAGCGTTTCTGAGTGCTGTTATGCCCACAGCTGCATCAATATCAATGGTTTGGTCTCATTTTTCGGCGGAGGTCAAATTTAACCCTAGCGAGGCCTGGCAGATGTAGGAAGGGTCAGATTCATCCCATGTGATGTTGCGGTGACGGCGGAAAACGCCGCGAGGTAGCGCGCACAAACTTCACACAAGCTTCACTTTTCCTTCATGAAGTTGCATGTTTTGAAATAAATGCTTGGGTACCGTTATTCGGGATCGGATCCGATAATTTTCATGGGGTGGGGGTGCACGTTTCTTCCTGAGCGACGCCTTCCGATAATCATTCATTGAGCTGGGGGACTGGGAGAGTGAGAGGTGGTGCAATGCAGCAAATTGAAGGTGTTCATTTTCGTTTCGGAGGAGAGCCTTTTCCTCTCAAAGGGCCGATATTTGCTGGAAAATCCGCTGAGCGGGAGGGTGGGGATGCACTCGAGGCTTCCTGAAGAGATGCCTTTCCCGACCGAAGGAGCATTGCCTTTCCATGGAGATATGGGCACCCTCCCCCAGTGTTCCCTCAGTATCCGCCGCTGCCGCCAGTTAGCGTCACTGACCTATGACTGGCTAAGTGACATCACCTACAAGAACATTAAGCTGTCATTGTTTCACCTTTATTAACCTTTTAGGGCCAGAATCCTAAACATCGGCCAAACCATGCCGTTATTTACATTGCTAAGCTTACATAAAATACCATTTTATGTGGGATCTACCTATCCCCAAAATAAAGTTCAACAAAATTGGCAATTGCAATCATTAAAATTTTGAAACGTCGAAAATTCGACACCTCTGACTTTCAAGTTTGAAAATATAAATTTGATGCGCTTGCTTTGCATGATTCCAAACTACTGCTATTTTCCAATCGTCCTGAAAATTATTTCCAGGGCCCAAAAGTGAAGTCGACCGTGACGTTATCAACTTCTTTCATCTTGCCATTTTTGTTGAAGTAAAATATCACTATATAAAGCAACATCTTGAGATTCTCACTCCGCAAGAGTATAAATGTTGGACGCTTCCGCGTGCCGAAGTCAATCACTGTTCCATTACTTTTTTTTGGTGGGCCGCACTCTTAACACGCGCCCTGGAGGGGGGGGCGAATTCCGCCCACCCCTCTGATGTTTCATACATAGCTCCAGATTCTACCGGACGATATATGCCATTGTTTTGCGTACCTGCTTCCAAATGACCGGCACGTTGTTTAAAGCGAGAAACACGAAAATCTGCCGAACATTTTTCGAGTTAGGGGCCGTTGAAGGGAAAACATTTCCTCGCGCCAGACCGCAAAAATCGGCGCTGGTGCACTTCCCGTATGCTGGGAAAAGATAAGTGTTCTTGGCAACACTAGCGATTTGTTTGATGTACATTGCTATGCTGTATAGTTTCAATGTCATGCTAGGTCACCGAGGTCAAGTCAGGTCAAGTTCATGACAGGTAAAAGGAACCAAACTTGGCCAACTGGAATGTTGTCATAAATGCAAATAGCTATCATGCAACTGATGTCACTTTGCATGTTATCCCAACACATCCTGAAAACTGCAGTTTGTCATTGTGTACCTAGGCGTTTCCATACTCAATTCGCTTCTTTCTTTGCGAAGCCGATTGCGCCGAGCAGCCGGACGGAGCAGTCGGGCGGGCGGCCCGGTTCCGGTAACTGGAGCAGGCAATGACCGGATAAAGTGCTGCTATATAGTTGACCTGAGGTCAAATTCCGGGTCTGGCACCTATATTGCATTATTAGTAATGTCCACATCATCACTGACGCTCATTTTGGAGCATTTAAACACAATTACAGCGATCCATCACCATGACAAACCAAGTCACGTAAAAGAAGAACATTTTGACATATTTGACCTAGTTTGACCTTGAAGATTTTGACCCAAGGTCATGAAATTTGCAAACAATGGAGTTCACTATCGTACCCATTCACCCTGCGAATTCCATTGCTCTAGCTTTGATAGGAGCCGAGATCTTACGGGGGCGATATCCACCCCCTCCAGTGCGCGTAATTTTCAGAGGCCCTCCAGGGTGCGTGTTAAGAAAATCCTGGCCGCGCTCCTGGGATGTGGTATGCATGCCTCCCTCCAAAGCATTCGTCGTTGCACAACAATTTGCTCGCAAGTCACGTGCAGCCCAATTGAATCACTTGAAGCATTCATTGAATAAAATCATGGATGAAAGGCTAGTCGCTAGTGCTTGCGATTCAATTGTAGCATTCATTGAATAAAAACTTGGATGAAAGGCTTTAGGCTAGTTTCGAAGCCTTTGGTGCCTTCTGTCCTTCGATGAATATCCAAATGTAGCCAAGGCGCAAAAAAACGTAAAAACACAAAGCAATCTGGCGCAAAACCGACAACTGTGCTGTTCTGCCTCATACTTTGTTCTGCTTCATACTTTGTTCTGCTTCATACTTTGCCTCATACTTTGTTCTATCTGTGCGTTCGTATACCGTCATTACACGAGAGTGAGAAAGATCGAAATTCCCTTATCGAAATTCCCAATAGAAATTCCCTTGTGAGAGTTCAGTGATGTTTGACGGTTTACGTTACCTATCATGTTCTCAATGCAGTGGCGCGGGACCTGTCTCCATGTTTTGGGATGTGCGGGGGAGGGTGAGGCGTGAGGGAAGAGCTACTTTGAAGTCGATTCTTTCTACGCGAAGTCCATCTGATCATTGGAGTGCGTCCAAAGCTGACTGCAGGCCCCTCTCCACCTTGGTCCTCACCCATCGACTGAGTTCTAATTTTAACCACCCGCACAGGGAAGTGGATTCAACCGACCTTGGGGTTTTTCGCGACCGCGAAAAAACGACGCGTCATCACGCGCCACCAGGCTGGCTGATGGGGCATCCTTTCACGACTTTATGGCATTGCAAAATTGTTGGTGTCATGGCAGGTCACTGAGTGGTGACCACTTGTGACAGAGTTGTGACCACACTGAGGGGACATACTGGATCGTTTCTGTGAAATATCCTTGTAGTAAAAATATGTGCAACTCAGGATGCATTATTACATAGGCCATTTACTTTTGCAAGGTCATTCGGGTCATTAACCTATCCGAACTTCCGACAACATTTTCTTTTTGGTTTGAATCACCGTAAGGTTAGAGGGTCCATAGGGTGCAATCACCATATGGCCGCTGAAGCTCAATTTGGCGTCCATTGTTTTCCCGAACACAAGAACCATAGTGTGTTTGGGCACACTACAGGGGCTTCCAGGCAAGTTCCCAGCAGTGTCTCCCTGGGATTGCCACTGGCAGTAAGCGTACACTAGACATTCAGTTTGTCGCATGCAATGTCAACACAGGTATATGCAAAACTGGGTGTGCCTTGGGTGCTAACGTGGATAATAGCGGAGCGCTTTTGAGAGTACTGCAAGGTTATCAACCAGCCAAAGGTTAGTTGAAGGAGCCAACCAGAGGTTAGCAAAAGAGGTTAACGAAACATAGGTTGTCTGAGACACCATCGATCTTAACATATACATGGAAAAGTAAAATGCTCTCTCATTTTGGTTGCGTTATAATACATATTTATCTGTATCATGCAATCTTCATTCCTGGCCTTCATTCTCACTCTTTGGATAAGCCACTGTGTTTCTGAAATCTTGCTTGGTCGGCCGACAACTGTCTGAAGCAAATTCAACGACAATTTATGGTATTCCAGCTGACCTTATGCGTAACACCTGATTTCAATGCACAACGTGACTGCGAGACAAACAGCGGCACTGTCGTTAGGCGCCGTCATAAATCTCTCCCTGGCGCCGCCTCTGACAAGGCTGGGACTTGTGACATGCTGTGTGGAGATAGTTGGAGGAGGCTGCGACCACTTATGCACGGCATTTGCAACCGAGACGCGAGAAGCATTGGAGCAGGATGGAAGTGCGGAATCCGACACTCTTCCACCATAAATAGGCTGAGCAGATGCCGTAAAAATGTCCCGAATAATCCTTACCGCTATTTATATTCTACAAAGTTACTCGAGATGAAAGGCACTCCCCATTGTGCCATCGGTGACAATGCTGTATTACCATCTGTGCTACCAAACATAGGTATAACCAGATTAATACCAGCAAATCTCAATTTTCTAAATTGTTCGAACCACTATAGTCATATACGCAGAGGTATCAAATTATTTTCAGAAGTGCATTATAAACCGCCTATATGTGATCTCGCCATCTATCTACCTGTTGTACATCAATGACCTCATCATCAGTTGTACATCAGTGATCTCACCAGATATTGTATATCAGTGACCTCGCTATATGTTGTACATCAGTGATTTCACCATCAGTTATCCATCAGTGGCCTCACCATCAGTTATACATCAGTGACCTCACCATCAGTTGTGCATCAGTGATCTCATCATAAGCTATACATCAGTGGCCTCACCATCAGTTATGCATCAGTGATCTCACAATCTGCTGCACATCAGTGACCTCATCATAAGCTATACATCAGTGGCCTCACCATCAGTTATACATCAGTGACTTCACCATCAGTTGTGCATCAGTGATCTCACAATCTGCTGCACATCAGTGACCTCATCATAAGCTATACATCAGTGACCTCACCATCAGCTGTACATCGGCGACTTCACCGACTGTGCGTTAACGGCCTCACCTATCTCGACCTTCTGCGCGTCGGCCGTCTGCTCGGTCGTCTCCTCGTGGCACCTGAACAGCCGACGCAGCTTGACCCGAGCGCCGTCGGCGTCGCCGCACTTGCCCATGGTGCACAGGCCGCAGCCCATGTCGGCGGCGGCGGCGCAGCGCGTCCGCTGTGTCACAGGGTCGCCGTGACCACGTGACCGGGCCGTCGGCGCGCCGGCCGCGGCTGCCTGTCGGCGACGACGCGGCGTCGGCTCCGACGGAGCCTCCCCCGGCGGCGGCGGCGGTGCGAGTGTCGGTCCCGCAGGCCCCCAGGCAATATCTGTCGACAGCCAACGGCTGGGGTCAGTGGGAGGAGGAGGGGGCTGGAGTTAGTGCTTGTAGACATCAGCTGCGTCTGATGGTCGGCTGGGGAGGCTGGCGGTGGTCATGTTATGGTCGGCTGGGGAGGCTGGCGGTGGTCATGCTATTGTCGGCTGGGGAGGCTGGCGGTGGTCATGCTATGGTCGGCTGGGGAGGCTGGCGGTGGTCATGTTATGGTCGGCTGGGGAGGCTGGCGGTGGTCATGTTATGGTCGGCTGGGGAGGCTGGCGGTGGTCATGTTATGGTCGGCTGGGGAGGCTGGCGGTGGTCATGTTATGGTCGGCTGGGGAGGCTGGCGGTGGTCATGCTTCGGTGGTAGGCTGGCGGTGGTCATTTTATGGTCGGCTGGGGAGGCTGGCGGTGGTCATGTTATGGTCGGCTGGGGAGGCTGGCGGTGGTCATGCTATTGTCGGCTGGGGAGGCTGGCGGTGGTCATGTTATGGTCGGCTGGGGAGGCTGGCGGTGGTCATGTTATGGTCGGCTGGGGAGGCTGGCGGTGGTCATGTTATGGTCGGCTGGGGAGGCTGGCGGTGGTCATGCTATGGTCGGCTGGGGAGGCTGGCGGTGGTCATGTCATGGTCGGCTGGGGAGGCTGGCGGTGGTCATGTTATGGTCGGCTGGGGAGGCTGGCGGTGGTCATGTTTGTCGGCTGGGGAGGCTGGCGGTGGTCATGTTATGGTCGGCTGGGGGGCTGGCGGTGTGGTCGGCTGGGGAGGCTGGCGGTGGTCATGTTATGGTCGGCTGGGGAGGCTGGCGGTGGTCATGTTATGGTCGGCTGGGGAGGCTGGCGGTGGTCATGCTATGGTCGGCTGGGGAGGCTGGCGGTGGTCATGTTATGGTCGGCTGGGGAGGCTGGCGGTGGTCATGTTATGGTCGGCTTATGTCGGCTGGGGAGGCTGGCGGTGGTCATGCTATTGTCGGCTGGGGAGGCTGGCGGTGGTCATGTTATGGTCGGTTGGGGAGGCTGGCGGTGGTCATGCTATGGTCGGCTGGGGAGGCTGGCGGTGGTCATGTTATGGTCGGCTGGGGAGGCTGGCGGTGGTCATGTTATGGTCGGCTGGGGAGGCTGGCGGTGGTCATGTCATTGTCGGATGGGGAGAACGCGCTCATCGGCCTCCGCCAGTTATGGGGATATTCCGGGGTCATGTTACTATGTCATGTTTTTATGGCCTCCCTCAGTCCGGAGAGTTTTCCCTCTGTCATGGGAGATTTCCCCTCAAACAGGAGTTTTTCCATGGTACCTTTTGACGGCCTCCCTCAGTCATGAGGGGTTTCCCTCAGTCAGGTGGGTTGTGCCGGTGTGTCTGTTGACGGCCTCCCTCAGTCATGAGGGCTTCACGCAGTCAAAAGACCCTTGGGCATTTTTTTTTAACGGTCGCCAAGTGAAGTCAGACGCGTTATGATTATCACAGTTTCGTCGTTATTATTATCGTAGTTCTGGCGTAACGATTATCGCACTTCCGTCCATTTCAGTTCATGCCACCAGTTCACGCTTCTCCAAGAACGCTGCGCAATGATTAGTTTTTCCCCCGTTGTCGCACTACATACATGTAAGTGTGGTCCGGTAGAGCCCCAGCATCCTACACTGTCAGGGGGGACGGTACACCACCTGACTACGGGGTGACCAGCCACCCACACCGCACCAGCGTGACCCAGCGCCCTGCCCTGTCAAGGGGGGGGGGGGAGTGCACCACGCGACTATGCCGCCACGGTAGCTCAGTTCGTTAGAACGCTGGCCTTCACTGGTCTTCCCTGTCCTGGCAACGCAGTCTTCGAGTCGCTTCGCGCGCTCGCATTTAACCCTCGACCGGGAGTGTCAGTTGGCAGCTGGCCGGATAAGGCCGGGGACGAGCTACCGGGCGGCGTGTCGGTGCATTTGACGGCACGTTACACTTTCGGTCTAAATTCTGCCGTTGAATCGGAACTCATGGATCGGGTGGTGGGGTCATAGTACACGCAACAAGCTCTGCTTAGAAATGGAACCCTGGTTCCTAAAGCCATCCCAGCAACAACTCGGATTTAATTTATTAACTATGAGGCGACAAGCCGTACCGTCCCGCACAGGTGCCCTGCCTTGTACGGGAAGTTCGGGGTACAGAGTTGCTGTCGTCACGCCGTTCCGAGCTCTCAGACCACCACCAAGCCGTCCGATAACTCCACCAGCGATATGCATGCTCCCAAGCTTTCCCAAACTACACGACACTGCAGGCACTTGTTGCGACTTCAGGGCACAGCGAGGGCATCGGGACAGTTTGGGACTCGCGACACTCGCTCGCAGTGCACCAGACTCACACGGTACCGGTACCTGGTGTCTGATCTCGCAGTGTACCAAACTCACACCGTGCCAGTACCTGGTGTCTGATCCCGCAGTACACCACTCACACGGTGCCAGTACCTGGTGTCTGATCCCGCAGTACACCACTCACACGGTACCGGTACCTGGTGTCTGATCTCGCAGTGTACCAGACTCACACCGTACCAGTACCTGGTGTCTGATCCCGCACTACGCCACTCACACGGTGCCAGTACCTGGTGTCTGATCCCGCACTACACCACTCACACGGTGCCAGTACCTGGTGTCTGATCTCGCAGTGTACCAGACTCGCGCGGTACCAGTACCTGGTGTCTGATCCCTCTGAGGTATCTTGCGATACACTATAGATTGTTGCCGTGGGCAACCGGAAATGTGGGGACACGAAGGATGAATTTTTTGCTCCCCGCTATTCCAAAATATTTAGACGGCTTGGATCAACTTAGGTAGTCATGGTGGGCAAGTTCGGTGAATTGGATACCCTGCAGAGCTCGTGACGTCACGTCACTTCCCGCCAACTGGACCATTTTCCGGATGTTTTGTCATTTGGGCGACATTCTTACCTGAACTTATGTTTCATCAATCTCATGCCAGCTTCTAGGAAACTGTTCCGCAGGTGCACAAACTATCCCAATGTATGGCACCACTGTTCATGTTTATAGGGGCTTAAAGTTAAGAGCAGTTGAGTGCAAAGTTGACTCGAATGACGGTCAAACGGGGATAGTTTGTCGGAGCACAGCATTTTGTGGATAATTTTCTCACATGGTTCACACCAATAGGGCGGTAGGCTGAGAGTGAAGCATGACAGCTTTATATATTATGCACTCCATGCAACTTAGATTATGCCAACCTAGATCCTACACTTTATCAAGTCACCCTTTGGCAGTTGCATGGTTCCGTCTGCAATACTCGGTCGCCGGCGGCCTATGCACGGATCAGACATGTTCTTAGTAAAGTGATTAACATCCCCCCCTACTGACTGCCGTCGTCGATCGATCGTGGCGCCAACCCAACCACCTCCGACGGTTTTCAGGATGCAAGCACCGGTTTGCTTTCAATTTTAAGCAGAATGTATCGCCTGGTGACACGGATTGCCAAAGCGCATCCCTGCTGCTCAGTATTCATTCGCGGGTTCTGAAAATAAGAACATTGTAGATTCTTCTTTGAAAACCGAACCCAATTGTTCTTCGTTTAATACAACAAAGAATGGCTTTTAGGTGATCCTGGGTTTTAGACATTGGAAACGAAATGTGCGACCCTCAATATACCAGGAGGTGCTGAGTTTACATCAAAATTAACGTTAGGGATTATGTTATATTACTCAACGTTTCGGCCAGGGTCCATCGTCAGGAGTGCTATAAGAATGGAAGGGTTAACAATTGGAAAAAGAAACGCGGGAAAAATACGTGCAAAAATACACGTGAACTTTATTGCACGTGAATCACGTGCAAACATAGACGTGAATCACATTATCTGTGATTCACGTGTAATTTTGCACGCTTTTTTCCAGCGTTTTTTATTTTCAGTTGTTAACCCGGCCAGTTTTTATATCACTCTGACGATTTCCCCTGGCCGAAACGTTGAGTAATATAGCATAATCCCTAACGTGAATTTTTATGTAAACTCAGCACCTCCTGGTATATTGAGGGTCGTACATTTCGTCTCACGCAATGCCAATTGTTCTTCCATTGAACGCATATTCATAATAGCCGTACACGACGATTACTGTGCTGTAGTTAGGAAGGAGAACACTGCAGTGTTTGGTAAACATATTGCAATCGTGCGCAGCGAAAATCGTCTCCAATAAACTCTGATGTCGACCTGGATTAACATTTGTTTATTCTTGTGGCACTGCATAGCTACCTGATGTTTGCACATATAGCCAGGTAGCACGACCCTGTGAACTCACTTCTGACTCATTTGACAACCAAATCTCTAATTATGATTGCAATTCCTGCCAACTTATCTGAAGGCTAATCAGCTGTTTACCCCAATGTCGCGGAATGTCCGTGCTAGATCGCTTGGACAACAACGATGTTCTTCATCAGCCGATTTTCTCACTTTGTGCTTGCGGAGCATATACCTTCACCTGATCTGACACAAGATCGATTCCTCTGAGGCAGTAGCCGCGTAATGTTGGATTTGCAGCGAATCAAAATGCGGCACGGCGGCGGTTTCCGAGCCAGCATAACTACATAAGTGGCAATATTGCTGCATTCAGTTCAAAACAACGCTGCTGATATCTGCTGACGCATCGATGTACGTAACAATCGCAAGCGAAGAGCAGCCACCATTATAGGATGGCTATTCAAAGGGCACTATTGTAGATATGGCGCTTCGATGGATGCCATCATAGACATGGCTCTTCCATGGGCACCACTGTAGCGACAAAGGCCGAAGGACGCTTATTCAGCTCTTGATTTGCGACAGTGACCGATCCCGAACAGAAAGCTCTTCCGAAGACAAAGGAGCCGTCGTCACCGTGGCAATTGTTCCATAGTAATTCACCGACTCAGCCCAGTAATAAGATTAGTTTGGTACTCAGTAGCATCATAACCTTCAGCTTCCGGGTGAGGACCGCAGGAGCATAAGAACGATTTTTTTAAGCTTAAGCAGCAAAACCGTGATTGCTTTCTGTCTCCACCCTTCTTGGGGTATATAAATCGTTTTCCGAAAACTGGTTTCGGAACACCAAAATTATGGATATTTAAAATAATAACCTTTATGTTATTTATGCGGCCACAATTTTCAATTCAGCTGCTTGAAAGCTGTGGCCCTTCTCATGTTCGCGTGGGTCTCATCAAAGCACAAAGGCCGACCCTCCCCATTGACGTCCTCATAGTAGACAAAACGGCGTTTTCCTGGGATTATGAAGTTCCAGGCCCTATTATACGCGGGTGAAATATTCTAGACTTGCAGGTTGGCGTTCCTGCCCTGCAAATGGCTATTGCTTTTACCACCTATTAGAACAGAGAAAGTATTTTATTCAGCAGCTGGGAGCCAAGGCCGAAAGCAAGCTGATTGCTCCAGCACAAGCATGATGACGAGAATAATGCTTGTAGTTTTGTCATGTGCTACACAGTGCTATGCAATAGCTGCAATAGCACAACCCTTTCAAAGGTAATTCACCTTTAAGTACAGATCAGACATGCAAGTGAGCCCCGCGTTGGGTCCGCTGTGGGCCATTGTGGTCCTGACAGCGACGCAGTACAGCCCGATAAAGTCGCAGGAATGTCGGGCGAGTCCATCCACCCGATTAAGGGGTGTCGCCTGATTCAGAAACTGGGAAACTGCAGGAGGATGCCAGCATTTTCCCGAAGCTTGCCAGTTTTCAACGTTGTGTAGGACTCCAACGAAGGTATTTTCAGCTGGGGATCGAACCACAGGGACTGTAGCGGTGGATGCGACCATGCTGGTGTGGATGGGGGAGGACTATGATTCGTCGGGTAGACTTTGTTGGTGTTGGCCGGGCGGTGGGATCAGCCTCACCATACGGCTCGAGCCGACCGTCCAACACCAACCATCCAACATCCTCACCAGTCGTTCAATACCCGCACCAGCCGTCCAATACCAATACCAGCCGTCCAACACCAACACCAGCCGCCCAACACCCGCACCAGCCGTCCAATACCCGCACCAGCCGTCCAACACCCGCACCAGCCGTCCAATACCCGCACCAGCCGTCCAATACCCGCACCAGCCGTCCAATACCCGCACCAGCCGTCCAACACCAACGCCAGCCGTCCAACACCAGCACCAGCCGTCCAACACCAGCACCAACCGCCTCGACGAGGTCATCCGACCTCGAACACGTCTTGTGGTTTCATCAACGTATGCCAGCGCGTCTGAGAGGCGGCGCACATGACGGGGCGGTACACACGAACGTGCGATACTCACAAACGGGAGGCGCACAAGAAGGGGCAGGACCAGAGTGTAAGAGAATACAAATTCGAAAGGAATTTGCTGCCAAATTTTCCAGAAGCACTTGGGAAAAGGCGACTGAGCATCAATGGCAGCTCTTTTCCAGCTGAGAGACCGCTCACCACGCCAACCACGGTTCCGAGATTATCACCGGCAGTGTGAGGGTTAGCTAAGCACAAATCAACTATCTCTTCTCTCCAAATATCGCTATGGAATTTCGTGTAGCAGCCATATTATTGGTTGGTGTCAAGGGCGGCGGATACAGGTGGGGGTGGGGCATTGGCGACATGTACCCTTCCCTCCGGAAAGGTGACGCCTCTCCGGGCGGGAAAGATACTCCTGCAGAAAGACTCGAGAGCACCCCTTCCTCACGCTCAATGGATTTTTTTTCAGCCCAAGTCGAACTCAGTATACCCAGCATGCGTGCGCTCGAGTGACAATGTGTCGAATATCGAACATTATCACCCATTCCCACGCTCAACTAATGTTTCCGGCGAAGCTGTCCCTCCAAGGAAATGTGCCCCTTCCCACGAGCATTTCCGAATCCACCCCCATGTGGGTGTCCTGGTACAAAAACTACGTTCACTCTTTTGGGATGACGGAGGCACAGCAAGTTGAAGCCAGGTCACGACTTCGGCATAAAGTGATTTTGAGAGTGTTCAGTTGGAAATGAGTGCATCATTGCATATTGATAAAGAAAGAAAAATACATGATACAAGCGATGTGTCTGCATGTCAGATTACCACGTTCACTCGAGATTTCGGTTGTGAAGAAGGTTTTGGGGATTAATGGCATTCATTCATGTATTTTCAAAGCATGTGTATCGTGTAGCTGCCAATCATCATTTCCCCTAATATTGTTCTCAGTTCAAACTTAATTCAAAACTCCCGATTTGAAACATCACTAGGATGCAAGTATCATGATAAGCGACCAGGGGGCTGAAATACGACTGTATTACGAAACACAAACGGCCAGATCCGTGCTTGTCAGGGTAATTGTAGACTCCAATTTCACTTATGGCTTCACTGGGGTGAAGCTGCTTTAAACCTTTGCACTTTAGGAATTTGTTTCATCCTCGCAAAACTGAAAATCATTGCCACCTATTGCCATTTTCTAAGCAAAATCTGGTACGCAAATCACCAGCTTCAATATCTCCATCACACATTTCATCTTTGAACTTGATGTGATCGGCGGGCACTGAATGCTCATTGTGTTCCTCATTGCCCAGATAATTATCCTACCTGAGGCCAATTTCACTAACATCACAAGCGGTGTATTCACAAATAATTTGGGGTGAATGTGCCTTTAAGTAATCTTATTTAAGTATATTTAATTCAATAAGATATATTTAGCTACTTTATTCAAGTTCTTTAATATTTAAGCCACCGAAAGATGACTGGCAGTCAGCTGACAGTGACTTAAATACCTTGTTGATATAAAGAAAGTGTGAGGGGTAATGCTTGAAGACTACATAAAGGTGTATTCACACCGAATTCAGTGTGAATACATAGTTTGTGATGTTAATGAAGCACTTGGGAAAAGGCGACTGAGCATCAATGGTAGCTCTTTTCCAGCTGAGAGACCGCTCACCACGCCAACCACGGTTCCGAGATTATCACCGGCAGTGTGAGGGTTAGCTAAGCACAAATCAACTATCTCTTCTCTCCAAATATCGCTATGGAATTTCGTGTAGCAGCCATATTATTGGTTGGTGTCAAGGGCGGCGGATACAGGTGGGGGTGGGGCATTGGCGACATGTACCCTTCCCTCCGGAAAGGTGACGCCTCTCCGGGCGGGAAAGATACTCCTGCAGAAAGACTCGAGAGCACCCCTTCCTCACGCTCAATGGATTTTTTTTCAGCCCAAGTCGAACTCAGTATACCCAGCATGCGTGCGCTCGAGTGACAATGTGTCGAATATCGAACATTATCACCCATTCCCACGCTCAACTAATGTTTCCGGCGAAGCTGTCCCTCCAAGGAAATGTGCCCCTTCCCACGAGCATTTCCGAATCCACCCCATGTGGGTGTCCTGGTACAAAAACTACGTTCACTCTTTTGGGATGACGGAGGCACAGCAAGTTGAAGCCAGGTCACGACTTCGGCATAAAGTGATTGTGAGAGTGTTCAGTTAGAAATGAGTGCGTCATTGCATATTGATAAAGAAAGAAAAATGCATGATACAAGCGATGTGTCTGCATGTCAGATTACCACGTTCACTCGAGATTTCGGTTGTGAAGAAGGTTTTGGGGATTAATGGCATTCATTCATGTATTTTCAAAGCATGTGTATCGTGTAGCTGCCAATCATCATTTCCCCTAATATTGTTCTCAGTTCAAACTTAATTCAAAACTCCCGATTTGAAACATCACTAGGATGCAAGTATCATGATAAGCGACCAGGAGGCTGAAATACGACTGTATTACGAAACACAAACGGCCAGATCCGTGCTTGTCAGGGTAATTGTGGACTCCAATTTCACTTATGGCTTCACTGGGGTGAAGCTGCTTTAAACCTTGGCACTTTAGGAATTTGTTTCATCCTCGCAAAACTGAAAATCATTGCCACCTATTGCCATTTTCTAAGCAAAATCTGGTACGCAAATCACCAGCTTCAATATCTCCATCACACATTTCATCTTTGAACTTGATGTGATCGGCGGGCGCTGAATGCTCATTGTGTTCATCATTGCCCAGATAATTATCCTACCTGAGGCCAATTTCACTAACATCACAAGCGGTGTATTCACAAATAATTTGGGGTGAATGTGCCTTTAAGTAATCTTATTTAAGTATATTTAATTCAATAAGATATATTTAGCTACTTTATTCAAGTTCTTTAATATTTAAGCCACCGAAAGATGACTGGCAGTCAGCTGACAGTGACTTAAATACCTTGTTGATATAAAGAAAGTGTGAGGGGTAATGCTTGAAGACTACATAAAGGTGTATTCACACCGAATTCAGTGTGAATACATAGCTTGTGATGTTAATGAAACTGGCCTGTAATCGGCAATCTTAGCTTCTGTACGTGCTGTGCAATTACGTTAAGTCTTCGGCATGTACATGATGTATATTGAAAGGCAAGATGACATCTGTCTTACGATTAGGATCAGAAACTACGGAGGCAAACCCGTAGCGGACTCGACGCCGATATTGATCCATTGGGTCCGAATTGGAAGATCGACAAAACGAGCCAGACACAATGGCACAAGAACTCTGATCATTCAAGAACGAATCTGTGTCATGCTGTTTGACGTTATCTATGTAGGTCAAGTCGGGTTCACGGCCGAGACTTCATGCATACGAGTTCACGGACTTGAGGCGAGGAGACGGCTGCAGAACAACAGGAGACGGCTGCAGAACAACAGGAGACGGCTGCAGAACAACAGGAGACGGCTGCAGAACAACAGGAGACGGCTGCAGAACAACAGGAGACGGCTCAAACAACAGGCCAGAACAACAGGAACGGCCAACAGGGCCAACAGGAGACGGCTGCAGAACAACAGGAAACGGCTGCAGAACAACAGGAAACGGCTGGCTCCAGAGCGGGTGTGCGTGTGTGTGCGTGGGAGAGACGCTGTCAGCGTTTCGTGCGGCAGCGGAGAGGTCGGACACTGAGACGAGCCAATGGGAGAAGTTATTTGTGCAGCGGTCAGGGGGTATGATGGGCAGACGACACAAAGCAACGCCGGCAGCCCCTCAGTACAAGGTACGGTGGGACGCAGCAGAGAGCCGGGGAATGACGCGTCACTATGTATGTCTCCTTCCACCCCACACTGCGCTTTCATTCTTCCGCACCCGTTCCTGTCCCGGGATCCATCTTTTTCATTCATCGTTCTGGCAGTCGAGCGGTTCTCGCGGACGATAATCAGGGTCATACCAGACCTGCGCGAGTGGGGGAAACGGTCAGCAACAGCAAGGATAGACTCATGCACGGGGAGGCAGTGAAGTCGAGAGACGACAGACGCGAGGTATTATCTACGCACGAGACATTGACTGGCGCTCTCTCGGGGGTCTTTTTACTCTCCCTGAAGGTTCTCCGCGGAAAGTGAAAAACGGCGCGTGGCGGTGCACCAAAAATTGGCATACCTTTTCCCACATCAATTTAACATGCCATGTGAACATATTGAAGTCAGATCATTTACGGTCACTGAGTTAATCAAGCTCAAGTGAGGTCACCTCCAAAAAATGTTCAATCGGTCGTCACGCTTTAACGAGTAAGGATATTTAAATTAAACATAGTTTTACGGACTCACTAGAACGCACCAGAGGGATTTGTCGTTTTGCGTTTTTAATATTTTGTTTCCATATTTGCATAGTTCAAGACTCTGGCTAAGGTACGCAATTTGTGTAAGGTTAAGCTTACTTAAGACGACGCTTCTTGGGGTTCCTTCTCTCCATTAGAAAAGGACAAATTCAAAGATTCGAAAACGCAACATTTTCGACTGTTAAAAAAACATGCATATTATTTTGATGGGCGAACGTTTTGGAACCACGGGCATTCTATTTCTCATTCCATATAAGTTTTGTTTTTTAAATTGTTTCAACAATGAACTTACCAGAGCCAAAAACATGACGTCATTGTGGCAACATAAACCCCCCTATTGACGTCACTTTTTGAGGGGATACAATCAATTTGGGGATGATTTCTAGCCCTCCTCGCCCAGCGCTTTCTGATTACACCTGTTTAGTTTCCGTTCGATGCTTAGTTTGTAGATTATATGTGGTATATAATGACCCCCCTCGTACGAGACGTGAGGATCTGACCGGAATGACAGGGAGGGTTAACACGCGCCCTGGAGGAGGGAGGGGAGGGGCGAAGTCCGCGCACCACTCAGGATTTTCGTACATAACTCCAGATTTTACCGGGCGACATACGCCATTGTTTGCTTACCTGCTTAGAACTGACTGGCGCGTTGCTTGAAGCAAGAAAAATGAGAATAGGTCGAACATTTTTCGAATTAGGGTCATTAAAGTCAAATTATTTTCTAAGCGCCAGAACACAAAAAAATCGGCGCTGATGCCCAGCGCAATGTTCTCAGATAATTCATGGCTTCTGTACGTCCCAGTATGGATGTATAGAAGCCATGAACTGTGTTTTTTAATTCCTTTGAGGCCCACGACTACTTCTTGAATATTATTGAGCAGGTTATCAGGACCAATGCACGCTTAAGATAGTACATTTAAGTGGTTCTGTGGTGTTCATGTGGCAGCCAGTTGAGGTGTTTTCATAGTTCATATAGATCATAGATAGACTCCATAGCTCATATACGTCATGTCTTCATAGACTTGTGCACGTTCAACTATGCTTAGCAGTATGCAACGGTCAGTCACATTTACTGATATCAGTTCTCTTGTTCCATGTTCGGCTTATCGTTATCATCCCTGAGACAGAATTTCAAAAAATGCATCGCCCTTCTTCGATTGTACAATTGTTTAATTTCTCCAGTGTGCAGTCTCTGCTGCTTGAACTGCACACCGCATTATCGATGCGATCATTCGTGGTAAGTCCTGGTACGTGGTGTGCACTGATGATTAGTTTAGGATTTTGGTGCTGCGCACACACGCACCTTGAATGTGTCGTTCCTGTCGGCGAAGACACGGCTCTTCGGTCTTAGTTCGGCAAACTTTGCTAAGCCAGCTAAGAATCGGTGGCACTTTCTCTTCTTTTTTTCCTCTCTCTCTCTCTCTCTCTCTCTCTCTCTGTCTCTGTCTCTGTCTCTGTCTCTGTCTCTGTCTCTGTCTCTGTCTCTGTCTCTGTCTCTGTCTCTGTCTCTGTCTCTGTCTCTGTCTCTGTCTCTGTCTCTGTCTCTGTCTCTGTCTCTGTCTCTGTCTCTGTCTCTGTCTCTGTCTCTGTCTCTGTCTCTGTCTCTGTCTCTCTCTCTCTCTCTCTCTCTCTCTCTCTCTCTCTCTCTCTCTCTCTCTCTCTCTCTCTCTCTCTCTCTCTCTCTCTATCTATCTATCTATCTCTCTGTCTATCTCTCTCTATCTCTCTTTCCCTCTCGCTCTCTCTCTCGCTCTCTCTTTGTTTTTCCGAAGGCTTAGTATCATCTTCTGGAAGAACGACGCCGCTTCCAATCCGTTAGCGTTGCTGTTGGCCAACTCCGGTGTCGTTTTCCAGCTCTACCGGCGGCCGCGAGTTTGGGTTTCTCTCCGGGGTAATGGTGCAGATGGTACACAAGTCATCGCCTTCCTCGATGCTGGGGTCATCAACTACTGCACTGAACTTGCTGGTTACCGTCTCGAGCTCTTCCTAGTCAGGGTCGTACATCCCAAGAGGGTTGACATTCTCGACAAACATGTTGCTTAGTATATAAGAATGCTTGAGCAGTTTTCACCGGAGCGCACGTGTCACGGTAGCAATATTGTGACCCGTGTCACGGTATTAATGTTGTGGCACGTGTCACATTAGCACTGTTGTGACACGTGTCACGGTAGCTCTGTTGTGACACACGTCCTGAGCTACAATCAGCAGCCATCACTTGCCCTGTCCTTGCTGTTTTTATCTGAGGTCAATGCATAATAACCTAATGAATGATTCCGCAAATTAAGCCATACGCCCGGTTTCCTCTGAGGCCTGGAGGTATTCATTTCAAAGACAAACAATTGTGCTTAGAGAGTTGGTTGGTTATTGGAATTTAGGGGCGCGTCGACTGCGTTGGTCATGCAGCGCCCATTGTGCTTAGAGAGAGAGAGAGAGTGTACTTTTACTTGCTCTACCGAAAATGTACAGCTTATGACATGCCTTAATAATTCAAAAGTGGGAATCCAGATGGGCATTGTGGTAACAATCACCCAATCATGGGTCTATGCATGTATATGTTTTATACCGGCATAGTTGTGCAGTAAATCAACGTTGAACAAAAACCGGCGGAGTCGGCGTCGTCGTCGAAAAACCGTCGACACGGTCGGCGTCCGCCTCCATCCGGGGCTCCCGTGCATTCCGGGCGGGAGGGGTAGCCTGCGGCGTGTGCTGTGTCGTGAAGGAGGCCCATACTGGGGGGGGGGGCAGGCAAGATAGGCACCCTGAAAGGGTGCTGCAATGAAGGGTGTGATGAGCATAGAATGGAAAGGGGAGGTACACATATTTGGAGGGATAGGATCAGTCGCTCGGAGGAGGACGTAGTCGGTCAGCACGATCCATTGACCCAGTAAGGGACCTCTGACCGGCTCTGACCTATAGGAGGAAGGATAGGACACGAAACATTGGCCAGATGACCGCCGGAGTAAAATCGGTTTCTAGACTTGGTCCTAGGAAGAGCGCCGACCGGTCGATAGCGGGAGAATGGGGACGAGAGGAAGGGCAGAGGGCGAGGCAATCGATTTCCAGACGACGGCGCTGAGAATCAACGAAGCGTGTTCAGCGCGTTCTGAACCAATTTTGATCCAGAGCTGAACACCTCAACCATCCGGCCACTCCTCCCGCCCATAAACGACGCCAGCCGAGGGAAAGTGGCGGAAGCTAAGGCACCCGTAGTCGAATGGCTTACGTCACGCGGAGGGGGCGGAGCTTCCCACGGTGTCCCGATAAGGCCGCCGACGGGACGGCTCGGGTGGGGGGGGGGATTGGGCGGGCGCGTCGGCAGCCAGACTAGTCACTCTCTCCCTACCCGCTACAGCCGTAGCGAGCGGCGTGGCGGCCCCTTATCCCGCGTGGGGTAGGCTATCCCGCACAACAATCACATTCACGAGCCCTGACTCTTCGCAGCTCGACAACGCTGACTGCAGTGCCCCACCCGTGTATTGATATGGTGGTAAGGCCGTTATGGTCGAATTGCAGCTCCGTTGTTGACGCGAAGATAATGTAGGCATGCGATTATCCATTTGAAATGACCGGAGCGAACCCGACTGGACCTGGAAAAGGATGAAATTCTGCCCGGTTTGATTATTTCGCACCGGAGCCTGTACTACGTAATTAAAGTGTCCGATGAGTAGAACTTCATCACAGGTCATGGTTTGTCATAACAAGTCGATCACATTCGTCGGCGACACGTATCACATGCAACCACTGTGAAGGTAAGGTACTTCTTCCCATATTATGTGCCAGGAGCATCACTATGCAACCAGACTGGGAGGTATTCATACATTGACGAGGTGAGATGATGAACACCTCGGGAGACGTGCCGACAACACATCATTCATCATTTATTTATTCATTTCACAATACATGCCCTCCACGTGCAGTGTCTGTTATGGACATCATCTACCATGATGCCTCCCAAAATGTCTCTGCCGTGCTCATGGACGCGGAAGGCAATCTGGCGATGGCTACCTGTGTAGCGCGTTCCAAGAAACCCAATTGCATCCAAAGCACGGCCAGGTCAGAGGTCAGCGTGACGCGCTTCTTGGCTACTCTTCAGTCGCCTGGCGAAACTTGCTCTGCAGAACTTGGAGCAGAAGATCGGAACCGCCTCAACTGATATATCACCACTGTGCAGTTGTGAGCAATGTACCAATCTGATGTACAATTGGCTGCACATAATTTAGGGAAAATCGTGCCTTTGATATACTACCAGTTGTGAAGAACGAACCACGGGAAGGCTCCGTTCGACTATTCCCCTGAATCAACGGCTGGGAAAAAGGAACACAAGTGACGTGTGATGCATTATGGTGAAACTTGATGGTAACCTATGATGGTGTTGGTGGCAACTACCTATTTTAAAACTAACCAATTCGAGAAGAATTACTTGCTCTACCGAATGAAACTGAGCAAGAAATTAGGCACAAGGTTTCTGGCCGAGAGTCTGCATTTATTGGAAATTGTTTCCAATTAAATTGTGACTTCATTAACAGCAACTGACATAATGTGTTGCAGTTCATTTGAGCTCAATAACCACCTAACCAGGTGCGCGCGGTGAATATGTATTTAGTATCTCTCTCACTACTAAGAACAGATATGCCGAACGACTGCGGGGAAGAGTAGTCTAGGGGTATGTTGCCCGTCTCACAGTCGAAAGATTGTGGGTTCGAGTCTCACCTGTCGCTACTCTTCGCCCGAGGCCAGTTAGCGTGAGAGATTGGCGACGCTGCATGACTCAACGGTCGGCGTGTCGTAAAACCAATAACTACCACCGAATGACTGCAATTCACTGCCCAGCACCCGAACAGACTGGTTCGAACGTCCCGTCCAAGCGCAGAAGCCCGTTTGCGGAGGGGATCTGGGGCACCCACGCGTGGAGCCGACAACCTCCCAGTCACCGGCTCAGCTGGCAGATGCCGTCGGCAGCCAGGACACTGCCTCTGGCTACTGTGCGGTCGCAGGGACGGATTGGATGCCTGCCATATGCAGCGGCCACGTGGTCGGATTGGATGCCTGCCATATGCAGCGGCCACGTGGACGGATTGGATGCCTGCCATATGCAGCGGCCACGTGGACGGATTGGATGCCTGCCATATGTAGCGGCCACGTGGAAAGATTTGACTTAGTCAGCCCGCCATATAGTATAGCGGCCACATGGATGGATTGGGCACCTGCCAAATGTGACCGCCACGTGGATGGATTGAATTTTGCCAGCCTGCCATATGCAGCGATCCCGTGTACGGATTGGATGCCTGCCATATGCAGCGGCCTCATGGACGGATTGGATGCCTACCATGACGATTGAGCCTCCCATGCACGGCACAAATAAATTCATTATAGTGTAAATCATTTTTTTCATCAACGACGATTGAACTTGGCCAGCCTGCGTATGTACCGGTCGCGTGCGGGGCCGAAGAAGGCCATCAGCGACGTCACAGCTGACGTCACGGCACCGGTCAGCAGCTGACGCACGTCCGGAGGCCTCCTCCCCGGTGGCGCCCGGAAGGTGTGTACAGCTTCAGCAGCTGCGCCACCGCGAGGGCTTCAACACACTAAGTCTACAACTGCCGACTGCTCGTCTTGTCAAGAGCACACAATCTGCGCGCGCACTGCGGGTAACTCCGAAACAGATAGGAAGAGATTCAAGCAACAAGTTCCCGGAAAAAAAATCGTTCTGGGTCTCGCACGGAAGTAGCGATGCCAATTCTAGCTGTTTCCAAGGGTGGATCGGGCAGGTCGGCAGAGGGGTGAACGAGGTGGTCATATGTCTTCTAGCCTGATTTTTTTGGTGAGGCTGCATTCGATTCGAAATGCGTTTTCGTGAAGCGATATTGCTTTAAGTTCATTCTTATTCTTGCATCAGTACAACTCCCGCGAGGTTTGTGGAATTCGTACCGAGTGCTACGATCTCCCTCAATACGTGGGACGACCATCACCAGATCATGTCACGTTGGGTGCATTCTCATCACTCCTAATGATAGCAAGAATGCATAATTGATACCATCGGAATTAATGAACGGGAGCGAAATTCGAAAACTTAGCTGGGAGGGAGCTCGATGTGTTCGGTCGGAGGCACCTGCCGAGAGTGGCTTTGTGTGCTCTGTCTCTTTGCAGCCTTTCTCGATGCTCCCTGTCTCTTGCCTCCCCGTCTCGATGCTCCCGTCTCTTTGCACCCTGCCTCGATGATACCTGTCTTGGTGTTCCCTATCTCGATGCTCCCCGTCTCGGTGTGCCCTGTCTTTTCCACCCCATCTCGGTGCTCCCTGCCTCTTTGCTCCCTGCCTTGATGCTACCTGTCTTGGTGTTCCTTGTCTCGATGCTCCCCGTCTCGGCGCTCCCTGTCTCGGTGCTCCCAACCTCAGTGCTTCCTCTCTCGATGCTCCCTACCACAGTGCTCCCTATCTCGATGCTCCGTCTCGATGCTCCCTGTCTCGGTACTCCCTGTCTCGGTGCTCCCTTCCCCATTGCTACCTGTCTCGGTGCTCCCTGTCTCGGTGCTCCCTGTCTCGGTGCTCCCTGTCCCGGTGCTACCTGTCTCGGTGCTCCCTGTCTCGGTGCTCCCTGTCTCGGTGCTCCTTGTCTCGGTGCTCCCGTCCCTGTCCCGGTGCTACCTGTCCCGGTGCTTCTTGTCTCGGTGTTCCCTTCCCCATTGCTACCTGTCCCGGTGCTCCCTGTCTTGGTGCTTCTTGTCTCGGTGTTCCCTTCCCCATTGCTACCTGTCTCGGTGCTCCCTGTCTCGGTGCTCCCTGTCTCGGCGCTCCCTGTCCCGGTGCTACCTGTCTCGGTGCTCCCTGTCTCGGTGCTCCCTGTCTCGGTGCTCCCTGTCTCGGTGCTCCCTGTCTCGGTGCTCCCTGTCTCGGTGCTCCCTGTCCCGGTGCTCCCTGTCCCGGTGCTCCCTGTCTCGGTGCTCCCTGCCTCGGTGCTCCCTGCCTCGGTGCTCCCTGTCTCGGTGCTCCCTGTCCCGGTGCTCCCTGTCTCGGTGCTCCCTGTCTCGGTGCTCCCTGTCTCGGTGCTCCCTGTCTCGGTGCTCCCTGTCTCGGTGCTCCCTGTCCCGGTGCTCCCTGTCCCGGTGCTCCCTGTCTCTCCCATGGTGCTCCCTGTCCCGGTGCTCCCTGTCCCGGTGCTCCCTGTCCCGGTGCTCCCTGTCTCGGTGCTCCCTGTCTCGGTGCTCCCTGCCTCGGTGCTCCCTGTCTCGGTGCTCCCTGTCTCGGTGCTCCCTGTCCCGGTGCTCCCTGTCCCGGTGCTCCCTGTCTCGGTGCTCCCTGCCTCGGTGCTCCCTGTCTCGGTGCTCCCTGTCCCGGTGCTCCCCTGTCCCGGTGCCCCTGTCTCGGTGCTCCCTGTCCCGGTGCCCCTTCCGGTGCTCCCTGTCTCGGTGCTCTCCTGTCTCGGTGCTCCCTGTCTCGGTGCTCCCTGTCTCGGTGCTCCCTGTCTCGGTGCTCCCTGTCTCGGTGCTCCCTGTCCCGGTGCTCCCTGTCTCGGTGCTCCCTGTCTCGGTGCTCCCTGTCTCGGTGCTCCCTGTCTCGGTGCTCCCTGTCCCTGTCCGGTGCTCCCTGTCCCGGTGCTCCCTGTCCGGTGCTCCCTGTCTCGGTGCTCCCTGTCTCGGTGCTCCCTGTCCCGGTGCTCCCTGTCCCGGTGCTCCCTGTCTCGGTGCTCCCTGTCTCGGTGCTCCCTGTCTCGGTGCTCCCTGTCTCGGTGCTCCCTGTCTCGGTGCTCCCTGTCTCGGTGCTCCCTGTCTCAGTGCTCCCTGTCCCGGTGCTCCCTGTCTCGGTGCCGTGCACGCCGTGTTGTCTGCTCCTCTGGCCGGCCTCAGCTGCGCCCATGCCAACACACGGCCGCGGGGGGTGCGCAACAGGTGAGTAACCGACGCCTCGCCTCGGGCGGTCGGCGGGTCAGACCGCATCCGCACCCACCGACCTGAGGTGCCGCAGGTGGAGAACCTGCCAGCTGAACCAGCTGGCGGCCTGGCACTGCTTCCGAGCAAGCCTGGACGATGGACAGAGCTGAAACGTGCATGCCTGTGGGATTCCGCGGACCGATTTGGAAAGTCAGCAGATGAGACAGATTGTGATTAGTCAGCATTTGTAAGCTGTCACCAGGCGATGTTTGTTGCCGGTTAGATAACAACGCTCGCCTACCGACGGGGAGAGGGTAGGTGGATGCCACCCCAAGTCGGTGGTGCGTCTGTGAGCGCCAAACCGTTTGAGATGGCGCTTTAAAATCTTGCACGGCTGATGATGCATCTTTTGTATATGCTTGGTGCAAAGTCCAGGTCATCCAGGTCGTGCAAAGTCATCCCCGGCCACTTAGGTATGACGTCAGTATTGAGGGGGCGTCAGGCAAGGCTGTGCTAAAACGGCGATGAAATTTCACACTTATCAGCTTATATGAAAAAGCCAATCATTATGTATAAATGGATGTTCACTTATCAAGCGATTACTAGGAAGTTATTTTTAATCGTTCTCACTTCACTTGTGTACTACACATGACTTGCTTTATGCTCCTGGGAATCCATGAACAGAGTCCTGGCCCTGTGAGGTCACTAACCCTCGCCGGCATTGGGCGATGTGCAGGTGGAGCGGGAAATGTCGCGGCCGGGGAGGGGTGCAGTACTTTCAGGAGTTAGGCAATGTGTTTGTGAGCAGTCCCCTGTTTTTTTGGCATTTCAATGAAAAGCAGCTCGTACGAACACGCTGTTGTTTTTGTTAGCTTATCGGGCATTCGCTGCGCGTCATTTGATGTACAAATTATGTGTTTATCTGATGCTATGTTATGGTTCTACCATCTAGCTATGGTGCACAAAAAGCAACAAATACAAAAAGAGCCAGGATCTCAAAACTACCGGGGCTCTACCAAAAATGCGCTGAACGTCATCCGTTTTTGCACATCACATCACATCACATCACACACACCACACAGCACATCCGCAGACGAAGAAAACCGCACAGGATTATATAACAAACGAGCCAAGGCCTCGGTTCGGTAACAAATCCGAGAGTATACTTAACCAAAGAGATGAGGTGTATGAAAGTTCAGCAGGTACCCGGATTTCTTAACCACCAGCAAATGTTGGAAGAGGGGAACTATTCATCGAATTGGATTCATCAAATTTTCTCAGTGATCCCCCATACGAAGCATTCCATCACGCCAAATATGGCACAAGTCCATCATGAACGGCGCCTAGCATCACGTATCATGATGCAGCGTGTTCTCGCACGTACATGCTTTCGACAGATTGCATTTTGTGGATCTAGATGGCGTAAGTATTTTCTAAATGCTCCTTTTCTTACCGTATTTGCTTGCGCAACTTACGGACACCACCAAGGTACTGGTGCTCTTTTTGTGGAAGGCCTTGACAGCGTAATTGCTGCAGACGCTTTCTCTAAAAGTGCATTGGCGATCAAGTTAATGTTTTCGACAGGAGAAATACCTGGGTATGACACTTCCTGAAACTTTGTGCAATCTGTCTTCCAAGTTTACCAGCGAGTGACAAGACTTGATGTGGGATCGGCTGCTGTTGAGAAGGTGGATATCAATTTAATGGGATAGTAATCACTATCATAAATATCGGTGTTTATTATGCAATCGAAAGCATTTGCCAGAGCTCGAGAGCAAGTTGATCAGTGTATTTCGGTTTGTGTTGTGTCGGAGGTGAAAATATGTAGGCTCTCCAGAGAAGAGTACAGAAGTGTTCAAAGGCTAAAATGTGTTCAATAATACGTCCACGGGTGTTTGCGTGTGTGCTTCTATCCCAAGCTGGGCTATGAGGATTAGCATATCCAAGTAAAATGAGAGGGTTTTTGAAGTATGGAATAACGTCTTCTATTTGTCACAAAGTTTGTGCTATTGGTTTGTGGTGGAATATAAATTGAACATGTATCGATATATCTGCCTTGCAATCGTGAAGTACCTGTTACGACCTAAAGGTGAATTTAGAGCAATTTACATATCTGTATAATTAATGTTGGTGTCAAAGTGCTATACCGCCACTGCGATATAGCCCTCTGACATCGTCTTAGCGGCTCAGTGAAAAGTTGAAATTGTCGAAATTATACGGTGCACAAAAAAACAGGTATGATGAATTGCGATGGGAGTGGGAGCGAGGATGCTAAAAATATGTTCTTATCTCTGCCAATCAGGACAATAAATCACGGCAATTTCACTGACGGAAAACGGTTCAGAAAACAATAATTCATGTTTGTCTACACTTTTCGGTGCATGCTGCAGCCACGCCTGAACATTAGGTGGTCGTGTCTTTCGGCCACGGATGGCCTCCGGGGACCCGCCCGTGCCGTCTGGACGACTGGCGACCTTAGCGAGGTCACGGCGTCGGCGCACTGAGGCCGAGCGTGTTGGCAGAGCGGCCGAGCGACACACCCACAGTCAAACACATGCTCATGTACTGCACCGAATACGACAACCAAAGACAACATATCACAAACTACTGCACAACGAACAGCCTCCCACTGAACCTCACCACGCTCCTCAGCGACGACCATCCAGCATTACACGAACACCTCTTCCACTTTCTGAAGACTACACGCATTATGGAACAATTGTGAAAAAAAGAAAAAAAAGAAAAAGATATGTTAAAAAATGAAAGAGAAAATGAACGAAACTATGAAAACGGAAAAGTTAAATATACGTTACAAGAAAAAAATGGGAAAAAATGTTCTTGCAATGTTCACATATAGCGATGACCCGACCCCAACCCCCCATTACACCCCATAACCGAATGTGGCACCAACCGGACTAACCCTCTCTCTCGACTTCATCATCTCCGGCTTTCAAACAACTCTACTGCACCAGCTTTACATCTTCAATCGATCCGGACTACCTCAGCTCTACTCTTCAAGACCATCTCAACGCTACTCCACCACTGCTCGACGACTCTACTAAACCTCCACCTCGGACTCATCCTCCTACCCTACGCTACTCACTCACTTACACATCTTCTCTTCAACTGGAACCAGCCGATATCACCACACGGTGGCAGGCTGGCAAAATTCACCCACACACACACACACGCTTCGGCGTCTGACACTCCCGGCGGGAGTGGCCGGGGTGTCCGCACTCAAAGCGGTCGGCGTCTGACACTCCCGGCCGGAGTGGTCGGAGTGTCTTCAACCCAAGTGGTCGGTGTCGCTGTGGTGAGCGGTTTGAGTTTGGTGAGCTCCGCGAGGCCGGGGACGGCGTTTGTTTGCGCAGATATGCGCAAGCTGTGGTCGCGCGAGGTGTCCACGCAGCAGTGCTTGCTGCCTGGGAGGGGAGGGGGGGGGTTCGATGGTTCGTCGAGCCTGGAGGGCAGGAGGCGCCGGTCGTGGCATCTGCTCGATGGCGCCAATCACTTTTTTCTTTCGCCAGGCTGGACAGAGAAAATATGATGAGGTGGTCGGATGTGTCGCAGTTTGGGCCTTTGGCCGGTTTGGACCAGGTATAGTCGGGGTGAGTCATCTCACTGCATTTGGGAAATCGGGCTCGTTGGCGGCATATTTTCCTGCCATGGCCAAAGCGCTCATAGTTAAACGGCGGGGGAGGGGGCTGGGAATGAAAACATGGATTTGGTAGCGGTGGTAGCCGGCTAGTGGAATCTTGGAAGAGACGAAGCATTGGATGTAAGGACTGGGAGACTGGTGCCGTGCTTCTGCCCATCTTTAATAGAGGCGATGAGGCGGACGTGGGTGACCCCTTCCGGCCAGAGCTCAGCTTGAACATGAAGTTCATAGTTCCGGACATGAAGCGGCGCTCAGGCACGACGATGGCAGCCTTGGTGCTGTAGAGATTGGAGTAGAATGTGATTGAGACTGTTTTTTGCAAAACGTTGTGATGGCGAGGATGACTTTTGTCTCGGCTCAGATTTTAATTTTGATGGTGAGAGTTTCGTTGGCAGGGGCTTCAATTTCGGGATCGGCTAAGGAGCAAATAGCGAGAAGTTGTTTGGTCGGCCAGAAGACGTTGGCAGGACGGAAGGAGACGTCTTCCTGCACAGACGACGAAGTAAGAGGCTCGGTCCGGTAAGAGGCACTGTCGGTAAGAGGCACTGTCGAGGCTCGGTGGTCCGGGGAGTGCGAGGGTCACTGGATTCAATTGGTTCAGGCTGAGAGGCTTCGGGGAGTATGGACTGATTCGAGCTTGGGTGGGCGGTATGCATTGTGACTGTCTGATTTGGTGAGGTATTCTGGTACGTGGTCTTTGGACAAGCTGGGGCCCGCGAGGCACAGAAGGCTTCCGTGGCGTCATCTAAAGGAATTGGTGGGATCATCAGTGGTGGTATCAACAGAGGGAGCATCAGGGATGAAGTCCGGGGTGGAGTGAATGCCATCAGGAGTCGTGGATGAGGAAATCAGAATCAAAATCCGATAGCGAGCTGGTAGCAGTTATGGATATCCTTCTACCCCTCTTCTCCATTGTCGGGAGAGAAATACCCTACCAAGCTAAATTTACAGAAACACAATGAATAAGTGGAACGACAAGAAGAAAGAAGAAGTAGAAGCGGCAGGTGTCACTCCACTCGGAAATAAAATATCCAAAACCATCGGATGGGCAGAGATTTGAGCGAATTAGCACATCGGATTGGGCAGCGGAGCCTCGCATTAGTACGTGGTGCGTGCAGGAAAGCACTGAAGCAGTTCATGCAAATATTTGACTAACTTTAAGGGAATATGCCACGTAATGTTAGCATAGGGATGTAGATATTCGACAGCTGACATGCTTGGTAGGAGAGTAAGGAGCATTCAAATGCAAGAGAGCCATGAAGTGCGTAGTACCCCAGTTATTTTGTGTAAGCGACCACCAGGCTACCTTCCCGAACTCTCCGTGGAAGAGCTACCATGTATGACGAAATATATGTGCGCGCATTTAAATCACCTGACTAGCCAGTTTTATAGTGGTCAAGTTCTCGCTCAGGACATCCGCACTTTAACCCGTCCCGTCTCGGGGTGTCTTTTCGCGAATAGCGGACGAACGGCGCGCGGCAGCGCGCCCAAATTTGGCATACCTTTTCCCACATCAATTTGACATGAAGATTCAAAATTTTTAGGTCAGGTCATCTAGGGTCAACGAGTTAGTCAAGGTCAAGTGAGGTCACCTCCAAAAAAAGTTCAACAAGTCGTCACGCTTTAACGGATATAGATATTTTAATGAAACTTTCATCGTTTGCTTATCTTTACGGATGCAACAAAACGCACGAGTTCAATTTTTAATTTTTTCCGTTTTTGACTACATATAAATTTTGCGTATTTGCCAAAGTGCAGTTCAAATAGAGGATTCTGGCTAAAGTAAGCAATTTTTATTGGGGCAAGTTGATTTCCAACAACGTTTCTCGGTCTGCTCTATCCATCGGAAAAGGATAATTAAAGAAAACCTGAAAACTCTAACTTGAAAACGTCAATTTTTTTGGGAAAATTCAAAAAATTAACATTATCATTTTGGAGGGCCAAAAAAAAATGTTATGGCCCTGGTCGATTTCGCTGTCTTTTTCTGTTTCCAAATATATTTATTATTATTAATATCCCCCAATATGAACTCCCCAAAGCCAAAAACATAACGTAAGTCGCGAAAAGTCGTGAAAATCTAGCTCCTAGTAACGTCACTTTTGGGGAAAATTGTTTTGTGGGGTGGATTCGGGCCCTACTAGTCGAGCGCTTTCCGAAAACACTTCTTTCGTTTTCTTTGCGATGCTTAGTTTGGATTTTAGAGGGGGGTTACTATCCCCCTCCGAGATGGGTGTGAGGATCTGATCGAAAAGACAAAAAAGGTTAATGCTATCTGCGAGAGATGAGTTCCGTTAAGGAAAGGGGCTACGTTAAGTCGGCTTAGGTGGCATCCGGTGCCAGGCTATCAAGAAAGGAACGTAGAGGAACGCCGGCAAACAAGAAAAGTGGCTCAGAGGTTGGGGTACATACGTGACATACAGGCATCCATACATTGTAGGCGAAAGACCATTTGGAAGGTAGCCAGCATCACTATCAGGCCCGGCTATCCATCCACGATATGAAAGCGAAGCAGATGTCCGGCGCCCAGGGCGAGCCGTAAGCGCCGGACACAACCTTGGATGTGTTAATGAGTTTTAGTTGAAGCTTGGTAAAAACACCCGTAGGAAGAAAGGACAAGCTGCTTAGAAAACCGGAAGGTGAAAAATCCAAGCGCAATATATGGGCAGCCGCAAACCGATCCGTGTGTAACCCAAAATAATGACATGTATATATCCTAGGCATTCCATGTCCTAACTTTGAATGTGGGGGGCCCAATAGCAATCGAGTCTAAAAGTGAGAAAAAAAAAAAAAAAAAGGGAGAGCAAAGAAAAAGGGAGGGGGGGGAGAAAAAAAAAGAAAAAAAAGAAAGAAAAAAAAGTGAGAAATAACCGATCAATTATTTCTTTAATTGTGCTTCACTTGTCATGATGCGTGTATTTTGATGTCGCGCTAAGCTTCTGCCACGATGCAGCGCACGTTGGTACTACACATGTGGCTATATTCTGATTAAAACATTCGAAATTTCGGCCTTTGCGTAGCATGGGAATTTACGTCAAAAGAGTACGAATGTACCCGGGGTCGTTTTAAGCATGGCTCGACGGCTTGGGGTAAGTTGTTTAAAAGTGAATGGGGAAAAATTGCACATGTAACAACCGCCCCCGTGATTAAAGTAATATTTCTTTCAATGAACTGTGTGTTGTACGTACGCATTGAGTATGTATTAAGAATACATTTCCGGCGGACCGCCTACTGGCAGTCCTTGGATAGTCCCGCGGGTACGGCGGCTCATCCTTTGTTAGCGCTGGACTTCGTGCCTCGTACCACGTTTTGGAAACGACTGTGCACCTCGAACTCCTACCACCGAAGACATACGTAGACAAATATATTTTCCAAAATTAATCTATGAAAAATTATTGTACGGGTTGTACACCAACAAACTGACATGGCAACCAGCAGTGCTGGCATCCGTTCCACTTACGATTTGCTCTGGTATCAACGGTACAGTGCTTCTCGTTGCACACAGAAGAGAAGGCGGCCTCGATTGTGGAAGCCAAATGACCGCCGTCAGCGAGAAGCGGCACGAAGATATTCCCGCTCGATAGGCATGTCAAGCACAGCCTGGCTCGTTGAAACGTTCCGCCGGAACGTGAATCACGCAGACACTAATACTGACAGCACACGTTAAAAAATTCTGAGACATCCCGCCTACCTTATATTGCCTGGGTCTCTTCTGCGGCTGTCAAAACCACCTCGAACGGTTCGCCTTCACTGTAACTGACTGAACTGCGACAGCTGCCATGCCAGAAAGTGGGCGAGCGGGGAAAAAACGAGCGCTGCACGTGATCGCTGCTACACTGGCGCCATCGGCGGCTGTGGTCGTAACTACATCAGCTGATCGACTGACTAGAATAGCCGTTTCAAAGTTCTTCAAGGCCATTTGCACCAGGGGAAGACATAGGGGATGCTTGTAGCATATGCCTCCCACCTCACCCCCAATGACGTCATCTAGACAGTAGAGTTCCCCGCCATCTCAAAGGATTTTGCTGCAAAGGTTGCCTCTTCCAGAGGAAAAAATGCTCCTTTTGAGACGAATTGGCGCCCTCCGGTATACACCATGGATTTATTGACCTGCATCTATGGTGCAGGTCAATAAATCAGAGTAGACATTTGTGGTGGTCAGAGCAGAGTAGACATTTGTGGTAAATTCCCCCTCATGTTTACCACTGAGTTCTAGTTGTAGTTGTCGGAAGTAATTTTCAGCCTTTAAGGACCAGCTGGCCAGGATTTAGCCCAAGTTAGTGGTAAACAGTGTTATGTAAGTAGTAAAATTAAGGTAGCACATTAACATTGTATATTTTACTTCATGAAACACAATTTTACAGCTACAACTTATTACTTATAGCGACATTTTGTTTTATGAAACCGGCTACCGCTTATTGCGTACATTCATTATCATTTTGTCTTAAAGTGCACGTCGTAACAGCAACAATGGTGGGCTCTCCCAGGTCTCTCTAAACAGTGTTAGTGATCTGTTGTGCGACGCAAACGAAAGGCAACGTTTACTCTCCTTAACATCAAGTGTGCTAAATGCCCAATAAACTGTGTCCGACCATGCGGCTGGCCATACTGTATTGAAGCACCTACTCTGTATATAGGCCTTGCACTGGTAGTCCTAGAACGCTCTTTGTCGGAGTATTATTGGGGTTACACCAGGGAAATCATGCACGATGGTCATCGGCATGATTCTGGAAAAAGCTGCCCAGTATTTCATGGCAATAGAAGAATGGTAACTCTAGCGAAATGTGGCAACCGGGTTAGGGTAACCATGTCGAAAAACTCCCATAAGCAAGCATATGGTTTTACCGATAGTAATGCGTGGTCGCCTGGGCTCGCCTCCACCCCCTTGATCACCGGGAAGGAGAGCTTACACTGTTACAGGCGGTCAAGTATGTTGTCAGTACATGTGCAGTAAGCTGAGGGTTTTGGAGTCGACGCCAGGACTGTTGCACCGGTACCAGCGGCAGGAGAAAGCTGTGCTCTGTCGATGGAGGATAAGTTATACCTTCACTGCGCATGGCTACGTGATAACTGGAGGTGACCGGGACCGTGATGCCCGCGTTGTTCTGGTAAGCTTACTGCGTATCATATTTCGGAAGGTTGCTGACGGTTTGAACCGCCGTGCCGGCAGCTCTTAGAACAGATGGACGCCAGCGCCTCTTTGCATACGCTACTAAATAATAACTCCGAAGTCATAGTAAGTCATAGTAAGTAACTCCGAAATATGGGACGTTTTCACATCCCGCAAGCATGTTCGTTTCTCATGACAGTGATAGCTCAAGGTTTTCCTCACTTGTGTGTAACTGGTTCTCAAATGCAACAACTGTTAATACACTTGTATTTACCTTGGCTGATAATTGGCAATAGGACGAGAACTTGTTCAACAGTTTCAACAACAGGGGGAACAAACATCAGCGCGTTCATTTCCAAGTTCGTATCTTCAACTATCTAAGCGCCCGTGACGGACAAACGTCCCAACGTCCACACCTTACTCCAGGGCTACATCTTACCGCGACGGCCGCTTAACTTCCCCTGGGACCAGCCGTCCACGTGAGAGGGGACCAGTCACTCACGGGGCGGGGGACACCCGGGCAACGATCTGGCCTGTCACTGGCCGGCATCACCTGCTGCAACACACCGCGAAGGGACGGGTCCGGCTGCCACATTCTATACCAGACAGTTTTACATTCTATATCACATTCTATATCACATTCTATACCAGACACATGTTTTCTAAAGAAAACATGTGCAAACACGTGGCTCGGCTACGTGGTGCGTGGGTCTCACAATCCACGACGACACAGCGTCCGTCGACCGACCGTCGCCGCCCGGCACCGGAGACGACGAAGCAAAACCGTCCGGCCACAGCCGAGACTCGAGGCGGCAGTCTGCCGACGGCGGCGGCGGCAGGAGCCGGCCGGCCGGCTGGGATCCGCTCCGAGCCCGGATCCCACGATATATCGGAGCAGCCGTGATCAAGCTGTCAAACGCATTCGAAAGAAGGTCCAAGGTTGACTACGTAATACTTCCATGAAAAATAAATATTTGATGTGATATGCCGCCGACCCTGAGGGCCAATATCTGACTTCCACGACAGCACTGTGGATTGCCTGGAAACACAGTTCTGAACGCAAGTTGACCCTGGTAGTCGAGGCGCCTCAAAACTCTACTTCATCATTTGATCATTTATTTTGCATTATTCTCCTCATTCGTCATTTATCGTGCATTATCCGTCATTCCAATTCATCATTCATCATGCATCATCCATCATTCAAATTCATCATTGTCCTGCTAGAATGTCGACAAAATACTATGATGAGAATGGAGCTGTTTGGTTTGGTCGTGTTTCGAAACGAGCAGCCTCGGCGGGCATGCGTGGTCTAGTCACACCATCAGCTATGACTAAGCTGCTACTTGTAGGCAGGACCCGAACATGCCCATATGCGGGTCGTCTTGCATAGTAGGCATTGCACTGGAGCTATGCGGAAGTCCTGAGCCGCAAAAGCTCACGTCCAGTTCACCACATCGAATGACAGCACGAACATAAGCCAGGCAATTGCATGCTGGTTTTGACAGCGTCACTGTTTAACGTTCCCGCCTGGACACCCAATTTGGCTGGAAATGCACCCGTATTCTAAATTGTGGCTTAGGCTGGGCTTGGGTGTTCGCTGGAACTTGCCAGCTCAGAAAGCTGCAGCATTCATCACAGATTGCGAAAGACCTCGGCTTGAACACATGCCACTTCCCGCGCTCTTTGCGTGCTAAATGACCATATTCTTGAGTCGTGCTGAGCCTGGTCTCGCTACGCTTTTAGTGCGGGTAATAACGTATAATTGCAAAGAATGAATTTCTACATTCTCCCATGAACATACGAAATTTAATCCGAGTTGTTGCTGGGGTGGCTTTAGGAACCACTGTTCTATTGCTAAGCAGAGCTTCTTGTGTGAACCCTGACCCCACCACCCGATCCATGAATTCTAGTTCAACGGCAGAATTTTTATCGAAAGTTTAACGTGCCATCAATGCACCGACACGGCCGCCTGGTACCACGTCCCCCGCCTTATCGGGCCAGCTGCCAACGGACACTCCCGGCCGGGGACTAAATGCGAGCGTGCGAAGCGACTCGAACCCTGTGTTGCCAGGACAGGGGAGACCAGTGCAGGTCTCCCCCGGGGAGACCTGCAACCAACTGAGCTACCGGGGCGGTAGCTCAGCTGGTTAGAATTCGTTCTACTCAAGTCAACTTCTCTCATTAAAATGCTTATATTAGCCAGAATCTTCAAGTTTGGCCCTAATAAGCAAACATGCAATACTAATACGTCATCAAAATGAAAAACACTAATTCCTCTGGTGCATTTAGTTGCATCCCTAAGGATAAGCAAATGCTGAAGGCTTCATTCAAATATATTTATCGGCTAAGGCGTGACGACTGGTTGAACTTTTTGAAGGTGATCTCACTTGACTTTCAATAACTCGTTGACCGTGGATGACCTGAACTCAAAATTTTCCTACAACGTTCCAAAGTTGTGTTAAAAAAACGCGTGCAAAATTTAGAGCGTAACCGCGCACAGATATTTTCTGCTATCCGCTGAAACCTCGGGGGGAAGATCAACCCCCGAGACGGGTTTAACGGTGTCGGCATGACAATTTTCATCTTAGCATATTTGCATAGTACACATTGAATAACAATTATTAGCAAGTATATATGGGAAATTCATTAACCTAAATAAGCTCCGCCCCACATAAGCATGCTCCTCTCACTTATCCATGCCATGCCGCAATACTGCCATTTGAAGTCCACGGAATTACCAAAATGGCCTTCCATATTTGAATGCGCAGAGCGTTCCTACTTCATAGCTAAATGCAAGGTACTAGGGCATGTTACCATCGAAAGATAATTTCTATTCGACATGAGGTACTGACATTAGTGGACAAAATGTGTGTGTCAGTGACATTACTCGAAGCTCTCATGTCCATTCGAACCATGCGCATTTTCATGTTCATGTTTGTTTTCAAGCAACATGTAGTTGTCTGGTGGTGCGCCAGCCATATATTGCTTATTGAGATTAATCGTTAAAAGCTGCATTGTTGCGCTCAAATTGGGCGGCCTTAATTGTTATAGTGCATCGTATAAAACCTGATGAGCTATTTCGTCCACCGTGAAGTCCACCTTTTCACGGTTTGAGTGCATGGATGTTTCACCTACCCACACCAACCGACAACGATCCACAGCCGAGTCGTAGCTGGGCAGCCGAACCCCAGAAGCAGGGACAGCACCCCCCCCACCCCTCTCCTCCAGCCACACACGTGTTGCCCACCCTACTCTCTATTTGATTTTTGACAGATAGTGATTGCCAATGCCCTTGTTGTGTGCAGAAGTTTAATTGAGGCTTTGGCTTGTGGAACATCCACACACATTTTGTGGTGACTGTGAGAAAAGCTGCCTGTTGCGTTAGTTTAGAAGTTTGGCACCATCAGTAAGCTCCACAAACTAATTAGTGCGCATCATCATTGTACTCTACAAACAAATTAACACGTATCCTCATTATCCTCAACAAACTAACTAATGCGCATCATCATTATTCTGCACGAACTAACTAGCGCGCACTATCCTCCACAAATTTAAGTAACGCGCTTTGTTATCCACAAACTAACTAACCCGCTTCATTACCCTCCACAGCTAATTCAAGCGCACCTTCATTACCCTCAATACACCAGCCAACGCGCTCTATCATTACCTTCCACAAACAAACTAACGCGCGCCCGCATTACCCTTCACGAATCACCTAAGGCGTATCGTCATTGCCCTCCACAAACAACTGTCGTACACCCTCATTACCCTCCACAAACTAACTAACGCTTACCCTCACTACCCTCTACAAGTAATTCATACACTCTTTGCTCTCCACAAGCTAACTAACGCGCATCCTCAACTTCCACAAACTAACTAACCCAGCACCCTCATTATCCTCCACCAACTAACTAACGCAGCACCATCATTATCCTCCACAAACTAACTAACACAGCACCACCATTATCCTTCACAAGCTAACAATCGCGCAGCCTCATTATCCCTTGCGAGCTAACAAACGCGCACCCTCATTATTTTCCACGAGTAGTGCCAACAGCAAGCAAATCCTTCCAGCTTGGTGTGGCTGCAGAAAGCTGTGCATCCGAGGCATTCACCCGACCAATCAGACGCTGTAATTGGTCACCGTATTTGGAAGCTTCCAGGTACGAGCAGAACTAACCATTCAGGTTAGTTCTCCTCGTGTGCCATTCAGGTGGCATTTCCGAGAGGTCAGTGCCGACGGGTAATCTCAGTATCACGGAGGGGAGGGGCAGGGTTGAGTGAGACGCACATCCGGTGTCTCGTCAACAGAATGCAGAACTACACGCCTGCGCCTTTTGGTGGTTATTGGTGGCTATTGGTTTTACGACACGTCGACCGTTGAGTAATGTGGCGTCGCCAACCTCTCACGCCGATTGGTCGCGGGGGAAGAGTAGCGACAGGTAAGACTCGAACCCACCATCTTTCGATTGTAAGACGGGCAACTTACCCCTAGACTACTCAGAGACACAATCATTCTATTGTGAAACGGAAATTTACCCATCGACTACTTTTCCCCGTGTTGCGCCTTTTGAAATAGAGCATAAGGCGAATGAAAATGTTCAAATCCTTTCCAATCCATATCCGCAGGAATCAGTCCAATCCATATTCACCTTCGTTCCAGTTACAGATATCCACCCGTCATCTCATGAGGTTTCAGAAATGCAAGATATTTCAAACCGGATTGGTTGCAGTAATCAAAAGCATGAAGACCATGGACTTTATACAATATTTTAGCGACCAGGACATCGAAAAAGTATGGATTAACATTTTGTGTTAGATGTGAACTACAACTTTCCTTAGCAGCATGATATTTTACCATGTAGAACAGTTTTACTTCAGATCACATGAGCAGGCTGGATAGTCATCTAACCTATAGTGATGGTACATGAGCATGAACAAAGCACACAAGAAGCAGAACAACCACCAATGCATAAAATACGATACATGCAATACCAGTTTCAAACTGGAATGTCAGTTTAAAAATAGGACGTCTGTATTTTGCTCACAATGCCAAGAGACATGGAATGTTCTGTTCCGCTTCGCAGCGAATCAGCAGCTGTGTCAAAGAGCTATAAAACGCAAAATGAATTACCGGAATGCGGAAGCGCTAATAGGACGAACCTCCAGAGCCACAGATGACTTCTGAGAAGTTTTAGAGGCAGCCCGCTTGGGAATTTCGAAATTCATCTTCAAGCCCGCACGAAATTCAAGCCTGCTTAGGAGCTTTGTGAACTGGATAGATTTTGAGCATTCTGGAGGGTTGGTGTGCGTCTAATAATATACGTAGGTGCGTCCCGGTGCAGCATTCGTCTGACGCACTTTCACTCGCGCCATTTGGCGACAAGTCAACTAATTACGTTCCGGTGTAGCATCTAAAAGGCGCGCTTGTACCAGTGCCATCTAGCGATTATAGCACAAATAGTCGTGGTCCGGTGCAGCATTCAACAGCCGCCCATGTACTGGTCCCATGTAGCGTTTATGGTTGCATGTCCCGTCTAGCGTAGCGTCTAGCGTAGCGTCTAGCGTAGCGTCTAGCGTAGCGTCTAGCGTAGCGTCTAGCGTAGCGTCCAGCGTAGCGTCTAGCGTGCGTAGCGTCAGCGTAGCGTCCAGCGTGGTAGCGTCTAGCGTAGCGTCTAGCGTAGCGTCTAGCGTAGCGTCTAGCGTAGCGTCTAGCGTAGCGTCTAGCGTAGCGTCTAGCGTAGCGTCTAGCGTAGCGTCTAGCGTAGCGTCTAGCGTAGCGTCTAGCGTAGCGTCTAGCGTAGCGTCTAGCGTAGCGTGCATCGTAGCGTCTAGCGTATATGTGGTGTAGTCAGTTGTCTGCATCTTGATGCTTTACGCTGCTTGTTTTCATCGTCTTTCACTGTAGGGCTGATACTGGAACACGGCTAAGAGTGACGCTTGCTTAGGTTAGGCTAGTGTAGAAGAACATTTTTGGTGAACTCTGATGAAACACGATTGGGAGGGTAATTGCTTGAATCGATTTTAACAGACCAACATGATAGCGGAGTTTGTATGCATCTAGTACATTATCATTGTATCTGACAACTTCGGATATAATGCGGTCCACCCGAGACCCAAACATACTATGCCTGATCTAGCCTGTGGCATCATCAGTGGCCTCCAGGCTACCGGAACTTGATGTCCGGGCACAGGATGCAGCCAATGGGGCTGCCTCCCCATCATTGGGTTCCCACGGGCCCCTAGCTCGGCACCGATGGTCGCGCCAGGGGCATACATTTGCATTATTTACGGGATCGTCGTGGCAGATATAGAAAGGCGTTCGGCTTTCTATATCGCCTTTCTAACGCTGTGGGTGTCTGCTCGCTGGCCGCTGAGAAAGTCCACGGACTCATGCGAACCTATGTGACCCTTTACGGAGCTTATGGGCGCATTACGGGTGCACGGACTACTACGAATCCCTATGGGTCCTTGTGGACGTCTGTAGGTTCCGACGAACGTCTAGCGTCCTTTACGATAGTCTGTGAGAAATTATGATTGTCTACGGGCCCGTACGTCTACGGGCCCTTACGTCCATCTACGGATCCTTACGAACTTCTGCGGGCCCTTATGGACGTCTACGGGTGCTCAAGAACGTGGGAGCTTACGGACAGGCATAGGCGCTTGTGTACGGGTAAGAGTCCTTACGAATGCGTACAGGCCCTTACGAAAGTTTGTGAGCCCTTATGAGCATTTACTTACGTCTTACAGAAGAATGGATCGACTTTTTCCAATGAAGTTTTGACATTCTGTATTTAGATGCATGCTTAGATGGTGTGCATTCCTGGCGTATAACAGTGCTAAGCCTACTTACAATTGGAGGAGTGAGGGGATCCGAAAATCCTGGGCCCTAGTGAAGATAAAAGCATCATTTTGTTTCCTAGGGATCAACAGATCTTGTCCTCGAAATGAAGTGGTCGACACTCCGGGACTTTAAAAATCGTGGGGGTGGTCCGTGTCCCGATTTCTGGGTAACTCGCCGTTCTGGCCACAGCTTGAACTTAATCTTTTAACTTGTAAATTTTTCGAATTGGTTTGAAAAAACAAAGGCTGCCATACAAATTGGTGTGGCAGCGCCACATTAACTTTGAGGCTGATTTGACCATACCGCATTCTCCACTAATAGTTTTGTATAATATGCAAAACAGGTGCATAATAGGCTAGTCAAAATTTGGGCATCTCTGCGTCGACTCATTCGCGCATCCGCCCGCTATCGAAAACTGACGGAAGGTGATGGGCTTTCGAGAGTTCCCTGGCCCAGTGAGGGCTAATGGCAACGATCTTATTTTCTTAAGCCAACACATGTCCACGGCATTACTCTTGACAGCTCCTGTCCTGGACTTCTTCTGCCTATCGAACTCACCTTAAGTTTCTGCTTCAGGCCACAAATACTCTGCTTTAGCTCATATTTCAAATGGAGTTGCGCGGCGTCCGTCACCGTTTGTTAAGACAATACTTGGTTTGTCTCCAACTTCTTCAAATTTCATCATGCACCGCTATTTTTCATATATTGCATCATATTTCTTATTTCCGGTTTAATTACAATGTGCACAAGGATAAAATAATTGAAACGCTCAGCAGACTATAGATTTGCAATTTCATTAATGGCATCTTCAATTATTCAATTTCCGATTCATTTTCCTGATCCCTACATATGACAAATTTAATCATTCCTTCCTTTACTTTGAAGGCATATCTCAAGCTTTATTTGGTAGAAACGCTGTCAAATTGATGTTGAGGTGCAGTTCGACGAGTATTTTACGTCATCATTCCTGTTTTGTGCATGCAGTTGGCTAGTTTTTAGCAAGAAGTATGTATATTTAGTAATAAGATTTTAGAAAAAAGCATTTTGTTGTCAATAGCATTTTGCGATTATTTTGTGTTAGATTACGAACACATCGCTCATCGAATGCACGAATAAAACCCAGCAAATGATGTAAATATTAAGCAATTCACTTTGGTGGCTGTCTGTACCAAAGCGTCGAGGTAAGCATGAAGCTGCAGGAAAATGCATGGGTTGCTGAATGCGATAACAGACACCATACCCACGAGCTCATTGCTAACAGTGTGGTCGCAATAATCTGGATTGCATACAACTTTATGATAGCTGAAAATTGACAGACCAGTGGAATGAATCTAGCCAAAGCAGGCATATGTTCAATATTATGGGTTCCTCCGGAGATAACTAGGCTGAAATATGATTGCTTATTAGTGGCATCCTATACTTTGCAGACAGTTGAACCAGGACAGCATTAACTAATACTAACATTTTATTATGTAAGTTTTTTTGGTGGAGAACAGAAGGAAATATAAGTTTGTTAAATTTGCGTTAGCATAGGAAAGTTCGAGAGGCAATCCGTCATCCAATCCGAATCCGTTTATATTTGCCAAACTCTCCCATTCGCTCTGTTATAGTTACAAAACGAATCTCTTTACGAATATCAAATCCGTGTTATGCTCTTTCGTACCAATCTGTCAATTTGTTTCAGAGTACGGATATGGCGTCGTGTTTGTGTAATCATCTGTTAATATGCTTCGGAGTACGATTGTATCATCGTCTCGTATAATCATCTGTCAATGTGTTCCAGATTACGGCTACAGCGTATCTTTTGTAATCATCTGTTAATATGTTCCGGATTACGGCTATATCGTCATCTTTTGTAATCATCTGTCAATATGTTCCGGAGTACGGCTATAGCGTCATCTTTTATAATCATCTGTAAATGTGTTCCAGAGTACTGCTATGGCGTTGTCTGTTTGTAATCATCCGTCAATATGTTACAGAGCATGGCTCCCAATGGCGAGACATGTGGCTGTGAGCAGTCGACTGACAACACGGCTGCAGTGTGCCACCAGCAACTTATCGCTGAACTCTGACGGTGCTTAAATACGGCGTCTGTTGAGTCACACCTGTTCCTGCTGGATTTCACCGGCGCCAATGCCAATCCGCCCGGGTCGGTGAGCAATGGAACTGGACGTGGCACGGCCTTCGGCGACGGAGCAGTATGCTGCGGCTCATATCATTCACATTACGTCATATTACTCACATATCACACATTCGACAAATATTACTCACATATTATATTACACATATTACTCACATATTACATATTACATACACATATTAGGCATATTATTCACTCGATCATTCATCTTTCGGAAAAAGTTTCTCGGCATTGTTGGGCAGGAGAAGTTGATTCCTCAGTTGCTACTATGCTGATGTCTGTGCGGAGACATAATTACCCTCAGCGACGGGAGGCATCCACCTACACCGCACGGTACGGCAACACCGGCTGTAGCTATTAGCTTCTGGAGCATAATACCGAGCGATTATCCGTTCGGAAACATATTGGTACAGATGTCGGATCAGCTCGGACACAGTCTGGTGTAAAGAAGCGGACACGGGTCAGACGGCGGCTGGGCTCTCCAACGTTTGTCCGGAAATTGAAATGTCGCTGGTGACAGACCGTCAGCGGCGGGCCCGTCACTGGTGCAACAAGCGACGTGTTATCGTGCGACTGGTGGAGACGGTTGGCTGTGCACGTGGGTCTCCGACTGTCGGGCGCTTCAGGGGAGTCCGGCGATCGCCGTCTGCGCTCGGACCCGTCGGTAGCTGATGGGACGCGGAGGAAGCGGCAGCTGGCAGGACACGGAGGCAGTGGCAGCTGGCGGGATACGGAGGCACTGGCAGCTGGCGGGACACGGAGGCACTGGCAGCTGGCGGGATACGGAGGCAAGACTGGCAGCTGGCGGGATACGGAGGAGGCGGCAACTGGCGGGACATGAAGATACTGGAAGCTGGCGGGACACGGAGACAGGGACAGGTGACGGGACACAGAAGCAGCGGCAGCTGGCGGGATACGAATGTAGTCGGGCTTGTACTCGCTAGTCATATTTCGATTGGAAATATGATGATGCCTAACAATTTTAATAAAATATGCAGCTTCATGGAGGAAAATATCAGTGCTATGAACCAGCCTACGTCCAAGTGTAAGTTACACCACTAGTGAAGCCATTCTCTCTGGATCTTATTGCTACGTGGAAATAGTCATGATTTTGTAGTCTTTGTTTCAATGGTACTATAATACAAATATAATGACGAAACACTGATGAGATCAATCAATATGTTGTAGCTCTTGCTACTCAATGTAATTCCCATTTTTTCAACACAAGCTAATGGCATGCAAAGAAATACCACGTGCCATATGTCCTGCTCTTTTCTTTCTCACACTGTAAGTAGATCAGAAAGAAATACATGTTGCTTTATATGTGAAGAACGATAGTGTTGTGTAGTCAAGCTCAGCGCAGTGGGAAACAAATCAGACGTCGGTAAACAACCACGGATGCCGTGGAACTCCATTGGAAATATCGTCTAAATAGACGATTTACGCTGTAAAACAGAAACTAAATGCAAATTTGATAGACAGAAGAAATGGGAGCAATATTTATAACGAGCAAAGCCATGGCCATGCGACACTTTATGATATTAAGCATATTAATATGAATGTGTGTTAAGTTGCAAACCAATCTAACCCAGCCTACGGCTGTGTTCCATTTAGTAGTGAATCACATCTTGCCTTCGTGGCAAGGTGGGTACTGCAAGACATGGAGGTCAATTGCACTGAATTCAAGCAAACTACTTGCATTGGGCTATCCTATGTATGTTATATATGACAAACGTACGTGATTGTACATTCAGCCTCGTAGCTACGTCGTCTAGGTCGTCGTAGGTTGTTTCTAAATACAAGGTTATGCTTTTTAACATTGCGACGATAATTTGCAGATAATCCTGGTCGATGTTTATTACATTTGATTTTGAAGCTGATATTACTACTGTCGTATTGCATTACTTGATATTAGTCCTGGTTATTGCACGCAACATGCCTATCGGTCGCTCATACACATCAACTAGCATAGGTTGTGGCATGTAAAATGTTGTGTGTACAGCGGTGGACCAGAAAGCAAACGCGCGATCAAAACTATCCCGGAAGGGTGTTGAAAACTGAATCTTCATCCCGCGGCCCACCGGCGAAGCAGTTTGGGCGGCGCAATCAGCCGTAAATGTGCGTAAAGTGCGTCGTTAACCATCCAATAAACAACCAAGCAGAACACTGAAACTTTTATCTTTTGTGCAGTGTGCGTGTCGCGGGGAGGAGGCGCATGTATACGTATGTGTGTGCGTGCTCCGATACAACGATACCCAAGCAGGGCACCCGTTTCCAATGTGCCACCAACCGCACCACATCTCGAGGAGTCGACTGGCACCTGAAGACGGACGGGTGGTGCTAATTACAGGCCGAGTGGGCCACTGCAGCTGGAGTCCGGCTCGGGTCCGAGACCAAGCGTCCACGGATGTCAGCGCAACCCTGTGACTGCCACAGGGTGGCGCTGACGGCTGGCCTCTCCTCCAACCTCTGCGGTCGGCATCGGAAGGGCGGACACACTGACAGCATGCTCGACGCCCTCACTGGATTCATCGGTGAGCTCCGTGCTGAAGCGAAGGGCTCACCTCGATTCACGGCGCGCGTCCCGACGTGCCCGCTGTCGTCGGCGAGTCCTGTGTCGGCACCCTGCCGACCTCAGCCGGCGTCGGCGCCGGCGTTCCCGGGCTCGGCACACTCGCTGCCGCCCACCCGCCCCGGCGGCCACCGTCGCGGCACACTGGGCCGCGTCGAGAGCCCGCCCGACGTCGGCACCGACGCGCGTGCGCCCGGCCGGTTCGTGCACGGACTGCACGGCGGCGGCGCGGCGAGGGCGGCGAGGGTGGCGAGGGAGGCGAGGCTGGCGACGGCGGGGAGGGTGGGGAGGGTGGCGAGGGAGGCGAGGCTGGCGACGGCGGGGAGGGCGGGGAGGGCGGCGAGGGCGGCGAGGGTGGCGAGGGGGGGGAGGCGAGGCTGGCGACGGCGGGGAGGGCGACGGCGCGGCGAGGGCGGCGAGGGTGGCGAGGGAGGCGAGGCTGGCGACGGCGGGGAGGGTGGGGAGGGCGGCGAGGGCGGCGAGGGTGGCGAGGGTGGCGAGGGAGGCGAGGCTGGCGACGGCGGGGAGGGTGGGGAGGGTGGCGAGGGAGGCGAGGCTGGCGACGGCGGGGAGGGCGGGGAGGGCGGGAGGGCGGGGAGGGCGGCGAGGGCGGCGAGGGTGGCGAGGGTGGCGAGGAGGCGAGGCTGGCGACGGCGGGGGGACGGCGCGGCGAGGCGAGGGTGGCGAGGGGGCGAGGCTGGCGACGGCTGGCGACGGCGGGGAGGGCGGCGAGGGCGGCGAGGGCGGCGAGGGTGGCGAGGGAGGCGAGGCTGGCGACGGCGGGGAGGGTGGGGAGGGTGGCGAGGAGAAGCAAGGCTGGCGACGGCGGGGAGGGCGGGGAGGGCGGGGAGGGCGGGGAGGGCGGCGAGGGCGGCGAGGGTGGCGAGGGTGGCGAGGGAGGCGAGGCTGGCGACGGCGGGGAGGGCGGGGAGGGCGGCGAGGGCGGCGAGGGTGGCGAGGGTGGCGAGGGAGGCGAGGCTGGCGACGGCGGGGAGGGGCGACGGCGCGGCGAGGGCGGCGAGGGTGGCGAGGGAGGCGAGGCTGGCGACGGCGGGGAGGGTGGGGAGGGCGGCGAGGGAGGCGAGGGAGGCGAGGCTGGCGACGGCGGGGAGGGTGGGGAGGGCGGCGAGGGCGGCGAGGGTGGCGAGGGAGGCGGGGCTGGCGACGGCGGAGAGGGCGGCGATGACGGCGAGGGCGGCGAGGATGGCGAGGACGACGAAAAGACTCTCAAAAAGCTGGGCACTGGCGGCTGTAACTGACTGAGCCTCCATCGCATGCGGCCGAGGTCGCCACGTCAGCCTACCAAGGTCGCCGGGTTACAGTCAGCCTCGGCGTCGCGTCAGCCCACAAAAGTCGCCGGGTCACAGTCAACCTCGGCCGCCCCGGACGACAGCTTGTCACGTGACTGTCCATTCAGACGCCAGATGCATGTGCAGCGAACCAGATGCAAGCGCCGAACACATGCAAGCCGCCGGAGCGGTGACGCGTGACCAGGGCAAAGGTGTCTGCCGCCCCGGCCAAGGTGCAGCAATACTGGCCGCGTATGTCCAGCCACCTCTCAGACTATCATGGCCAATGCCGAGATATCACGCGTGGAAACACTTCTGACGTCATACACACACACACACACACACACACACACACACACATATATATATATATATATATATATATATATATATATATATATAGGCGACCTCTATCATCAATGTCGAGGGGACTGTGCACGTGTTGTCCAGCGCGCCCGACACGTATTGTCCGGTGGTACCGACAAGAAAACGGTGTTACCCGGAAGCAGAATGTCCTGGGGAAACACCATTGAACGGCATATTAGAACATGGCGGCTGTTCGCCAACAGACACAAATTCAATATTCCACTTACGCAACAACTAATGCATGCATACGGCTGATGATTTGCAAACGCGAGGATCCATATGTTGTGAACGCATTAACACTTTAGGTCACTGGCTCATTTATTCGGTCAATGCGGAGACTTTAAGCCGGCATCGTGTTGCAGACTTGATAACCAAATACATGAGAAGCAATTGCAGCGGCATGGCGCCGCCACACTGTTTCGCCGGTGGGCCGCGGGATTGAAATGTCAGGCTAGAGTAACATTTGGTACCCATACCTAAGCCGGCATCGTGTTGCAGACTCGATAACCAAATACATGAGAAGCAATTCCAGCGGCACTAACTCGTCGGCTGTCGGGCATTCGCTGCAGCTGGGTGCCGGTGGTTCTGTGACGGCGCCTCGTCACCTCGAGGACCGCATCGGAATGGTGATGCGACAGATGGCCGGTCTGCCTTACACCGCGTCGCACTCGCATCTTGGTGTCTTCGGCCTTGGTTTGGTGGCTGAGTCCTTGTACAGGGTGGCGACGAGATCTTGTACTTTCGATGGAATTCCGACTCGTTTCGTTGCTCTTAGGATCGATTCGTTTGAAACAGAGTCCAAAGCCTTCGCCAAGGTCGATAGTAACTTGAACAAGCGACTTTGGACGTGGTTTTGTCTGACATTTGGCAGTGCCCAGGATGACGATATTTTCAATGCAGCCATCAACTCTCGTGAAGGTTCACTGGTGGGAGTCGAGTGGGCAGTGCTGGCCTCATCTACTTGCCAATATCAGGCAAAATGGTCTCAGTAGTATTAACGCGACCGAGATTGGCCGGTAGTGTGCCGGTGAGGTGGGCACTGTCACCTTGGGGTGGAGTGTGGTTTCTGAGTGCCTTAGGCTTTTTGGGGATGTGTGCGTTCGAACGCCAAATGTTGTACATTTTCATGAGTATCGTGGATGGCATTCTTTTGAGGCGCCTGAGCGTGATTCGGTCAAGCCCTGGAGCGCTTTCCAGTTTAGAGTCTTTCTTGACCCTCGCTATCTCTTCTGCCGAGGTCGGAGTGCATATGTTCCTTTCTAGTGATTTTTTGTTGCGTATGGGACGCTTGTCACGTTCGCTTTCCTTTTCGAACAGCTCGGCCTAAAACGCTTTTTCTGTTCGAGGGTGATGTTTTGCGTTTTTTGGGTCGGCTGGGCAGTCGCCGGAAAGTACGGCTGCGCCATCTTCTTGCGACTTTTGTTAAAGGTAGCCTGTAATCTGGCGTGCCGGCTCTTTCAGGAATTCCGTGTTTTTTAACTCTGTTTCTGTGTTGTCCGGTTTATTGCCGCCGGCTCGCGGAGCGGCGACTAATTTTCGTTCCGATTTTGATTGCGTGTTTGTCGAGCAGGCCCTTTTCAATTTCGAGATCGCGATACGCTGTTGTCGCACTGCCCATCGCGTCCTTTCCCATTTGGGATGCCACCCTCTCGTCGCGGTATGTTTGGCAAAACTTCGTAGATGGAATTGTTTGGGTCGGCTATTGTTTCAGTCTCGTGTGGGTGTGACGCGCCTGGACGCGATGGAGTGGCCTTCTGCGCTGGTGGGACGCTCCCCCGCGCTTAGATTGTATCGCAGGGCTTCGGCGGCTTCTTATGGCACTTACCAGCCTTCAGGGGTTTATCTGGGAAGTCTTGGCGTAGCGTCTTGTTTATGAAACGGGCGCCTTCTTGGAGCAACCAGACTTCTTTCACTGCCAGTGGGTGATTGTCTCCATCGTGCCATCTTGGTTTTGTTCGGGCCGCACGCTTTGCTACTTCGTGCTAGTAGAGTGCTGTCGGATGGGCCTTTCTGTGGTGCAGTTGCTTTCTAGCTTTAGTATTGAGTTTTCGGCCACATTCCTCGCAGGAGACGGCTCGTGCTTGGACACTCGTAGCCGCCGCGGGTGGATTTCTGTCTTCTGGTTGGAGGAAACTTCTGCTCTTCGAGAGCCGGCCAGCGATATTATTGTCTAAGCCGGAGACACTGCGCCGAAAGTGCTAGCAGCCCTCACAGCGTTTTAACCATCCTGCGTTAGCCTTCCCTCTTTCGGGGGAAGTTACTAGCGGCCATCGCGAAGAGGTGACTGGTCCGAAGATCTCGCCTCCCAAGGTAGGACCACTTTACCCCCGTTCTTGCTCATGCTGGACGCGCTTCCAGTAAGCTGCTCACACTCAAGTCGCACAGCGGTTTTCCATTCAACAATAGATGTCACGTTGGGTGATGGGCGATCAAACACGGATGTGACAAATAATGGAGATATTGTCTGAAGTGCCTCCGAGAACTCGACCCTGGAACCGCCCTTTGATGAAGACAGAGTGCTTCAATAATGCCACCATGATGTTAATATATTGCTTTCAAAAGCGACCCGGTCTCGAATAATCGCTCCAAGCGTTCAGGAGCTACGGACAGAAAACTACAGGAGGCGAAGGAACACTTGATGCGCCTTCTGTGATATGGCTAATTGTATACATGAACCACGAGACTGCCGCTTGGCATACATCAGACTCTTAAATATTTCAAAATGAATAGAGCCGAAATTTGAGCAGTAGCACCAGGATCTCCACAGTAGGCTACTCTTCTTCTCGCATTGGGTGTCGATTTTTATTTTGGTCCATCTTTCTTTATCTCCATCTTTCTATCCTTCTTTCCATTTTTTTGCTGTCCCTGTCTCTGTCTCTGTCTCTGTCTCTGTCTCTGTCTCTGTCTCTGTCTCTGTCTCTGTCTCTGTCTCTGTCTCTGTCTCTGTCTCTGTCTCTGTCTCTGTCTCTGTCTCTGTCTCTGTCTCTGTCTCTGTCTCTGTCTCTGTCTCTGTCTCTGTCTCTGTCTATGTTTCTGTCTCTGTGTCTGTCTCTGTATCTGTCTCTGTCTCTGTCTCTGTCTCTGTCTCTGTCTCAGCCTCTGTCTCAGCCTCTGTCTCTGTCTCTGTTTCTCTCTCTTTCTGTTTCTCTTTCTGCCCAAATCATCTGTTGAACCACTGCCTTTTAGCCACCAACATGCATCGTGCCATCATCGGCCGCGTATGCATTAACCCTACCTTGGAAGTGTTTTGTTGTAGTGGTCACGTTATGTGTAAATAATAAAAATTTGAACGTGGAGTCATTTCTAGCTTTACCGAAATACAGCAAACTGATGACGATCCTGGGACGGGATTGAAACCGGTTTTGTTAAAAATTAAAATAAAATTTTGACTGCGCGCTTCAATTAGCCGTGATCGCAATTTACATATATACGGTAGTCACAAACATTAAAATTAATAGACTATGACATTGTGTCAAAAAATGAGTCCCATGTTCAGTATTTCGCATCCCGCTAAAATATCGAAGACTGGTAGACAGAGCCCCATGTACTGATATGGACATGTTAGCAAATAAAAAATAGTTTCCATGATCATAGTCAGACGTAAAATTGGACATTTTTTAAACGGTCGGAAAATTGTGGCGAAGCATTCGTATACCCGCGGATTTCGGCACATTCCCGCACATTTCATTTGCTCTTCTCACTTCAGAACACCCGTCCCTGGATCCGCCACTGATTATATTTGCACCATACAAATTCAGTTTATCAAGCTCTTCTCACCTTACCTATCAGACGAATCATAGGTATTCGGACGGGAACGTCGGTGACAGCACTAAAAGTTCCAATGGTAATCCCAAAATCATACACTGAAGTCACCATTGATTATTATATTCTTTCTTAATTCTTATCTTATGCATTTTGAAGAGTGTGACCATCCGAAATCACTTCAGATCTGAACAGATGCTTGAAAGGGATTGCCGTATAAACACAATGAAACTGAAACAACCAGCCTTTGTCTGATGCACACCATGTAGGCGTTCCGCTGAAGGGATGAAGCCATTAAAAAAATATAGTGTACTTCGTGTTATCTGTGTCACAAAAAGCTACAAGATGCATTGGTTAAATGATGTGGCTTCATTCTCGTGTAGCCTCCAAGATGACCTCGCCGTGTCGCCATGTATGATGGAGGGTGGTCGGAATCAGCTGTTGGCTTCTGAACATGGCGCCACACCAAGCACGGAATAATCACGTCATTCATTGCCCCAGGAGAGTTGCTCAAATCCCAAAGTGTTGCACTGGTGGGAAACTACACGTCACTTCGTGACTAGGAAACTACACGTCACTGGGAAACTACACGTCATCATTTCACGCGGAGTGGACAGGTCGGAATGTTTCGTGACAGAGCGGTGGATTTAGGTGTCTGCAGCAGTTGTGACGCTGCAGTAGTTGATGTACGCTTTCTTCGGCCAAATTCCTGTGGTGTTTCCTTCGGCCAACTTCCCTCTGGTGGAGAGTGCTGCCAGGACACTCCCAGAGCCACCACGGATAGTCAACAGGTGCTGAGTTTCATGGTGAGGAAAAGCTTGCCTCACGTTGCGCGTTGGTGTCATTATCAATACTCATTGGCTGGTGTCAGACAGTGATCAATTATGCATGGTCTCAGGCATACGGCTACGACTATGTTTTCCTCAATCCGCTAAGAAGTGATCACTTTCTGCATACGTAGAAGTCCGCTAGGCTTTTCTTGAGCATGAAACAATGGGAAGAGTGCCAACAAAAGTTTCAGAGCACTCCAATCTTCTCCAAAGAGCAACACCAAAGTGGGATTATGACCTCAATTCACTACCTAGGAAATACCAATGATCTCATTCGAACTTTCTTCGACTTTCGAAGGATATCCCTGCTTTCTGAGCTCTGCAGTCCGAACAAGGAAGTGGCACCTTGTACCTTGCAGTGGCTGGAGACGAGATAAGAGCCAAAGCTGGTGGCATGCAATTGAACCGAGGTTTGCTGCTCGGTTTTTGTCCGAGCAGCGTTAAATCAGCGACACTATGAAGACTTCATACTTGAGTGAGACGCAGCTCTGCCATCGGCATACCTAGCCATCTCGCATTAACATGTCTCGCCATCTCGCAATGATACGCCTCGCCACCCCACATGTCTCGCCATTCCGCATTGGCCTACCTCACCATCCCGCATTGGCATACCTCGCCATCCCGTATTGTCATGTCTCTTCATCCCGCATTGGCATACCTCGCTATACCGCATTGACATGTATCTGCATCCCGCATTGGCATACTTCGCCATCCCACATTGTCATGTCTCTTCATCCCGCATTGGCATACCCCGCCATACCGCATTGGCATGTCTCTGCATCCCGCATTGGTGTACCTCGCCATCCTACATTGGCATGTTTCGCCATCCCGCATTTGAATACCTCGCTATCCCGCGCTGGCGTATCTCTCCACCCCACATTGGCATACCTCTCACCTGGCGTATCTCTCCATCCCACATTCGCACACCTCGCCATCCCGTATCATCATGTCTCTTCATCCCGCATTGGCATTCCTCGTCATTCCGCATTGGCATGTCTCCCCATCCAGGATTTGAAGGTAAGCTCTGAATACCGTCGTGTGAACTTTTTGAACTTTCTTACCTTCGAAGCTGAGCTTTCAGGACAGATCAGACGAAAGTGGACGACATCGATCTGTTGTTGTTTGTTGAGTTTGGCCAGACCGCCACCGTGAGGACCTAAATAGAAAAACGTGATGTGGAGGCTGCAAATACCAACCATCCATTTCAATTACTTTGACATCAAGGTTTTTTTATAGCTACCGGTTAAATTAACTCACAGAATGTATGGTTTGCCAATGAACGTACCGGACACAGTCCGAATTTTTTCTTTTTATTATTATCGGGGTTCTGAATGGCCCTCCAATATTTAAGGTACTAGTCACCGATCCACAATATAAAGAAGCACGACCGGATCAACTTATTGTGGCAGAGGGTAGCAGTCTCAGCGAAGTCCCGTCCACGCTTCTCGGATGGCTGATAGATCGTCAGCAATGCCAGCAGTGGCCCGAGTCAGGTCACCAGTGACCCGAGTCGGACCACTGGTGACCCGAATCATGTCACTGATGACCCGAGTTAGGTCACTGGTGACCCGAGTCGGGTCACTGGTGACCCGAGTCGGATCACTGGTGACCCGGATCATGTCACTGGTGACCCGAATCATGTCACTGGTGACCCGAATCATGTCACTGGTGACCCGAGTTAGGTCACTGGTGACCCGAGTCGGATCACTGGTGACACGAGTCGGGCCACTAGTGACCCGAGTTAGGTCACTGGTGATTGAAAGTCCTTGGGGCCGGCTGTCCCCGCGTTAGTGGGCGGGGTCGACAGACTGATGCCCCGCAGCCCTAACACAGGTCCCGCAGTATTTTCACACGACGCGCCACCAACCACCTTTGTTGTTCGTTCTACAGCAAAATACTGTAGGAAGAGGAGTTCTGTGTGTGTTTGAAATGCCAAATGTCAAAATATCATCCACGTAAAATATATACTAACTATTTAAAGAACTGCATGGCGCCATACAGTTTGAAACATAGTGGTTGCCCTTAAATACTGGGGTGGAGGACTGGGAACAGACGCCTATGCACCTAAAGCTATTGAGGGTGTATATCCAGTCCGTTCAGCTTGGTTTATGGGTTGGATTACACCACTGGTTCACAAACGGCGTATTCAATATGTAGAATGGCATCGCTTGCTATGCTGACTGGGGACGTTCGGCTTTCCACAAGTGTAAAGCAGCGACATCTACTGCGTAAGCGACGAAACTCTGTTGTAATATGCCGAGCCTGATTCCGTGTGCCGGCGGTGCAGCGATGTCAAGCGATGGGGATCAAACTCTCCTGTAATACGCCTAGCCTCACACGTGTGCCAGCGATGCAGCGACGGCGAGCGATGGTGACGCGGTAGGCGGTGGGCGCGCGCACATCAGGGATTCGATCCAGATACTGGCGAGGGGGCCTCTCGTGGAATCCCACGGGAGGGTGTCCAGTATACTACACTGGAGCGGAAGCCCAAGGGATGGGATCGAAGAGAGCCGCTGGACAATATACGTCTCCAGTTTCACCTCACACTGGTGATTCTCTTACTGCCATGCCGGAGGAGTAGTCTATGATTAAGATGCCAGTAAGACGCGGTCATCCTGGCACACAGCCGGTGCTGCCACCTACATTGCTGCCCTTTAAAACATCACCACACATGGTCGCTACTGGCTGGCTTACCGCCATCTGAAGGACATGGGCTGTCTCCTTGTCTCGGCGACAGCGGCTGCCATCTGACCATGTGGCCACAACACGAGTCGTGCCCCACTCTCCACCATCACCACCCTACCGTGTGGCCACAACACGACTAGTGCCCCACGCTCCACTATCACCACCCTACCGTGTGGCCACAACACGACTAGTGCCCCACGCTCCACTATCACCCTTCACCATCACCACCCTACAGTGTGGCCACAACACGACTAGTGCCCCACTCTCCACCATCACCACCCTACCGTGTGGCCACAACACGACTAGTGCCCCACTCTCCACTATCATCACCCTACCGTGTGGCCACAACACGACTAGTGCCCCACTCTCCACCATCACCACCCTACCGTGTGGCCACAACACGACTAGTGCCCCACTCTCCACCATCACCACCCTACCGTTTTGGCTTAACCCCCACCAAGCCCCACGCTCCACTATCATCACCCTACCGGGCCACGATAAATAATTACTGCCTCCTCAATCTTAACATTTAGGTGGCCCAACAACCGATCCCACTCCGCCGTTTTTATGCAATTAATCTCATACAAGAACATCGCAAATGTTGTCTTTTGCTGGCTGAAATGTACTGTTTTTCGGGAGTCGGACCCCCTGAAAGAAATCCTGTCTGCGACCCTGGCGATCGGTTCAGTGTTGTGTAGATGGGTGTCTTGCACATAGCGGATGAACTCACCAGTTATTAGTATCTCTTGCGATCGACAGATGTCAGGAGAGTATGTGATTAATCACCCTTGAAGCACGCAAGAATGATGGCGTCATTCTTATTGCTCTTAGCTACTCGATTCATGGAATTACAGCCCCTAGGAACTTCCATAGATGCCGGGGACAAACAGAGACTTTAACCGACACGTTCTGGTACTTCTCTGTCACGTGCTGGGTTTATTGCGACTTCAAACGCATGCTACGACATTTCCAAGTTTCCTTTCACTCGGGAAGCGTGTGCACACCCGCAATCACCGTTAACAAAGCTTTCTCCTGATTTACACTTTACTTGGAAAATAGAATATACCCACCTGCAAAGACTTGAGATCAACTCAAGAATTACATGACCTGATTAGGATTGCACTTCATGGCGTCAGCACGGATAATTAGCACTGCTTCGTCAGCTAATAAGCATAGCAATTCCACCATTAATGGGCACGGCTGTGGAGACACGGACGGATCTAGCCCACCGAAGGTTGGATATCGGCTGCTTGATTTTGCGATCACGATACTTTTATGATTTCCTTTTACAAATGTGCAACTTTTTTGTCCACCCATCCTTCCACTCTTACCCTCCCTCCCACTCTCTACGCACCTAATTACTCATATTTTGGTAAATTAGGTTCCAGTTTCAGAATATCTTTTCAAACAGTATCTTTTAATTACATTGCACAATTCACATGCATTATACTATTCAAACGAACCACGCTACTCAAACTGCACCCGCCATGCAGCACGTGCAGATCGCTTGCGGCGGCCCCGCCAACTTAATATAGCCCCTACCATGGTAGGAGGATGAGGCTCTTGTGACTGGCATGATCCAAGGCCGTTTGCTTGAACGTCAACACAATCAGGTCTTTTTAGAGGACAATGTCTTCATTTCAGGTGTTTCTCATTGCTTCACCTCAAAATATCGGCGGTTTGTTTGTTTATTGGTTGGTTCACGACACACTTTATGCACATTCACGGCTAATGGCGCCGCCCACACTGTTTCGCCGGTGGGCCGCGGGATTGGGAAATGTCCTGAGTGGCGCTAGAGTCGAACCCGGGACCTTTGGTACCCATAGCCCGACACCTTAACCACTCGGCCATCCCCGCCCCTAAATATCGGCGGTAGCTCGTGTTCGGCGACACGTGACACACACGGTAAGCATACAGTCCAATGTCCCCAACTATGAGCGGACCCGCACGACCCGTCCAGACGAGGCTACAACGTTGATGCAGCGGCGGTTAGCGTGCTCTCTTCGGTGCCATTTTCACCGGGAACTATAAAACAATACAGATGCATTAATTTCTAGAACGTCTCTGATGTCAGACCGAACGCATGTAGTAGAAGTGGTGCAGGGGATTGTAATTGGCGGCGGGTTTGAAATACACTCAATTAAGTTTAATTTCATTAAGAAATTGTTCCATATTTACATACGCATCATTACTGCATGGTCCTTTACATCCTGACGTTGCATACTGAGGCTGAACCCATCGTCTTTTAGGATCAGATATACATCATGGTTGATTTCAATTTCCTCTACCTCCTTCCTGATAACTGCATCTTTGTCCAGGCTTTCTTACATGACACTGATCAATAAACTGTGCCCGGTGATGAACGGACACAGTGAGGAGGAGCCAGGGCAGGGATGGCCGAGTGGTTAAGGTGTCTGGCTATGGGTACCACAGGTCCTGAGTTCGATTCTAGCGCCACTCAGGACATTTCCCAATCCAGCGGCCCACCGGCGAAACAGTGTGGGCGGCGCCATTAGCCGTGAATGTGCATAAAGTGTGTCGTGAACCAACCAATAAACAAACAAACAAGAGAGGAGGAGCCATCGAATACTCTATCATGGACGGCCTAAGAGGGGGAGGAGCAACAGTTTGACGTAATACCCGAAAGTTACACAGTAGATGTGAGAGCCGGACGGCCCGTGGGATCCCGCCAGGCTCCCGTGGGCCGAACTCTGACCGTCCCAGCCAGACTCACCGTCCGGCAGACGGCACGACGTCGCGACCAGCCAGCCGTCACACGGCCCGAGTGTCGCAGCAAGGTGGCACACCTTAACGTCAACCACCTAATGCCATCTATCGACGACGTATCAGTCCTGCTGAGAAATAACGCACTGGACATTGTGTGCGTGGGCGAGACCTTCCTCAACGATGATACCGACACTCGATTTTTACTTTCCCCGGGCTATGTCGTGGAGCGCCGGGATCGTAAAATCAATGGTGATGGCGCATGCGTAATTTACAAAAATTGTATGCAGGCAGAAATTTTGCCGGTCCCTTGCACCGGTTCAGATTTGGAAGTTTTGTGGCTGCGGTTTCAGGAAAATGGCCGTTTGTCCTCGGGACTATCCACAGGCCACCGAAATCGCCAGTAGCAACCACCCTCGACGATCTGCAACAACAAATCACGCTTCTCCTCACCAAACAGCTGCCAATACACGCCATGGGTGATATGAACCTGGACCTGCTCCAGCCGTCAGCTGCGGGGGTGCGGAGGTACGTAACAATGCTGGAAGACCTGGGCTTCCAGCAGCTGATCTCATCGCCGACCCGCACCACCGACACGTCGTCTACCCTCATAGATCACATTTTAACATCTCGACCAGAGTCAGTCTCCAAACCTCGCGTGATCGCCTGTAACTTCAGCGATCACGACCTCGTCACATCTGATATCAGCGTCAAACGGACGCGCCCGAAACCACAAACCATCACGGTCCGGTCCACCAGGCGTGTAAACAACGGCGCCCTCTGCTTAGACCTGCTCCAGGCCGATTGGAGCCAAGTGTACAACGCAGACTCTGCAGCTGAGAAGTGGCGCGCCTGGCTCGAAACGTGGCAGCCGATCATCGACCACCACATGCTTCTCCGAACAATCCCGATCAAACACCCCCCGGCTCCCTGGCTTCATGCAAATGAAGAGCTCAGAGAGCACACGGAGAAGCGGGATCGCTGCCGGAGGCCCGAGACCAAGACAAGAATATCATGGTGAAACAACAGGCCTATAAGGACAGCAGAAATGCCGTGAAATGAGCGCAATACAACGCCTGCGCATACTACAACGCCACGCTATGCCGTCGCCAGAAAACGAAAACGTGGAGAGACATCCGCAGATTTCTGCTTACCACCAAGAAGCCCGAGCCCGGGATCGACCCACCCCACCTGAGCGACGCCGCCTGGGCTGACAAGCTAACTCGTCACTTTGTCACCGCGGGAGCTGACGTTGCTGCCACGTTATCGGCGGCTCCACAGGGAGTGCGGCTGCCGCCCAGACCACCTCGGGTGTGCAGTAGCTCCTTCCGCGTACACATTGTGACGTTACCAGAATTGTCGTTGGCACTCGATCGAATGGGAAATAAGCGCGCCAGTGGAAACGACGGAATAACACTTCATATGCTCAGAGCGACGTTTGCAGTCACAGTGCCTAATTTACTGCATGTGATAAACTATTCGCTGCGTTCTGGTGAGGTGCCGCCTGGGTGGAAAGAGGCCTGTGTTATTCCGTTGCACAAGAAGGGTGATTGTGACAACCCCTGAAACTTTAGGCCCATATCTTTGCTGAGTGTTGTTGCTAAACTGTGTGAGAAACTTGTAAACACGCAACTTTCACTCTATCTCGACTCAAACCACATACTCTGTTCAAATTAATATGTTTTTCGTCCCAGCCACTCAACCGAAACAGCAATGCTCGATACTGTGCAATTTCTGACCAAAAATATGGATTGTGGTCATGTATCCACCCTGCTTCCTGCTGATACGTCCCGCGCGTTCGACAGCGTGGAGCATAGCCGCCTGTTAGAAAAGCTAGGCTGGTATTGGATCGACGTTCACTGGTTTGAGGATTGGTTGTGGGGGAGGAACCAGAAAATTCAGGGGTCTAGCGCTGAGCCACTCCCGGTGACGCACGGTGTCGTACAGGGAAGCCAAATCGGGCCAAAATTGTATTTGATTTTCACTAACGATCTAGCATCACATCTAAAGACATAAGTATGGGCACCTCGTAATTTTCGCTGATGATACTCAATTTCTGGACTCTGACACCCCAGGCAACATGTCTGCGCTGAAACAACGTAGGTGTTTGTAGAAAACACCTTGGATACAGCTTGAAACTAGTTCACACAAAATCGGCTGAAAATCAACCCTGGGAAGACTGAGCTGCTGGTTGTCAAATCTCAGCGCCGGAAATGTGACACATTATCGATCAAATTTGGAGATGCTGAAATTAAGCCGACACCGAACGCAAAAATCCTCGGTGTGCACGTCGATTTGACTCTGACCTGGGATAGACAGGTGTCTCAGGTGGTTCGGCGGTGTTATAGTGTTCTCGTTGGCCTGTCAAAATTTCTACACAAATTACCCTCAGAAACGAAGAAACTCCTCATTCAGGCACTGGATTTCCCCTACATCTACTACTGTATGACAGTTTGGGGAAGTTGCAACAAAACCCAGAGACATGGGACTCAGAAGGCGATACATTTTGGTGCCGTATAGTATCCGGCCTCGGCCGACGAGAACACATCACCCCGACACTAGAGGCACTTGGATCGTTGAAATTTGATGCTATGTTGGAGGAGCGCGACGTAGTAATGATCCGGATGCTAACGCCGTCTGGTGTCCCACCTACGCTGGCGTGCTCTATCAAGCATCGTGCGGATGTGTCGTCCAGGAGGACTCGGTGCGCAGACACAGGGATGTTGGAGCTCCCGCGAGTTCGCTCCGAACTCGCTAAGCGGAGCTACCCATTCAGAGCCGTAGCCGCGTGGAACGGCCGTTTGGAGGCGCGTTCTATCACTAGGTAAAGCGTGATTTATGTCTAGATGATTTTTAATCGACTCTTGTTTATTGACATGAGAAATATGGTTTTACAGCAATGTATTAACGAGAGGGCTGAAAAGCCATATTATTATGGAGACCTCAATAAACCTGTCTCTGACTCTGACTCTGACTCTGATGCGGTGGCCCTCAAGAATATTGGAATATTTCCCATGGAATTGTTCAGTCCTCTTAGTGGAAAAGACTCGATGTGAAGCTCCGACGCATCATCCGTTCCCGGTGAACGACTCTTTCGGCGGAAGGCTCCTGTATGAGTGGAAAATCCACCCTGTCAATAGCTTGAGATGAGTTCATCTCCGCTCAACGAATTTTGGAGCCGAAGCTGCTCCGTCAAATTATCTCCTCCCCCATGTTGACGAATTCCTAGATCGATCGGCGTGCCGTATCAGATAAATCTTCCTCTCGAATCAGCTGAGCTTGGCTTGTATAGAGCTTGTGCGCTGCTCGCTTCAATGCACTCTGATTTGATCCGATGCTTCCAAACCATCTCACTGAATCGGGCTACCATGCCGTCTCCTCCCATGAGAGGTGTACTTTTTAGTCCCAAGCCTTTCACCATTTCCAGAAGTGAAAGTTGCAGCTTTCTGGTGCCGGATTCACACTCGCTGGACATTTCCCAGCCAGCTCATCGTCTGAACCCGCAAACAAACACGGGTTTTCCGACTGCAGCAGGTGGACAGCTGACTGCTGACACCGCAGCACAGCTCTTCCGACTGCAGGTGGGCAGCTGACGGCAGACACCACAGCACGGCTCTTCCGACTGCAGCAGGTGGGCACACATGCACGGGTCTTCCGACTGCAGCAGTGGGCAGCTGACGACAACACCACAGCACGGCTCTTCCGACTGCAGCAGGTGGGCAGCTGACGGCTGACACCGCAGCACGGCTCTTCCGACTGCAGAGGTGGGCAGCTGACGGCTGACACCGCAGCACGGCTCTTCCGACTGCAGGTGGGCAGCTGACGGCACACAACACAGCACGGGTCTTCCGACTGCAGGTGGGCAGCTGACGGCACACAACACAGCACGGGTCTTCCGACTGCAGGTGGGCAGCTGACGGCACACAACACAGCACGGCTCTTCCGACTGCAGATGGGCAGCTGACGACACAACACAGCACGGTCTTCCGACTGCAGATGAGCAGCTGACGGCGACACCACATCACGGGTCTTCCGACTGCAGCAGTGGGCAACTGACGACAGATATCACAGCACGGGTCTTCCGACTGGAGGTGGGCAGCTGACGGCAGACACCACAGCACGGCTCTTCCAACTGGAGGTGGGCAGGTGAAGGCTGACACCACAGCACAGCTCTTCCGACTGCAGGTGGGCAGCTGACGGCACACACCACAGCACGGCTCTTCCGACTGCAGGTGGGCAGCTGACGGCACACAACACAGCACGGGTCTTCCGACTGCAGGTGGGCACAGGGGCAGCAGCCCAACACAGCACGGGTCTCCGCTGCAGGTGGCGACACCACAGCCGGCTCTTCCGCAGGGCAGCTGAACACAACACAGCACGGCTCTTCCGACTGCAGGTGGGCAGCTGACGGCACACAACACAGCACGGCTCTTCCGACTGCAGATGGGCAGCTGACGGCACACACCGCAGCACAGATCACCATACGCCGAAACGTAACCACTCAATCACCGCCGCCGGCAACCGTTGGCTAATAGGCACGGCGGGTTCCGCTTCAAAACTACCACTCAGTTTCGCGGCACTGTTACGGCTCGACGCAAAGCATTTGTGACGTTGTGTGTCCCACCCTTTGCCGCCCACAGACCGCTCACCACCGCTGGACGCTTGCCTGGCGGTGATACACGCGATCCAGACATACGCCACCAAGGCCGCCTCCCGACTCTGGTGTGCACATGCTCAGGTCAGACACCACCAAGCCTCCTCCCAGCGGTGCACCGGTTCTGGACAGGCACGAACAAGCCCCCCCAACGATGAACGTGTTCTGGAGAGCCCCGAACAAGGCCCCCAGCGATGCACGTGTTCTGGACAGACACGAGCATGCCCCCCCCCCCACCCCCAACGTTGCACGTGTTCTGGACAGACACGAACAAGGCCCCCCCATCACCCAACGGTGCACGTGTTCTGGACAGACACGAACAAGGCCGCTCCCGACGGTGCACGTGCTCCAGACATACATTACTGAGCCTCCTCCCAGCGGCCCACTTACTCCTGACATGCAACGCTGAGCCTCCTCCCAGCGGCCCACTTACTCCTGACATACATTACTGAGCCTCCTCCCAGCGGCCCACTTACTCCTGACATACATTACTGAGCCTCCTCCCAGCGGCCCACTTACTCCTGACATACATTACTGACCAATACTGCCTCCTCCCAGCGGCCCACTACTCCTACATAGAGCCTCCCCGGCCCACTCCCCTCCCCCCCCACTTTCTCCTCTCCCTAGCCTCCTCCCAGCGCCCACTTACTCCTACATACATTACTGAGCCTCCTCCCAGCGGCCCACTTACTCCTGACATACATTACTGAGCCTCCTCCCAGCGGCCCACTTACTCCTGACATACATTACTGAGCCTCCTCCCAGCGGCCCACTTACTCCTGACATACATTACTGAGCCTCCTCCCAGCGGCCCACTTACTCCTGACATGCAACGCTGAGCCCCCTCCCAGCGGCCCACTACCGAGCCCGACTCTCAACTGCTTTGGGGACGCGGCCAAGTTTGCTATGATGGATATCTCTGTTCTGGTATGACTAGGAGCGAGGTCGCACTCGTGCGCCGCGCCGACTCACAATGTCACCACGTGACCGCCCGGTGACGCGTGGAGACACGTGGCGGCGTCCAGCGAGCTGACGATCTTCTTGTTCAGAAGAAATCGTGGCACTTTAGCCACTGTGAATCCGTTTCCTCCCATATCCCGTGTTTCGGTTTAATCCATCACTCCACTGCTGCATTTCGAATGGATAATACAACGTGCTATGTATACAACATGCCCCAAACTCCACACACCGGACAGAGAGCATACAGCAGCCAGTGCAAGGATACACGCGATACGGCTGTATCGAATGAACTCTACAGACCTGCTCTGCTCAGCTATTTCGGTTGAAAGTGCGAACACCTTTTCCGAATCTCCAGCTCGCCCACGTTCAAATGGCAAAACGTAATTCTCTGAGCTGCGACGCGGCGCGTACATAATATATATATATATATATGTATAAACAACAACCATATAATGGGGAAACGGTGAGTTGTTTTTCCCACTTGCGGGATGATGAGTGTGAGCTCGGATGACTGAAATATTGCGATCTAATACATCTTTTGAAGCCTGTTTTAAGGGATTGCTTCTTGTTGGGCTAAATGGGTTAAATTAAATTAAATGGGTTAACGAGGCTAAATGGGTTACTGGCGACAACTGTTATGCGGGAGATCTGTGACTTATTATTCTCAATATTTAAGAGCTGATAAGGGTGAGCTAGAACGAGGAACCCAGCGCGACCTAACAGAGCACTTAATGCCAGGTTCAGTTGTTTCTCTATTATCGGGCTAAAATCGAACAAAGTGGCAAAACAGTCCTGGCAACGCTCGTACGACAGCACCGTGGTCCGCGTTTTCCCTACTTAGTGGGTCACAGAGGTGAGCTATTGTGGCGGAAATAGAGCAATGCAGAACAGTTTGATGGCAGTTAGATTCGTGGGTTTTGTGTTTGGTAAACAATTGGGCTAAGTAAGTCATAATCATGGTAGCGCCCATGCGGTATCAATTTTATATAATATATATTTTGCACCTTTCCACTGTTAGCTGACTCAATGACCAGTAACTGTATTAGCAGTGGTTCGGTCTTGAAACTGAACACAAATAATGACATTAGTACACTTAGGCTGTGCTTTTAATGTGCATTTCTGAAGGCTGCATCTAAAAATGTCAGAGACGTTGAACGGTGGGAAGTGTCAATTCTGCACTGCTTTATAATTAATTGTTGACACCAAATGCCACCATTTGCACGGAAATTGTGTTGTACGACTGAGCTAGAGTTTTAGTTCACATAACAACTTTGTGGAGTGCCTAATAAGGCCGTATTATGTGCGTAGTGTCTACTCTGATTTGTTTGGAATCCGAGGGCGAACCGAGCAAAACGCTTGCATGACGGTCGTACCTAAATTAATTGGCTACTTAATTACATATTACATATATTACATTCAATATGTAATATTAGCACGCAGTCAAGCACTGACCGTTCAGTGGTCTCTGGCGGTGGACATTTACTAGATGGTGGAAAGGGGGGGTCGCTTCCCTTCCTTCCCAGACTACCGCGGGAAGGCAGCGTCGATCTGAGACGTTCAAGCGGTACAGCTGGGCAGCGCGACATCAACTCCTGGTTAGCTCAGTGTACAGAGTATTGGCCTACAGAGGTCTCCCCGTCTTAACACAACGGTCAGGGCGGGGTGGGGATGGTCGAATGGTTAAGGTGTCGGGCTAGGGCACTAAAGGTCCCGGGTTCGACACTAGCGCCGCTCAGGACACTTCCCAATCCCGTTGCCTACCGGCGAAACAGTGTGGGCCGCGCCATTAGCCGCGAATGTGCAGAAAGGGCGTCGCGAACCACCCAATAAACAACGGGCAGGGTCGCATCACGCGCTCTCTCTCTCAACTGGCTTGGCCAGCTGGTGACTGGCCAGGCTGGGTCGGAGTAGTACACCCGACCATGTCGGTAAGTTAAACCGACGGCATTAAACAAACTGGGATTTCTCAATCTAAGTCCATGTGCCACAGCATTGGTCGGGAAGGTGTGTGATAGTGGTGTGGTGTGGTGTGAGGAGTGCTGTGTGTTGTGGAATCCGGGGGTGGTGTGAGAAGGGGTGGTGTGGTGTGGTGTGGTGTGGTGTGGTGTGAGGAGTGCTGTGTGTTGTGGAATCCGGGGGTGGTGTGAGAAGGGGTGGTGTGGTGTGGTGTGGTGTGGTGTGGTGTGGTGTGGTGTGGTGTGGTGTGGTGTGGTGTGGTGTGGTGTGGTGTGAGGAGTGCTGTGTGCTGTGGAATCCGGAGGTGGTGTGAGAAGGGCTGGTGTGGTGTGGTGTGGGTTGGAGTGAGAGGTGGTGTGGTGGTGTGTGGAGGTGTAGTGCTGTGTGTGGCTCGGTAGGTGTTCGGGGTAGAATATTTGGTGAAAATGAGAAGTGGTCAATGCCTTCCTAAGTTCGCTACATTTATGCAACTGCCAATGTAAACGGCTTGCCATGTGCATAAACGTTTCTTTTGCACGGAACGATCACCGATCTTAGCAATTATATGTAACTCCAGGTTATTTGGTGAATTCCGTCCACATATCGCGGATCGAATGCAGTCGCTAACGGTGACAAGAGCATAGAAAATCCTGAACGTGTCCCAGGACTCCTCCCATCAACCGACATTATCCATTAAACGATGGCGAAAATATTCAAGTAGTGTTCCATCGCTGATACTAGTTCTATGCTAATACTCTGAAGTTTTGATGCAATGCAATATGCGTGCAATATGCGTAAAATATGCGTAATGCAAGCCTATGCTCGCATTACGTAACTGAAAAAGTCCCCAGGTTGTGTCCCCGTGGTTGTAATCTTGTATTGCCAAGCGCACCACCCAGCATTATATTTGTGAAGCATTGTATACATATAATCTACATAATGTACTTGTTTACATATTACACTTGCACCTTGTTTGCGCCTCTGTTCATAAGCTTTGTGTTGCTACACTGCCGAGCCTCTCAGAGTGGACAGCCGCCAACTAGTGTCACCTGGTGGCCGCTGAGGGAAGTAGGCCGGTCGCCTGGCTGCGCGGCAGCTCTGGCCAGGCCTGCACAAGCCCGGCAGTGGGACAGCGACGGAGCCGGCGAGTAGTGGCGGCAGAGCGACGGAGCCGGCGAGCAGTGGCGCTACAGTGACGGAGCCGGCGGTGGGACAGTGACGGAGCCGGTAGTGGGACAGTGACGGAGCCGGCGAGCGGCGGTGAGACAGTGGCGGAGCCGGTAGTGGGACTGTGACGGAGCCGGCGAGCGGCGGTGGGACAGTGACGGAGCCGGTAGTGGGACAGTGACGGAGCCGACAGTGGGACAGTGACGGAGCCGGCGAGTGGCGGTGTGACGGTGACGGAGCACGCGTGACGCCGCGGTCGGCAGTGAAGTGAAGCGCGAGTGTCGCGGCGTGACGGTCTAGAACGTCGAAATATCCCGGGGTGACTCGCAGGCGCCGGACTGCAGCTCTGAAGTCCCGGCGGACCACTTGCCTATTGGAGCATGTGACAGGTGAGGCATTTATTGCGAGCGTTTGATGAATTGTTAACTACATGACGCCAGGTGAAGGTCGGCTGGAAATGGCAGGACCGATAACTGCGTGTGACGCACAGTTGAACTGATGATTGAGTGGAACGTTGTTCACGCCATTAAACTCGAGTGGTTTTATGTCGTAGTTGTGGGGATTATGAAGCGGAAAATCGGATCAAATCATTAGCACATTCCAAAGATTAATACGATGCTCGAATTCCTTGCTGCTATGACCTCATCGTAGATCGCATCTGCGCATCCATTCTCTTCTCTCTTATCCCATCTCTCTTGTCCTGCCTTCGTTTTTCGTGCCACGCATTTTGAATGTCTTGTCTCTCGTCTCTTGCATCTCGTGTCTCGTATTTCGTCTCTCATATCTCGTCCCTCGTCTCTCGTCTCTCGTCTCTCGTCTCTCGTCTCTCGTCTCTCGTCTCTCGTCTCTCGTCTCTCGTCTCTCGTCTCTCATCTCTCGTCTCTCGTCTCTCGTCTCTCGTCTCTCGTCCCTCGTCTCTCATCTCTCGTCTCTGATCTCTTATCTTCTGTCTCGTCTCGTAGTGATTTCTTCGGAATCTCGTCAAATTTCTCATGACCTAAGATCTGGATACTAGTGTCACTAATGAGGTAGTATCGATGCCAATGGTGAAGTAGTCTCGGTGTCGATGTCACTGGTGAGGTAGTCTCGATGCCGGATGTCGCTGGTGAGGTAGTCTCGGTGCCGGATGTCGTTGGTGGGGTAGTCTCGGCGTCAGATGCCACTGGTGAAGTAGTCTCGATGTCGATGTCACTGGTGAAGTAGTCTCGATGTCAGTGCCCTTGGTGAGGTAGCCTTGGTATCGAATGCCACTGGTGAGGTAGTCTAGGTGTCGGTGCTGTGTGGATGGCCGGTCTCGAGGCTGGCGGATAGTACCGTGACCGTCCAGCTTCGCTTGTCTCACGGCACCAATATGCTTGTGTTGTCTCGGTGAGGCCAGCTTTGGGCGGATCGTGCCGACTGCCTGCCACATCCAACACGCAACGGGGCAGCCAGACCAGCAGGGCAGCCAGACGGGCACAGAGCCAGGGCTCCACACACGCCACACCATGGACAGGATAGGGTCAGGGCCTGCACCACACACGAGGGGAGGGAGAGGATCAGGGCCTGCGCACCAGGGACAGGGATATGGTCAGGGCCTGCACACACCAGGGGAGGGAGAGGATCAGGGCCTGCACACCAGGGACAGGGATATGGTCAGGGCCTGCACACACGAGGGGAGGGAGAGGATCAGGGCCTGCGCACCAGGGACAGGGACAGGATCAGGCCTCACACACCAGGGGGGAGAGGATCAGGGCCTCACAAGGGAGAGGATCAGGGCCTGCACACCAGGGACAGGGACAAGGGTCAGGGCCTGCACACACGAGGAGAGGGAGAGGATCAGGGCCTGCGCACCAGAGACAGGGATATGGTCAGGGCCTGCACACACCAGGGAGGGAGAGGATCAGGGCCTGCACACCAGGGACAGGGAGATGGTCAGGGCAAGTACACGTGAGGAGAGGGAGAGGATCAGGGCCTGCACACCAGGGACAGGGACAGAGTCACGGACTGGACACCAGGGACAGGGACGAGGGTCAGGACTTGCACACCAAGGATAGAGACAGGGTCAGGAGCTACACACCAAGAGCAGGGTTGGGGTCAGGGCCTGCACACACTAGGGCAGGGAAAGGGTCAGGGCCTGCACACATTATGGGCATGGAGAGGATCAAGTCATCCACACACCAGGGACAGGGAGATAATCAGAACATCCACACACAGGGACGGGGAGAAGGTTAGGACATCGACACACCATGGACGGGGAGGGCCATGACGTCTACATACCAAGAGAAGAGCCAGAGTGTTCGCACACTAGAGTTAGTTACGAACAGAGTAAGGACGCCCAAGCTCCCGATATAGGAACAGAGGTAGCGGGTACACGCACCAGAGGTATTATCCGGTTTCCACACACCAGGGACAGGGGCAGAGATAGAGTCAGGGTGTCCATACACCAGGGACAGGACTGAGGACTGAATCAGGGTGTCCACACTACAGGCACATGGCCGGAGACAAAGTCAGGGTGTCCACACTACAGGGACATGACCGGAGACAAAGTCAGGGTGTCCACACTACAGGGACAGGACCGGAGACAGAGTTAGGGTGCCCACACTACAGGGACAGGACCGGAGACAGAGTCAGGGTGCACACACACCAGGGACAGGACTGAGGACAGAGTCAGGGTGCCCACACTACAGGGGCATGACCGGAGACAAAGTCAGGGTGTCCACACACCAGGGACATGACCGGGGACAGAGTCAGGGTGTCCACACTACAGGGACATGACCGGAGACAGAGTCAGGGTGCCCACACATCAGGGACAGGACCGGGGACAGAGTCAGGGTGTCCACACACCAGGGACATGACCGGAGACAAAGTCAGGGTGTCCACACTACAGGGACATGACCGGAGACAGAGTCAGGGTGTCCACACTACAGGGACATGACCGGAGACAAAGTCAGGGTGTCCACACACCAGGGACATGACCGGGGACAGAGTCAGGGTGTCCACACTACAGGGACATGACCGGAGACAGAGTCAGGGTGTCCACACATCAGGGACAGGACCGGGGACAGAGTCAGGGTGTCCACACTACAGGGACATGACCGGAGACAAAGTCAAGGTGTCCACACACCAGGGACATGACCGGAGACAGAGTCAGGGTGTCCACACTACAGGGACATGACCGGAGACAAAGTCAGGGTGTCCACACACCAGGGACATGACCGGGGACAGAGTCAGGGTGTCCACACTACAGGGACATGACCGGAGACAAAGTCAGGGTGTCCACATTACAGGGACATGACCGGAGACAAAGTCAGGGTGTCCACACTACAGGGACATGACCGGAGACAAAGTCAGGGTGTCCACACTACAGGGGCATGACCGGAGACAAAGTCAGGGTGTCCACACTACAGGGACATGACCGGAGACAAAGTCAGGGTGTCCACATTACAGGGACATGACCGGAGACAAAGTCAGGGTGTCCACACTACAGGGACATGACCGGAGACAAAGTCAGGGTGTCCACACTACAGGGGCATGACCGGAGACAAAGTCAGGGTGTCCACACTACAGGGAATGACCGGAGACAGAGTCAGGGTGTCCACATTACCGGAGTCAGGGTGCCAGGGACAGGACCGAGGACAGTGTCAGGGTGCCCACACTACAGGGACAGGACCGAGACAGAGTCAGGTGCCACACACAGGGACAGACCGGACAAGTCAGGTGCCCACACTACAGGGACAGGACCGGAGACAGAGTCAGGGTGCCGACACACCAGGGACAGGACCGGAGACAAAGTCAGGGTGTCCACACTACAGGGATATGACCGGAGACAGAGTCAGGGTGCCCACACACCAGGGACAGGACCGGAGACAGAGTCAGGGTGCCCACACACTAAGGTCAGGAGCAGCGCATAGGCTGGCTGCCGCTGAATGACATGCGATGCTATTTATAGCGCACGGAACCTCTGGAGCGAGGTTTGCACCAGGCTAGTGCGCAGTTCTGAAGAGATTGCATATGGAGCGAAGTAAACCATCATGATCAATTTATTATGGTCTCACTCTGATTCACTTGAGTCGAGCCTTCGTGTTCCTCCAACATTCCACCAAGCAACAAGCCAATGCTTAGCTGGATGGAGTTGTGGGACGAGCTAAAGTAAAAAGATCAAATTAGGAGTGCTCACTACCATCTGGCCACAAACCAGCTACTAACATTATAGTTTAGTAACTTCTCGTTTGGATAGGTCTAGGACAGTTGTATGCCTCCTTTAGGCATGACTACATACAGCATTCTTTATTATTCGTTTTATTGCCCTTATACCGGGTCACAAGTATGCTTGTTTATTTGTTTTCCATCTCTTAGCAGGGAGTACCGCGTATTTGCCGGTCATTTTATGGTGCTAATGTAAGGTGCTTGCAGTCGTTAGGCAGTGGACACTACTGGTCGCGTGATCTCGGGTGGCGGACATAAACGAAATGATCAGTTTATTTTTGTCTCACTTTGATTCACTTGAAACGAGTATTGGTGTGATGTTGCTGGGCACCTTGTTACGGGTCCCCCGGGTCACTGAATGTCCGCCCCGCGGTGCGTCGATACACGGTGGACGACGCGTGGTCTGAAACATTCAAACTGACCTGTGTGTCGGCTGGTGTATGCGGCAAACTGACCTGTGTGTCGGCTGGTGTATGCGGCAAACTGACCTATGTGTCGGCTGTTGGACGCAGCAAACTGACCTGTGTGTCGGCTGGTGGACGCGGCAAACTGACCTGTGTGTCGGCTGGTGGACGCGGCAAACTGACCTGTGTGTCGGCTGGTGGACGCGGCAAACTGACCTATGTGTCGGCTGGTGTATGCGGCAAACTGACCTATGTGTCGGCTGGTGGACGCGGCAAACTGACCTGTGTGTCGGCTGTTGGACGCAGTAAACTGACCTATGTGTCGGCTGGTGTATGCGGCAAACTGACCTATGTGTCGGCTGGTGGACGCAGTAAACTGACCCGCATGTCGGCTGGCGGACGCGAGAAACTGATCTGCATGTCGGCTGTTGTACGCGCCAAACCGACCTGCATGTCGGCTGATGAACGCGGGAAATTGACCCGCATGTCGGCTGTTGTACGCGCCAAACCGACCTGCATGTCGGCTGGTGTACGCGGGAAACTGACCTGTGTGTCGGCTGGTGGACGCGGAAAACTGACTTGCATGTCGGCTGGTGGACGCGTTTCTTGTGACCCGCCATCACCAGCCGAGCTGCCAGTCGCGTGCTGCCGCCGCCGGCTGTCTGGTGTCTGGCTACAATCAACGTCGCGTCACATGCCCTGCGGCGGCGGTACATCACTCGTCCTGACAAACGACTGAAATTATCCAACAGCCGCGAGCGTACAAGAAGCGTGTCTGCATGACAAACACCTCATTCAGTGGAGCAAAACGCCCAGACCGCCCAGCCGACAGCTGATGTGAATTGATGGCCTCACCGCGGCAAAACGTCGGCCGGCGGGTCCGGCCAAGTCTGGGTCATCGTGTCAGTGTAACGGCCACAGACCGGAGACACGATGGAACGCAACATGATGAGGACCTAACCGTGGGTGGAGGTTTCGCAGAATCATTGGCGTTGCCAACATCTGGTCAACCGCATGGTTTTCATGGAACGGCTGAATGGTAGGTCGTAACAATCATCGTTGTAGCATTGGCGGAAGGAAACATATGGGCAATTTCATCGATGAAAAGGCTATCGTACGCTGACGTATTTAGCAACGTGTGTCTTTCTTTAGAAGGAGCTTGGAGCACTCGCCAAAATCAGGCGATTAATACCAGCATTGTGTGACCGTTATGGGGACAATCGAAATATTCGTACCACGCGACAACACACATATTATGATTGGTGTTGCACCAGTAGTACCACGCCAGCAGTGCCCTGCCGCTCCTGTCACTCCTGCCCTGACCTGTCCAGCCTGTATTGCATCCCGCGGATGCGAGTCACTGCATCGTTTTTGTTCCGGTTGCATTTGAGAAAGAGGTCGATTAATGATTCTAGGTTGGGTTAATTGCTCCCTATACGCTGCCACTTAAGGTGGGTGAAAGTGAACACTTCGAGCAGTCCCTTCGTGTGCTGTTGTTCCACGGATGGTCATGCCGCCCCTGCCTGTGCCACATCCAATCCGTCTCCGCTAGAGCTCTGAAACGTAATGTCATTACCTAAGCATCCTTTCAATACCTTGTCAAAAGAAACAATGCGTCCTCGTGTTACGGGGCGGCCCCAGGGATGGATCAAGGAAGGTACTTTCTGTCAGTGTCAGTTGTACGATAAGTGATGCATGGTATGAGTGGCTCCCAACTTTGTTCCTAAACCACCTTGCGTCTCATTTTATGTGTTTCTTTAAAACATTAGTGGAATATCGAACAAATCAAAGCAGGCGTAGTGGTAATTTTGAAGATTACTTGCATCAAGACAACATGCAATCAGAATCAGATCATCCTGATCAGATCAGTGTTTATATAATACGACTTGGGCTAGAGAACACTCGCGATTGACATTCCAGCTGTGTTTATGACCGACGAATTCCGCCAGTTCAGTCCGTTCCAGTGGCACAATTTCTTGGGTGCCAAAATCCGTCAATGTTTTCGTCAATTATTGTCCTGACGTTCACCAGCTTCGTCATATGCGTTTTATAAACCGAGGCTCTAGTAATTTCATTTTTAGTGACAATTCTAGACGGGCAACATTGTAGCATGCTACATTATGTACAATATGCGCTACGCAAATTCAGCGAAAAGTATTTGCGCGTTTTCACCGAATGTTGCACCAGATGTCACGTCTGAAAGCGCCATTGACTTCTCCATCCAGTGGTCTCGATTGGAATTAGCAGTCACCCTGGGCCGTGGTATCGGAACTTCGGTGGGATGAATGGTGCACAACAAATATAAGTCCCCTGAGCAGTATGAAGGTTGGCCGTGTTTGATAAACGGTGCGAGTTTATGTTTATGGCTAAGTTTATGCCAGACTAAGTTCATGCCAAACATTGGCGTCGACACGACGGCGACGGGATAACACGTACTCACCAATCATCGTGAAGTTTAACGTTGCGCCTATGTCGTTGCACCGAAATAGATCTGCTCGACAAAATTCATGGCAACGCATATGGTGCCCAATTGAATATTGGAGTTGATATATTTTGTTCCCAGTATACTCACTGAGTTAATTATTCCGAAGGCTTAATTGGAAGTGAAGCAAGTTGCATATATATATATATATATATATATATATATATATATATATATATATATATATATATATATATATATATATATATATATATATATATATATATATATATATATATATATATATATATATATATATATATATATATATATATATATATGTATATGCGTATACTCAAGCGGGACTGCTTATTCCATGCCATTATTCCATTTTTGCATTTCCAACATAGCTTCTTCAATATTTACTGTTTTATCGTATACATAGCCAGTTAGCATGCTGCAATAAACCAGGCTTCATGAAACACGCGTTGACACAAATATGTTGACATACCCATGTTGACTTCATTTACACTCCGTTCCATCCATAGTTCGCAAAACTAACTTTCGAAAAACACGCACATGTGTAGTCCCGGGTCTCCCAGCACTTTTTTGCTTCATTTATTTTCTGAATGCATTTCAAGAGGATTGTTGGAGTTTTTTCTTCGTATACCAGGCTCCACGTTATCGCTAATTGCTGGGACGGCGGCCAGCTACGCCAACCACCAGATCGGGAAATTCCATTCCAACCGAATCTGTCGAATTGTTGCACTTGCGTTCCACACCGGTGCCCGAACGGATCTCCGGTCAGCGAGATCTTGATCCTAGCAGACCACCCGCCGGCTGACCGTTCCATCCGCCAGCTGCATGAGAGCGCGTCTGATGACTCTGACCCTTCCTCTGACTCTGACACTTACTCTTACTCTAACCCTTACCCTGACCCTGCATCTGACCCCGCCTCTGACTCTGACTCTGACCCTGACCCTTCCTCTGAATCTGACTCTGACTCTGTCTATGACTATGACCATGTCTCTGACTCTGACTCTGACTCTGACTATGACCTTGTCTCTGACTCTGACTCTGACCCTGCCTTACCGAGACACGAGCGCGTCTGGCGTCTCTGAACCATGACTCGGAATCTGGCTCTGACTCTGACTCTGACTGTGACTCTGACTCTGACCCTGTCCTGCTGCGACACGAGGGACCGATGTGAGCTTCAGCCTCAGGAACTGAGCCGGCCAGACGACACACGTGGTCACGATGCGTCGGCTTTTTTTGTCTTTAACAACGCTGAAAATAGGCATCAAGGTTTTTTGTCTTTAACAACGCTGAAAATAGGCATCAAGGTTTTTTGTCTTTAACGACGCTGAAAATAGGTATCAAGGCTATGTTTTCTGGCGCTCGTCACGCTTCTTTGGCACGACTCGGCGATCTACGAAATGAAGCAGGTGGTGTTCTCTGCATCCGAACGGCAGCACGTTAATGCCGCTCCGGTCGGCTAGACCCCACATAACTGTCTGGATTTTAGGTGACCTCGTTGCCAGCGATGTGTTTCCTTCGATAGGCATCCTTGCAACGGCTCCGGTCGGTTTACAGCCAACCAAAACAAGTCTACCTAAATGGCCCTTGGACTTGAGCTGGAGGTACCAGCATGACGAATTATGTGTGTGTATGTGAGTGTGTGTATATATGTGCGTGTCTATACACGTGCTTAAGGAGCACATCACAAACCACACCGTACACTGGACAGTATGCTTGACAACACACTGGACAGCACCCCGAACAACACACTGGACAGCACACTGGACAACAAATTGGACAACACACTGGACAGCACACTGGACAACAAATTGGACAACACACTGGACAGTACACTGGACAGTACACTGGACAGTACACTGGACAGTACACTGGACAGTACACTGGACAGTACACTGGACAGTACACTGGACAGTACACTGGACAGTACACTGGACAGTACACTGGACAGTACACTGGACAGTACACTGGACAGCACACTGGACAACACACTGGACAGCACACTGGACAGCATGGACAGCACACTGGACAGCACACTGGACAGCACACTGGACAGCACACCGGACAGCACACTGGACAGCACACTGGACAGCACACTGGACAGCACACTGGACAGCACACTGGACAGCACACTGGACAGCACGCTGGACAGTACACTGGACAGCACACTGGACAGCACACTGGACAGCACACTGGACAGGACACTGAACAGCACACCGGACAGTACATTTGACAGCACACTGGACAGCACACCGGACAGGACACTGGACAGTGCACTGGACAGTACACCGGACAGCACACTGAACAGCACACCGGACAGCACACTGGACAGCACACTGGACAGTGCACTGGACAGTACATTTGACACCACACTGGACAGCACACCAGGCAGCACACTGGACAGCACACTGGACACGGCCAGGCGCGGGGCCAGCCAGCCGGACTACACTACCAGGCAGGCCTTCAGACAGCCAGACAGCAATTAGACACCAGTCACACATGGATCCAGACACCGCCAGACATGGAGCCAGACACACATCCAAACAGCAGTCAAACATGGAGACGGACACACAGTCTTACAGCGGCCAGACATAGAACCAGGCACAGCTAGACAGCAGTCAGACATGGAGCCAGACACACGGCCAGATAGTGGTCAGACATGGAGCCAAACACAACCAGATATCAGTCACGTTAGGATCCAGACACCGAGCTGACAGCAGTCAGAGATGGAGCCAAACAACAGCCAGACGTGAAGCCAGACACACAGCCGAACAGCAATCACACGTTGTGCCAGACGCACGTCCGGAGAACAGTCAGACATCCGGTCAGACACACATCCAGACAATGGTCAAACGTGAAGCCGAATACCCAGCCAAACAGCAGTCAGACACGGTGTCAGACACAGAGCTAGGCAGCGGCCAGACACAGGGCCAGATGTCCAGCCAGGCAACAGCCGGACACGGTGTCAGACACAGAGCCAGGCGGCGGCCAGACACGGTGTCAGACACAGAGCTAGGCAGCGGCCAGACACAGGGCCAGATGTCCAGCCAGGCAACAGCCGGACACGGTGTCAGACACAGAGCTAGGCAGCGGCCAGACACAGGGCCAGATGTCCAGCCAGGCAACATCCGGACACGGTGTCAGACACAGAGCTAGGCAGCGGCCAGGCGCGGGGCCAGATGTCCAGCCAGGCAACAGCCGGACACGGTGTCAGACACAGAGCTAGGCAGCGGCCAGACACAGGGCCAGATGTCCAGCCAGGCAACAGCCGGGCACGGTGTCAGACACAGAGCCAGGCAGCGGCCAGACACAGGGCCAGATGTCCAGCCAGGCAACAGCCGGACACGGTGTCAGACACAGAGCTAGGCAGCGGCCAGACACAGGGCCAGATGTCCAGCCAGGCAACAGCCGGACACGGTGTCAGACACAGAGCTAGGCAGCGGCCAGACGCAGGGCCAGATGTCCAGCCAGGCAACAGCCGGACACGGTGTCAGACACAGAGCCAGGGCCAGACGCAGGGCCAGATGTCCAGCCAGGCAACAGTGTCAGACACAGAGCTAGGCAGCGGCCAGACACAGGGCCAGATGTCCAGCCAGGCAACAGCCGGACACGGTGTCAGACAAGAGCAGGGCCAGATGCCAGCCAGGCAACAACACGGTGTCAGACACAGAGCTAGGCAGCGGCCAGACACAGGGCCAGATGTCCAGCCAGGCAACAGCCGGACACGGTGTCAGACACAGAGCTAGGCAGCGGCCAGACACAGGGCCAGATGTCCAGCCAGGCAACAGCCGGACACGGTGTCAGACACAGAGCTAGGCAGCGGCCAGGCGCCGGGCCAGATGTCCAGCCAGGCGGCAGGCGGACCTTGAGCAAGATGCACGGCCAGACGGACGGGCCCCGGCCGCCGCCAGACGACCAAAACAATTGCCGCTGCACGTTTTTCGGATTAACTTTTGTCGGAAAACCGGATTGCAACACGCAGCGCGGCGCCTAACCGCCTAATGCAGCCGGTGATGGACAGGGTGGCCGGGCCGGGCTTCCTCAGAACCTGTCGGGCGCTCTCAGGGGGGAGGGGGCAGACGGTGATGGACAGGGTGGCCGGGCCGGGCTTCCTCAGAACCTGTCGGGCGCTCTCAGGGGGAGGGGGGCAGCCGGTGATGGACAGGGTGGCCGGGCCGGGCTCCTCGAACCTGTCGGGCGCTCTCAGGGGGGGGCAGACGGTGATGGACAGGGTGGCCGGCCGGGCTGCCTCTGAACCTGTCGGGCGCTCTCAGGGGGGGGGGCAGACGGTGATGGACAGGGTGGCCTGGCCGGGCTTCCTCCAGAACCTGCCGGGCCTCTCAGGGGGGGGGCAGACGGTGATGGACAGGGTGGCCGCCGGGCTGCCTCAGAACCTGCCGGGCCTCTCAGGGGGGGGCAGCGGTGATGGACAGGGTGGCCGCCGGGCTCCTCTGAACCTGCCGGGCGCTCTCGGGGGGGGGCAGACGGTGATGGACAGGGTGGCCGGGCCGGGCTCCTCTGAACCTGCCGGGCGCTCTCAGGGGGCAGACGGTGATGGACAGGGTGGCCGGGCCGGGCTTCCTCAGAACCTGTCGGGCGCTCTCAGGGGGAGGGGGGCAGACGGTGATGGACAGGGTGGCCGGGCCGGGCTTCCTCAGAACCTGTCGGGCGCTCTCAGGGGGGGGGGGGGCAGACGGTGATGGACAGGGTGGCCGGGCCGGGCTTCCTCAGAACCTGTCGGGCGCTCTCAGGAGGGGGGCAGACGGTGATGGACAGGGTGGCCGGGCCGGGCTTCCTCAGAACCTGTCGGGCGCTCTCAGAGGGGGGAGACGGTGATGGACAGGGTGGCCGCCGGGCTTCCTCGAACCTTGGGCGCTCTCAGGGGGGGTGGCCGGGCCGGGCTTCCTCAGAACCTGTCGGGCGCTCTCAGGGTGGGGAAGGGACGGCTGGGTCTGACTCCCTGCCGTCTGGACCCACCAGACGCTGGGAGTGAGGGGGAGGCAGCTGCCTCCCGTTCGTGGACCGTCTAAACCCACCAGGCACTCTCAGGGCTCAGGGGGGGGGGGCAGGATGGCTGGGCCCGGCTGCCTGCCGTCCGCATCCACCAAGCGTCCGAAGGGGGCGGGCTGGCAGGACGGCTGAGCCAGTCTGCGTGCCGTCCGTAGACCGTTCGGACCCACCAGGCGCTCAGAGGGAGGGGGAGAGGGGGGGGTGGCGGGACAGCTGGGTCGGGCTGCCTGCTGTCCAGACCCACCAGGCGTTCGAATGGGGGGAGGAGAGGGAGGCAGGACGGCTGAGTCATACCTGAAAAGGCAAAGTCCACGGTCTTCATCTGATTAAGATCGTGACATTATTAACGTTTAACATTTTAAATGATTAACATTGAACGCCATGTCAGGTGACAATTGTTCGTTGCTTCTCTAAACATGATGCCCTTCACTGGATAGAACCATCAATATATTGTTGTATTCCAGTGTTCCCGAGTCCACCAGGAAGGAAACACAGGTATCAATGACACAATATGATGTCTGCAATGGATCATTTCGGATATAATTCGGTGTGTCGACCGTCGAAATTCCCAAACAATTTCAATTTGGAGCAGGAATGAGCGCGTTCCCGTGAATGAGTGTTATGTTTGTTATGTTACGTGTATGTCAATAATAAAGCCCAATGTTGAATTTCGTACCATTCACTGAAGGACTACTAAAAGATTCACCAGTCATACACTGAATCCACTTGGCCTAACTGACTAACTTGCTGCTACTGAGCGGCTTGCTCTTAATTTGACCCAAGGGACGAAACGCCAGGACCGGCAGTTTCACTGCAGCTGCGATGAATGCGATACATGCACAGTCGCTTGTGTTTTGCCACGTGACCTGCACATGGAGATGTACTGCGTGGTTTCCGGTGCTGCGTACATGAAGCCACGTTCGGGGATTAGAACGCGGCACAATTTTGAGGAAATGCAGCCAGCGATGATTTTCACATCTGGTATGGGGGTTGACAAAGTGCATGCTAGGAAAGTGATTGACAGCTTGCCCACCAGTATAAGGCGGATTTACGGACGCTAAGCGAGCGAGAGCACGTGCTGAGAGCGCCCACCGTGGGCGACAGCCACTCCGTACATGTAAGCCACGGCGTCAGCGCCCTTATGCTTCCACAGTCTTCAGGCATATATTAAATGCCAAAATAACCTGAGGTACCATACATTTACCAAATTGGATCACTAATAGCACACGTCCCGCTAATTGGGGCTCGAACACACGGCCTCTGGGTTGCAATCCTTCGGCCCTGCTGAGTGAACTAAGTGGGCTGGCAGCCAGCGGGTGCGGTTCTCTGATTGCATCGCCACACATGGGACACCAGGGCACACGATGGGCGAGGACGGAACGCGAGCTGAAGAACTGCCGTGTCGCAGGCGCAATGTTGAGCATTGAGCATTGAGAGAGAGCCTTGTCATCGACAGCTCTGCGCCCCAATGACAACCCGTGCATATGCACACATCTGAGTGCTTGAGGTGGCGCGCTGTATGATCGTACGAAGGCCTGTCACGTGACACTTTCTAGGAAGAAAAATTGTGAGTACTGCAGATGATGGATTTTGCGGAAGGAATGCTATGAGTTAAATGAACGAGATGAGCGATAAATGTGTGTGGAGCAGAATACCAATGAAATAGGTGAAAATAATTTTGTGAATAAGTGAAAGGTCAAAAGTGATGAAGTCACTGAGTGGTCCGGCTTATCACGCGCTCTGGACAGGGGGGGCGAAATTCGCCCGCCCCTCAGGTTTTTCGTACATAACTCCAAATCGTAACGGTCGATATGCGACATTTTGTGCGTATCTGCTTATAAATGACCGACGCGTCGTTTAAAGTAAGAGAAACGGAAATCGGCCGAATATCGTTCGAGTTAAGGGCCGTTAAAATCAAAATATTTCGTAGCGCCAGACCACAAAAATCGGCGCTGATGCGCTTCCCGTATATTAGCAAAAGGGAAGTGTTCTTGACAGCACTAGCGATTTGTTTGAGGCATATTGTTATGCTATGTTGTTTCAAGGTCATGTTCAGTAACTGAGGTCAGATCAGGTCAAGTTCATGACGGGATAATGGAACCAGATTTGGTCAACTGGAATGTTGTCATAAATGCAAATGACTGTCATGCGATTGATGCCACTTTGCATGTTACTCCCTACACATACTGAGAACTACTGCTTGCCATTGTATACCTGAGCGTTTCTATACTTTATTCATGTACTTCACTCCTTTTTCGCGAAGCCGATTGCGCCCAGCCGCCCGACGGGGGAGTTAGGCGGGCGTCCCGGTTCCAGTAACTGGAACAGGTACCTAACCTGATAAAGTGCTGCTATATAGGTGACCTGAGCTGAAATGCCGGGTCTAGCATCTGTATTGCGTCATTAGTAATGTCCAAAGCATAACTGATGTCAATTTTGGAGCAATTAATCACAATCACAGCAATCCATAGCAACGACAAGCCAAGCCACGCAAAACAAGAAAATGCTTACGTGACCTGATTTGACCTTGAAGATATTGACTAAAGGTCATGAAATTTTCACACAATATAGCCCACTACAGTATCCATTCACTCTGTGAATTTCGTTACTCCAGCTTTGAAAGGAGTCGAGATATTAGGGGGGAACGGAATCCGCCCTCCCTCTCCTCCAGTGCGCGTAATTTTCAGAGGTCAAATGAGAGCCAAAGGAGCCGACTTGAATTCATCCTATAAAAGAGAGATACTGCAAAACGAGCAAAGGCCACCGCCAAACTCCGATCGATAGCATATCCCTATTCAAAAGGAACTATCTGCCTCAACTTTCCCAGCAACATTCACTCGATATTGCATAACACACTCCTCCACACCAAGGACCCATCATTTACTTTCCACAGCTTTCATCCATATCTGCTGAAATGGGCCTTCTTAGTGCACATCTACTAGCATAAACCTCATCCAATCCACCTCCAGTTACAGTTCAAAATCAAGGTTATCCAACCTAAAATAGTTGTCCACCCTATTTTCAAATACATTCAATGAAGAACTTCCCACTACATCAGCAGGCAGTCTATCAATTGATTTTGGTCGCCCCTTTTCCTAATGGATGAAGCGACCAAAAAATTCAATACAATAGAGAAAGCTTTCGGATCGCGAATGGCGCCGATAATCCAAGAATTTGTGTGGCGAAAATCACAAAATTTCTTGTTTCGTATCGTTTATATTTAGTTCATATTTGTACTATATTTCGTTCATATATTATTCACATCTTTGGTTCATTTGGAGCGCGTCTTTTCCTTGGCTGTGCCTTAGCAGCCCGTCCAATTGATGAACCACACTTAGACTGAAAACCTGTCAGCATTTAACTGTCCTGCATATTGACTTGTCCAACCTGAATTGATGACCCATATGCAGGGATGCGGAGCCGGGAAAATTTTCGACGGCTCCGGCTCCGGCTCCGGCTCCGGGGAAGTATCCCGGCTCCGGCTCCGACTCCGGCTCCGAGGGAAAATGTCCCAGCGGCTCCGGGCAAAATGTTCCGGCTCCGGCGGCTCCGGCACCGGCTCCGGCTCCGGCACCGCATCCCTGCCCATATGTAATACCGTAATAGAGGAACATAATTCAAATTGATATTATCTCACTCTTGAACGATTTTAGACATTACAGTTATATCCCCTTTGTATCTAATACTTCAGTGAGTCCATATATAATGCCATAAGCCTTGCTCCACATTCCCTAGTTTCCTAATCCACTGATAAGTTTAGTACCTTCGCGCTGCACTCTTTATAACATACCTACATGTATTTCTATGTAAAGGCTCCATGTCTGCACAAAATATTCCACGTGGTGACGCATATCGGCCAACTACAGTTTTTCATAACTTCCTTGCCCTTTTACTTCACACTCCTATTAATTTTTCATATCGTTCTGATTTTTCTGTTCCTTGCTGAGGTGTTGTTTTTACTGTTTTATGGTCATTTGAAACCAACACACCTAAGCCCATTTCCTATTCAATTACTTCAAATTCATTATTCCCATTGCAATTCATAATTCCCATTGCATACCCAAATTGAATACCTCTGGACCACAAATGCATTACCTCACACTTGGCATAGCTGAAGGAGAAACGCCATGTATTAACTTTTCAGGCCATCCAGAATATTACTAGATTCACTATGGCTGTTAGCCACGCTGCCAGTTTCATTCCATCAGGAACTTTAAACACGCCATCGTGCCGCCCTATCTCAATCTTGTTCACGAGGATGAGAAAGAAAATGAAGCTAGAACAGAGCCACTTGGCACTTGGCTCAGAACATACTTCCATTCCGATTTGCATTTATTTAATATACCACCCTTTGTTCCCTTCCCAAAACCATGCCTCAATCCAGCCAAGAACTTTCCCATCAATCCCGTGCTGATCTCGAGTTGGTAAATTAAACTCTTGTGGAACTTCGTTAACGCTTTGCTAAAGTACAAGTGACTTTATTATATATACACATATATATATATATATATATATATATATATATATATATATATATATATATATATGTATAAATGTATATATACATATATATGTATGAAATGTATATATATATATAAACACACACACACACACACACACACACACACACACACACACACACACACACACACACACACACACACACACACACACACACACACACACACACACACATATATATATATATATATACATATATATATATACTACAAATATGGTAATATTTTAGCATATTTCTTCTAAACTATTCTTTCGCCCCAGAATATTCACCTCGTTCCAATGGATATTGTGCCGAGTATCTACGGCATGTTAAGCGACTGCAGGCTTTTCTGGTAAGGCCTTGGAGAGCCTGAGAAGCGTTTTCCAGCCGGAGAGCCTGGAAAGAGCGTTTCGGTGCTCCTTCAGGCACTTGTCCAGCGACCGACCACTCTCGCCAGTGTACACTTTGCATGTACACTGTACGCACGCCAATGTAAATTTTGCGTTGCACTCGCATGTCAGGTGATAGATGATAGATGATTCCCGTGGCAGATAAATCTGCGGTCGCTGAACATGTGTAGATACCCGGCACGATACCCACTGCAGCGACGCGAATATTCTGTGACGGGAAACACAGTTTAGGAGAAGGAAGCTGCTAGAAACGTATCATATCGGAAAGTCGCGACCAGAGCTGAATCGAGACGGGGCCTAGAATGATCGGCCATCTGGAGAGTAGCTGATATTGACGGGCAGTAATCTGGGGTGGGGATGGAGAGTATTAGGGAAGTTTCAACTGTGATTTTTATAGTCTTTTTACTACTTTTTTTTACTATGTGAGAGTTTCAATTGTGATGTTTTACAGCCTCTTTGCCAATTTTGACTGCGCTGAAGTGTCGATTTCCTCACTGCTCGTGTCCTGTGTTTGAACATTTTACAAAACCTGCATTGTCTTCTCTTTGAATATACCATCTGCCGACGGAGCCGCTACGAGCTCCAAAAGCCCATGAATTTCCTCAGAAAGGCTTCATCCCGGATAACGCGAATCATTCATATAAACCCTTTAACATGTCTCGGAAAGATAACGCGCTGCAGTTTTTCAATCAATCTCCAAATGTCAACCTCGCAGCCAGGATTGTCACGGGAACGGGTCGCTGGGAACACATCGGCCTCTCTTCTGATTCCCCGGGGTGGCGCGTAATCGAGCGCCCAATGGGAGGCGGAACATCACTAAAGCATTTAAGCTGCTCCACAGCGGCTCGGGCCCTCAGGCTCTACGTGGAATGCTTCGAACGCGCTGCGAGGTGTCGCGGCGTGATCTGATCGGCCGGCGCCCTTGAGCTGCCGAGAGGCTGCCTTGCATGCATGCAGAGGAATTTTATATTCCCGGCCGCTGCCTCCTGGAACCAGCCGCCTTCGATCGCCTCGGGCTGCCACTCCACGTCAGTTTTCAAGTCGGCCGTGTGAGAGTTGAAGTAGCGTGTCTTGTCGTTTTAATTCATTGATCAGATATTTCTACTGGGTAATCCAGGTAGTCCGGGTAACAATCTCAGTGGTCGGATCCTTGTACAGATCATTACAAACAAAAAACAAAAAAACATTAGAATCTAAATTGCAATACAAAGTATCCAAAAAGGGATGGATCGTCACCAAACACAGGAAAATATGCAAAATAATTGCCATTTAGCCAGTTACGTACCGACATAAAATTTCCGACACCATTGCCATGTAATATGGAATTTTGTAATGTCTATGAAGCTGGGTGGACATCACAATAAAACTTAATATCACATTAACGAGACCTGGACTAAAACTACAACTTCCAATTATTTTCCCATTGTCAATATATAAAAGAACTGAAGTGTCTGACGAAATTGAAATTTGGCCAGTTAAGTGTCAATGCCACTGCCACAGAAACATTACCACGTGATGGGCAATGTTTCAACGCATTTGGAACTGAGTGGACATCGAAAGAAATCCTCATCCAGTTAACAAAAGGAGGGTTAAGGCAAACATTTTCACTCAATTTTCTATGGAGACTTGCATGCTCAGATGCCGGCGATTTACCTTCGGGAGCGCTTCGTATCTTAACGTAGTTCTAGTGTTTAGTAGGTGCCATTCAAGGACACGGATACCGTGCATGGAAAACACTTCGCATGTCCATATTCGGACCTGCCGGACTTCATGCGGCACTGCGTGCGTGCGCACGTGTAAATAGCAATTTGATGGCACCGTACGTGTGTAAATAGCAATTTGATGGCACCATACGTGGACATCAAGGCGGCCTGGTAAAACAGAAGGCATGGTCATTTACAGTGGTGCAGCCAGGAATGTGTTAAGGGGAGCCGGACCGAAAAAAATGTGAGGAAATGGCGGACGCTCTCGGAGCGTCTCACGCGCAGAGTATTAATTATTTTTCGCGTTGAAGATCTTTAAAATTGCTGATTAATCTAGTGTATCTAATGGAGGCCAATACCCCATCCCCCTTGAGTGCGCCTGTGTTCATTAGGCCATCTCAGCTCCATTGTGACGTCATTGATATTCACCGGCGTACGCATTCATCGTTAAAGTTGGCCCTCCCCCTACAACTTTCGCTTTACGCTACATTGAGAGCTGCAGTTAAGAGAGCAACATGCAGCCATACCCTTGAAACTCGAAAACGCCCACTGGCATGGCCCCTGATAAACATGGTAGAAACGGCTGTCTACACAAATCACATAAAACATGAACCGTGATCCACATCATTTTCGAGTATCCACAGCTTGCTGGCATATCCGACAGAGCGAAGGAAGAACTGCACGTCAAAGAAGCGCTCTACCACATTCAGCTGTAACATACGTTTATCATGCATACATATTGGACCACATGCCAGACTATTATTAAGGGATATAATCCCCCAATACGACGGTTGAGGGTGATGCATCCCCTCACCCTGTAGCAGATTCCATGTTAGCGCGGATGCCATTCAGGGTTGAATTGTGTCCCCAGAACTGGTCCACGCCAGCTTGTTCAGTGTGTGCACCACGCGGCCAGGCTTTGCACCCGCTCGTATTTAGGTGAAAGCGATACACATTGTCCTAAATGCGACAAGCAATAAGTAGGCCACGCAAGTGGTGTCGAATTGTCGTGAGATTCGCGAGGCCGCCTTCCATCCACTCGACCGGCACAGACACAGGGATTCTCGTCACCAGATAAGTCACGCAGCGAAGCGAGACGTGCATAGGGTATTACGACCACACGCTTCCCTGCGCTCGGACTGCACAGCGAGGGCGAGCTGCGCCTCGCGTGGCACCGTTCACACCATCTGCCAAGGACGGATCGGTGCCGAGGTATCCTGGCGAGGTCTGGCGCGGAGGCAGTGCGGCTCGCTGGGCACACCCGACCTCCGCCTGTCTTCCCGGGGATGGCGCGGCGCTGGTGATGGCACAGCGAACGGCTGTCGAAATATTGCCGCCACCAGGCCGAACCACCACCAGACTCCACCACAAGACTCCACCACTAGACTCCACCACTAGACTCCACCACTAGACTCCACCACTAGACTCCACCACTAGACTCCACCAGACACCAGACTCCACCACTAGACTCCACCACTAGTCTCCACTAGACACCAGACTCCACCACCAGACTCCACCAGACACCAGACTCCACCACCAGACTCCACCAGACACCAGACTCCACCACCAGACTCCACCACCAGACTCCATCAGACACCAGACTCCACCACTAGACTCCACCACTAGACTCCACCAGACACCAGACTCCACCACCAGTCTCCACCAGACACCAGACTCCACCACTAGCCCACCAGACCACCACAGACTCCACCAGACACCAGACTCCACCATAGACACCAGACTCCACCACTAGACTCCACCACAAGACTCCACCACTAGACTCCACCACTAGACTCCACCACTAGACTCCACCAGACACCAGACTCCACCACTAGACTCCACCAGACACCAGACTCCACCACTAGACTCCACCAGACACCAGACTCCACCACTAGACTCCACCAGACACCAGACTCCACCACTAGACTCCACCAGACACCAGACTCCACCACTAGACTCCACCAGACACCAGACTCCACCACTAGACTCCACCAGACACCAGACTCCACCACCAGCTCCACCAGACACCAGACTCCACCACCTCCACACCACTAGTCTCCACTACAACAGACACCAGACTCCACCACTAGTCTCCACCAGACACCAGACTCCACCACTAGTCTCCACCAGACACCAGACTCCACCACCAGACTCCACCAGACACCAGACTCCACCACCAGACTCCACCAGACACCAGACTCCACACCACTAGACTCATCTGCTGAGCAGAGCCGGACCACGGTCCTCGGAGCCGGCCGTACAGCTAAGCCGCAGAGTTTCCTCGGGCATAACTCGGCCGGAGGACACGGCAGAAGTGATCCAGTGAGAAGTGCTGTTGACGTGAACATTGGGCCGTCGCTGTCAGCTGTAGCCCAACACAGTGACGTCGCTGACAGCTGTAGTTGGGCTGCAGTGACGTGCCACGGACGGTTGCAGCTGTGACGTCACGAAGGGCTGCACGTGCGCCTCAGTTTTGGGGTGGTTCACGACGCACTTTATGCACAATCACGGCTAATGGCGCCGTCCACACTGCTCTGCCGTTAGACCGCGGGATTGGGAGATATTCTGAGCGGCGCGAGTTTTGAATCCGGGACCTCGGTATCCAGAGCTCAACACCTTAACCTTGGCCATCCCCGCCCCCGTTTGTTTCTCAATGACCTCACTGGAGGCTGCAGTCGTGCCGTAGTGACGTCATAGGAGGCTGCAGTCGTGGTACCAGTGACGTCACAGGGGCTGCAGTCGTGGCGCTGTGACGTCACATGCGGCTGCAGTCGTGCCGTGGTGACGTCACGGGCGGCGGCAGTTCAGCCGTCACGTGATGGCTGGTCGGTCAGCGCGAGCATCCGCCAGCCGGCCAGGCCGGTGTGGCTGAGTCGCAGTGTCGCAGTGAGCGCCGTCGTGGGCTCCGCCTCGCACGGTGGCTGCCTGTCCTGAGCCGGCTCTGGACGTGTGTTGCAACACCAGTCCTGTTGCAGTCCCGCTCCAAACTGTGTCCGCTCGGCGGAGGTGGTGCTGGAGCAGTCCGGCTCCAAACTGTGTCCGCTCGGCGGAGGTGGTGTTGGAGCAGTCCGGCTTCAAACTGTGTCCGCTCGGCGGAGGTGGTGTTGGAGCAGTCCGGCTCTAAACTGTGTCCGCTCGGCGGAGGTGGTGTTGGAGCAGTCCGGCTCTAAACTGCGTCCGCTCGGCGGAGGTGGTGTTGGAGCAGTCCGGCTCTAAACTGCGTCCACTCGGCGGAGGTGGTGTTGGGGGACAGTCCGGCTCCAAACTGTGTCCCTCGGCGGAGGTGGTGTTGGAGCAGTCCGGCTCCAAACTGTGTCTGCTCGGCGGGGTGTGTTGGATTCGGTGGTGGGGAAGTCCGGCTCTAAACTGTGTCCGCTTGGTGGAGGTGGTGTTGGAGCAGTCCGGCTTCAAACTGTGTCCGCTCGGCGGAGGTGGTGTTGGAGCAGTCCGGCTCTAAACTGCGTCCGCTTGGTGGAGGTGGTATTGGAGCAGTCCGGCTTCAAACTGTGTCCGCTTGGTGGAGGGGGTGTTGGAGCAGTCCGGCTCCAAACTGTGTCCGCTCGGCGGAGGTGGTGTTGGAGGAGTCCGGCTCTAAACTGTGTCCGCTCGGCGGAGGTGGTGTTGGAGGAGTCCGGCTCCAAACTGTGTCCGCTCGGCGGAGGTGGTGTTGGAGCAGTCCGGCTCTAAACTGTGTCCGCTCGGCGGAGGTGGTGTTGGAGCAGTCCGGCTCTAAACTGTGTCCGCTTGGTGGAGGTGGTGTTGGAGCAGTCCGGCTTCAAACTGTGTCCGCTCGGCGGAGGTGGTGTTGGAGCAGTCTGGCTCCAAACTGTGTCCGCTTGGTGGAGGTGGTGCTCGAGCAATATGATCAAGGTGACCCCCGACGGCCGCACAGTTTTTGACCCCGGATGAATCATGGGGAAGTTCCGAAACAACTTACTTTTCTTTCCGAGAATAACATACCCAGCGATTGTAGGTGATCCAAAGCATTCCATGAACACATTATTATGTCACTGCACAAATTTATATATATATATATATATATACCAATGGTGACTGCACAAACACGCAATTACTATTATTTAAACACTTCGAACATCAAATAGTTCGCGTGCAAGACGGTGTGCTAAAACCGTGTTCAGGGTGAGTCATGGAACACCACTTCTTCTGTCCCTCTGCTGATCACTTCACTATGGTACACAAAATGCCGGAGTGCTGGCAATGGGCTTTATCCACGTTGCATATCTAGAGAGATAGAGCGATAGAGATCTCTCCATTTCTCCATCTATCAATCCAATGATGCATACCTATGCACAAGAAAAATTCCAACTTTTCCAATTTCAACTCTGTTTGAATCTGGTTCCATGATCCGAGATTCCTTCTCCATATTTTTATCCTTCTCTGATCATTTTGCTAGGCTGATTTTCGGATTTCTCACCTTCAGGAACACTCTAGCACGAACCACAACATTTTATAGCTCCAACCCGAAATAATGTGACGTTCAGATTGCATAATCTCACAAGGACCCCCCCCCCCCCCACCCACCCGCCCCCATCAGTATGCGCCTAAGCCCAAGATTGTGATTGTATCGCTTCTTAGCGACGGCTGAAGTTGTTTCACGTGAAATTTGTGTTGGCGATTAAATAATTATAAACGGGATAAAAGATATGTTAAAATGCAAATCGCCACCAAGAAGGATACGGGAATATCCACAAAATCATACAGACTACGTCTGCATCTCGGTTCTCGAACTTCCAGATTCGCGACGACAATTTCACCTCCTGGACAATTTCTTCAAATGTGAAACGACATAATATAGCACGGAATGAAACCGCTGCTTAGGCTGCAAACGCCCGCAGCAATCTCACACATGCAATTCTCGTCACCGTACCAATTTGCATTGTTCGCGGCCTTCTGGGACGGACCTGCGTCGCGACTCTAGGTCGGGGAGCGCAGCGCGCCTCTTGGCTGTGGCGCTACCCAACATTGAGCGGGGGCCAATTTCCATTGTTTGCGCAGCTCCGAGACGTGCTCGCGCCACGCCATTGGGTGGGAGAGCACAACGCGCTGCAAAGCTATGGTGCTACTCGGCATTGAGAGTGCCAATTCAACGCAGCAGCTGTGCGGCATGCCGGCGTGGCATGACGGTGCACACTGCGATAACTCTGGCGAAAACTGGCCAGAAAGCATTGCGGAAGAAGTATGCCAGTTGCGAGGACGACCTTGGTCTCAATCGAAAGTGTTTCGATTTTGGAACATATCGAGAGGCGGCATTGTCTTAAAAGTGCAAAAACAAGGAGTGTCAGTGATCACACCCACCAGGGGGAAGGGGGGCACCATTCCGGTCCCCTCATTTCTCTTGCGCCAAATATATCGGGAACCAGTCGAGGTTCGTAGCTCAAATTATGCACATACCTACTTGAGTACCAAGCACACTTTGGCGTAAGCGATCAACATACAGTTACGCATAGCAACATCATAATGACGTCATAAGCGAGTAAGTTAGCGTTTGTTTTCCGAGTATTATGCACTGCAAATATGACCTAATGATTGCTACGCAGAACAGATCCAAGATCCTCTTGTCCTAAGGGGCTGAAATTACGCCAAAATACACCTCTAATATATGACTCAAAGATAGAATCGGTGCATGTAGCGAGAGAGAATGCTCCAGCCCTCTCTCCCCAGCTGATTAAGACGATACCAACAGATGGCTGATGTCAGCTCAATGGAGGGCTTCTCGAACACTTTTGGCCCATAATGGTCTCTCAGTATATTTCATGTTCAGAGTCGTTTTCGGGTCGCTGATGATCAATTGAGCTGTATCCACAGCGTACCTGTCGTGCCGGTCGGGATTCAAGAGCTCGTATTTCTTTAGAGTGGCGAGCACCGCCGAAAGACAGACGAGACCCTCGTCGATTCCAGGGATTTCATTGAATGCAGCCGGGTCTCTGAATTGCTCTGTGCATTGCTGCACTTGTTAGGCCCACCTGAACCACCCGCACGTCACTGATCCACGACAAGACCCGGTTTCTCCCGAGACTGCCACTGTAATGTTTATTTTCACATCTTTTTCTTCGCCACACAATGCCCCCACCCCTCCCCAGACCTTCAGGCGGTAGGAAATGTGAAAAAGGCACTCATCGGATCAAATCCAGGCGTGCATAATTGAGAGGCTGAGCTGGCATGTACCATGGCGGACAGGTCGAGCCGCAGCGACCGACAGGTCATTTATCGGACGGGGTGTGCACTCACAGATGGTGCACGTCAGGCTGCTGCCTGTATTAGTCAGAGCGTTCGTCACCTTGCCGTCAATCGTGTTGGGATTAAGATTGTACACCAGCCAGAGCCTGGTGCGGTCTGTTGCGCTGACGTAGGCCTGCCCCAGTTGACGTATCCGCGATTCAACACTGTCGCGTTCTTTTCCGGAAGCCCCGGCGGTCTTGCGCTGGCACTGGATCCGCAACGACCGGCAGAAGCAGGCTGAAGACAGTGTTGGATCAATCCAGATGCAAGTACCACCTGCCGTCAGATACTCAGGCACCAGTGCAGTACATGACATATTTTGCTATGCACGTTCATCGCCGTCTCTCGTTTGCTTGTGTGCAGATTGCCTTGTGGCCCGTCAGATTCTCATTAGACGTGAAGCACCTGTGGTTGTAAGACGACGTCGACCACTGGTCGGCTCTTTCTCTTTCTCTCTCTCTCTCTCTCTCTCTCTCTCTCTCTCTCTCTCTCTCTCTCTCTCTCTCTCTCTCTCTCTCTCTCTCTCTCTCTCTCTCTCTCTCTCTCTCTCTCTCTCTCTCTCTCTCTCTCTCTCTCTCTCTCTCTCTCTCTCTCTCTCTCTCTCTCTCTCTCTCTCTCTCTTCTCTCTCTCTCTCTCTCTCTCTCTCTCTCTCTCTCTCTCTCTCTCTCTCTCTCTCTCTCTTTCTCTCTCTCTTTCTCAAATATCAGGTGGGGGAATGGCGTGCAGTGATGGCAATCATTATTCCTCTGGATATGTGCACGTAAGTAGCTGACGAAACATCTGGCGTAATGGGCGCAAAATGACCCTAGATGTTGACGCGCCCCTAAACTCCAATCCACCACCGACCACTGGTCGGCAGTTGAAGCTGAGACGACGGGGGCGACAGACGGCAGGCATGCCGCCAGCCAGTAGCCGGCTGTGCCAGTGCGGCGTGGCGGTGCGGTGTGAAGGTGGGGCTGGGTGTGACGGTGTGATGTGGCGGTGTGATGTGACCGTGTGATGTGACCGTATGATGTGACGGTACGATGTGGCGGTGTGGCTGTCTGCAGCCGTACTGACAGTTTTGTCATCCCCTCTCGTTCTTGGGACAGGATGTAGTTGATAACATAAGCTGCATCCCATGAGTGGCTGTTGACCTGATCCGCACATCAGACGTGGTTGATGACTTGATCACTTCTTCAGTTGTGCCTGGTCACATGGCCTGTATACTAGGTGTGACTAATGATTTGACCTGTGATTCAGGTGGGCCTAATTCGTGTTTCAGGTGCGGCTGGTGATCAGGTCCGTCTTCCAGGTGTGGCCGGCGATCAGGTCCGTGCTCCAGGTGTGGCTGGTGATCAGGTCCGTGCTCCAGGTGCGGCTGGTGATCAGGTCCGTGCTCCAGGTGCGGCTGGTAATCAGGTCCGTGCTCCAGGTGCGGCTGGTGATCAGGTCCGTGCTCCAGGTGCGGCTGGTGATCAGGTCCGTGCTCGAGGTGCGGCTGGTGATCAGGTCCGTGCTCGAGGTGCGGCTGGTGATCAGGTCCGTGCTCCAGGTGCGGCTGGTGATCAGGTCCGTGCTCCAAGTGTGGCTGGTGATCAGGTCCGTGCTCCAGGTGCGGCTGGTGATCAGGTCCGTGCTCCAGGTGCGGCTGGTGATCAGGTCCGTGCTCCAGGTGCGGCTGGTGATCAGGTCCGTGCTCCAGGTGCGGCTGGTGATCAGGTCCGTGCTCCAGGTGCGGCTGGTGACCTAGCTCGTGCTCCAGGTGTTGTCGTGGCCGCCCCGTCAACATGGCTGCACAAGGGCTGCTGCTGGTGCTGCTTCTACTGGGACCCGCCCGGCCTGGCGAGACACTCAACTGTCTCCAGAATGGAGACGCAATCGGTGAGTGTACTGAAGCGCCGTCCTCACTGTGTGGTGGTGTAGCTCCGTCACTGTCGTGGCAGAGGTGTCTCCTGACGTCCTCACTGTGTGGTGGTGTAGCTCCGACACTGTCGTGGCAGAGGTGTCTCCTGACGTCATTACTGTGTGGTGGTGTAGCTCCGATACTGTCGTGGCAGAGGTGTCTCCTGACGTCCTCACTGTGTGGTGGTGTAGCTCCGACACTGTCGTGGCAGAGGTGTCTCCTGACGTCATTACTGTGTGGTGGTGTGCCTGCCTGTGTGGTGAGCTCCGACACTGTCGTGGCAGAGGTGTCTCCTGACGTCCTCACTGTGTGGTGGTGTAGCTCCGACACTGTCGTGGCAGAGGTGTCTCCTGACGTCCTCACTGTGTGGTGGTGTAGCTCCGATACTGTCGTGGCAGAGGTGTCTCCTGACGTCCTCACTGTGTGGTGGTGTAGCTCCGACACTGTCGTGGCAGAGGTGTCTCCTGACGTCCTTACTGTGTGGTGGTGTAGCTCCGACACTGTCGTGGCAGAGGTGTCTCCTGACGTCATTACTGTGTGGTGGTGTAGCTCCGACACTGTCGTGGCAGAGGTGTCTCCTGACGCCCGTCTCCTGACGTCATTACTGTGTGGTGGTGTAGCTCCGACACTGTCGTGGCAGAGGTGTCTCCTGACGTCATTACTGTGTGGTGGTGTAGCTCCGATACTGTCGTGGCAGAGGTGTCTCCTGACGTCATTACTGTGTGGTGGTGTAGCTCCGACACTGTCGTGGCAGAGGTGTCTCCTGACGTCATTACTGTGTGGTGGTGTAGCTCCGACACTGTCGTGGCAGAGGTGTCTCCTGACGTCCTCACTGTGTGGTGGTGTAGCTCCGACACTGTCGTGGCAGAGGTGTCTCCTGACGTCATTACTGTGTGGTGGTGTAGCTCCGATACTGTCGTGGCAGAGGTGTCTCCTGACGTCAACACTGTGGCGGTGTCTCCTTGTGGTGGTGTAGCTCCGACACTGTCGTTTGGCCAGAGGTGTCTCCTGACGTCAACACTGTGTGGTGGTGTAACTCCGACCTTCGTGGTGCTCCTGCTCCTACGTCATTACTGTGTGGTGGTGTAGCTCCGACACTGTCGTGGCAGAGGTGTCTCCTGACGTCCTCACTGTGTGGTGGTGTAGCTCCGACACTGTCGTGGCAGAGGTGTCTCCTGACGTCATTACTGTGTGGTGGTGTAGCTCCGACACTGTCGTGGCAGAAGTGTTTGTGTCTTGTATCCGACACTGTCGTGGCAGAGGTGTCTCCTGACGTCATTACTGTGTGGTGGTGTAGCTCCGACACTGTCGTGGCAATGATTCGTGGCAGAGGTGTCTCCTGACGTCCTCACTGTGTGGTGGTGTAGCTCCGACACTGTCGTGGCAGAGGTGTCTCCTGACGTCATTACTGTGTGGTGGTGTAGCTCCGATACTGTCGTGGCAGAGGTGTCTCCTGACGTCAATACTGTGTGGTGGTGTAGCTCCGACACTGTCGTGGCAGAGGTGTCTCCTGACGTCATTACTGTGTGGTGGTGTAGCTCCGACACTGTCGTGGCAGAGGTGTCTCCTGACGTCCTCACTGTTGGTGGTGTACTGACACTGTCGTGGCAGAGGTGTCTCCTCATTACTGTGTTGTGGTGTAGCTCCGATACTGTCGTGGCAGAGGTGTCTCCTGACGTCATTACTGTGTGGTGGTGTAGCTCCGACACTGTCGTGGCAGAGGTGTCTCCTGACATCATTACTGCGTGGTGGTGTAGCTCCGATACTGTCGTGGCAGAAGTGTCTCCTGACGTCAACTGCGTGGCACACAAAGGCATCGTGTCGGTTAATCAACTTCCGGAATTCAAAGTGTAGAACGGTCACACCCAGTAAAGCCGAACCAGGAATGTGTGCATTGTTTACTTTTATCGTCGCGTTATGATTTACCAAATGGAAACTCATACAAACCACCGGTTTGTGTTGCATATATAGACTACAGATATTCCCGAACCAACTCCGATGGGTTTCGCCTTGCTTCCTAGCTGTGACCTCTGTCAACTCACATGTGACCTCTCCCTGGCTGTGATCTGTGTCAACCCACCTGTGACCTCTTCCTAACCGTGGCCTCTGCCACGGTGGTAAATTTTGTACCCACAATGTTTGTGGGCCGCAGAGTTATGCACGGGTTGGAGAATGTGATCAGAGAAGTCCAGCCATTTGTTGGTGTGATGGGTAATGCTGAGCTCCGTGAAGCGCGTTCGGAGAAAACGAGACGGCAACCTTTTTGCGGCTAATGTTGATAGGTCTTGCGGTCTGTATCAGTGACATATTCATCACTTTGCGAATCATCGGTCTTCGTTTCGTGCAAAGCGGATTAAATATGATCTGAAAGCAGGGATTCCGCCACACAAAACAACATTGGGAAGGGGATTGCGGTCGAAGTCCATTGTGTAATGCGGCAGTCTTTACTCCCAGCAAGCTAAACAACATCAAGGGATGTGCAATGTCTGCGTACTGCTATCCGGCAGGCAGGCCAATGCCAGTGCACGTGCTGCCATCCACGAGGCGCAGCGAGCTTAACAAATGCGCCGTTCATTTCGCTCCGGCACTGCTGTAACCATTAGCGGCATCGCATTCCGACTCCAGCCATGCGTTATGAGCTGCTCGTTTGCAACATTGTCTACAAGCGGCCATCGGCTCCGGCTCTGGTCGCCGACAGTTACCCGGACGACGGCGGACCTCACGGAAGAGGTGAACCGTGAGCTGCGCTGCACGCGACGTGCCGACTCGTTTCTGCTCCATGCCGTCGTCGTTTGCCAGCCGCGGGGCGAGGTGCGACGCTCTGAGAGGCTATTCTCAGCCGGTCACGTCACCGATCGCGAGAAGGGGTGTACGATTCGAATCTAGCTCCTCGCAGTTGTGAGACGGCGTGTAAATAGACTGCCGACTCTAGATAGGTCACCAGCTCGGGTGGTATCAGACAGCAGATGTATAGACGTGACTTCCTCGGTCGATAGATGCAAGTCCACATATCGCTCCTAATATGAGACACATTCAGGGCTTGGGTTCTCGCATTTGCTGACCACGGCAACCAAAATGTCGGTGTGTTAACCTAGGCTATGGGTGTATTAGCTTAGGCTTTATGTGTGTTAGCCTAGGTTGTGGGTGTGCTAGCCAAGGTTGAGCAGGGTTGGCACAAGTGTCCGCACACGTTAGGCACTGAGGATAAACCTGGCATTGGTGGTGGTGCATACAGGGGCGGATACAAGGAGAAGTGCACTGGGGTATGTATCTCTTGGCATTGAAAAGTGGCACCCCTGTTGTGATGTAGGGAAAGGTGCACTTCCGGGAACGCTCAAGCGAGTAGGAGCGCCCCTTCAGGGAAAAACGTGTCCCATAAGTATTCCCCACTGCACCCCCCCCCCCCACTCAACGTATTTTTAGCCGACGGCGCCCATCCAGGGACTGTCGCATTGATTCCACTCCAAGAATCCTTTCAGACGAGTGCCCCCATGGGCATTTCTGGATGCGCCCCGACTGCATGCGGTGAAAAATGTTTATTGATTGTATAATCATCGGAACCAAGACGTAGTTCGCTTAGTTCTAGCAATATTTCGGCAGAGAACAAGATTTTTCACCTAATGATTTAACTTATTTTCAAATTTCCAAGGTCTAGGGGATATTTGCGCCGGTTGATGTGCACTCGCGAGGGCCGATGGGGCTGTGCCTGTGGGGAGTGCAGGCTCCATTCCATACATACCCAGGCCGAAAGCCTTTGGGTTTTCAAACTCAGGGGAGGCACTAGCACACCGAAAAATGGCTCCTCACATGCTCGACCTGAACTGACTTGGGGTGACCTAGGATGACTTTAGGTGACCTTCTTTCAGTCTCGCACTTACGTGTGAGATGACTTGCGACGCTAAATTCGATTTTGGCGTCGAAGGATGTAAAAAACTAGCCCACATTTAAGATGTTATCAGAGGTTATCCTAGGTCACTCACCTAGGTAGACGTGGGATGAAGAAATTGAATAGAGTGAAGCTGTGAGGAAGGAAAACAATCCGACCGTTAAGTTCTCGATTCGTGCTAAATGCAAATCGTTCCATAACCATTTCAAGTAATAACAAACAAGAATGAAACTCCCCTGTTCCAACTCACTTTTTGTCCATATATCCACGGCGAAATCGGTCATCGGTTATCGCCCCATGCGATATGATGCTTAATTTGCTGTCAGTCACCTATGCGGTAAATGCTCTGACGTGAAATATTCGAGCGGAAAATCGGAGCTGGGTGCGAATATTAATAGCAGCTGTTGAAGATGGAATTTGTGACCAGAGTGCGATATTTCATGTATTTTCTGTATTTGTCCTTCAAGTATCGCCTAAGGTTTATCGGTAATGAATACAGAAATGAAATTCATTTTAAAGCTGGAAGAACAGCGCACATTTCAGCCTGAGAGATGGTAGAGTCATTACTATGATAACGTCATAAAAATATAGTAAGTAATCAGTTGCCATGTGTTATGACAAATGTCTGTGGTAACCGAAACACCTCTTGATTTGATCCGAAAATACCGCCTGAGTTTCAGACCAAATGATACGGTATTTTTATATCTACACAAGAGAGTAGCAGTGGATATCATACGACGTGATCTGGTGGTGTCCACATAATGCGTCATGTCATACATTCAGTTTGTTGCCAAATCAAGGCGCTTCTTTTACATGTGAACACGTATCTCCGATGCGCTTCGACATGTCCTTGCAACTATTTCTGTCTGAATTTCATGGAAGTGAAATTATCGTTTGGTTGCATGCTTCCAATGCGAGCCTGCTTCGATTTCCGCACCTCGGCACCGATATGATCGCCCGGCGCACTCAAGGTCTAGCAGACTTGATTCATGCTGGACTAGAACTTCCACTGGTGCATGAGGCATCCGTATCCGGGATGTACTCAAGGAGCCACGAGAGCTCAGCGTACCGCATTCTGAACACGGTGAAGGGGCCCCACAAGGATGCCTGGGCGTAGGAACTGTGGAAGGGTGGGTGAGTCAGATTCATGTAAAATTAATGCGTACACGAAGAGGGGTAAAGAGTGTTTTTCGGTGACATTTACGGGCAAGCTCTGCTATTGATGGTATTATTTGTCGGAATTTCACATCGCATAGCTGAACGGATTAACACTTTCCACAACTGGGGGATGATGGTGTCCTTTTCCTCCGCTTGTGTTCTCCTCTCCCTTTGCGGGAAAATCCGTGGTGTATGTTGACATTTTGACTTCTGAAAATATCCTTGGCTAATAAAGGCTTTTGGTTTTCCTTGGCGAATGAAGGCTGAAGGGACCAGTAGAACCATGCCCGTCCCCAAGAGGCCGAGTTCTGGCTGAAGTGACGTCTTCTCGAAATCTAAGAACATTTTGTGATATAAATATTGTCTTAAGCACACTCAACGATTACTAGCTGTTCAAATCCGATTCATTTTCGAAATGTAATATAATTTACCCCCAAGTCAGGCTTCTGGATTCGCCCTGAGGAAGGGGTGAATACTGCTATGAAATATGTTTGGAAAGACAAGAGACTGCTGAATTATACGGGAAATATAATCTGAAATACGAGCAGGAATATTATTACTCGGGACCTAGTCCAACAGTATTTAGTTGGGGACGGGGGAGCAGTACAAAATGGACCGCAAGGGGTTCAATCCCAGCCTGTGGAGCCGTTTCCTCTGCTGCACTGAAGCAACATCAGTTGTGGCTTCATTGCCAGATGGCGTGGGGTGGTGATGACATGGGTAGGGGAGTCACTGCCACATGGTCCTTGCAGTTGGCATGTTTCAAGGGGCCCTGTCATTATGCTTTGAAAAGCATGAAGAGAGTTGACACATTAGAGTTAACACACGAGAGTTGACACTCGAGAATTGACACTCGAGAGTTGACACGATAGTTGACACACGATAATTGACACACGTGAGTTGACACGCAAGAGTTGACACACGAGAGTTGACACTCGAGAGTTGACACTCGATAGTTGACACAGGACAGTTGACACACGAGAGTTGACACTCGAGAGTTGACACACGAGGATTGATACACGACAGTTGACACACGAGGATTGACACACAAGAGGTGACACGCGAGGATTGACACACGAGGATTGACACACGAGAGTTGACACACAAGAGTTGACACACGAGGATTGACACACGAGAGTTGACACACGAGAGTTGACACACGAGAGTTGACACACAAGAGTTGACACACGAGGATTGACACACGAGAGTTGACACACGAGAGGTGACACACGAGAGTTGACACACGAGAGTTGACACACGAGAGTTGACACACGAGGATTGACACACGAGAGTTGACACACGAGAGTTGACACACGAGAATTGACACACGAGAGTTGACACACGAAGACGACACAAATTGACACACAGTTGACACACGGTAACACACACGAGAGTTGACACACGAGAGTTGACACTCGAGAGTTGACACACGAGAGTTGACACACGAGAGTTGACACACGAGAGTTGACACACGAGAGTTGACACACGAGGATTGACACAGGAGAGGTGACACACGACAGTTGACGCACGACAGTTGACACACGAGAGTCGACACACGAGGATTGACACACGAGAGTTGACGCACGAGAGGTGACCGGCCCCGGCTGTGCCCCGGGTGGCAGCACACTGCATGCACCTGTGCACTACAGCGCTGCGGCTCAGGTGCTGCGCCGGCCCATAATCCGGCGCATAAGGTGGCATTAGCGGCGCTGCGGCGGCGAGGCGGCGTGACATCACCAGCACCGCTGTGCGTCGCAGGTGCCCGTGATGATTCTGCCTCTACGCAATGAGTGGTCGCGGTTTACCTTTTCCTTGCGACGGTATGCTGCCCTATTTGCATCACTGAGGCCGATTTTCGACACACGGCGTCATATGAGTGTTTATTATGGCACATTTCGGTTGATTTATAAACACAAATATTTCGGTGGTTTGGTGACCTTAAAGTGCAGCTGAAACGTTCGATGTTCGCAAAAAACGCGGGGCCTTCCAACTTGTATTGCACGCTGTGCGAATAACTAAGCAAGATCCTGATTGAGTAGATATGAGAAGCTTAAGCAGACAACTAATGGGGCTTAAAACGCTTAGCAGAGTGCTACTTCAGTTATCGCTATCTTGGCGTCCTGTACATGGGCATGCTCCAACCTGGGCAGTCAATCGATCTAATCACTTGTGCACTCTCATAATTGTTGTTCCAAAGCTACTCTTTGGAGTGATCTGAAGTGCATTCCACACAGATCTTAAAAGGGCCTTACACAGCTTGATGTCCGAGGGTCCTTCGTCGCGGGACATGGAGGTATCCTGCTTAATGTGCCACTAGCAGAGGGGCCGCACAGACCTTAATCGACCTTACTTGAGCACAAAGGGTGCCCTTAAGTCGCAAAAGTAGTCCCTAAGTGTCCTTTAAGTGCCCCTTAAGTCCCTTAAGTGCCCTTTCCGCACTTCATCTTCAGGTGGTCTTTCCATAGCTTCAAGAGCATTCTTTTGTAACCTGAAGGGCTCACACGCACTTCACAAGAACTCGGTGTCGCTCCAGGCGGCTCTAGCATTCCGCAAAATGTCATCACACATGTTTAGGTGGCTTTCACAGGTTTCAGAGAAGCCATTACAGACAACTATGCTGAGACCCCGATGCTACTCATACGGAGCTCCGACGTCTCAAAATGATGCTCTCATTACTCAAAAGAGCCATTATGTTCTTCAAAAGCCCTTCTCGACTTTACAGTAGTCCGCATAGTCCACAGAAGCCTGCACCCTGGATACAAATGACATACCTGGAGCCCCAAAGAGCCCTTTTGGAGGTCAAAACATTTTTAGGCCTGAACGAGCAAAGCCTCCGAAACCTAGAAAGCCGTCAAACGCTCCGAAGAAACCTTCCCATGGCATAGAATGGTCCCTTGTATCACTCAAAGGGAATTATCTCAAAGGTACCTCATATATCTCCGTACATCAAAGATGCAATGTTCCACAGAAGACTGGTTATCAGAACAGAAGCTGGAGAACCTTATTTGAACTCAAAGAGTGCCTTGCAGACCAAGGAGACGCTAAACACACTCGAGGAGGCCCTCTCAGAGCTCCAGTATTTCTTCTCCAGAAGTGGCCAATCAAGTGGCCAGTCCTTAAACAGCCTTCCCACAGCATAGAAGTAAGTCACTGGCGAAACTATAGCGAGCCTCCCAGACCTAAATGGTTATCTTGCTGAAATACTCCGTTGAGCTCGAAAAGATCCATAAGGCCTACACACGAAGGGCTCTAACCGCCGCCCTCAAACGGGAGCTTCACGGGACTGATTTTCCACCTTGGGGTCGCCACTTCGCAAACGCCACTGGGTGCGTGCGTGATCAGCACGCTCTTTTGACCTTGGGCCACAGAGGCCCCTCATCTCCGAGGGGAGGAATGTGCGAGGGCTGCTTGCAGTCTCCTTTGTACGCCACTGCAGTGACGCATGTGTCGGATCCCATGGAATCAGACTTGGGCGAATCTAGGCCCGACTAGATTAGTATAGGTTTGATTAAAATATAGTAGGTCAGACTAGACTAGGCATGGTCCGACTAGACTAGATCAGTATAACTAAAATATACAGAGACGGACGAGACTACGCTAGATCTGACTAAACTATACTAGGTCGGACGAGACTAGACTAGGCCCTGCTAAGATGTATTAGGTCGGGCAAGACTAGACTAGATGTGACTAAAATATACTAGGCCGGACGTGACTACATCCGACAGAAATATGCTATGTTGGAAGAGACTGGACTAGGTCCAAAGCTTGTCGGACTCACCATGCACATGGAACAATACACTTAAATGAAGGTCTGAGCCATTCGTTCTGCTTCAATCAGGTGGAGCCTGGAGATCTGATGGTGGAGGGGGTCGGGTGCCGTGCGTCAGCACCGTGTGATCATCGAGAAGCTGTGGACGCCTGTGCACGACCCACGTCAGCCGACGAAACTGCAGTCGACCAGCGTACGGCTGGCAGGCGCCAACGGCGCACATTTTGCGCTGCACAATTGCAGCGCGTTATCGGACAGGTGCAGAACAGCCTCACCCACATGGTGCGTGGCAGTGCACTGTGCACAGTGCAGTCGGCGTCGTGTCGACCGCACAATCGTCACCCCTCCACCTGTCCGTGCAATTTGCCCGTGCAATTTGCATGTCCGGGTGCTCGCTGAGTGGGTGGTGGTTTCCCCAGCCGCAGACCGGGCCGTCCTGCGGGTGCTGCCGGGACGTCGCGACCTGTCACCGCGATGCGCCGGGGGGCGGGGTCGGCGCCCGGTGACCCTCAGGTGACGTCACGGCCACGGTCGGTAGCGGGTGCCATGTGTGTGTGCTGTGCGCGCGTCCTGCTCACCCGGAACACCCGGCCTGAGGTGACATATGGCGGTGACTTCAGTGGCCCACCGCAGGCGGATGGATGAGGTACCCATCTACCCAGCGAAGGCGGATAGATGGATCGCCGCATGGTCGTGATTCAGAACACCGGACGGCTCCCATCGCAAGCGTGGGGTAAGGGGTGGAGGGTGAGGTGAGGGGTGCGGGCGGGTGGCTTGGCGCGGCACTAAGCCAGACTCGACATCGAGGTGGCGTGCAGTCGGCGTGTCAGTCGGCGTGTCAGTCGGCGTGTCAGTCGGCGTGTCAGTCGGCGTGTCAGTCGGCGTGTCAGTCGGCGTGTCAGTCGGCGTGTGCAGTCGGCGTGTCAGTCGGCGTGTCAGTCGGCGTGTCAGTCGGCGTGTCAGTCGGCGTGTCAGTCGGCGTGTCAGTCGGCGTGTCAGTCGGCGTGTCAGTCGGCGTGTCAGTCGGCGTGTCAGTCGGCGTGTCAGTCGGTCGCGGCGTGTCAGTCGGCGTGTCAGTCGGCGTGTCAGTCGGCGTGTCAGTCGGCGTGTCAGTCGGCTGTCAGTCGCGTGTCAGTCGGCGTGTCGGCAGTCGGCGTGTCAGTCGGCGTGTCAGTCGGCGTGTCAGTCGGCGTGTCAGTCGGCGTGTCAGTCGGCGTGTCAGTCCGTGTCAGTCGGTCGGCGTGTCAGTCGGCGTGTCAGTCGGCGTGTCAGTCGGCGTGTCAGTCGGCGTGTCAGTCGGCGTGTCAGTCGGCGTGTCAGTGGACAGACAGTCGGCGTGTCAGTCGGCGTGTCAGTCGGCGTGTCAGTCGGCGTGTCAGTCGGCGTGTCAGTCGGCGTGTCAGTCGGCGTGTCAGTCGGCGTGTCAGTCGGCGTGTCAGTCGGCGTGTCAGTCGGCGTGTCAGTCGGCGTGTCAGTCGGCGTGTCAGTCGGCGTGTCAGTCGGCGTGTCAGTCGGCGTGTCAGTCGGCGTGTCAGTCGGCGTGTCAGTCGGCGTGTCAGTCGGTGTGTGTCAGTCGGCGTGTCAGTCGGCGTGTCAGTCGGCGTGTGTCAGTCGGTGTCAGTCGGCGTGTCAGTCGGCGTGTCAGTCGGCGTGTCGGTCGGCGTGTCAGTCGGCGTGTCAGTCGGCGTGTCAGTCGGCGTGTCAGTCGGCGTGTCAGTCGGCGTGTCAGTCGGCGTGTCAGTCGGCGTGTCAGTCGGGTCGGCGTGTCAGTCGGCGTGTCAGTCGGCGTGAGGGCAGTCGGCGTGTCAGTCGGCGTGTCAGTCGGCGTGTCAGTCGGCGTGTCAGTCGGCGTGTCAGTCGGAGTGTCAGTCGGCGTGTCAGTCGGCGTGTCAGTCGGCGTGTCAGTCAGTCGGCGTCGGCGTGTCAGTCGACGTGTCAGTCGGCGTGTCAGTCGGCGTGTCAGTCGGCGTGTCAGTCGGCGTGTCAGTCGGCGTGTCAGTCGGCGTGTCAGTCGGCGTGTCAGTGGACAGACAGTCGGCGTGTCAGTCGGCGTGTCAGTCGGCGTGTCAGTCGGCGTGTCAGTCGGCGTGTCAGTCGGCGTGTCAGTCGACGTGTCAGTCGGTGTGTCAGTCGACGTGTCAGTCGGCGTGTCAGTCGGGTCGGCGTGTCAGTCGGCGTGTCAGTCGGCGTGTCAGTCGGCGTGTCAGTCGGCGTGTCAGTCGGCGTGTCATCGGCGTGTCAGTCGGCGTGTCAGTCGGCGTGTCAGTCGGCGTGTCAGTCGGCGTGTCAGTCGGCGTGTCAGTCGGCGTGTCAGTCGGTGTGTCAGTCGGCGTGTCAGTCGGCGTGTCAGTCGGCGTGTCAGTCGGCGTGTCAGTCGGCGTGTCAGTCGGCGTGTCAGTCGGCGTGTCAGTCGGCGTGTCAGTCGGCGTGTCAGTCGGCGTGTCAGTCGGAGTGTCAGTCGGCGTGGCAGTCGGTCGGCGTGTCAGTCGGCGTGTCAGTCGGCGTGTCAGTCGGCGTGTCAGTCGGCGTGTCAGTCGGCGTGTCAGTCGGCGTGTCAGTCGGCGTGTCAGTCGGCGTGTCAGTCGGTCGGGTAGTCGGCGTGTCAGTCGGCGTGTCGGCGTGTCAGTCGGCGTGTCAGTCGGCGTGTCGGCGTGTCAGTCGGCGTGTCAGTCGGCGTGTCAGTCGGCGTGTCAGTCGGCGTGTCAGTCGGCGTGTCAGTCGGCGTGTGTCAGTCGGCGTGTCAGTCGGCGTGTCAGTCGGCGTGTCAGTCGGCGTGTCAGTCGGCGTGTCAGTCGGCGTGTCAGTCGGCGTGTCAGTCGGCGTGTCAGTCGGCGTGTCAGTCGGCGTGTCAGTCGGCGTGTCGGCGTGTCAGTCGGCGTGTCAGTCGGCGTGTCAGTCGGCGTGTCGGCGTGTCAGTCGGCGTGTCAGTCGGCGTGTCAGTCGGCGTGTCAGTCGGCGTGTCAGTCGGCGTGTCAGTCGGCGTGTCAGTCGGCGTGTCAGTCGGCGTGTCAGTCGGCGTGTCGGCGTGTCGGCGTGTCAGTCGGCGTGTCAGTCGGCGTGTCAGTCGGCGTGTCAGTCGGCGTGTCAGTCGGCGTGTCAGTCGGCGTGTCAGTCGGCGTGTCAGTCGGCGTGTCAGTCGGCGTGTCAGTCGGTGTCGTGTCAGTCGGCGTGTCAGTCGGCGTGTCAGTCGGCGTGTCAGTCGGCGTGTCAGTCGGCGTGTCAGTCGGCGTGTCAGTCGGCGTGTCAGTCGGCGTGTCAGTCGGCGTGTCAGTCGGCGTGTCAGTCGGCGTGTCAGTCGGCGTGTCAGTCGGCGTGTCAGTCGGCGTGTCAGTCGGCGTGTCAGTCGGCGTGTCAGTCGGCGTGTCAGTCGGCGTGTCAGTCGGCGTGTCAGTCGGCGTGTCAGCGGCGTGTCAGTCGGCGTGTCAGTCGGCGTGTCAGTCGGCGTGTCAGTCGGCGTGTCAGTCGGCGTGTCAGTCGGCGTGTCAGTCGGCGTGTCAGGTCGGCGTGTCAGTCGGCGTGTCAGTCGGCGTGTCAGTCGGCGTGTCAGTCGGCGTGTCAGTCGGCGTGTCAGTCGGCGTGTCAGTCGGCGTGTCAGTCGGCGTGTCAGTCGGCGTGTCAGTCGGCGTGTCAGTCGGCGTGTCGGCGTGTCAGTCGGCGTGTCAGTCGGCGTGTCAGTCGGCGTGTCAGTCGGCAGGGTGTCGTGTCAGTCGGCGTGTCAGTCGGCGTGTCAGTCGGCGTGTCAGTCGGCGTGTCAGTCGGCGTGTCAGTCGGCGTGTCAGTCGGCGTGTCAGTCGGCGTGTCAGTCGGCGTGTCAGTCGGCGTGTCAGTCGGCGTGTCAGTGTCAGTCGGCGTGTCAGTCAGTCGGAGTCGGCGTGTCAGTCGGCGTGTCAGTCGGCGTGTCAGTCGGCGTGTCAGTCGGCGTGTCAGTCGGCGTGTCAGTCGGCGTGTCAGTCGGCGTGTCGGTGTCAGTCGGCGTGTCAGTCGGCGTGTCAGTCGGCGTGTCAGTCGGCGTGTCGGCGTGTCAGTCGGCGTGTCAGTCGGCGTGTCAGTCGGCGTGTCAGTGGACAGACAGTCGGCGTGTCAGTCGGCGTGTCAGTCGGCGTGTCAGTCGGCGTGTCAGTCGGCGTGTCAGTCGGCGTGTCAGTCGGCGTGTCAGTCGGCGTGTCGTCAGTCGGCGTGTCAGTCGGCGTGTCGGCGTGTCAGTCGGCGTGTCAGGTCGGCAGTCGTCAGTCGGCGTGTCAGTCGGCGTGTCAGTCGGCGTGTCAGTCGGCGTGTCAGTCGGCGTGTCAGTGGACAGACAGTCGGCGTGTCAGTCGGCGTGTGTGCAGTCGGCGTGTCAGTCGGCGTGTCAGTCGGCGTGTCAGTCGGCGTGTCAGTCGGCGTGTCAGTCGGCGTGTCAGTCGGTGTGTCAGTCGGCGTGTCAGTTGGTGTGTCAGTCGACGTGTCAGTCGGCGTGTCAGTCGGCGTGTCAGTCGGAGTGTCAGTCGGCGTGTCAGTCGGCGTGTCAGTGGACAGACAGTCGGCGTGACAGTCGGCGTGTCAGTCGGCGTGTCAGTCGGCGTGTCAGTCGGCGTGTCAGTCGGCGTGTCAGTCGGCGTGTCAGTCGGCGTGTCAGTCGGCGTGTCAGTCGGCGTGTCAGTCGGCGTGTCAGTCGGCGTGTGAGTCGGTGTGTCAGTCGGCGTGTCAGTCGGCGTGTCAGTCGGCGTGTCAGTCGGCGGTGTCAGTCGGCGTGTCAGTCGGCGTGTCAGTCGGCGTGTCAGTCGGCGTGTCAGTCGGCGTGTCAGTCGGCGTGTCAGTCGGCGTGTCAGTCGGCGTGTCAGTCGGCGTGTCAGTCGGCGTGTCAGTCGGCGTGTCAGTCGGCGTGTCAGTCGGCGTGTCAGTCGGCGTGTCAGTCGGCGTGTCAGTCGGCGTGTCAGTCGGCGTGTCAGTCGGCGTGTCAGTCGGCGTGTCAGTGGGCAGACAGTCGGAGGGCAGTCGACAGACAGTCGCGGGGGGGGGGCAGTGGGCCTGTGCGGCGCAAATGGCGGCCGTCTGGCTGATGGGCAGTCTGACGTCAAGGTCTGGCGTCGCCTACCTGTCACGCACGTCTGGTGCACGCGCCGCTGACCGGGGGCCCAGCGACAGACCTGCCGACGACTCACTCACTGGCCAAGTCACCCTCCTGGTGGGCGGGCTAGCAGCGCCCGTACCACACTGTGCCCCTCGGTACCCACACCATACTATACCTCTCAGACCGCCTCGGTACCCACACCACACTGCGCCTCTCGGACCGCATCGGTACTAAAATGCGTGGGCGAGGAAGGTTGGCGGTGGGCAGAAACATCTCTCGGTGCTCACCTCGCTCCCGATGCCTGAGTATGTGCACAGGATTACGATCAGTCCAGCGCCGATGCCGAAGTACACGGCTCAGGGGTGGTGAGGAGGGGGCGATGCCGGCGTCGGCCCGACGGCCATAACTGGCTTCGGTTTCTGCGCCGATAGTCCAGAACGGTGCTGCCCCCCGATGGCCACGGTCAGCCGCGCCGGGTGCAGCCTGGAGTGTGTACGGGGGGAGGGGGGGGGCCTGCACGACGACTGCGCCCGGCCGGCCGTGCAGCCTTGAGCAGCGGCCGGTACCGTTATCGTCCCGGCGGTGGGCGCATTCCACCGCCGCTGTCCTGTCGTCAACTGTCACCGGCCGCTCTTGACGTCTGCCGTCCGTCTGCCGTCCGTCTGCCGTCCGTCTGCCGTCCGTCTGCCGTCCGTCTGCCGTCCGTCTGCCGTCCGTCTGCCGTCCGTCTGCCGTCCGTCTGCCGTCCGTCTGCCGTCCGTCTGCCGTCCGTCTGCCGTCTGCCGTCCGTCTGCCGTCCGTCTGCCGTCCGTCTGCCGTCCGTCTGCCGTCTGCCACCCGTCTGACGTCCGTCTGCCGTCCGTCTTCCGTCCGTCTGCCGTCCGTCTGCCGTCCGTCTCCGTCCGTCTGCCGTCCGTCTGCCGTCTGCCATCCGTCGTCCGTCTGCCGTCCGTCTGCCGTCCGTCTGCCGTCCGTCTGCCGTCCGTCTGCCGTCCGTCTGCCGTCCGTCTGCCGTCCGTCTGCCGTCCGTCTGCCGTCCGTCTGCCGTCCGTCTGCCGTCCGTCTGCCGTCCGTCTGCCGTCCGTCTGCCGTCTGCCGTCCGTCTGCCGTCCGTCTGCCGTCCGTCTGCCGTCCGTCTGCCGTCCGTCTGCCGTCCGTCTGCCGTCCGTCTGCCGTCCGTCTGCCGTCCGTCTGCCGTCTGCCGTCCGTCTGCCGTCCGTCTGCCGTCCGTCTGCCGTCCGTCTGCCGTCCGTCTGCCGTCCGTCTGCCGTCCGTCTGCCGTCCGTCTGCCGTCCGTCTGCCGTCCGTCTGCCGTCTGCCGTCCGTCTGCCGTCCGTCTGCCATCTGCCGTCCGTCTTCCGTCCGTCTGCCATCCGTCTGCCGTCTGCTGTCCGTCTGCCGTCCGTCCGCCATCTGCCGTCCGTCTGCCATCTGCCATCCGTCTGCCGTCCGTCTGCCGTCCGTTTGCCGTCCGTCTGCCGTCCGTCTGCCGTCCGTCTGCCGTCTGCCACCCGTCTGACGTCCGTCTGCCGTCCGTCTGCCGTCCGTCTGTCATCCGTCTGCCGTCCGTCTGCCGTCCGTCTGCCGTCCGTCTGCCGTCCGTCTGCCGTCCGTCTGCCGTCCGTCTGCCGTCCGTCTGCCGTCCGTTTGCCATCCGTCTGCCGTCCGTCTGCCGTCCGTTTGCCGTCCGTCTGCCGTCCGTCTGCCGTCCGTCCGTCTGCCGTCCGTCTGCCGTCCGTCTGCCGTCCGTCTGCCGTCCGTCTGCCGTCCGTCTGCCGTCTGCCGTCTGCCGTCCGTCTGCCGTCCGTCTGCCGTCCGTCTGCCGTCCGTCTGCCGTCCGTCTGCCGTCTGCCGTCCGTCTGCCGTCCATCTGCCGTCCGTCTGCCGTCCGTCTGCCGCCCGCCGGCTCATGAACGTAGTGGTAGCGGAATGTTGTGGTGGCGTTGTGGTGGCAAAATGTTGCGGTAGCCGACGCGAGCAGCTGTGACACAAGCGAAATAGTTATCGTTCAAAAGTCAGTGTAATCCGTGTTAGCCGATGCATGCAGTGGCTAAGGTCAGACGACCTCTGATGGGTAATGGACACTCCATTCTTGGAGGACATGTTGCCTAATGCAGTCGAGAGGCGATTACCAGCTATAATCTGATCATTGCAGTTTGAAAAGGGTGTGTAAAGCCCAACTTGATTGCCATCGGAGCTGACAATGGCCTCACGAGCCGCCGTGATACGGCCGTCGTCGCCAGCGTGTGTGGGCGAGTGTCACGTCCACCGTCCGCGCCGGCGGTCTCGCGGCGCCGGTACCGCTCAGGTTCGGCCGCATCAGCCGGACCTGACCGACGTGCCGCGCTTCTGCAGCTGTCCGGCACGTATCGCCGCGTAACACGGCACACTGGGCGGGATCGCACGTGTGCCAAGCACTGCCAACTGGAACCGTATGATCATAACCGCAATGCCTCGTTGCAAAAGCTTCCAGTAAATTGGAGCGAAAGAGAACTCACGCGAAGTTTGATCCCCTCCAAATGGAAATGATGCGCGAATCACTACAATCCTTGCCATGGGGTGTAAAATAGCGCAGGACCATTTGGTATCGGTGGGTACAGACACAGTGGATTGTTGACCCGTTGCGATGTGCAACCAGCTCCGAATTACATTGCCTCCTAAGTCGTCGATTTCGGGTGTGTGAGAAAACAGCTGCACTGCTTGGAAATAAATAGCTAGTATAAAGCTCTAGCAAAAACTACGAGGAATCAATATGACGCATTATGTTGCCGAGCTGCATGTTGAAAACCAAACCGTGTTCACGTCGTGGGTATCCTCAGGGATCTCCGAGGGATCAGGGTCATCTGTACTTCCACTACTTGACATTGACGAATGAAGGGCACATGGTCTACCAGCCTGTGAAGGAGACGGAAAGCAGGCGCTGATTGTTCACCATTGTTTGTGAATGGGGTGAATGTATGTGAATGCTTAGTAATGTGCTTTAGTACTCTACCTGCCTTGGGTGTGCTTTTCAATTACTCACCGACTGTGCAGCGTATTTTAAGATGTGTCTATTTATCGTGCAAGTGAACTTTGAGCACTTTCAGTGCTGATGCCCGCATCTGTACTTGACTGGCATAAACATTCTTCTGGTTTCAAGAGAAATGTGAGTCGGTATCTGGTCTCTGTCAAGTACAGGTTCCGTTGCCTGAAGTCTGAGCGAAGCTATCGCGAGTGAATTATTCATTTCCAGTAGTAAGAGCAAGTTATTCAGCGTGGTAATTCATTAATAGTCACTTTGAATGCTATCGAAATTAGTGAAACATTGCGAAGCCCTTTGCAGTGATCGTAAAATTGATTGAATGCAAGGTTTGAAGTTGCAAATGAAGTGCATTTTACGCACCCTTTCGAAACCTGAAATTATTAAAATAAGGACAGTCATCGATTCTTGGTGATCTTATGCAACACCACCTCCAAAAACGAAGTGATTATAACTTTTTATTTGAAGCAATTAATGAATGAATGTAAGATTACTGTGAGTCTTGAGCGTCCTTGCTGTTCAAGGCCTACCAAAGGAACATGGTATTCACGGGAACATCGTTGCTGGCAGGCCTGAACCGTCCTGGAACTGCTCCGGGACTTCCACCTTCAGATATTCACGCCACAAACCCACCGAACCTGGGCCGCCAGCAAACGAGCTGGGCGGTACTTGTGGCGACCGGCCCTCAATTTTGCAAACTTCTGGGGGGAAATGTAGCCCAGCCTGCGAAGAGATGGAAGCTATTGTAGATTTATATGTTCAGTAACTCGGAAAATGAAACTTGCGCTCATGATGCCTGAACTTGACAATGAGTCAGAAAAGGCAGTTTGTGTCGCCAACCGAAACTGTCAGTTGTGACAATCTGAAAGGGCAAAAACAGGTTATGCAAATGGCAAACGTGACGTCTTTCCCAATAGTTTAGTGCTTGCAGTGATGTTCGGTCTATCTAGCTATATATCGGCGGTATCGCTCAACACGCACCAAATACTACACGCACATATTCACAGTTTGAGACCAGGCGCCGCAAAATGACACCACACACCTCCGGTTTGTGTCATATCCACGCAAAAAGCCAGCCTGCCTATCATGGCGAAACAAGATATTGTGCGAGTCACCATATCTTACATCCTACTGCAGAACAGTCAGTTGGCATCTGATACAAATGTTGCGTGGCCCGGGTCCAGCGGACGCCGTTGATGATGCCGGGGTGAAGACATCCCACTGTTTGTGTTTTGCACTTGTGTGTCAATGGTATGGCCAGTGTATAGTAATGTGATCTGTGCAGCCATCGGTTCGATACAGAGTTCAGTTGTGCACTGTCCGGAACTCTGGACGGGCTTCAGTTTCAAGGAATTGAGTTTGCCTTTGAGGTGGCGTGTCTGTTATCACAATATACATACATTTACGACGGGTGAAAATTGCTTATCCGGTGCAAAAAGTCACTCAGGCCCGGAAGTCTAGAATACTAAAAATCATATCCTGGCGGATAAAGACATAAAGACATAAAGACATAAAAACATAAAGACATAAAAGATCAGTGCATCTATGAACCACAAGGGTCCTTCTTGGGTGCACTCTGAACACTCAACCAGTTGCCCACCAAATCCGTCGATCAGCCCTTCCTGGAATACTGAAAAGCAAGCCGTTTATTCTTATAATGCCCTCTATGACATGCATGTGATAGGTTGCCGGTTACTGAATGCCAAGATCTCTGATCAAATGGCGTCCATACATATGATCGCAGTCGAGATACAATGCGACTGCCCATAACTCTGCCTTCGGTCTGCCGGGAGATAAAGTTCCCAGAATATTTGGTCGGATGGGCTGGCGCACAAGTTAAAAGCTGTATATACGCTCGAGAAACCAGGAAAGTGTGTTCAGCGGGCAGCTTCACACGCGTACTATAGGCCTCGAGGTACGCCGGGGAACATCCACATCCTGCCGGCCACCAGGAAACATACACATCCTGCCGGTCATTAGAGAATATCCACATCCTGCCGGCTGCCGAGGAATATCCACATCCTGTCGACCGTCGGGAGAATATCCATATCCTGCTGGCCACCGAGGTATGTCCGCATCCTGACGGCCACCGAGGAATATCCACATCCTGTCGGCTTCCGAGGAATATCCGCATCCTGTCGACGACAAACACCAGTCCACATGCAGCTCAACGCAAGTCAGTCACAAAGTTCGCTGTTGCTTTCTCGTGGGAAGGGAAAATGCTATCAGGGAGAATTTTCGGCCATGACGTCGTATTTCAATGCGAAAACGCTAGATTTTGGTGGAGAGTTGTTTTCAAAAAGTTGCTTATGCATGAAAAAAAACATAGTCGAAGCCACAGCAACATGTTTTTCAATGACGAACTTGAGCGTAGTTTTGGGACATGCAAAACGTTTCATAAATACATGTCTGTTTATTTGCATCTCACCCGAATGCAATGACTAATATCGAGTCCGAATTTAGTTGCGATGATGCTCAAATCTTGCATGCGCATTAGACGCAAACTGCAATTAATCAAGTATATCATTCTTCGCATGCATATAGTACCTTACTTACTATGTGCAATATAAGCATGGCGAATGGAATCATCTAAGGAAATATATAGATAAACTTCTGATATATATTTATATACATACATATATGTATGTTGTATATACAGATATATGTATATATATATATATATATATATATATATATATATATATATATACAATATATATGTATTATATATATGGAACATTTCAGCATAACCTGCTACTACTTACAGCGTGCTAATCCAATGGCACATACACTTGACTTCGACAGCTATTTAACGTGCTTAAGTTGTCGGCCTGCAGATAACGCCTGCGCCAATTTTCCGTCGATGTGGCGGGAGGCTGAACACCTGATCGTTTGCGAGCCGTACCTCTGCCGGCGGCGAGCCTCGCCTGGCCAGTCGCGGTGGTGAGGGGCCTGCCGCAGAGCCGGCGATCCGCAGACGGCGGCGTGAGTTGGCCGAGTCTGCGGTATCACTGCCGTACCTCTGCCGTGCCTCCGCCGGCGGCGGGCCTCGCCTGGCCAGTCGCGGTGGTGAGGGGCCTGCCGCAGATCCGGCGATCCGCAGTCGGCGGCGTGAGTTGGCCGCGAGTCTGCGGTATCACTGCCGTACCTCTGCCGTACCTCCGCCGCCGGCGGGCCTCGCCTGGCCAGTCGCGGTGGTGAGGGGCCTGCCGCAGAGCCGGCGATCCGCAGACGGCGGCGTGAGTTGGCCGCGAGTCTGCGGTATCACTGCCGTACCTCTGCCGTACCTCCGCCGCCGGCGGGCCTCGCCTGGCCAGTCGCGGTGGTGAGGGGCCTGCCGCAGATCCGGCGATCCGCAGTCGGCGGCGTGAGTTGGCCGCGAGTCGCGGTATCACTGCCGTACCTCGCCGCGGCGGGCCTCGCCTGGCCAGTCGCGGTGGAGGGGCCTGCGCAGACCGGCGATCCGCAGCGGCGGCGTGAGTTGGCCGCGAGTCTGCGGTATCACTGCCGTACCTCTGCCGTACCTCCGCCGCCGGCGGGCCTCGCCTGGCCAGTCGCGGTGGTGAGGGCCTGCCGCAGATCCGGCGATCCGCAGTCGGCGGCGTGAGTTGGCCGAGTCTGCGGTATCACTGCCGCTCAAGTCGTGACAACCTCTGTCGGCCGATCATCACAAGCAGGCTCAGATTGAAGCGCATCACTCGACTTAACGTCGCAATAACGATTCGTTGCCGGGAACTGCACTGTTTGCATGTCTCTGGCTCGCAATTTGTGGCGTCGGTGTATCAACGCGACTTGGATGTGAAGTTAGGGGACGCCGTTGCTCCTGCGGGTGATGTAGTTACATGGTCTGCGCTGGCTAATGAACTCGTGTGCGCCACCTAAAGTGGACCTTCTGACTACTACTTTTTACTACTATTCATTTATCGATTTATGTTCAGTATTTTTGTCGGTTTCAACACCACTCCGGATAACTTATTTGGAAACAGGGAGTTGCAAACTGCGAATTCATCCCCAGGAATGCTTTGCAGATGAAGATGATGGCTGAAAGCTATCAAATAAAATACCTTAATTGTGTCAGTGTCACACATTAATGCGCAACTGGTCAGCGCGTATTATGGAGGCAATGCATAATACGATGACATGACAACGTGTATCTCCTCCCCAGCGTTTACCAACACTTCCACCCACAACCCGGCCCTTTCTCTCTCTCCCCTCTCTCTCTCTCTCCCCTCTTTCTCTCCCCCCCTCTCTCTCTCTCTCTCTCTCTCTTTCTCCCCCTTCTTTCTCTCTCCACCCGTCTCTCTCTCTTTATTTTCCTCTATTTCAATATCTGTCTCTCCTTCAAACACCTTCATTTTTCTTTTCATCAGATATTCTCTATTGCACATATTCTGATTATAGATCTCCTACATTCCTTTGTATTTTCCTCCTTCCTTCTTCCACTTCAGGCTCTTTTCTCTCCACATCTTTTGCTCTCTGCATCTCTCCAGGTGTCTGAATCTCCCTCCCTTTCTCTTTCTTCGTGTCCCTTTCTGTCTCATTGTTTGCTTCCTCCCCACCTCCCTCCCCATCTCCCCTGCTTCTCTGTCTGTCTCATCCCCTCTCCCTCCGCTCCGTCTCGACCTCCACCTGCTGTGCACAACACCGAGCCGGCTGCCTTCTCCCACCCTCCTGCCCTTCCTCTCCGTGTCGGTGTGCACCTGTTGCGCGGAACGCCAGGCGGATAGTGGCCGCTCGTCGGCACCGTCTGGACCTGCGACGGCTCAGCACCTGCTCTTGTCAGAAGTGCCCAGCCGTTTGCGAGACGAACTCTTGGTGGCGATTTTCAATAGGCCCTTTAATTATGTTCCTAGGTGGTACCACCATCCATCTGGGGGGGGACTGTAGCGTCCATCGTAGTTGTTTTTCATCGGGGATGGTCCCCCACAGTCGAAGAAGACGGCCTCTCTCAGACGTTGGACGACCCCTCACAGAGCTCAGACGTTTTCTCTTGTATTTGAAGTGGTTGTTCGCCTACTTTCTATACGGCCCTCCTCGGATTTAAGATCATCCCCTTGAACATATTGCAACCTCTCTCGGGCTAAATATGACCCTGCACAACATTAGATGACCCCTCCCTGACTTCATGCAACCGTCTCATCACTTTGGTGGCCCCGATCTCCGGCGCTTCACTGACTCCATACGCTTCTTGAGCTGCTAAGACCCCTCTTCAGCTTGAGTTTATCCCATCCAACTTTGAACAGCTCTTCTTACTTTAAATGCCCATTAGCCATCTTGGACGACTAATGGATGGCTTAAAACGAACCCCTTCAACGTACAACTACGTGTTTCGAGGGTAGTACTTGACCTTACATGGTCCCCATTCAACTGAAAATAAATGCTTACGATCATACTTGAAATAAGACGATGCAATACGACCGCAGGCGATTGATTCTCTCCGTTCCAATACGACCATCGTCTGTCTCAAATGCCATCTGAAAACAAATATCTAAGGAATTGCAAGAATATCTCTCGAAATGCAGCATCCTTTCCTATTGAGCATGAACACTGTCTAACTATCTAACTTAGCACTGCCCCTCTCCGACACAACACAAGCACCGGAGGGGGGGGGGGCATCCGTCCACCACTATTGTTCTTCGACGAATCATAAACGAGCAGGGATATTGCAATGACACCTTGTGCAGAAATCCGTCCACTCGGCAGCCAATGCCTATCTCGCGTATTAAGCTGTAAAACAGTCGTATTACAGCTTGATGAGCGCATTCTAGGCAAAAGAAAACAAAAACAAACAAACAAAACAAATTGAAGTCAGTTGGAACGGATAAGCACAGTGGTGGTGCAGTCGACCAACCGGCGGCCGGCCGGTCGAGTGATGTCTCGGCAGCATAAATTTGACGACCCTCGGTCAATACCTTGAGGGTCAAATGAAGTGGAGATCTGCCGACACTCCGCACGACGAACCCCTTCTGGCTTCGGACGTCGCGCTGCCGACCAGCGGCCGGCCCGTCGACTCGGCACCCATGCACTTCCTGCATTTGCCACCGGATTTCAAAAATGATTTTTCATGGGATGCACGTCTCAATTTGCAACACACTCACAATAGTTGATCACAATAGCCCTGCCTGTTCATGAGATATAGTAGAAAAGCAGGAGGAGTGGACAGATTCCACTTCTCATTCGGTGCCACTGTCAATCCCGTGCCCGTTCCGGTCAGATCCCCACATCCCATCTCGGGAGGTGGGAGGAGGGTCCTTATATACGCCGTATAATTTCCAAACAAAGCATTGCACAAAAACAGAAGTGATATGGTGTCATCGGATAGCGCTCGACGAGTATGGTCCGAAACCACCCTCAAAATTGTATCCCCCAAAAAAAGTAGCGTCACTAGGGGTCTATGTGGCCACGATTCACATCATGCTTTTGGCTCCAGTGAGTTTATTTTGTGGAGATTTTAAAAACAAAAATTAATTGGAATCTTAAAATAAAGGCGAGATGTGCCGACAACTAACCGCTGTGCGACCGACCGACGGAAGATGGTCGACCGACCGCTCAGCCCTTGACTTCTCGTGCTCGTGCGGACTGTTTGATAGCTACCAAAGCCGTCATGTCTCTGTTTGCTCGCTATTAAAATGGAAACCTGCTCTTGCTTTTAATTGCCTTTCGTTGTCAGACGAAGATAGCTAAATTAAGGCTCTGGTGGGGTGGTTTGGCAAGCGCGTTCATGTTCCCAAACTATAGGAATGTGCTGGATATTTTAAAATGCATAACAACTGTGATGCCTATCTCAATGGCTCGTAGCATGATTGATTGACGGTCCACGCCGACTGTATTAGGGCACAGTGACTGTATTTTTAGAGCCAAGCTAAATAACTGCATAAACTACACAAAAAGCCACTGCACGCGGATGGCATGTATTGTGAAATAAATAAATAAAATAAATAAATGATTTGCAAGTAGTTGGCATGTCCGCACACGGCAAGACATAGGCGCTCACGATCAGAAATGTCCGCAGTGCGACGACACCTGCTCTCATTCCAAAATGGACCGTGGTGTTTCGCCTGTATGGCCTCGCCATCGTCTCGTGCACGCGCGCAGAGAGGCAGTTTGGTGGCGGCGCGGCCGCTGCCGTCGGCGGACCGGCGGCAAGCAACACGGTCACAATATTTCCTGACAATATCCCTGTCCGTCTGTGGGGTGTCGTGGGGGAACATGAGGGGTGGCTGGATCGCCCCCCCCCCCTCCGGCGCCCGTGTGGAGACACCAGTTCTGCGACTTCGGCGTCCCCGGCTGTGCACAGGGGGCGCCTGAAATGAAAACAAAGAAATCTAGTTCGAATCATTGTTGGAGTGGCTTTTGAAATAAAATGATCCGTGGGCATCAGACTTCACTTATTACTACGCCACCAACTAAGGTCGGCCCCTTTCAAACATCAAACAGCCCAGTTCCGACTCAAGACGACCCTCCAAGATTTTATACGACCCGAGTCTCGGAGCCTTGCATGGTCTCTCTCCGACTTTAGACGAACCGCTTCGAATTTCCATGACCCCTCTTACGTAAACCACCCCTCTGTGAATTTAGATGACCATCTCGGGTTTTAGACGGCCTCTTTACGACGTAAGATGGCCCCCAGTAGCTGACATGGTATTTCAGTAACTCAACTGCAGTCTCCATCACTTGAGCAGAAGCCAAAGGATGGAAAAATCGGGGATTTTTTTTCGGGAATACAGATAGAGAGACATAGAGTGACATAGAGAGACATAGAGAGACAAAGAGAGACATAGAGAGACATATAGAGACAAAGAGAGACATAGAAAGACATGAAGTGACCGAGATACATAGAGATAGAGATAGAGAGAGAGGGAGAGCGAGAGCGATAGCGACGAGAGCGAGAGCGACGAGAACGAGAGTGACGAGAGCGATAGCGACGAGAGCGATAGCGACGAGAGCGATAGCGACGAGAGCGATAGCGACGAGAGCGATAGCGACGAGAGCGATAGCGACGAGAGCGATAGCGACGAGAGCGATAGCGACGAGAGCGATAGCGACGAGAGCGATAGCGACGAGAGCGATAGCGACGAGAGTGAGACCGACGAGAACGAGAGCGACGAGAGCGAGAGCGGCGATAGCGAGAGTGACGAGAGCGAGAGCGAGAGAGATAGATAGAGAGACACTGGAGATAGAGATATATAGAAAGAGAAAGGCATAGAGAGGCATAGAGATGGAGAGACCGAAAGACATACGGCGACGACGAACTTCCCCGACCTCTACAAAGGGCGGCGCGTGCCCATGGTCATGTGGTGTTCACCAGAACGGCACGTGCCGTGGGTCGGAACTTGGCCAAGGAGCAGGATGACATTCTTGTCACAAGTGAGATTACATCCAAACTTATCAACCGCCGCCACGGCAGTCCTGTTTCTGACGCGAAAGCATCCAGGCCGCATTCGTAGCACGCAGCAGGGCACGGTCCTCGCATTCAGCATCGTCAGGGACAAAGCGCAGTCAGTGGTACACCCTGCTGCATGACCATTGCAGTCGATGCGCCCCTAAGCCCCCCAGTGGCATACCCAGGCTGGAATACAACGGAGTGCTTTGGGCAAGTTGAAATATTGCGACCTTAACATTGAGCAGGGTGCACAATAGGTCTTGTCGTCTTGCAATACAATGTGTGGCAGCAGCTGGCACTACCTCCACTGTTCATTTGCCGATGTTTTGAGCGTAAGGCTCACCGCCTAGCCATGCACGGTGGGGTGGCGTCTCAGAGAAAGGTCATACTGGGCAGCACTACCCTGGTCGCCTAGCGCACAACCAGCAATACTGGACTGGCTCTAGGGTCCAGACTGGAATTGGAATTTAGTGGCGCGTCGACTGCGTCGGTCATGCAGCTAGGCTGCAGATCAAGCTTGCTGTGGTGTAAGTTCTCTAACGAAGCTGTACCAGGCTACCCCTCGCATCAGCCTATCAAGTGGGGGATGAAATGGTCAGCTAAAACCGACAGCAGCAATACTGGCTTCCTATGATACCAACTCGGGACTCCAGCCTGGTTACGAGTGTTCTTGATCTCACATCCGTCCTACGTCTGCCCCCCCCCCACCCCTTCGACCGTGCCGTCCTGACATGAAGGCCTGACTGCGCCACTGCCTGTCTCTGGCTTCAGTTTAACGCGAGCGTCAATCAACGTCTCGGTATCGATTTCCCCGCTCACAGGATTACCACGTTTCGGGGCTTGAACGTAAACGCGGTTCCATCCCAGCAGAGATGTCAACGGCTGGGCAGTGTTTACATGAGCAGACGTCTGCCATTGCATTAGCCCTGCTGTGGCGCACGGGGCTGGCTGGGCAGGGACTGTGGCCATTGCATTGGCACTACTGTGTGGGACCGGAACTGGCTTGGCAGATACTGGGGCGCCTGCAGTTGCCAACTGATGAGACCGCCGGCGGTCCAAGTCCCCAGAGGAGACCAGGCGCTTCAAGGCGTGGTCTCATCAGCTATTCCGCTTTCCAGGAAATTGTTAGTCGTTAGTTGTTGCAAATGGATGATTGTAGCGGGACATTGATGTATTGGCTATGACTGGGGAGAGCACCGTGCCTTCAGCTAGGATGTTGGAGCAGATACTGGGGAGAGCACCGTGCCTTCAGCTAGGATGTTGGAGCAGATACTGGGGAGAGCACCGTGCCTTCAGCTAGGATGTTGGAGCAGATACTGGGGAGAGCACCGTGCCTTCAGCTAGGATGTTGGAGCAGATACTGGGGAGAGCACCGTGCCTTCAGCTAGGATGTTGGAGCAGATACTGGGGAGAGCACCGTGCCTTCAGCTAGGATGTTTGGAGCAGATACTGGGGAGAGCACCGTGCCTTCAGCTAGGATGTTGGAGCAGATACTGGGGAGAGCGCCGTGCCTTCACTAGGATGTTGGAGCAGAACTGGGAGAGCACTGTGCCTTCAGCTAAGATGTTGGAGCAGAGACTGGGGAGAGCGCTGTGCCTTCAGCTCGGATGTTGGAGCAGATACTGGGGAGAGCACTGTGCCTTCAGCTAGGATGTTGGAGCAGATACTAGGGAGAGCACCGTGCCTTCAGCTAGGATGTTGGAGCAGATACTGGGGAGAGCACTGTGCCTTCAGCTAGGATGTTGGAGCAGATACTAGGGAGAGCACCGTGCCTTCAGCTAGGATGTTGGAGCAGATACTAGGGAGAGCACTGTGCCTCTAGATAAGATGTTGGAGCAGATACTAGGGAGAGCACCGTGCCTTCAGCTAGGATGTTGGAGCAGATACTGGGGAGAGCACCGTGCCTTCAGCTAGGATGTTGGAGCAGATACTGGGGAGAGCACCGTGCCTTCAGCTAGGATGTTGGAGCAGATACTGGGGAGAGCACCGTGCCTTCAGCTAGGATGTTGGAGCAGATACTGGGGAGAGCACCGTGCCTTCAGCTAGGATGTTGGAGCAGATACTGGGGAGAGCGCTGTGCCTCTAGATAAGATGTTGGAGCAGATACTAGGGAGAGCACCGTGCCTTCAGCTCGGATGTTGGAGCAGATACTAGGGAGAGCACCGTGCCTTCAGCTAGGATGTTGGAGCAGATACTGGGGAGAGCACTGTGCCTTCAGCTAGGATGTTGGAGCAGATACTGGGATAGAGAGCACTGTGCCTTCAGCTAGGATGTTGGAGCAGATACTGGGGAGAGCACCGTGCCTTCAGCTAAGATTTACAGAACTAGGACACTCCTTCAGCTAGGATGTTGGAGCAGATACTGGGGAGAGCACTGTGCCTCTAGATAAGATGTTGGAGCAGATACTGGGGAGAGCACCGTGCCTTCAGCTAATTTGAGCAGATATGGAACGCAGAGGATGTTGGAGCAGATACTGGGGAGAGCACTGTGCCTCTAGATAAGATGTTGGAGCAGAGACTAGGGAGAGCACCGTGCCTTCAGCTAGGATGTTGGAGCAGATACTGGGGAGAGCACTGTGCCTCTAGATAAGATGTTGGAGCAGATACTGGGGAGAGCACCGTGCCTTCAGCTAGGATGTTGGAGCAGATACTGGGGAGAGCGCTGTGCCTCTAGATAAGATGTTGGAGCAGAGACTAGGGAGAGCACCGTGCCTTCAGCTAGGATGTTGGAGCAGATACTGGGGAGAGCACCGTGCCTCCAGCTAAGATGTTGGAGCAAATACTGGGGAGGGCACCGTGCGTCCAGCTAGGATGTTGGAGCAGATACTGGGGAGAGCACTGTGCCTCTAGATAAGATGTTGGAGCAGATCCTGTGGAGAGCACCATGCCTCCAGCTAGTATGTTAGGGCAGAGACTGGGAGGGCACCATGCCTCCGGCTAAAATGTTGGAGCAGAGACTGGGGAGAGCAGCATGACTCCAGCTAAGATGTTGGAGCAGACCTAGTGCATTTGTGATTCTCTTTTGTAGTGCCAGATTTGGTAACGATTCGGGTGCATGCTGACACCCATAAATAGTGCAGAAATAATGTTTGTAGCACATAATAGGAAAAATAGAACACAAGATCGAAGAATTAACACGTCATTCGAAATAGTACAAGTGAAGGTGAAATAGCTTCACAATTCCGAAAACAGCACAGAAGCGGCAAAGTCGTAGACATGGGCACAGTTCCCATGTGCCGGCGGATTACAGACCCATCGGACCAGGCCCAGCGGGATGCCGGCAATCGGCACAATAGCGCGCGCTCCCTGCCTAATTCGGCGGCGAGCGGCTCGGCGCTGATCGGCACACCGATCGGAGCCCGATTAGTGCAGACGTTTTTCGCGCGGCGGATCCAGATGCTGACGCAATAGGTGGGCTTTTGTGGGTTCGATCCCGGCGGCATGTGTCCGAATATACGGTATCAGCCGTTAGGCAATCACTAGCCCTGGTCCATGAAGATAGACGCCTTTCGCTGTAATCAGGACCACGGGTGCGGGGTGGAGGAGGTGGAAAGTCGGCACGGTGAGAGCGGTGGTCGATGGGGAAATATATACATATATATATATATATATATACATATATATATATATATATATATATATATATATATATATATATATATATATATATATATATGTGTGTGTGTGTATAAAATATAAATGCCAGAAGCCAATATATGTTGTATGTATTTTTGACAAAGAAGCTACCAAACATAAAAATATATTGGACTAACTTCCAAAACAACTGGCATTCCCATTTTACAATGGAGAACACAAAAAAGGTGATTGAATCACAATCGAAGGCGCTGAGCTCGAACGTTTGCCGGATTAGGTGGCAAGATTTCTAGCCGGATTACCAACCGGATTAGGAGTGTTGCCATGAACGACGTGATCACGATTAGCGCTCTGGTCGCGATCAGGGGCTATTAGAACTACCCACGGTGGCAAGGCCATATAGTGTATTTGAGGATAAGATCAGATAAAACAGTCCGAAACGTACGTCATCGCGTGGGTGGCACTTCGCTTTTTACAACACGAAATCGAAGTGTTTGATCATCAACCCTCGCCAAAAAATATGGCCCTCCCCCTCTTTCGATGCTTTTTGCGTTGTTCGTTGCTGTCAGTATCGCTGAGGACGTCAGGCGGCAGCCGTCGGGTTACCCAGATTTCTTTTACACCAGAGAATGTGGGGCGAAGATAAATAATCTTCAAATTGAGTTCATCGGCTTTTCTCAGCCGATCATAATGCGAAGTGTTCCATAACGTTAAATACGGGACAAGGTGTTCATACAGCAGCAATTTTCAAAATGTAGCCAGCCTAGCAGAAACCGCAGACTCGTACGAAGTGTGGCGAAAAGCACCGAATGCACAGGGCGGGACAACGGTTGGTTAGTTATTTGGGCTTAAGGGAGGGCGGGACAACGTTCACGAACGTTGGCGTGGTGGCGATCTGGCGCCATGGACTGAAATGCGTGAAATTGCCAATTTTTTCATTTCCAAGTGATTTGTACAGGTGTAATTTGAGCAGCGTAAGCTTACCTATAAAGTGATACCAGCACAAAGCTATTTGAGCAAAGGTGTGGAGGGGTGAAATCGGGTGTAATTAGAAACGATAGGTTGACGGTGTTGTTGGTAGGTTGAGTAACGGTAGGTTGAGTTTTCAACGATGTTGATAGGTTGAGCCCCTCCACAAGAAAGTTGAGTTTCTACTAATTATCATAATGCAACAATAAACATCGGCCATATGACAAACATAAACAACATAGATATGACAGAATCGTGGTCGAAATCTGGTCACTTGATAACAAATGTGAGAGGGAGTGGTGTGGTCGAGTGGACCTCAGCAGTAACACTGTGCGAGGGAGTGATGAAGTCCAGTGGACCCAGCAGTACTGTGCGAGGGAGTGGTGCGGTCCAGTGGACCCAGCAGTACTGCGCGAGGGAGTGGTGTGGTCCAGTGGACCCAGCAGTACTGCGCGAGGGAGTGGTGCGGTCCAGTGGACCCCAGCAGTACTGTGCGGGGGAGCGGTGCTGTCCAGGGGATACCGCGGCAGCCAGCCATCAGCGTGTCCAGTGGACCCAGCAGTACTGCGCGAGGGAGTGATGAAGTCCAGTGGACCCCAGCAGTACTGCGCGAGGGAGTGATGCGGTCCAGTGGACCCCAGCAGTACTGCGCGAGGGAGTGGTGCGGTCCAGTGGACCCCAGCAGTACTGTGCGGGGGAGCGGTGCTGTCCAGGGGACGCCGCGGCAGCCAGCCATCAGCGTGTCCAGTGGACCCCAGCAGTACTGTGCGAGGGAGCGGTGCTGTCCAGGGGATACCGCGGCAGCCAGCCATCAGCGTGCCCAGTGCTGGGAGAACGTGACGCCGCCGGAGCAGGAACAGCGCACACGTCCGACGCCGGCCGACGATGGATCGCGTCTCCCTGGCGGGCCGTCAGTCCGACGCGTCGACAGGTGTCTCACCACGTGACCGACCGTCGGCCGGGCCGGGATGGCCGGGGGAGTGGCCACTGCGCTGGAGGGGGATTGACTGGAGCCGAGCTGTACGGCTGGGTGTCCGATCTGTTGGGGAGGGGACTGACTGGAGTACGGCTGGGTGTCCGACGTGCTGGGCAGGAGACCGACTGGAGCCCAGCTGTACGGCTGAGCGACAGGCCCGGTCCGACTGCTGGTCGGCCCGGTCCGACTGCTGGTTAGCCCGGTCCGACTGCTGGTTAGCCAGGTCCGACTGCTGGTTAGCCCGGTCCGACTGCTGGTTAGCCCGGTCCGACTGCTGGTTAGCCAGGTCCGACTGCTGGTTAGCCCGGTCCGACTGCTGGTTAGCCAGGTCCGACTGCTGGTTAGCCAGGTCCGACTGCTGGTTAGCCCGTAGCCAGGTCCGACTGCTGGTTAGCCAGGTCCGACTGCTGGTTAGCCAGGTCCGACTGCTGGTTAGCCAGGTCCGACTGCTGGTTAGCCAGGTCCGACTGCTGGTTAGCCAGGTCCGACTGCTGGTTAGCCAGGTCCGACTGCTGGTTAGCCCGGTCCGACTGCTGGTCGGTCCGGTCCGGTCCGACTGCTGGTTACTGCTGGTTAGCCCGGTCCGACTGCTGGTTAGCCAGGTCCGACTGCTGGTTAGCCAGGTCCGACTGCTGGTTAGCCCAGGGTCCGACTGCTGGTTAGCCAGGTCCGACTGCTGGTTAGCCAGGTCCGACTGCTGGTTAGCCAGGTCCGACTGCTGGTTAGCCAGGTCCGACTGCTGGTTAGCCAGGTCCGACTGCTGGTTAGCCAGGTCCGACTGCTGGTTAGCCAGGTCCGACTGCTGGTTAGCCAGGTCCGACTGCTGGTTAGCCAGGTCCGACTGCTGGTTAGCCAGGTCCGACTGCTGGTTAGCCAGGTCCGACTGCTGGTTAGCCAGGTCCGACTGCTGGTTAGCCCGGTCCGACTGCTGGTTAGCCAGGTCCGACTGCTGGTTAGCCAGGTCCGACTGCTGGTTAGCCAGGTCCGACTGCTGGTTAGCCAGGTCCGACTGCTGGTTAGCCAGGTCCGACTGCTGGTTAGCCAGGTCCGACTGCTGGTTAGCCAGGTCCGACTGCTGGTTAGCCAGGTCCGACTGCTGGTTAGCCCGGCCCGACTGCTGGTTAGTCAGGTCCGACTGCTGGCCGGCCCGACTGGCTGCGTGTCGCTGCCGGCCGCGTCGGACCGGTCTCGGCAGCAACTGACCCCGCTCCGGGCGAACTCGACAGTGCCGGATCCAGCGGCCGACATCCCCCGGGCGAAGCTCTGGGGCGACAGTGCGATCCAGCGGGCCGACATCCCCCGGCTCAGCGAAGCTTGGGCGACAGTGCCGGTCCAGCGGGCCGACATCCCCCGGGCGAAGCTGTGGGGCGACAGTCCCGGATCCAGCGGGCCGACATCCCCCCGGGCGAAGCTCTGGGGCGACAGTGCCGGATCCAGCGGGCCGACATCCCCCGGGCGAAGCTCTGGGGCGACAGTGCCGGATCCAGCGGGCCGACATCCCCCGGGCGAAGCTCTGGGGCGACAGTGCCGGATCCAGCGGGCCGACATCCCCCCGGGCGAAGCTCTGGGGCGACAGTGCCGGATCCAGCGGGCCGACATCCCCCGGGCGCCGTCGGACGTGTGCCGCCTCGTCTGAATATGCTGAAACTCCGGCACCGTCTGATCTGCACACGTCGACACTCACGGCATCGTCTGATCGGAGTACGTCGAAACTCACGGCGCCATCTGATCTGAATACGTCAAAACACATGGCTCCGTCTAATCTGAATACGTCAAAACTCACGGCACCGTCTGATCTGGATACGTTGAAACCCACGGCACCGTTTGATCGGAATACGTTGAAACCCACGGTCCCGTTTAATCTGAATAGGTTGACACTCACGGCCTTCTGACCTGAATTCGTTAACACTCACGGCACAGTCTGATCCGAATTTGTTGACACTCACGCCGTCTGATCTGAATTCATTAACACTCACGGCACAGTCTGATCTGAATATGTTAACACTCACGGCGTCTGATCTGAATAAAGTGACACTCAAGGCATCGGCTACCCTAAGTACACTAACCGGCACAGTACCGGCTGATCTGATCTGACCGGTGCAGTCTGACCTGAATACCTTAACCTCATAACACGGCAGACGGTCTTGCTCCTGGCTGTGCTGAGAGCGATCAGCTTGACCCATATATCTATTTTGTTTTATGCTAGATAGAAAGGTGCAGCGAACGTCCGACGTACCCCCGTCTGTCAATCTTCAGAAGTATTCGCTAGGTACATGTGCCCGTTTTTGCTCACTTCCCATGTCATTTCCAGGGAGGTGGCTCGAGATGATCCAGAGGCTTGGTCGTCGGCAAGGATCGATGTGCAATAATCGTGACGTTGTGACTTACCATGCGCATTGATCAGCTTCTGAAACTAGCGCACCCTACTGGGGGTGAGTGAGTGGGGGTGGGTGAGCTTTCTCAATCCCCTATATCGAAGTTCATTCGGCTGACCTGAGCTATTTGTGACAGGTGTTGCATATCCCAAAACTTAGATAATACATAACTTGCATATCCCAAAACGTTCGAAGCCCTAATTCAGGTCAGCACATGTCAGTCGAGGTTTATCATAACCCGCGCCGTCTCGAGGGGTTGTCGTTGACAACCCCCATAGGGTTTTCCGCGGATAGTGAAAGAACGGCGCGCGGTAGCGCACCTAAATTTTATGCTCTTTTTGCCACATCAATTTGGCATGTTGTGTCAAAATGTTGAAATCCGTTCATCTAGAGTCAACGAGTTAGTTAAGGTCAAGTGAGGTCACCTCCAAAAAAGTTCATAGATATTTGAATGAAACTTGCAGCGTTTGCCTACCTTTAGGGATGCAACAAAATGTACAAGAGGAATTTTTCATTTCTTTCCGTTTTTGATTACTTACTAATTTTGCGTGTTTGCCTCTTAGAGTTCAAATCGAAGATTCATGCTAAAGTAAACATTTGTATTAGAGCAAGTTGACTTAGAACAACGTTTTTCGGTCCGCTCTACCCATTAGCAAAGGAAAATGAAAGAAAACCCGAAACTCAAAATTTTGAAAATTAAAAAAACAATTTTGAGTTTGGAGTGGCCAAAAATTATATTTCCTGGTTGATTTCGCTTTTCTTTTCTGATTCAATTTTTTTCTTCTTTCAAATCTCCCTCAAAATGAACCCCCAGGGCCACAAACATTATGGAAGTCGTGAAACTCTAGGGCCCCTAACGACGTCACGGTTTTTTGGGTTAATTTGGGGTGGGTGGGTGGTATCTGACCCTACTCGTTGAGCGCTTTCCGATGGCACCTATTCCGTTTTCGTGCGACGCTTAGTTTTGAGATTAGAGGGGGGTCTCTATCGATCCCTCCCCTCGAGACGGGGTGTGAGGATCTGACAGAAGAGACGGGGCGGGCCAAAAGACAACGCTCTTAGCGCTGCTATGATGCCACACAGCCCGAGCAAGAAAGGCACTTGTCAAATCCTCTCCAAGGCATTTCCCGGATTGAAGACAGTGGATGACACTGTGCATATTTCACTGCTAACTACCCCTCCCCCACCTCAGCAGCCCACAACATGACTTGACCTCTAACCAAAGTTGCCGGCCGATATTCGAATATCCCACGTCAAAGAAGTACGCTTATCGAATAAACTGTGAAGCATACTGTAAAACGCATCTCGGAAGTTCGCTTCACGTATTGGTTACAGCATCAGAAAAAAATGAAGAGTGTGGCACTATTTTCTTTCAACCTACCATGCTGTATTTTAAAATGATGAGCATGCATTCCCGCTGGAATATATCGAGATGATAAAGTCACCTTCGAATCTAACTTATATCATGTGCTGTTCAACTATTATGTCCACCTGCAATGGAGATAAGGCAGATATCTGTATTTATTGGTACCTAAACATTAGGACAAACCACTTGAACCCCAAATGTTACCGTATAGTTATGAATGTTACTTGATTGACGTTCATCGACTGCCATTTGCGTAATCGACCAATATTTCCCAATCATTGTAGGAAGCAAACCTCCGACCGCAAGACAAGTATTACAACACATGTCATGAACACTAAGCGAGAAGCAAGAAAAGGAAGCAACATACGCCACTGTACAAAGCGTTTTATGTTTGGCGGACATGGATCATATGAAGACTTTGACACGATGATACTACGAAAAAGCTCGATAAGTTACGGAGTGAATGACGGATGAATGAACGAAAACTGGAATGTGTGTAGTCAACTTGGCTTTCTCATCACTTGAAACTATACATTGATTCTGCATTTGTGTCCATAAGTTATCATATCGTACATATGACCGCCGACCGAAAGTCATGCTCAATGCGTTGTATGTATGCCATATATGCCGTACTCATGCTGTACTTATGCAAGTTGCCATGCTTTCCAGACAAATCTGCATTTGAAGCACAACTATCGAGTTCATATTACGTTACTTTCCTCATCTTACATTACTATCACAGTGCTGTGTGACCGTCCAGTCTAGTTAAGATGAACTTTTCATACACGTTCTTTGTGAACTTTGCTAAAGGGTCGTAAGGTGCGCCAATTCCCAAAGGCTGAGAAAGACCGACATACGCGGTTTTTAAACGAACAGTACCTTGAAACTATGGGCCACACCTCGCTTAATTTTGGCTGTAGATGGCCTGTCTCTCGGAGACGATTCATCAGAGTAACAGGTTTGACCTAGTTATCCTCCTTAGTTCTCGAGATGCAAAAGGATCCCAAATTATATTCACACAAAAGGCTTCATCTGCAACTCCTATAAAAAACCGCACTTGTTAAAATGTTGGTGCCAATGGCCTCCTAAATCCTCAAATGATGGTTGCACCTGTTAAAGCTGTAGCTTTTCATGCTTTTGGCAAAATGAACATACGTAGTGCGCAAGGACACCAGCCAGCCCTGAATGCAGCTGTGCTTCTTAGTAATACTCCTGATGTTAAGCTGCGGTGTTCCGACGATTACGAACAAGGGCACAGCCCTATAAGTCTGCTTCGGAATGTAAACTAAGAAGTTGATATGATCGAGCCTGTCCGGCCGGCGCGGTCTTCATTCCGTTATTTCTTCGTTGGTGCACTATTTCAAGTTTTGCATTGTTCTTTCCGAAGCAGACCTGCTATTAATGTGGCATGTTACCACCTTTCATCACAATATTCCTCTGAATTACTCACAATCTCTATTCAAAGTACGTGAATGTGCATCAAGTGTGTCGTGAACCAACCAATAAACAAACTATTCAAAGTAGTTTTGTGGCTTCACGTGCGAACTCGGTTCAGCTCACCACCGGGCTTGAAGCGCGCCGCGTCTCATGCAGTCTGGGAGTGGCTAAGCTTCAGAGATCCTCAGCAGGGCTCAAATTGATCCGCATTCCGAGGCGGGACGCGGGTGAAGAGAATGAACTTTCGGGCTAAAAATAGAGTCTGCGCATGCAAACCGTGACTTCCAGACCGGATGTATTGACGTGCCCAAATGCCGATTGTACTTGAACAACCTAGAGTGCCTACAGGTAGACACTATCACATGTACAATGCTTTGGTTGCTTGAGGTGGCAGGTTGGTCAACGCGGTGTTCTACTTGTTCACTTTCACTCTGTGATGGCCACGCGCGCTCAAGTTTGATCTTTCACTTAGAACGGCTTTGTAATGTCTTCAAATGTAAATCAAACGTCAGTGCTTAAAGTGCTTTCTTTCAAAAAAATGATATCGGCTATCGGAGTGGCTAGATAATTATTCAGAATTATTAGGGACAGTTGAGGAGAAGGAGGAAAATTGTCATCTCTGGACTGAATGCGATGTGATGGTATTATATATCAGTTATTTTTTTACATGCTATTATTAATTGACTGAACAAACGCACCGTGTTGACTCAAATTACGAAAAAAATCCCCCCATTTGCCGTGCTTGCACACTAAAACCATGATGCATGTCAAAAACCCCAACCACAATGCGCTCTTCCCCAGCACGTTCGGCATGCCCGGCCGGAATGCTGCTTGTTGACAAGATTTCCTTAAGATTTGCAATTTGTTAGGCCGAGTCTTGCTGGAGCCCGCAAAATATGGCACAAAGACTGAGTGCCAGGCCAGATAAATATCTGCAACTTGCTTCGCTGCATCGCCACGCTTTGGCTGCCCATTCTCATAGACACATAATGTTGGTTTATTTTTTGGTGAATGTTGAGTGACGGATTTCCTATTAGCCTGCCAGCATGTCGGGTAGAACAACTTGAATTTAGTAGGTAGCTGCAAAAGGCCTGGGCAAGGAATGCACCCAGATTAGCAGCTTGTGCTTCTGCAATGAGTCAGCACAAAAATACCGTCACCAAGTAACACGCTCTGTGTGAGGGGAGGGGAAGCTTTCACATAGAAGGACTGGGCACGGAATGTACCCAGACTAGCAGCTTATGCTTCTGGAATTAGTCAGCGCAAAAGGACCATCACCAATTAACGCGCGCCATGGAGTGCCTCTCACATAACAGCCCTGGACAAGGAATGCACTCGGGCTAGCAGCTTAATCTTGTGTAATGAGTCAGCTCAAAAATATAATCGCCAATTAATATGCTTTCCGGAGCTTCTCACATAGCGCACGCCGAAGGGTGCGTTACGTGAATTAGGAGTGACTTCGGTCAGAGGTGCACAAAATGTGAAGAATGTCAGCTGCAAGCACTGAAACCCATAAATCAGTTACAGTACGTCGTTTCCCATACAAACATTTCGGAACTGCGCCGTAATTGAACCCTATCAACTGTTACGGCGTATCTGTGACAGCCTGCTGCGCGATGGTTCAGCCTAACTGAGCTGGCTGCGTGCAGCCGATATCGTGCACCGAGATCTGTTCCAAAATAGTTAGAGCTGCCAAATGTCCTGTTCCGAAATTGCAGTGACCGAAATATAAGCGAATTGTTTGTGAAATAACCAACAATATACTGTGCATGAAATATTTTTTTTCGCGTTAAAATGTCTTTCATGAAGAGATTTATCTTCTTCATGTAGTGAATACTTACCTTCTTCAAATAATGATTCTCTGCCATAACAACGGCACAGCTTCAGCCAATATCTGTCACCTACGCTGGTAGGCGAGCTGGCAGGTGTGTGCACCTTAAACAAAGCAACATCGATGCATTACAATGCCCACGCCCGTGTAAGATGTTCGTCGGAAAATACGCTGGATGATCGGACCCCCAAGACACACTCCACTCTGGTGCGCGTGAAGCCGCAACCAGTTGAAAACATCGCGAAGTGAGTATTGAACTTCATGGACGCCGAATAACCTATGCATTTGATGCGCCCCTAAACCCAAAGAACAAAAACCAGCGTTGAGCTGATTTGGCTCGAAAATCTTTCAAATCTCCAACATGTCTCAAAATCTCAACTTTGGAAGTTAGATTTAGACATTATTATTTAAGACCATATGAAAATTCACAAAAGGCTCCAAAATCTCGCAAAATCTCAAATTTAGGAGTTAGATTTAGACATTTTGAGTTCATCCATGACCGCTTAAAAATTAACTAGAAAGTTTCAAAACTCCTAAAATTTCCAAAATCTCTGAACAACTCAAATTTAGGAGTTAGATTGATGAATTTTGATTTTACTATTTAGAAATTCACCAGAAGGCTTCAAAATCTCTATGGGCATCGATATCGCACGGTATTGGCGCCAAATCAGTACGAAGTGAGTTGACTTTAGCCCGCTGAACTCTATGGAGTTCCCTGTCGGTCTCTAAGGAGGACCGACACTGATTGAGAAAAAGGTGCAATCGAGCGTCTTAGAGGATGCCACTTCCCATTCGCAGGAAAGCCATCTTCAACCCCTATAGTCACCATCATCTCCGAAGGAGATATCTCCCAGTGTCCCTAAGCTCAAGATATCCAGGTATTTTCATATTCCAGCATCGGTCATATTCCGGTCATACACATTGGTCAGGATAACAGTACCATACCGTTCTGCCAACTAATCTGTAATACCTTTCCATGTCCACCGACACATCAATATATCAACTTTTCAATTCAAGCACGTGAAGTTTTTGCCGCGTTTTCGGCATTATATTATCAATTGCCAGGAAAATGCGAGATTTGGAATATTCTACTATAGGGTTTATAATCCGACAGATGTCCACCACATTCTAGTAGAATATCGCATATTCTAGCATATGACATTTCTAAGCCAAAGAGATAATATATCTGAGAATCTACTAAAGTTGGGTGTACCCGTTCATTAATATACTCGGGATTGCAGCACGTTCAGGTGGGTTCTGTATGCGGCCTTGAGTGGCTTGTAGCATTGATACTCGTAATAATATATTTTTCACCGAGCTTTGTTGATGTGCTTTATGCTCTGTTACTTTATTATTAGATGGCAGGCATGGTCGACGTTCGTTATGTATGAACGTTTGAAACACAAGGATTGCCCATTATTTTGGAGAACTGAAGTTTTGATGATAATGGAAAATGACGGTCTTGGGCGCAAGGCTGAACAAAACTTGAACAGAACCAATTCTGAAAGTAGGTACCTACCTAGGTAGTTTTTGATGTAACCAAGGAGGAAAGGGGCTATGTCTCCAATCAGTTGAATCTGAAACAAACTCAATTTTCTAAGTTGAAAAACTGATCTCGCTGAAGCTGCTTTTGAATCTGATTTTTTTCCAGTTTGAAAGGCTAATCAAGCTCAAGCTGCTTTTGAACACTGCACTGCACAAGTAAAAAAAAAACATTTTCTGCAATTTGTCCTTCAAATTATTCAGGGAAGTTGCAGTTTAAGGTTTTTTACTTCTTGAAATTTCGTTTTTTTTTCAATGCGATGTTCATTAATTTTCTACCTACCTAATTGTATTTATCGACAGAAAGTTGAGTGGATGATGCATGCATGAGGGTACCAATAATTATAAGTGTAAAAAGGAATGCATACTTTCCGCTGTCTGATACTTTATGAAATGAAGTTGCCTACATATCTTCAAACTTCAGGTAATTGACGTGGTTTGCGGATAGGAACAGGACCGCTGGTAGGAAAGGACGGGCACAAGCCTGAAAGCGATTTGAAGGTTCCCCAAAACGAGCTGAACTTCCGCGAAAAATCAGGTTTCTGTCACACGCGCACGTCCGGGGGGGGGGGGCAGATATCTGCCCCCTCCGCATTTCCCTTATTTGCCGCCAAACTAATCGGGTTAGCAAGGCCAAACCTCGCAGAGCTGTTCATTCGTCTTTTCCGCATATCCTCAGACATTTTAATTCTGGGTCATCTCAGGTCAGGTCACCAGGTCAGGCGAAGTGACCGAACTGCACTCGGAGTTCTAGGTGGCATAACTTCCACAATAATTGGGCGATTGATTTCAAACTTATAACATGTCATGATCTCACCAGGGACCATAACATGTATATCTGACATTTTTCGTAGCATTGACCTTAGGCCAGGTCGTGGCCACGGCTTCCCCAATATAGGGCTATGGTAAAATATACAAATGATTCCTGGCTACATATTTCCGCTTCCGCTTGACATTTTTGTTCAGTGACCTCACCAAGGTCTCTGAGGTCACCTGAGATCGCTGCACATTTCTGTGCATTATATCGCACTGCATTGAGCTAGAAGGCTGAACTTACCGTCATTGTGCTTGTATCGCCAAGACGTGTCGATTGATACATTACATGACCTCCCTAGGCGACACCATGACCTTGACCAGAGGTCATGACTTCATGACCTTGACCTGAGTTTCGGTTGACCTGACCTTAAATTACACCGCCTATTGTCCGTAGTGCATTTGAAGGACTGTCGAATAGCGTTCGCCGTTTGTTTCTATCTGTTACAGTTCCTGAGATATGTGTCAATATCTGAGTCCCACTTGATCTGGTCGAATTTGATCTATGATGACCCAGTGACCTGAATGTTGACCTGAGCGAAAAAAGATCCAACCACTTTCGATAGAGCCCGTCACCAGCTATCCAACGCCGTTTTCCGTTTGTCGCTAGCTAGCATAGTTCTAGAGATCTTAGGGGCAGACATCTGCCCCCGGACATGCGAAGTTGACGCGGACCTACGGACGTGCGAGTGTTACCTAGGTTGATGTTTCATTACATCAACAATCAACAAATTCGCTTCTGGCTGATTCTGGTGTTAATTGATCTTTGGCTTTCATCAGCTTTTCCGACAAAACATGTTGATTTCTACTTTATTTGGTACTTTCCTGAAGTTGTCCCCAAGACATGGTTAAATTATTATGAATTTTAAATGGCACAGACAGCGGAGAACAAGATCAAGTTACTACATAGCTGCCATTTCAGTCATCCAGTCCTGAAGGCTATCAGTATATGCTAATCAGACGAGCTGCACTGGAACCGACTGCGGTGTTGGAGATGATTATACGTACATGAGAGATAATGCATGACGTAGCTCATTGACCAGAAGCCCCCGCTGGCGTTCCGGGACTTGTGTGGTGTGTGCCCAATATTCTTTTCTTATTGTTAGCGTGCGCTTGTAGATATTTTATTCCTGGCTCACTCGTTGGTGTTTTGCACAGTTGGTACAAGTATTGACACGTTGGTGGCATTTCTTACTCCAGCTTCATACGCTTTTTATATGCAGTTTTCACTATGGATTTACTTAAAACATAAAGATTTTGCCATCAACTGTGTTTTGAGGATGCTTTGCTGACACGTTTCCTCAGTAACTGGTGTCATATTTATAATAAAAATGCAATCGCAATCTGAATGTAGCGAGTTTGAATGGCTCGGAACAGTACATTCCCGCCTTTGTGTGTGCTCAGCCGGCGTGCACGACAAAATACGGCAGCAAACAAACAAAAAATGAGGAAAAATCGTGCATCTGGAGTTCGGTGGGAGACAGTGCTCCAACGTTTTTCTTTTTCTTTTCTTCACTTCTGACGCAGGCTGCCCCGCGGAATACACAGCGTAGCTCATGAGGAATACGATTGTGGGAAGCTCTGGTGGTCTCGTTGAAGCCTGCATGAAAGTGCGAACAAAGTGTGGCACGAGCGCCGGCCGGCTGCAGGTGAGCCGGCGAGGCCTCCGGACGCCTGGCGCCCCCGGGCTCGCGCCTCTGCGGTGTCGTTTGTCCCGAGCCGGCTTGACCTCTGGATGCTGCGACCCCGGCGGAACCGCTTGGTGCCGCCGGGGTCGCAGCTCTGCAGTGTCGTCAGTGACAGCCAATCAAGAGATGGGCTGCGCGTGAGAGCGTGCAGCTCCGGCCTTCAGCTGCCAGTCGGAGAGTGACGACTCGGCGGTATCAATCGGTCAGAGCGCGTCGCCTGTCGACGTCCGGGCCTGGTGTGACTGCGTATCGACAGTCGACACCCGTGCCTGGTGTAGCAGTCGATGAGCTGCTGGGACACCAGCGCACTGATTGCTCTTCAGCCGAACCACAGCGTGATCGGCAGTGGGGGTCGTCTGCACGGTGTGAGTGGGACTGGCGTGGCTGGCCAGGGGGCGGGGTGACGGTGTCCGGGAAGGTCCACCCCACGCGCGTCACTCCCGCCAGGTTTGGTTCTGACTTGCCGACCTTCTCAGGGCGGGCGTGACATCCTCGCAACAGCTGTCGACAGGTGACCGGCAGCCCACCACTATTGGTGACTAGTCGACTGGTGACCCAGCATCCCACCACTATTGGTGACTAGTCGACTGGTGACCGGCAGCCCACCACTATTGGTGACTAGTCGACTGGTGACAAACAGCCCACCACTATTGGTGACTAGTCGACTGGTCACCCAGCATCCCACCACTATTGGTGACTAGTCGACTGGCGACCGGCCTCCACTATTGGTGACTGGGTTGCACCACTATTGGTGGCTGGGTTCCATCCATTGGGTCAGGTAGCCACAGCAAACCTGGCGGGCGTAATGAAGGAGTGCAAGCCCCACACATGCCACTTTACAGTAGACAGCAAGTGGTGAAGCTGCCACTTAGTTCGCATTTTTGCCGATGGCCCAAGCAGGTGAGCGTCACATGAAATCAATGGTTTGCTCAAATAACTTGGCACACAAATCCTCGTAAATTATTGACGTTCATATTCAACGTTTCAGACTTGTGGGCACAGCCATAATTTTGCAAGTAAGGAACAAACTGCTTTGTTACACTTTTACGCTCTTGCGATTAGCATTCTCGCAAGTCTTGCGTGGCAGGCTATTCAATGCTAGCTGAACGCTGATTGCGTTTGCGAGTGCAGACCAATTCTGATTTATGAGGATAGGAACTGCGAAATAAATTGCAGTTTATTTTTCATTCCTGTTATTTTGCTACAACCAGCTGGAAAAATAGCTTGATGCTTGTTTTAGCGATCACATTCAGTGAATCGAAGGCTTTCTCAGCACTGAGAGGGGCTGTGCCCTCAGGCTCAACACCCCTGAGAGGGGCTGTGTGTGCCCTCAGGCTCAACACCCCTGAGAGGGGCTGTGCCCTCAGGCTCAACACCCCTGAGAGGGGCTGTGCCCTCAGGCTCAACACCCCTGAGAGGGGCTGTGCTCTCAGTCTCAACACCCCTGGGAGGGGCTGTGCCCTCAGTCTCAACACCCCTGAGAGGGGCTGTGCTCTCAGTCTCAACACCCCGAGAGGGGCTCAGTCTCAACACCCTGAGAGGGGCTGTGCCCTCAGTCTCAACACCCCTGAGAGGGGCTGTGCTCTCAGTCTCAACACCCCTGAGAGGGGCTGTGCCCTCAGGCTCAACACCCCTGGGAGGGGCTGTGCCCTCAGTCTCAACACCCCTGAGAGGGGCTGTGCTCTCAGTCTCAACACCCCTGGGAGGGGCTGTGCTCTCAGTCTCAACACCCCTGAGAGGGGCTGTGCCCTCAGTCTCAACACCCCTGAGAGGGGCTGTGCTCTCAGTCTCAACACCCCTGAGAGGGGCTGTGCTCTCAGTCTCAACACCCCTGAGAGGGGCTGTGCCCTCAGGCTCAACACCCCTGGAATGGGCTGTGCCCTTAGTCTTAACTCAACTCGACAGGGGACGATAACATTTGTAATGAAAAAAAGTATTAATCTCCCTTCAATTTCCGAATTGCGGTCAAACCCATGGTGTTTTGGAACAAAAATGCCGCCGACGATCATCAGACTGTAGTGCCACAAAGCTGAGATTTACTCTGCCGTACCGACCACGCGCTTCCCCTTGAGCACATCATTGTGCTCCTGAACGTCACAGGCCGGGCCGGTCTCCCTGGGTGGGCAACACGTCAGTGTCGTTGTACGCCTCTGACGTCACGGACAATTTCACCGCCGGTGGAACGGTCCGACTGTGGGTGTTGTCAGCGGTCAGTGGCCGTCGCGGTCTTCTCGACAGGTGCGGCGTGACGTGCGGTCGTGCGGTCGTGCGGTCGACGACGCGCGGCCAGAAGCGGCGCCGCCGGCGGTGCCAGCAACGCACACAACAAGAACAACCGTGGGCTCTTCTGCACGCATTGCACGCCGCTGGCCACCCGCTCGTACCGCGTGGTCAGCCTCTTACGCCGCTTGGCTGCGGGTGGACTCAGCAATCCCACGGACGGTGGGACTCGAATCCACGATCTAGCGGTCAAGAGTTGAACGCCTTACCGACTGAGCTACTGCGACCCCATTTGCGTATAGTGTCTGGCGGTAGCAGGATATTGTCTGGCAGTAGCAGCCACTGGCTGACAATAATGGACGTTGTCTGACAGCAGCAGATATTGTCTGGCAATGACAGACGCTGCCTAAGAATAATGGACGTTGTCTGACTACTGTCAGACAACGTTGTTTGCGGACGTTGTTTGAGAGTAGCGGACGTGATGATGATGAATTGGGGTTAGGGGCGCGTTGACTGCCATGGTCATTTTGCGCCCATAACTGTGTTTACAGGCAAACTACTATGCTCCTACAGTAGGCAGTAAGACATAATATTCAGAGACGGCGATAGATAACATAAAAACTTACTTGTCGAAGGAAGGTGAAAATGTTCCCAGACGACACGACCTCAGAGCCATCCTTTAACAGCATACGCAAAGTGTCGCTGTTTACACGTCCTAAAATTTGGTGTCGTAGAGGTTCCAAGGATACACAACCTATTAAAACATGATAAATGGTAAGCGGGTCAGAACACCGTGGGCACAAAGGTCGGTCATCACCGGTCAGTATATAGCTATGTGTCGCGAAGGCATGCCCTATCCTCAATCGACAAAGCGTCACTTCCTCTCGTCGCGAGGTCCGGTGTGAGGACTGCCATATTCCTAGTTCTGGTTTTATAACTCTCAGGTTACTGGGCTTGGAGTTCCAGGTTTGTTGCCATTCAGATCGTACACATGATAAAATGGAGGGATACATATCTCTTGGCGGAGGGGGAAGGCGAATTTCACGGTCATCACTGGTAGCGTGCTCGGGGGCCAAATCGGCAGCTACATTTCTAGCAGGTCCAACATGACTAGAGATCTAGCAGAATACGATATTTTTGTCGAGAACAGTCAGAGATTTGACGATGCGAAGAATCCTTTGGACAAGCCTGTTATCCGGGTTGAAAGACTCCATTGCCAAAATACTGCTTAAGGAGTCAGTAAAAAACATGCGATTTGTGGACTGGTCATCCTGTAAATAGTAAAGACCTTGCAGAATGGCATATAGTTCAGCAGTAAAAATCGACGCCTACTTCGGCAAGCGGAAATATCCAAGACCGCGTCAAACGACGCACGCGCATCCCACTCCCGACGAGGACTTGAAGCCGTCTGTGTATATGAGAGATAATTCACGGCACTGGTGTATTTTCTCCAACGCCAAAATGCGGAATTCTTCGGAGTTGACACTCCTCTTCTTTGAGCAGGACAGAGCAAGGTCTGTCTGGACTGGAACAACCTGCCGAGGGGGGATATTCGGAGTGACAGCGCGTGCCACATAATCTGGTTTCATGTTGCACTTACGAAGTGTCGGGCCATGCGTCCAGAATATGGTAGGACACGCTGATTACTGAGTGGACGGAGTGGCGGTGATGGCCTTGAAAATATCCATTTGTATGCTGGGTGCTTTCGGTCCTGTGCGACATTACATTAGTATCTCGCTCCCAGTATTGTGCGGCGTAACGCAAGAGGAAGTTCATCAGTCTCGGCCATTAAGCTACCACCGGTGAAGTTCTGAACGCTCCAGTGGCAATACGAAGGGCTCCATTGTGGATCACGTCCAGACTGCGTTTCGTTGTAGCGCACGCCCCATCACATATAAAACATCCATAGTCGATTATAGAGCTTACGACCGATCGGTACATAAGAAATAAAATACTTCTGTCAGTACCGGACGTTGTCTGACAGCAGCGGAGGTTGTCTGACAATGGCAGACGTTGTCTGACAATAGCGAGCGTTGTGTGACAGTAACGGGCGTTGTGTGACAGTAGTGGACGTTGTCTGACAATGACGGGCGTTGTCTGACAGTAACTGACGTTGTCTGACAATAGTGGACGTTGTCTGACAGTAGTGGACGTTGTCTGACAGTAGTGGACGTTGTCTGACAGTAGTGGACATTGTCTGACAGTAGTGGACGTTGTCTGACAATGACGGGCGTTGTGTGACAGTAGTGGACGTTGTCTGACAGTAGCGGACGTTGTCTGACAGTAGTGGACATTGTCTGACAGTAGTGGACGTTGTCTGACGGTAGTGGACGTTGTCTGACAATGACGGGCGTTGTGTGACAGTAGTGGACGTTGTCTGACAGTAGCGGACGTTGTCTGACAGTAGTGGACATTGTCTGACAGTAGTGGACGTTGTCTGACGGTAGTGGACGTTGTCTGACAATGACGGGCGTTGTGTGACAGTAGTGGACGTTGTCTGACAGTAGTGGACGTTGTCTGACAGTAGCGGATGTTGTCTGACAGTAGTGGACGTTGTCTGACGGTAGTGGACGTTGTCTGACAGTAGTGGACGTTGTCTGACAGTAGTGGACGTTGTCTGACAGCAGTGGACGTTGTCTGACAGTAATGGACGTTGTCTGACAGCAGTGGACGTTGTCTGACAGTAGTGGACGTTGTCTGACAGCAGTGGACGTTGTCTGACAGTAGTGGACGTTGTCTGACAGTAGTGGGCGCTATCAAACAATAAGTGTCATGGTCACTAGCATTTAATAAGATCAAAATGGCTGTGTCTCTATCCTCATCTTAGCCTCCACGAGTTGACGAATTCTCAACATTTGGACCAGGAAGCTTCGTGGATAGTTGCAAAGTTTGCGAACTGGATGTATGAACAAATTCAGGCATTCAGGCCGCAAAGTTTACCAATTAGTAATGAAGCATGCCTTTGCACCAGCTCTGATTTAGACAACGGCCTGCTGCATTGATTAATAATTGAATATTGAGGTCGGTCTGTAGCTTGGCGCCAGTTATAAGATTTCTGGTTCAAAACCAATGCGAGAATAGCTCATCAGCAAATTTTGATAATTGCAGTGGGGTGAACAACTATTTCGTCCCGCGTATTAGCACGCGCGGTAGACACAACCGAATTCCTGCAAACGGTGTTCAATATATAATGTCAGGGAGCAAATCAAGGTTGCGCGTCATTTTCTGCTGCTTCCCTGCGGCAGATGGAATTGCCCATCGTGAATCATAAGAGTTTAAGATTGCCGATTAATTATTGAGATATCGATCCGCAAAGTCAGCACTGACGGTTCAAAACTCGGCCGAGACAGGAGCCGTTCTGGCTGAGTTGTCGAGCGTAGGAAGTAATTTCACCAGAGTAGGAGCCAGTGGGGTCTCTGAATTGACCTTTGAGGTGCCAGTGGGGTCTCTCTAGATGGCGAGGATATTTGTAGAAGGTGCAGCCTGATCGAGTGGAGCGTCATGTGTATCAGTAATGGAAGCACTCTGGTAGCCTTTCGTATTCCGTAGCCACACATGTTCAAACATGCATGGGCATAAGAAACCTCAAATCCGATGCATCCAGTAATCTGCATCACTATGATCGATAAAAGACAATGCAACGCGTCCATTCTCCTTGGATATGGAGCCAAAAGTTTCGGCTTATAAATAAGACTATGTACAGAATGTAAAATAGGGTGTCCCAAAAAACAATTTTTTGGCCGTGCAAGCTGCCCAACCAAAACGGGGTGCTCTTTCACACAAAGACAAAGCTGACCAAGTTTGGTCCCCCTCCTTTAGGTTTTGGTCCCCCCCCCCCAGCCCCTGAAAGTTCAGTGGCCCCACCCCAATGGGGTGGAAAATCAATTTCATCGCACAGACCTGGGAGTGGGCTTATTTAAAAGCTTTCATTGAGCAAAACAAACTTTAAATCAGGCAAAATGTTCGAATCACCATATTTATTGTTCTATGCGGTCATTTCAGATCCGACGCAACCGGAAATAACGACCGGTTATCAGAGTAAGGCATTGCAGTGATCGCCGTGACTTGGTCTGTGAAAAAATGTATTTAGAAATGATCGAAGGGTTGTTTCGAGACAGCAACATACAATTTTCTTTTCAGTATTTTGACATATTGACATATAGCTATTGACATATATTTGACCTATTGACAACTCACAGTGGCACATCAACATCAGTGTGCTAATCAACATCACTATGTTAGATACAGGTCGAACTGTGAGAATGAGAGTGCACAATGACAGTGAAGTAGATGCACATTTCACGCGATAATGTACAATACTATGGCAAAACAATCCGTTTCTCATCTGCGCTTCACCTGTGCCAGCCACGTTTCACTGTCTACTCGGTCGTAGTCTCATGCCGTCAGCATGCACGATGCACAGCCAGCTCACTTTTCCGCATTGACGGGACCGCAGCCCGGTGTGAACTCGCCACTGCGATCATACGACTTCTAACTCTGCCGTCTCTAGCCATGTCTGTGTACTCGGTAATGTCCTTAATACCACGTTCAGCTGCGTCATTCACGACTGACAACTGCTGCATTTCATTCTCCATTCGAACATACTCATCGTCATCTGCCCACTGGCTGGGATGGTTTTTCAACGAAGCTCCACTGTTGTCCAGCAGGCTGAACATCAGCCAAGATCTTGCCCCCCCCCCTCCTGGACGCGTCACATGATCTGGTACCATTCGTGAGGCCAAGATCTTGGCTGATGTTCAGCCTGCTGGACAACAGTGGAGCTTCGTTGAAAAACCATCCCAGCCAGTGGGCAGATGACGATGAGTATGTTCGAATGGAGAATGAAATGCAGCAGTTGTCAGTCGTGAATGACGCAGCTGAACGTGATATTAAGGACATTACCGAGTACGCAGACATGGCTAGAGACGGCAGAGTTAGAAGTCGTATGATCGCAGTGGCGAGTTCACACCGGGCTGCGGTCCCGTCAATGCGGAAAAGTGAGCTGGCTGTGCATCGTGCATGCTGACGGCATGAGACTACGACCGAGTAGACAGTGCAACGTGGCTGGCACAGGTGAAGCGCAGATGAGAAACGGATTGTTTTGTCATAGTATTGTACATTATCGCGTGAAATGTGCATCTACTTCACTGTCATTGTGCACTCTCATTCTCACAGTTCAACCTGTATCTAATACAGTGATGTTGATTAGCATACTGATGTTGATGTGCCACTGTGAGTTGTCAATAGGTCAAATATATGTCAATAGCTATATGTCAATATGTCAAAATAATGGACTGAACAGGAAATAGTATGTTACTGTCTCGAATCAACCCTTCTATCATTTCTAACTACATTTCTTCACAGACCAAGTCACGGCGATCACTGCAATGCCTTACTCTGATAACCGGTCGTTATTTCCGGTTGGGTTGGATCTGAAATGACCGCATAGAACAATAAATATGGTGATTCGAACATTTTGTCTGAATTAAAGTTTGTTCTGCTCAATGAAATACTTTAAATAAGCCCAATCCCAGGTCTGTGCGATGAAATTGATTTTCCACCCCATTGAGGTGGGACCACTGACCTTTGAGAGGCTGGGGGTGGGCTTATTTACGCGCACTGGAGGGGGGAGGATTCCGCCCCTTAAGATCTCGGCTCCTACTGAAGCTAGAGCAACGAAATTCGCAGGGTGGATGGGCACGATAGTGAACTCTGGTGTGTGCAAGTATCATGACCTTAGGTCCATATCTTCAAGGTCAAATAAGGTCAAAATAACAAAATTGTCTGGTTTTGCGTGGCTTGGCTTGTCAGTGTTGTTATGGATGGCTGTGATTGTGTTTAAATGCTCCAAAATTGGAATTAATGATGTTTTGAACATTACTAATGATGCAATACAGATGCCAGATACGCCATTTGACCTCAGGTCAGCTATCTAGGACCACTTTAGCAGGTCATTACCTGCTCCAGTTACCGGAACCGGGCTGCACACCCGACTGCTCCGTTGAGCGGTTCGGTACAATCGGCTTCGCAAAGGAAGGAGCGAAATACATGAATAAGTATGGAAATGCTTAGGCACACAATGGCAAACAGTATATTTCTGAATGTATAGGGAGTAACATGCAAAGTGACATCAATCGCATGACAGTCATTTGCATTTATGACAACATTCCATTTGACCAAGTTTGTCTCCATTAGCCTGTTATGAACTTGACCTGACTTGACCTCGGCGACCCAACATGACTTTTGAATTACATAGCATAACAGAATGCATCAAAGAAGTCACTAGTGTGGTCAAGAACACTTCCATTTTGCCAACATACGGGAAGCGCATCAGTGCCGATTTTTGTGGTCTGGAACTACGAATTGATTTTACTTTAACGACCTCTAACTTGAAAATTTGTCAGCCGATTTTCATTTTTCTTACCTCAAACAATGCGCCGTTCATATCTAAGCAGGTACGTAACAATGGCGTATATTGGCCGATACAATATGGAGTTATGTACGAAAAATCGGAGGGGTGGCCTGATTTCGCCATCCCCCTCCAGGTCGTGTGTTAACCTGTCTTGAACTTGACCTGACTTGACCCCGGTGACCTGACATTACATTGAAACAACATAGCATAACAATATACATCAAACAAGTCGCTAGTTTTGCCAAGAACACTTCATTTTTCCAATATACCGGAAGCCCATCAGCGCCGATGTTTGCGGTCTGGCACTGGACATTTCTGTTGACTTTTGCGACCCCTAACTCGAAAACCTTTCGGTAGTTTTTCATTTTTCCTCCTTTAATCAACGCGGCGGTCAGTTATAAGCAGGTACACAAACAATGGCGTATATCGGCCGGTAAAATATGGAATTATCTACGAAAAACTGGAGGGGTGGGTAGGATTTCGCCCCCCCCCTCTCCAGAGCGCGTGTTAATATACCGATATTCTTAGTTGACCATTACCTGATCACTGTCTGTTAATATACTAGTGTGGGGACGAGTAGCCTGGGGGTAAGTTGCCCGTCCCACAAGCTTTCGCTTGTGGGTTCGAGTCTCACCTATCGCTACTCTTCGCCCGCGACCAATCGGCGTGAGAGATTGGCGACGCTACATGACTCAACGGTCGATGTGTCGTAAAACCAATAATACCAACCAACATCTTCATTCGCAGGAAGCTTATGGTGGCGGAAGTGACGATAGTAACAGTGAACATAAGACGCCAGGAACTTGGTCACAAGTTTCAGACATCCATCATAGCAATACTAGTAGGCGCTGGACGGAATTCAAGAGAAGAGTTCGTTGGTTGCCAGGCAGCCAGCTCCCGAACATTCACAGCTGTCAGAAGACCATTCCGAGACAGAGAGTCGTTTAATAAACCGATATTATTATTTCTTTGTATGTGGCTGGCCATCACACGATCACTGTCTGGTAGTATACCAATGTTAAACAAAAACTGGTTTCACAACCTATTCCACGTTGCGAAACTCCATACATTAACCTTCACGTAGTGTCTGTGGTTTCTCGTAGGCTCTCGTACAGTTGTCGTGCATACTGAGATCCTATAGGTTCACATACATCTGTGCACATCATTGATTTGACCTACATTACTCGTACATTGAACAGGCCGATGCCGAATAGCCATCAACTAGGAAAGCGTTTAATTTTGCCTCTGAGGATGTAGAGAATAAATCCCTGTTCTTGCCGGTTCAGTATGTAATATTTTTGCATGATTATTTTTTGTGTCAAACCATTCTTGCGGATCATGATTGCTTGCTATCAACATTGCCACGACAGCTGACATGTTCTTCCATTGCGTGCTATATTTCCGACACGTATTTCTGGCAACGGACCTGAAAAAAACTATGTGACAACAAAAAGGAATCGAATGACGGTTTCCTGTTGATCAGGAGCGCACACCATTGTGCTATTTTCTTCCAAGGAGTTAAAGTTGCAGCCTTCTTGGGATTTTCCGCCTTGGAGACAACATGAAAGTCTGGCGTCTTGGTCAGTGATACACCAGGAACTTTGTGTTGGTGTTTTACGAGGGCTCCCCGATGTGGAACATGTTAAGATGTTAATCGGGGATAGCCTCAACCCAACACCCCGTATAGATCCCATCTTATAGAATTTCCCTAGCCCTGCGCGCCGCTCTGGACGTTTCGTGTAGTTACTCCTCTCTGTATCCGGAGTAACGTGGGGCGGAATCCACCCCACTCTCCTGTACCGCACGTGTCAGGACAGACTCTACCACTGTGTGCCCTGAACGACAATGATCTCATTTAATTTACTCAAGCATAACACGTTTGAATGCCGCTTTCTAAGCAGAATGTGCCACGCCAAAGACATTTCAGAATTTTATACGAACAGGCCCATTGATGACATAACGTATTTAATGGAAATGCATTGTCATACCCGATGCTGCTTGCCGATCACCATACATATATATATATGTGTATATGTTTATATATATATGTATATATAATATATATATATATATATATATATATATATATATATATATATATATATATATATATATATATATATATATGTATATATATATATATATATATATATATATATATATATATATATATCAGCTTTATCGGAGGTTTCGCTACGCTTATTGTAGCTTTTTCGACGATTGTCATATTCCCTACACCAAGGCCAGACATTATTTCCCATCACATGGAATACAGCTCATCACATCTCCGGTTTGAAAGATATCCCATTTACACCATTTTCTTCCTGTACCCTCCCATCCTCTTGTGAAGTTCCCAGTAGGCCCACTCATCTTTGCCCCCTTATCCTACGATATGCGACCCAACTTGTGTAAACTTATTCAAGCCCCACTACCCTCAAATCATCCCACTTATGACCACCCGGGCTGAATTGGCATGTTGTCTCCAAATCCTTGCGGTCGCACCTGATGCTGGACAAGTGATTTTGAATCCTACGATATAAAATCCTGTCTGTTTCACCTACGTATATTACCATCTTGCACACCTCACACCAAATCAGATATCGAACATTCGATGACCCGCAACCTATGGTCATATCGAAAGTACATACTCCACCCCCACCCCCACCCCCACCCCGAAAGTCTTGCTGCCTTGTCTACGACCAGCATGACACCCTCGCGTGATCGTATAATAATTCAGTAAAACATGAATTTTTGCCTGGCCGGTAATGCTCGAGTCGTGTTCGTCTGAGTGCGGGTCTTCCGGCTCGGAGTGCGACGTTCGACCCCCCACCCCCACCCCCCACCCCGACCGGTCATGTGGCGCGGTACATCCTGTGCAGAGCCCACACTACGATGTGATCTGTGCGTGATAACTGGCCCGGTCAGACTGGCTGGGCACTGCAGCAAGCGAACGGTTTGATGTGAGCGATGGGATGTAGTCTTCCCGCGCTGTCTGCCGTTGCGTCGAATAGTGCCGCTTCCCGATACAATGGGCGCTGTATGACCGAAGCAGTCCAAGCGCCCCTAAGCCCAAATAACTAAACTAAACTAGCTTTCCGACACATTAGCGGGAAAGGGAATGGAGAGCTGAAAGGAAGGGAAAGGGAGAGCTGTCTTCGCCATCCCCGTCCCAGTCTTGGTGGCCATATGCCATGAATGTCGGTTTGCTGGATATGGCAGGAGGGCCACCACATTTTGTTTTGTGGGGGAGGGGGAGGGAGGGCTGCTACAGTCATCGCATGGTAACTGACCTTACATTGATCAGCGTATCCGTTCCCGCTTCGGCGAAGTGTCCTGTGTGGCACACTGGCATAGACTGGGCGAATCTATGATTTGTGAGAGTTGAGCATGGCTGAGCTGACGAGATCCAACTAAGCCGATTACGTGGGATAGATATGGAACGTAAATTATTCGTAGAGCAACCCTCTTTCCAACTGACGATCCCCTGGGTAACGGGATCCGCTAAGCTTCAAGCCAACGCAATGCCAATGAAATCCTACACATTCACACGAGTTGATTCGCAAGGACGCCGACTATTCGGGTCCATGGGGTGATCGTAGTGAACATGCACAATCCGGTGATCGCGGGCATGGGTGTAGGAACCGTAAAATGAACACTGGAGGTGGGCAGATCCCACCAGAAGCGAGGTCAGACCCAGCAATGTGTGCGATGAAGTACGTTGTCTCACGTTGTGCGCATGCCATCGGCGTTCAATCTTCAGAATATTACGCTTCGTTGACCCTCCAAACAATCAATGGGGAAGGGGGCGTGAGACAAGGAAGCCGGGAAACAGATAGAAAATACGGGGAAACAGGGACAAGCTTGCTTGCCTGATGAAGGAAACATAGTAGAAACGTTTGGAAATGTCTTTTAATTTTTGTTCAAAGTACTAATTCTCACCGCATTGATATATAACTTCATCTGTCTGTCAGACAATTCATTACAAGAACTCCATATAGTCTAGTAATTTTTCACACTTTGGCTTGTTCCTCGGCAGCGCTGTTTTGATAATGCTCAGCTAGGTAAAAACGACTCAAATCTTTGCTCTATCGAGGATCTCCTTTTTCTCGTCTTCTCGTCGTTGCCATATTCCGACGGGTTATGCACACACACACACACACACACACACACACACATATATATATATATATATATATATTATGCACATATTCTTGATGAATGCATCCAAATATTTATATAAGTGTATACCTGGATTGGCACCTCAGGTAGAGAGTGTTCGTCTGCTATGAAGTTGGCAATGGACCACCAGTGGACCGGGCGTTTCAGCCGTGTCAGCATATCAGTGGGCAGTGTCAGCGTGTCAGTTTCAGCCGTGTCAGTATATCAGTGAGCAGTTTCAGCAGTGTCAGTATATCAGTGGGCAGTATCAGAGTGTCAGTTTCAGCTGTGTCAGTATATCAGTGGGCAGTGGCAGGGTGGTAGTTTCACCCGTGTCAGTATATCAGTGGGCAGTGTCAGTGTGTCAGTTTCAGCAGTGTCAGTACATCAGTAGGCAGTGTCAGGGTGTCAGTTTCAGCCGTATCAGTATATCAGTGGGCAGTGTCAGTACATCAGTGGGCAGTGTCAGTGTGTCAGTTTCAGCAGTGTCAGCATATCAGTGGGCAGTGTCAGTATATCAGTGGGCAGTGTCAGGGTGTCAGTTTCAGCCGTGTCAGCATATCAGTGGGCAGTGTCAGTACACCAGTGGGTAGTGCCAGGGTGTCAGTTTCAGCAGTGTCAGTATATCAGTAGGCAGTGTCAGGGTGTCAGTTTCAGCCGCGTCAGTATATCAGTGGGCAGTGCCAGTATGTCAGTTTCAGCAGTGTCAGTATATCAGTAGGCAGTGTCAGGGTGTCAGTTTCAGCAGTGTCAGTATATCAGTGGGCAGTGCCAGTATGTCAGTTTCAGCAGTGTCAGTATATCAGTAGGCAGTGTCAGGGTGTCAGTTTCAGCCGTGTCAGTATATCAGTGGGCAGTGTTAGTATATCAGTAGGCAGTGTCAGGGTGTCAGTTTCAGCCGTGTCAGTATATCAGTGGGCAGTGTTAGTATATCAGTAGGCAGTGTCAGGGTGTCAGTATCAGCCGTGTCAGTACATCAGTAGGCAGTGTCAGGGTGGTAGTTTCAGCCGTGTCAGTATATCAGTGGGCAGTGTCAGTGTGTCAGTTTCAGCAGTGTCAGTACATCAGTAGGCAGTGTCAGGGTGTCAGTTTCAGCCGTGTCAGTATATCAGTGGGCAGTGGCAGTATATCAGTGGGCAGTATCAGAGTGTCAGTTTCAGCTGTGTCAGTATATCAGTGGGCAGTGGCAGGGTGGTAGTTTCAGCCGTGTCAGTATATCAGTGGGCAGTGCCAGGGTGTCAGTTTCAACCGTGTCAGTATATCAGTGGGCAGTGCCAGTGTGTCAGCTATATCAGTAGGCAGTGTCAGGGTGTCAGTTTCAGCCGTGTCAGTATATCAGTGGGCAGTGGCAGTATATCAGTGGGCAGTATCAGAGTGTCAGTTTCAGCTGTGTCAGTATATCAGTGGGCAGTGGCAGGGTGGTAGTTTCAGCCGTGTCAGTATATCAGTGGGCAGTGCCAGGGTGTCAGTTTCAGCCGTGTCAGTACATCAGTAGGCAGTGTCAGGGTGTCAGTTTCAGCCGTGTCAGTACATCAGTAGGCAGTGTCAGGGTGTCAGTTTCAGCCGTGTCAGTATATCAGTGGGCAGTGTTAGTATATCAGTAGGCAGTGTCAGGGTGTCAGTTTCAGCCGTGTCAGTACATCAGTAGGCAGTGTCAGGGTGTCAGTTTCAGCCGTGTCAGCATATCTTGCGCTGGCCTGCACCCGCACAGCAGCCGCGCCGAAAGGTCAGCCGCCCGCTTAGCAGAGGACTCTTGTTGAATGCCAAATTTGACGCACTGTGGCAAATTGAACGCATGTCCGAGAGAGGTGAGTATTCTGAACTGATGCCAGGAACAGCCGGCCGGCCCCGGCCGCATGCCTTACCACGTGCTGAAGCGCATTTGCATGTACAACATGCAGGAGTCGCGCCGGTTTGCCACTCGCTTTCGCTGTTCGAGACGGGCGGGAGCAAGATATGAACATGAATCACCACTGACACTAGTGTGTCACCTCCAACCGCGGGAGCCATCTCGCGGCGCTGACAGGCACCGATGGGCCACGGGCGTCCGTCAGTAACGGCTCGGCGTGTAGCGAAAACTCAGTTGGAGACGTCTGAGTGTCACGATCCGGTGTGTAGCACACACGGCGTTGGAGACGTCTGAGTGTCACGATCCGGTGTGTAGCACATAGGCCTTTGGAGAGGTCTGAACTTCACGGTCCGATGTGTAGCACACACACCGTTGGAGACGTCTGAACTTCACGGTTCGATGTGTAGCACACACACCGTTGGAGACGTCTGAACTTCACGGTTCGATGTGTAGCACACACGCCGTTGGAGACTTCTGAGGGTCACGGTTCGATGTGTAGCACACACACCGTTGGAGACTTCTGAGGGTCACGGTTCGATGTGTAGCACACACACCGTTGGAGACGTCTGAACTTCACGGTTCGATGTGTAGCACACACACCGTTGGAGACGATATTTTCTTTGCCAACAGCTCAGCGTGATGGTGCACACACCCACCTCATGCGCCACTGATCACGGTAGACGGCTGAGACCACCACGCCATGTCGACAGCTACGTGCACGGTGCGAGTGCGGGCGTCGCGGACGATGGTGCACCCCGCGCGACAACACGAACAGAGCCCATGGCAACGCCCGTGGCTTTGGTCCGAGCACGGACACCGATGCCCGTCACGCAGGATCGGCCCGCCACGGCCGCTGCCGCGTCCGTCCCATTGCGGACACCGTACATCTAAACAGAGCCGAGCAGAGACCACCGACCGGCACGGCGCTGGTGCCGTGTTGGGAGAGCGACACTGATGGTGTTCAGTCGCCACGGGCGGAGGGTGTGGTGTCGCTGGTGCTGCTGCCGAAACACCATCTCCACATGTATATTGTTAATGCTGCTCTGCATTTCCGACAATTTTGCAGGATCAACTTTGGAGCATGCAACAGCAGCTTTGCTGATGTTCTTCCGCCCACATCAGGCACTGGTACTAATCACCAAGCCTAGTCAGTCATCATTATAGCCAGCCTGTACAGCGCGGGCTGCTGCCTGATCAGTCATCACTGACGCCATCCTAATACACAATTATAGTACGTAGTATAACTATAGTATATTGTACACATTATAATATGCAACGACGGCTGCAGCCATATCATTTACCACTGAGGATATCCACAAGTATAGTACAATTATAGCACATAGTATAAGTATAGCATATTGCATACATTACAGTATACTACGTCGGCTGCTGCCTGGTCAGTTATCACTGAGACCGTACTGTATAGCGTCGGCTGCTGCCTGGTCAGCCGGATAGTGATCTTCACAGAGCCACGACCCGACTTCAACATAGGCGCAAATCATCAACTCTGGTCGAAGCGCCCCAAGACCCAAATAAATAACTAACTGACTCGACTTCCCACTGCACCCGGGAGCCCGCACAACCCTTCCTCCGAATGTATCGACGACGATGATCGGCCGTTCAATTGCTGAAGGTGATCGTTTTGATCGCAGCGAGACCCAGTGACATTTATCACGTCGCAGCGTGTGCTCACGTGACCTTGGCGTCTTAGCTACGCCTCAGCCTTCGCCATCAGATGGGAATGGTCATTGATGGGAAGATACTCGCGGGCGCTGCTCATCAAACCAGTGAGCGAAGGCCGCGATTTTGTTATTTAGCTTGGCGCTGTTTTCATCCGCATATAGTCAGGTGCCAGTGTGCAGACAGCACTTCACCATGCGAGGGAGCCAGTCTCCTGAGCATCTTCCTGGCCGCACATTACGTGCTCATCGTATTGCACTTATCAGGAAGTAGAGGGACAAAGTAACCAATAGCTCTGTTGAGCGAGGAATGGAGGAGTGTAGTGGCTGGAGTACGCTCTCCCCTTTCATTAACCATTTCTGTGTGCGAAAGCAATGCTCGTGTATACGCATATTTGGTTTGCGGCTGCATGTGCACCCATAAAGAGATGTACAGTTGCGCACCTTTCACCGTGACTTCGACGTACTGGGTGTATTTGGTCAGTGGCTGACGACGAAAGTGAAAGCGTGCGCGGAGTCTTGTGTTCCGGACACGGAAGGGAATGAGAATCTGTGGTTCTGATGGATGTCCATTGAATGAAATGAATTTCATTAATTTCTTTGTTGGATATTTCAGTAAACATGCAAGTAAGCATCCTTTTGTGATGGAATGTGCGTCCAATAGGATCGAAATATCAATTACGAAAAGCATGGTTGGCTGGACCAAAAATATATAGACAATTCGCAACTGGCGCCGGCGCTCCGCTCCTTACTGGAAGTGGAATACTCTATCCCGTGTGGAGTGTGGCCGACAACGCTAATGTATTGCTTCATCCGCAGAGACGAGGCCTCTTGAAGTGAACATAGTGCCAGACCGGCAGTTCTCCATCGCCTGTCTCATAGATCCCACCCAAGAGATGGCCCGCGGCAAGACCGCCGACGACCTGTACTTCACCCGTGACGCGTACGTCTCCAGGGAGGTGCCCGCGTCACAATACACGGTGAGACAGTCAGGAAACTAGAGAGAGAGCTCACGCTCAGAGTATTGTCCACAGTTACTCCTGAGAATAGCACGCGTCGGTAGTGAGATCACACGTCATGCTAGGGACTAGCAAGCTGTTCAGATATCAAACTGAGGACCCCACTCACCACTGGTGCGCTGGCCTCGACATTCATGGCCAATGGGATTGTACTCAGTTCTCATGCAGGTAGGCGGGACTGATCACCCATGGCTTTCGGCGTAGAACTGTTTCAAACAGTGTGAGGGGCAGATGTATGCCGGGCCGACGTTGCCTGACCCGAAGACAGGTTGTTGAGAACGCCATAGACGAGTCAGTGCGCGTTCCGAAAATGACGCTGTACTCGCTGTCCATTCGTTCAGCTGCATCCACTTCGTAGTGCGTCGATGTGAAATGCTACTACCGCTTTTGCTGAGCGTTTGTGTCGCTTGCGCAATGTTTGTCTGGTGCTGTCATTTCCCGTGGGGACGATGCACCGTGGCCATCTGCTGCTGGTGTTGGCCACGCACGACCATGATCGTGCCTGACTTGTGCGCTAACCACCACCCTCTCCTGGCTCTGCAGGTGCTGAACAGCACCACCATGGTGATGGTCGACTCGCAGCATGCTGCCGTACACTACCAGTACACGTGTCGCATTCGAGGCGGAGGCACCATCTGCACCAGCTACGTCAACGTAGGCCGTAAGTTACCGCCCAGCTACCACGTTGGGGTGTTGGTTACCACCCTGGAGCGTCACTCACACCTGGGATCTCGGTTACCACCCAGTTACCACGCTGGGATGTTAGCTACCATCCTGGAGCGTCAGTCACACCTGGGATGTTGGCTACCATCCTGGAGCGTCAGTCATACCTGGGATGTTGGATACCATCCTGGAGCGTCAGTCACACCTGGGATGTTAGCCACATCGGGGATGTCAGTAACACTCTGGACGTCGGCCACACCCTGGGGTGCCAGTCACATTGCGAGGTGTCATTCGCATCCCAGGGAGGCAGCTACGCCATGGTGTGGCAGCCTTATTATGGGGTGTCAGACACATCCTAAGGTATCAGTTGCATTCTGGGATATCAGTCGTATCGTTGTGGGGTGTCAGTCACACCTGTAGCATCACCGATCACTTGACCGTCAATAATTGGGGACGAGTAGTCCGGGCGCAAGTTACCTGTCTCACGATCGAAAGATCGTGGATTCGAATCTCACCTGTTGCTACTCTTCGCCCGCGTCCAATCGGCGTGAGAGATTGGCGACGCTACACCACTCAACGGTCGGCGCATCGTAAAACCAACAACCACCACCACCGTCCGTCAATAATCATTCCTGAGTGTTCGCCGCCTCGATGGGTGAATCATCATCGTTTTTAGGATGTTATTTCGGGGCAGTGCCAGTTATTTCCAGTCGCAAGAGGTTTTCGTGACTGTTCGACTTCACTATCACGTCTATAGTTCATTGACACACACATACTGACCCTGGCACGCCATTGCACGGGTCATGCAATGCACAGCTCAAATGCACAGCTCAAGTGTCTGATCATAGGACTTTTAAAAAGCAATGAGTGTGCTTCAAGCAATAAGGCTGAGTGGGGTCATGACACCGATTTAAAAACGGCGAACGTCTTGGTTGTGACAGTAAGACACCGAGGCCGATCTATGCATGTCTATACTTACGATGTGCTTACATTTAAATAATGGAGGATCGTCATGGTGAAATCCTTTCCGCATTAATCTTGGCTTCAATTGACGTGGTCGATGGTGAAAAATGGCGGGTAGAGTATGCTCGTGAAGAGTCCAGCACTCGGTGTTCTGCACGCGCCATGCTTCCGTGTACTCCCGCCATCGTCGCCCGCCATTATCCGGCTGCCAGTTTTCACCTATTTAATTATTTGCAGCGGGGTTGATCTATATGCGGTTTTCTGAAACTGAAAGTGCTGCCAAGTGGCCATGCACTGAATTCCATGCGACCTGTGCATTGCGGACCGCCGATGCTTACTTCTCAGGCGAGCGTATGGCGTCTGACAGACCGCGAAGCAGATACATGCAGACATTTATGTAAGCACTTGCAACATTTAACTTGCCTAAAATGCTGTTCTCAAATGAACGGCCCATATAAAGCCTATAAAATTAAGGAGTGCTAATGCAACGACTTTTTATGAGGGCAGTTTCCAGCCCGGGTGTTCAGCGGATTAATGCACTCCAGTTCCTCCCTGGGTACTGATCACGCCAGAAGTGGACACATTCATCGCCTGCACAAAGAAAGCCAATAGGACACCGCATGAATTCAGAGCACTTGTCATGGAGTACATTAAGTGTTACGCTTAGAATCGTTGCAACATACACCGATGGATCCAGAACGCAGGCTAGCGATGGCAGCGCTATTATTACTGGAGCTGTGGTTAGAAGATTTCACTTCCTGCACATGCCTTTGTCCATTCTTACGAGTTTATTGCCATTTTGAAAGCTCTTTGTTTCATTTTAGTGTAAGAAAATCCACTGCACATTGTTTTGTCGGATTCGTAAAGTAGCCTTTTATCGGTGAGGACACTCGACCTATGAAATCCAATGTTACGGGGCGTTTTAGCTCCTCTTACCGCTGTGCACCAGGTAGGTAACAGAGTGGTGCCGTGTTGGATCACGAGCCGCGTGGGCATCTCTGGGAACGACCCAGCTGGAGCAGCCGCAGAACGTTCGTCGCTAGCTCTATGCTCGCGAACTCTAGCACTCCCTGACCTCGATCACTGCCGAACCATTTCCGCGTCGCGAAGTGGCAAGCCTCTTAGAGCGCACTACCGGGTAATAAGCTGAGAGCGATCAAGCACCGCCTGGATAATTGAAGTTCGTGCTCGCGTAGGAATAGGCGAGACAAAGTACCGTTATGCCGCTTGAGAATATTGCATGTATATGCCACTAAGAGTAACTAAGAGTGAGTGCACTCTTAGTCACTAACTGGCAATGGTATACCACGCTGCCCGAAACATCACGCCCGTCTAACTGCACGTGAGGTTAAGGCTAAGGTTAAAGAACGGTAACGGCTAAGTCGCCGCGCAGAGCAGCTGCGTGGCAGCCTCTTAAATCAGCCACAATTACAGTCAGATGTCTAAGGACCTGCCATAAATAGCCCTACCGCCACGATAAGAACGCAGCCGTGCAACATCAATTCACTTCGAGGTGCAGGTGGCCGATCCGACAATCAGTCGCCAAAAATAGGAGATTTAAGGTAATTAAAACACCAGCAATGGAGAGTACAGAAGCCGGCCATGGATTACCGCAGACCGGTGCAGTGCACTGACCCACTTACAATTCGTGCAGCAGGAGGTTCATACGAGGTAAACGAAGAGGCTAACGCATCCACTTATGAAGACGTTCACGCGACATCCGCCGGTCCGGCACTGCGCGGTGCAGTTCTCCGTCAACAACCGAGCTGGGAGAGGTTAAAGTCGACCCCGCCCCCGCCCCGCCCCCAGCATCCCAGAAGCTGGCCGACGGACCGAAGACATCCAACGCCTCGCAGCACCACTGGCTCTTCTCATCTCACGACACCATTCCGCATGCGTGCGTGCATGTCTTGCCCCGCGACATATGCCGTCACAAATATCGTCTGGAGAAATGTGGTCGCTGCATGCGGGTCGTGAGTGTCATCCACTCACGTAATGATGGTCTTAGTGGATGCCCAGAGCGAGGGCCTCTTGTGATAACATAGCGGTAACGTGGTAACTCACCTAGTGAATGTCCCAGAGTATGTGTAGGCGTGGGAGCTACGTGGGAGCCGAATGAGAGGCTCGAGTGGCATTGACTTACGTAATGACGGCTCCAGGGCTTAGGTGTAGGCGTGGGAGCTGCACGTGAGTCTTGGTTGTCATGAGCTCACGTAATGATAGACCTTTTGATAGATTATTAATTGCAATGGATTAATTTAAGCTGGCTTTATCCTCCTTCCAAATTGGGCCGTTAAATTTTTCGATCACCCAGTAAGAACAGACACAGTAGCGACACATGCCGTGCCATATTATAGTATTTTTCTTTGGATTGACCCGTGGGCTTTTATCTAAACTCCGGGAATAACAATGTGATAAGAAAATTCGCCTAGTTATAAACATTAGATGCAGTTTAATTGTTTATGATCGAAAAGGTCAACACGTCGCATGGGCTCAATTCCCCAGCTTACGAATGGTCTCAACATGTCGCGCGAACTCAATTCCTCAGCTGACGCCGGGCTCCCGAGTCTCTAGTCAAATCAGCTTCGAAAACAACATTCAGTGTGGTGTTTGTCACTGACCAAAAGTATGACAGCAATGAAAGATGTCTCCGTATTTTCTGACAGTCATATTTCGCGCATCACGTTGTCGCTAATCCACCGGGTACCAATACCCGAAAGCAAGACGATGCACCGCTAGAATGGACACGACCCTAAACGCGTGCCATGATTATTTATCAGCTAAATGACATACGTAAACCTGGGAACCAGAGACAAACTCCAGCACAGACTCTGAGCGTGGTACCGAAGGCTGCATAAGCAAGGCAGAGGTACTTTTGTGAAACAATGTTAAGAAATTTACAGTGTACGATACGTATACAGCGCCACAAATTAGAACAAAATGCCTCTAAGTGTATGTGGGCCTATGTACCTAAAACTGTCCCACCTACGTCGTCGTGTGTTCACAAATTGTTGCTGAGTTGCTGTCTGAAAAACTCGCAAGCTGGTTAGTCGACGCTGACGATATTGCCAAATGCTTAACTATTCTAAAACACTTGAGTGAACTGATTTGAGTGAACTGACTTGAGTGCAATGAACTGAATGAAGTGTCCTGAGTGAACTGACCTGGATGAACGTGTCTCGCAGAGCCACCGCAAGACGTGACCAACTTCCGGTGCATATCGTACAACTGGAAGAACATCACCTGCAGCTGGAATATCCAGTACAACGCCGTGCAGTCTGAGCATCAGCTACAATACCGGCTCAATACCTACTACGAGTGAGTCTAGCCCCCACCCCCATCGTCCTGGACTGACCTGACCTTCCGTGATGAGTGTGCGAGGTCGTGGATCGGTGTTTGGCAGGTCGATAGTGTGCGTCCATAGAGCGAGCAGTGCCAGCCAGCTTCCTTAACTTGGCTGAGGGTGCGGGGACACCACAAACTTTGTCAGAGCATGTTCCACGTCCAAAAGTTGCGATGGATGGGAACCTTCTGCCTAAGTGCATGTTTCGTCAGACACAATATGAATGCAAGCATTGCAGCCTAGGAGAGGACACCGGCTAGCCACTCGTCTACTTCGGATGAGACTGTGTGTGGTAGGTGCTTGTGGTATAGTGTGGTAGCTCAATGCACCTGGTGGAGGGACCTGGTGGAGGTTCACATGCGGGAAGGCAGCTCATTGCGAGATTGTGTCGCCTCCCCGATCTTCCCCAAATATCGCCCGGCCTGGTCCGCCCCAGCTACCACCCAGCCTGGTCCGCCCCAGCTACCACCCGGCCTGGTCCGCTCCAGCTACCACCCGGCCTGGTACGCCCCAGCTACCACCCGGCCTGGTCCGCCCCAGCTACCACCCCCAGCTACCACCCGGCCTGGTCCACCCCAGCTACCACCCCCAGCTACCACCCGGCCTGGTCCACCCCAGCTACCACCCAGCCTGGTCCGCCCCAGCTCCACCCCAGCTACCACCCGGCCTGGTCCACCCCGCCCCCCCCAGCTACCACCCGGCCTGGTCCACCCTAGCTACCACCCGGCCTGGTCCGCCCCAGCTACCACCCAGCCTGGTCCGCCCCAGCTACCACTCGGCCTGGTCCGCCCCAGCTACCACCCGGCCTGGTCCTCCCCAGCTACCACCCGGCCTGGTCCTCCCCAGCTACCACCCCCAGCTACCACCCGGCCTGGTCCTCCCCAGCTACCACCCCCAGCTACCACTCGGCCTGGTCCACCCCAGCCGCCCCGGCCCTACCGATAGTTTGCAGCCCGGAGTGAGCAGTTCGCGCCAGGTCAGCCCGGCAGTGAGCAGTTCGCGCCAGGCCAGCCCGGCAGTGAGCAGTTCGCGCCAGGCCAGCCCGGAGTGAGCAGTTCGCGCCAGGCCAGCCCGGAGTGAGCAGTTCGCTCCAGGCCAGCCCGGAGTGAGCAGTTCGCGCCAGGCCGGTCCGACAGTGCGTCAGTCAGCGCCGCGCCGGCAGCAGTCGAGGGTCGGCCTGGCCATGGCCGCCACCCGGCCCTACCAACAGTCTACAGGCTGGCCCGGAGTGAGCAGTTCGCTCCAGGCCAGCCCGGAGTGAGCAGTTCGCGCCAGGCCAGCCCGGCAGGCCGTCAGTCAGCGCTGCGCCGGCAGCAGTCGAGGGTCGGCCCGGCCATGGCCGCCACGAGCCGCGCGCGCCAAGCCCGGGCCCAGTCCGGCCGGGATCAATGAGCCAGCACACCACGCCAACCCGATATGTATTGGGTCGGGACTGCGCTGCCGGCAACTGGCAGCCAAACTGATGAGCTGTCGCTCTGGTGATGCTCTCAAGCGCCAGCAGACGTTTCTGGCCGGGGGTCGGTCATGACGCCCAGCCCCCCCCCGTCTGCCGCCCAGCGAAATTCAGCGCCGCTCAGTCCCGCTCAAAGTTCCGACGCTCGGGGCTGTGAGCTGCATGCGCAGATTGAGCCGCCGGCCTCCCCGCCCTGGGCGGAGCAGGGCCAGGCAGAGCGCGTGACAATCGCCGGCATGAGAAGATTCAGCGCAGTGTTTTGCCTACCAGCCCACCAGATGGCTTGAACCCAGGAGGTTGGGCGGCTTACTACACCAGCATCAACCTATCGGACTCAGATAGCAGCACTTGGTGCTGGAGGCCCATTTGGAAGTACCATTTGGAAGTACCATTTGGAAGTACCGTTTGGCAGCACTATCTGACAGCTCTATTGGACAGCACCGTTTGACAGCTCCGTTTGGCGGCACCATTTAGCAGCAGCATTTGGCAGCACCGGGTGTCGAATGTGTGAGTATGTGTATGTCGAATATATATATATATATATATATATATATATTGTGTGTGTGCGTGTGTGTGTGTATCTGTCTGTACATGCATATCAATGTATATGGGAAACATATATTTCCGTATGTGCGAGGTGGAGGTGTAGGTAGCGGCTAGACGTAAGCGCACAATGCACAGTAAGTCAAAGAGTGTCGATGTATGTCGTATTAGCTCATGAACAGTTCGATAGTGGTGTGGAGACAAAACTCCCGTTGCCGAGTGCCCAATCGATGGTTTCCTACCGGCGGACTTCTGCCGCCGACTTCCGTTTCCGTGAATTCTGGATACGGTTGTCAAGTTGGAGACATTTTTCAACATTGATTGCTCGAACAAAGTGCTATTGGGTTATGCCATCTGGAATAGTTGCTGGGCCCACGCCGCTGTATTTCGCTGGGCTCGGATCACTCAATTGTATTGCCATTGATCACAATGAGAGGTGAGGATTGGATGGGCTATGATAGGCTAGGCTTACTGATTTCGTTGCCATGAACAAAATCAGAATTACCACAACCTGCACAATTACGCCACCAAGTTGGTGACAACGACTGCCCTATTTCTAGTGGTAGGGCGATGCTTGCTTCTGCCAGATTGTCGTTTGCAGTGGACAGTGTAAGTTGATGAGCCGCATGCGAATGGTAGGGTTATGCAGCCCCCGAGGCTCATATGAATGCTACCAGAATGGCATCCACAGCTAACACAGCTATTTACTATGCTCCAACATAGCTGAAAGAGAAAGTCATATATTTCCACAAGAACGACTGTAATGCGGAACAATGCATCAAAATGTGCATAGCCACTCGAAATACACTCTTGGAATCGTAACCGATCTGATCTTGGGCAAGCGATCGGTGTCGGTATAAATACAATGGTATTGTACTTCTACTGCGAGATCAAGACATGACAAAAGTACCAGTCATTATTGCTCAATATATTGGCATATCCCGTAAGTACGCTAAACACATCCGTGGAAGCAGATGATAAATTAATTAGTTCAGATACCACGCTACGCACATTCCCGGTCAAGTCTAGTAGAGTCAGTAATCCTCATTATTCGCGGACAGATGAACTAAGCGAACTACCCAAATAAATTAGCAAATATCAGACACACCCCTCTGCCTTTGCAGATCCAACACTAAGCTAACATGGTTTTCGGTGGCTATGATTAAATTGTTCGCTCTAATCCTGCGCGCCTAAAAACATGCCTACGAATGCCTAGGTTAGCTCCGATCCCAGTTCCCATCTTCAGTGGCACCAGGGGCTATTATTTTTACGGTCGACGTCAACGTCGACGTCGACGTATAGGGATTCTCCTACCGCCAAAGCACTTCCTTAGCCACGAACCTTGTCCGGAAAAGGATCAACACCTTCGGGCTAATGTACATCGGCTTGGCACGTCTTCTGAACCACTTCCTCACCAATAACTTTGTACGATTTGGTCAGCACTACTGTAGATCCCAGTTTCCCAGTAAACTTGACAATCTAGATTGCCCCACTGGGATCAGGATAACAAATATAATTACAGCGAAGATTACAAGTTGTCCAGGGTCGATACATCGCAACGGGACTGTCATGCGTCTGGTCAGCTTAGCTGCAGTGTCCAGTCGTTTACAAAAAAAAATCCTATTGATGTGTTTGTCTTGGCCTCAGCGGCAATAAATTGCGGTGGAGGCAGCATATATTGCCACTGAGGTTACGACCAACACATCAATAGGGCTTCTAAGACATCAGATATAAATACATAAAAAGAGCGCGCAACTATGAGCTACAAGGGACCTTCATGGCTGCACTCTGGACACTGAACCACCTGCCCACCTAATCCGTCGCTCAGCCCTCCCTGGAATACTGAAAATCAAGTCCTCCATTCTTATAATGATTGTCTATGCTGTTTTTAAAGATGTTCAGTGTGCTGCTACTGTCAATGTTTTCTGGCAGCTGGTTTCAGTGTTCTACTACCCTGTTGGTGATGAAAAACTGTCTTAACCTTGTCCTGCTGTGATTAACTAATTTTTTTACGTCGAGTATTGCAGCTGAGTTGATCAGAAGCATGACAGTCCCGTTGTGATGTATTGACCCTGGATAACTTGTAATCTTCGCTGTAATCATATTTGCCATCCTGATCCCAGTGCCGGGCATCAAGCCGTGAATCGAACCGTGTACCTAACATGCATCATGTTGACAGATGTGCGATGTTCCGAAAAGATTCTGAAGTCACAGGTGCGAAAAGTGAAATTGACCGTGTATTTCTTAAATACATAAACAGTATTTAGTCCCGACTTACATCTAGCTTCGCTGATGAAGACAATACAGTCTAAATGTCCGGGGGAGTGATTTTTTAGGCGTGCCGGACCATGAAGACCACTTGCGCCGCCTTTATTAAACGTCGGGAAATGGCTTCGATTTTTTTGTATAAAAGTACTAATTTTTCACTCAGTACTAATTTTACAGCTGATGTGCCGTTCACCATCATACTATTTTTACCAAGGTGTGCATAGTGTGCATGCACACCGTAGGTACCGGGTAGTCTGTTAGTATCCGTGATATATTTTGAACGAAGCACCCTATTGGGCTCGAAGCAGCACCAATAGACGCAGATTACCTTGTTGATAAACACGTACAAAATATGCTGTTCCAACGTTTATGTTTTCGATTTAGTTAACTAGTATGCTTCACGGGTGTATCGGGGTGTCCGGGCCCCTGATTTGGTTCCCTGCTGATGGCAATTTGTATTTTCCCCATTGAAGCTGGAAATATGTCTTGAAAATAATGACTGATTAACCTTTCTTGAGACATCCCCAGTACTGTTAGTAAGTTGCAAATTTCCCCAATAGATGACAGACCCGAAGGACACACATGGGCCGACGTATCAAGTATTCATGTGCTAATTCGAGTCTGGTGGGTGTTTTCAAGGGGTTTTCAGCACGCTCCGCTATAACTTCCGCCACGATAGACACTATAGCAGACGATACACCACATTGGTGACGCTCCTGGCGGCGCGGGGAGTCTGCTGCGGTACTGGCGGGGATGGCGTTCGGCCTCTGCCCCGGCTTGACCGGGCCGTGAGATTCAGCAGCTGGGGGGGGGCTGCCAGCGCCGCGCCTGTCCCTCACGGGTCCCGCCCTAGTGCGGCCCCCGCAGGCTGGGGCCTTGCGCTGCGGCCTGACAGGACCGCAGTCAGCCGCCGGCCCGCACACCCACCTCACACGTGACGTCACCCACCGGACGTGGTGTGTCACGTGACGTGGCGTGGTGTCACGTGACGCGGCTGCGGGTCACGTGACCGCGCCGCTGACAGTTGTCGAGTCGTGACGGCGACACTTGCCGAACGGACCCATAGGCACACACCGTCTGAGCGAGGCGAAGCACACGCACACCACTCTCAGAGGGCTGGGATCTCTTCCCAGGTTCGCGGAGCACGTGCGCTCCACCCCGACAATGCCCTGGGGCTTACGCTCTTGCAGCAACTGCGGCTCCGTCATGGTGATGAGATCGGCCGCATATGCCGGACCCGGCAATTAAATTGTGCGCCAGCTTAACCATCGTTGCTTTTCCCGCCATCACCGCAATGTTGGCGAGGCCGTGCGCTCTGCCCTTGTGCCACTCACGCGCGGCCTGCGCACCTTCTGGGAAAGCTGCGGATACCGCGTAGGTGGGGGGGGGGGGGTCAGTGGCGATCCGCGGACCAGCGGTTAGGCTGACTCGGCGCCCACCGAGTCAGTGCTGCAGCATGGTTGGTCATGTTTTAAATAAGGAGAGAGGAAACAGACGGACTATATATCGCGCAACTATTCAGCTGAGGCAAGTAAGGGACACTAGAATCTGAAAACTCAGAATGCATTAATGTAATTCCCCACTACCTGTACAGTGTGACCTGGTGAGGAGGGTGGAACCGTCGGCGCCTGTGCAGTGTGACCGGGGGAGAGGGGTGGACGCTTGAGGTGGCAAATGCTGACAATTGAGGAGACCGAAGACCGTGACACATCAGACCGTCCGGTCTGATGTGACCGATCAGATGTGACCAAGTGTCGGCTGGAGCCCGATCAGATGTGACCAGGTCCGGCTGGAGCCCGATCAGATGTGACCAGGTCCGGCTGGAGCCCGATCAGATGTGACCAGGTCCGGCTGGAGCCCGATCAGATGTGACCAGGTCCGGCTGGAGCCCGATCAGATGTGATCAGGTCCGGCTGGAGCCCGATCAGATGTGACCACGTTCGGCTGGAGCCCGATCAGATGTGGCCAGATCCGGCTGGAGCCCGATCAAAATAAACTGTAGCTCGGTCAAAAGTGCAGCTAAAAAACATTTTGTTGCCGTATAAAATACTGTCATTGGTTGGATGACTGTACACAGCCCGCGGCGTGTGACCACGGCATGTGTGATGAAGGTATACGCCTCGCATAATCTCACCGTCGTCCATAGGTTTCACATGTCAGGTAGCGGGTTTTTTTTGCGCCGAAACGAAGACGATTTGAGAGTATGGTGTGGGTCTGATTTGAGCGCCACCGTTCACCAGCGGCTGCACCTGGTCGCGCCGACACGGAGCCCACGTCGCTGTCGCGCCTCGCGTGTCAAGCCGTGACAGATTGAGCAGGTTTCAACAGCTGCCTTTCACATGCCACTCGATGCCCCAATGTGACAGGGTGTGTTGTGCGGAAAATCGTCCTTTTTGCTTTTTGCACAGCCAGCTCTGAGGCACGGAAGCCGCCAACACAGAAATCGTGCTGCATTACGTTGGACTCATGTAGCGCCATGTTTGCCCGGCAGACCACGAAATCCGACGGCTGATCGGGGGCTGATCGGGGGCTGATCGGTGGCTGATCGCAATGGCACCGCCGGTCGCATGTCGCGATCGTAAAATTGGTGCGACTTCGCACGGTGATTAGTTCATGATCGGGCACGGTTCGACACCAGGAATGACGCAGCCGGGTGCTAGCGATTCTTCAGTCAGCACGTCCCTACTCCGACACGTGCGTTTCTTAAAACTGGCTACTCCAACATCTCTGAGAGAAGGCAATTCCCCAGGTCCGCAGCGAACACGCACGCGTAGCTGAGCGGCATGCGTTGAACTTTGGGCTGTGTGACGTGAAACGCACATCCTGACGCGGTGGCCACGTCGGTTGTGGTTCAGTTATGGTGTTTACTATTGCTTGGGTTCTGCAATGGTAATACTCTTTATTCTAAGGGTCTGGGTGCTCTAGATGCGGTGCGTCCGCATAAACGACGTACGAGTTCTCAAATTCAGTTTACAGGTTTGTTTAAAGTGAGTTTGTGTAGATTTCATGTGGATCATTGATGCCGAGCATCACAGATGATGCGATGTATTCTGCGATGCGATGTTCATGGTTTGGTGACTTAAATTTTGTTGATTTGAATAGCGTCATATTTCCTAAACGCTCTTTTCCTAGCTGCAGTTGCCTGGGTTACTTGTGGACAACACCAAGGCCCTGGAGTTCTTTTGCGAATGCTTGGAGGCGGAATTGCCGTAGATGCTGCTACTAAGATTGTGTTGGTGATTAAGTTAATGCTCTGAACATGAGAAATGTCTGGATTGCATTGCATATGTGAAAGCTGTGACTCATCTTGCTAGGCACAACCTTTTAAGGGATGCCGATCATGGATTTCGATCTGGCATCTTGCTTTTTTAACCAACTGAAGTTCATGGAGTATGCGACGAGGGAAGTTGGAAATGGGAAGTTGGAAATCACAGCAAGGTGGACAGCTTTTGATAAAGTTTCACACAGGTGTCCAATTTACCAACTGCAGCAGTATGGAATTGATGGGAATGTGGTAGGTTGGATTCAAGGGTTAAGTGGAAGAGTAGGGTAGTATTAATATGCAAACAATGGGTAGCATTCAATGGATAGTAAATCTGAATTAAAAGTTTGTTCTAAGTGCAGTGCCACAGGGCTTAGTTCTATGACCCCTTCTCTTTATCATCTTTGGGAGCAACATTGAGGTAGAGCTGAATAATAGGGTGTTTAAAGTTGCTGACGACATGAAGCTGGTAGTAGCGGCTAAAACTAGTGGTGAATCTAGCAATATTCAAGACGATTCGAGGACCTATAAAGTTGGGCCGATAAATGGTAGATGTCTTTGAACTATGGTAAGTGCTGCATGTTATGCATCTGGGGACTGGAGTTGAAACATTTTGATGTGCAATTTGACGTAGGAAATTGGATGTCATTGAAAACCAAAGAGACTTACGGGTGTAAGCTTGAAATGACACGAAACAAAAAAAACGTCGGCTGCATACGGACGGCCGGTGACCTTGAAGAGTTCACGGCGACCCGTCGCGGTCACAGGCCGCCGGGGATGTCCGCCGGCTGGCAGGAGCCGGTCGGGTCACGTGGGTGTCGGTCGGCGCCGGACGCCCAGCGCTGGTCCGTCACGTGCTGAGGTCGAGCGGGGCTGCTCCGCGGCGGAGAGGCTGCCGGGCCCGTCAGAAGCGAGTGGTCGGCGGTCTTGGCGTCGCCGGTGGTTTGAGTTTGGCGAGTTGCGCCGATTGGTTGTTGGTCTTACGACACGTCGACCGTTGAATCATGCAGCGTCGCCAATCTCTCACGCCGATTGGTCGCGGGCGAAGAGTAGCGACAGGTGAGACTCGAACCCACAACCTTTCGATTGTGAGACGAGCATCTCACCCCTAGACTGCTCGTCCCCTTGGCGAGTTGTGGTCGGGCGGGTGTAACGTCGGTTTGTGTCCAAGTGGCAGTGGTGGTTACTCGATGGGGGGGAGTAGTACTAGCCACCTACGCGTAGGCTTCGACACAAGGGCAGTTGCCTGGACGGTCTGTCGGGCCTGTCGGGCTTGGGAGACCTCGGCCATGGCCTCGAAGGCCAAAGCCTCCTCTTCCGTGTACAAAGCCGGACAGAGGGGCGATGCAGTCAGGTGGTCGGTGGTGTGACAGTTAAGGCAGTGAGCTGGCTCAGAGCAGGTAGAGTCTGGATGGGATGCCTCGCCGCTCATTGGTGTCGTGCTGGTTGGTGGCATGTTCTACTACCATGGCCGAAGTGCTGGTACTTAAAACAGCGGAGAGGGGGACGGGATAGCCGAGTGGTTAAGGTGCTGGGCTCTGGGTACCAAAGGTACCGGGTTCGACACCAGCGCCGCTCAGGACACTTCCCAATCCAGCGGCTCACCGGTAAAACGGTTTGGGCGGCGCCATTAGCAGTGAATGTGCAGAAAGTGCGTCGTGGACCACCCAATAAACAAACAAACAGCGGAGAGGATTTGGGATGAAAACACGGACTTGGTAGCGTAGGCAGCTGGCGCGGAAGATGTTGGGTGGAGTGGTAAAGTTGAAGGTAGGAACTAGGAGACTCCTTTTCTGGCCGTTTTTATTGGAGGTGCTGCGGGGGGCGTGGACCACCCCTCCGGCCTGGACTCCGCTTGAACATCTGCTTCAGATGTTGAGTGGAGCTCCGGTGCGAAGATGTCTGGCGGTTTTGCGGTTGGAGAGAAGGGTGTTTAAAACCACAAAATGTGGGAATGCGGAGGATGGATTTGTATGCACTTTGGTTGCGTTTTGACGGTGAGGGTTCCGTTGGTATGGGCTTCATTGTCCGGATTAGCCAAGGATAAAATAACGAGAAGTTGTTCAGTTGGCCAAACACTTTGACACGACAACAGAGGACATTTTCCTCGACTGACTTGACGACTATGTAAGAGGTAGGTTCGGGGTATTGGGCTGGTTTAGAATGGGAGGGTGTGGTCTGGCTCGAGCGTGGGTCAACGACATGGAGAGTGATGGTCTGGTCCTGTAGGGCATCCTGGTGCGTGGACCCCTGCTCTCGGAACGAGCAGGGGTCGGCGAGGAGCGAAGCGCTTCCTTGGCGTCCTCAAAAGGAACAGGTCGGCTTGGATCATCAACGGCGGTATCCAGGGATGGAGCAACAGGGCCAAAGTTTGGGGTCGAACGATGGTATTCAGGTATGGTCAATGGTGGAAATTGCGAGTCGGATTCCGGTGGCGAATTATTCTTGCGTTTCTTTCTCCGTCGAACGGAAAAAAATAGCCCTGCCCAGCAAGACCTACCAAATCACGAATATCTCACAGACACTCAGGGAACAAAAGTGCGACGACGAAAAGCACGTGGAGTGGCGGGTGTCGCCCCACTCGAAGCGAAACGTGACAAGAAGAAGAGACGACCGGGGTCACGCCGTTTGTAAGTGAACATGAATATTCGGTAAATGTTCGATCATCAGCGAAATGTGCCGCCGAGCGCAGTGAACAGTGAGCTTCGTACGACATGCGGTGCGTGGGTTAGCAGCTGTGGCTGACTGTTCACCTGGTTCACTGCGTTCACTGCGTTCACTGCTCAGTCCGGCGTTAGGGGCGGAGAAGCTGTCACACGGCGTCCGGCAGCCGCGTGGCAGTCAGACTGCCGCAGTCTGACTGCCGCAACCATACTGCCGCAGCCAGACTGCCCCAGCCAGACTGCCGCTGTCAGACTGCCGCTGTCAGACTGCCCCAGCCAGACTGCCGTTGTCAGAGTGCCGCAGACATACTGTCCCAGCCAGACTGCCGCAGCCAGACTGCCGCAGCCAGACTGCCGCAGCCAGACTGCTGCAGCCAGACTGCCGCAGCCAGACTGCCGCAGCCAGACTGCCGCAGCCAACTGCCCAGCCAGACTGCCCAGCCAGACTGCCCGCCAGACTGCCGCGCCAGACTGCCGCAGCCAGACTGCCGCAGCCAGACTGCCGCAACCATACTGCCGCAGCCAGACTGCCCCAGCCAGACTGCCGCTGTCAGACTGCCGCTGTCAGACTGCCCCAGCCAGACTGCCGCAGTCAGACTGCCGCAGCCAGACTGCCGCAGCCAGACTGCCGCAGCCAGACTGCCGCAGCCAGACTGCCGCAGCCAGACTGCCGCAGCCAGACTGCCGCAGCCAGACTGCCGCAGCCAGACTACCGCAGCCAGACTGCCGCAGCCAGTCCGCCACTGGGCAGTCGTGACACGTGTCTCCCCCACACTGGTGTAATTCACTCGGCAGCGCCAACACGCGCAGCCAAATGAACTTCGCCGCTGGGGCGCATGGCTCGTCGTCTGTAGACCATAGAGGTCATTGTCCCGAGTCCGGGCGCGAGCTGAACGGCACTAGTGACGCAGCCGTAAAGCCTGTTTCAATGCGATTGCCGGGTCCGGACAAAGTTGGCGCTGCGCTTGCTGGTGCGTCGCCGCTTTCAGGTTCTTGTGGCATCAGATTGGTGGAGATGTTTCCCCTCTGAGCGTGTCGTCCTTGCATCCTGGTTGCCACTGCGTGATAGCTATGCTGCCAGCATAACTGTGGCGTAAACAGCACGGATACCCAGGTTGGATAGGGCGTAGAATGGCACGGAGGTTGAACGAGACATGAGTTACCCAAGACACGGATGTGTTGTGTCGGATACCCGGTATGTATCGTGACTATGATAATAGTGCCACACTGTATTGTCATAGAGTTTTTTTTCTTCAATATCCCCAAATATAGCCGAAGAGGATACACAAACACCCTGGACATCTGCAACTAAGCCTGTCAAGGCTTAGACTAAATGGTGGAACGATTTTCAATGACTATGCAATTTGTCGTGGCCGAAGTATTTGGACCTCTTGTATCCATTAGCAAAACACTTCCGACCCAGGTGGTTGGGGACGAGTAGCCTAGGGGCAAGTTGCTCGTCTCAGAACCGAAAGGTTGTGGGTTCGAGTCTCACCTGTCGCTACTCTTCGCCCGCGACCAATCGGCGTGAGAGATTGGCGACGCTACATGACTCAACGGTCGATGTGTCGTAAAACCAATAATTGACATCAACGTCAACCCAGGTGGTTGCAGTATCGTCTAATCCACATAATTATGTCAACAAATTCACGGCTGGCTCGTGGTGACTTTCGAAGCTGCAGCGACTGCGACCGCTGCCGAGGCCGACGGGACCCAATCCTGCACGTCTGTTGGCACTGCCACTCAGTTGGCCGATTGTGTGCGGACGCCCGGGGCTGAAGGCAGCTGTTGCTAGATTGGGCGACTCCCGCACCAGAGCCGACCAGTTCCAGTTGGCTGGACACACAGCCGGCGATCCAGGAACTTCGGAGCTGTTCTCTGTTTTGAAGCAGTTGCATTTCATGCACTAAACGTGCATGCACTAAGCGGTGCAAAACGGTGCAAAAAAGCACCGCAAAATCATCTGGTCGGGAAGAGCGTCACGGGAACAAATGGACGGATGTGGTCCAAAAGCCAAAAAGAAATAAGGAGCGCCCTCCATAAGAGGGAATCACGAAGCACCATGGAAACAGCGCAGATACGAGGGGTTAGGGAGAGGGGGAGAGGGCAGCTCTGTTTCAAATATGCATGACGCGAGGCCGCCGTGATTTTACGCGCGTCTTTTGTGCTATTCGGGGAGGTAGACAAGAAATGGGGAGCGTCTTTGGGGCGCGTGCGAGGGGGAATTGGGTGCTGGGTGCGCGGGTTCCCTGTATGTCATTTATAGTCCAGATGCATTGGTATCCAGGTGTACTGCTGTAATAACTGTACGCAATGTTTTGTTGTGATAGTTGCAACATTTTTTTATCAGTAACTAAATCAAAACATCAGAAGACCGACCCAGGGTCGAACCACATCCGGCCCAGGATTCCGTCTGCTTTGGAGCCATCTTTTCAGGCTCAGGGCACTCTCTGTCAAGCTGGATGACACTGTTCACCAGCGTGGGCCCCTTCATCGTCCCTTGTACGTCTTGGGCAGCCTCCTTCGACACAGGGGTCCTTCATACCGGCTGTGGGCCCTCTCCGACAGTACGTGGTCATCTCACGACTAGGGGGTTCGCTCTGTCGGCTCATGGGCCCTCCTTAGCAACCCGGGACATTTTCCTTCAGGCCGACGCCTCTTTTCAAAAGCCTGAGATCTGTCCACCAGAACAAGGGCCCTTCATATTGGCTCGAAGCCCTTTAAGTCAGTTTGGCGGCTCTTTCAACGATCCTAGGTCTCTTCCGTCGACCTAGAAGCCATTCACGTCGGCCCAACCCAGCGCCCTCAACATCTGCTCGTGGGCACTCACCATTGCATCGAGACTCTCTTCATCGGCCCAGGACCGTCTCCGTCAGCCTGACCCCCGTCTCCGGTCCAAGGGCCCTTCACTTCGGCCCAGGGACCCTTGTGTGTCGTTCAGGGCGATCGCCCAGCTAGTCCCCTCGGACCTGCCAGAAGGCGGCTGCCCCCTTCTCCTTGGCTACAATACTGATCAAGACTCGCATCGATACTCCATCCTGAGTTCTAGATAAATTATCTACCCCATTGTGTTGCCATAGGCAGTCTGTTCAACATCGCTCGCTTGAAGGTTGATTCGCAATCCACAGCCTGGTATGCTTGTTACTGGCATAATTCCCATTGATAAGCCCGAACTAAGACACCTACCAACACCACTCTGACCCATTCACCCCGATTCATATTCCCCAACTGCACAACTTGTAATTCAAACACAAGATTATCGAACCTAATTTATTGACCCACCTACTTCTGGAGAAGCCATTCACGCCCATTGTTTTGTCATGGCCAATCTCATCAACATCACATTTCTTCAGGAAGATACCGAATCCATATCCACATGCACCTTTTACTAGCGTAATTCTCCATTTATCAGCAAGACCTAAGACAGCTATAAATATCAACCCACACTATCCACCCAAATTTGTCTGTCATGCGGATGAATTTCAATTCATCCGATATCAATCATGCGGAATAACGTAGGATTCAAATATCAGATTATTGGACACATGCAACTTAGCCACACCAGATTGTAGTTAAGTACATCGGTTGCGGCGCGATGATTCACTGTAAGTTATATATCCACTATACCATAACTATAAAGCCATTAAGATTTGCATGTATAGCGACACAACACACTCAGCCTTTCCAAGTGCAATAGCGGGTGTGACTGAGCCAATTTCTCATCAAGAATCACAGTGGTATGCTCCAGTGGAATGTAATTCTGATCGCTGGTGTGCGTTACAAATACGATTACGAAAAGGCATTTGATTAACCCTATATGACTTACGTCACAAAATGTCACCAAACGTGCAATTTTCCGCACCATTAACCCGTCCCGTCTCGTGGGGTCTTCAACCGCCCCCTCAGGTTTTTTCGCGGATAGCGGACGAACAGCGCGCGGCAGCGCGCCCAAATTTGGCATACCTTTTCCCACATCAATTTGACATGCTGATTAAAAAAATTTACGTCAGGTCATCTAGGGTCAACGAGTTAGTCAAGGTCAAGTGAGGTTACCTCCAAAAAAGGTCAACCAGTCTTCACGCTTTAACGGATACAGATATTTTAATGAAACTTTCAGCGTTTGCTTATCTTTACGGATGCAACAAAACGTACCAGTGGGATTTTTCTTCTTTTTTCGTTTTTGACTACATATAAATTTTGCGTATTTGCCAAATTGCAGTTCAAATACAGGATTCTGGCTAAAGCAAGCATTTTTTTATTAGAGCTAGTTGACTTCCAACGTTTCTCGGTCTGCTCTACCCATTGGAAAATTAAAATTAAAGAAAACTTGAAAACTCAATTTCGAAACTTTAAAAAAAAAATTAGGGGTCGATTTTGCTGCCCGTTTCTCATTCGAAATATTTTTTTTTATATATCCCCAAAATGAACCCTACAGAGCCAAAAACATAACGTAAGTCGTGAAAAGTCGTGAAAATCTAGCCTCCCTGGTGACGTCACTTTTGGGGAAATTGTTTTGGGGTTGGACCAGGACCGTACTCGTAGAGGGCTTTCCGATGACACCTCTTTCGTTTCCGTGCGATGCTTGGTTTGGATTTTAGAGGGGAGTCTTCAACCTCCCCCGCCCCCCGAGACGGGGTAGAAGGATTTGACCGGAAAGACGGCGCGGGTTAATATGATCTCTTTATTGGCCTCAAAGAAACCTGAACCTCCAATGTTCCTTTAAAGGATTTCGGAACAGTGCCGAAACGTGCTGCCACCGAATTGTCGACCGAATTGTCGACGTGTAGCCTTGGTCGCCAGTTTTTGGAAGACAATAGCAAAATATAAAATAGCTGGCGTTTTGGGAAATCGTCTTTTGTTTGACACGAATGGCCCACAACTTAACTTTGGCAATACAACTTAATTTATTTTTCATGAGCCTCATTGCGCCACTACTATCTATTCTAGCAATATTTGTATGAACACCCCTTGTTTCTTTATCGTTCCAAATGCAATTAACATCCTGAGCTTTTGTACCATAATTGGTTCATCTCAAATTCACGATGTTCTATATTCCGCTAGCCAACCGCACGCACACCGCTGGAACTCCCTGGTACCACTGGAACTTACCGCTAGTGCAACGGATAACCCGGGCGGATGCTGCGCCGATCAGATCCAAGGCCGACGATGTCGTCAGCTCGTGGGAATGTAGTGATGCATGCTCGCGTGGCGGCGACGTGGTAGCCGAAGAAATACAGGGACTGCGCTGTTGCCACTCGACCACGGCGGCGGCTGTTCGGCGAGCTCCGGGCTTATGGCTCAACTTTACCCGTTTACGAGACCCAGCGGGAGAGCAGAGTTAGTTGCAAACCCGGCGGAGATATCTTTGGACAATTTCAGGCATTGTTACGCCACGGTTGTTATCCATTTGGCTCAACTGTACTATCTCGTGGTTGGCCATTGGCGTCATGGCGTATCCGACTGTTTTGGGAGCCACATTGTGCTCCCGCCAAGTGTTGAGAAGCCAATTGTTGACCCGCATCTGCCGTTGGTAGCAATTCAACCAAAGTATCAGCCATGTGAGTCCATGGCTTGCTGACAGTAGCGGACTGCGAATGTCCACACAAGAGCGCGACCTCTCGCGCGCAGCCTACGCTTTCGACCCAGAAGCTGAAGCACGTGATACCTGTCGCATGTGTCGAAACCGGACGAAACGTGTGTAAGCTCACTCTCGCCCCGGGTCCTTTGCGACATCTTTCCGACACTCGTCGGCAATCGTGGAACGGCGTTCAGCGATTTCCTGCATCGTCAGGCAAAAAGTTGTGTCCCAATACCACACCGTGATGACACTAGTCGCTGAGCTGACCTCAGCACGCCCCAATACCACACCGTGATGAAACTAGTCGCTGAGTGACCTCAGCACGCACGCCCTAGACTCCGCAGCGTGACATTGACGTCACGACTAGTCCTGCAGCTGACCTCAGCACGCACGCCTCGTGGCTGTAGACTCTCCGCTGAGCGCGACATGTGACGTCAGCGGGGCCGACTACGCGTCCTGCTGAGCTGACCTCAGCACGCACGCCTCGTGGCTGTAGACTCTCCGCTGAGCGCGACATGTGACGTCAGCGGGGCCGACTACGCGTCCCCTCTCTGCGGGGGAGAGGACGCCCCTCGCCCGGCGTCCTCTCTGTGCGGGGAAGAGGACGCCCCTCGCACGGCGTCCTCTGTGTTGTGGAGGAGAGGACGCCCCTCGCCCGGCGTCCTCTCTGTGCTGGGAGGAGAGGACACCCCTCGCCCGGCGTCCTCTCTGTGAGGAAAGGACGCCCCTCGCACGGGGTCCCCTCTGTGTGGGGAAGAGGACATCCCTCGCCCGGCGTCCTCTCTGTGTTGCGGAGGAGAGGACACCCCTCGCCCGGCGTCCTCTCTGTGCGGGCAGAGGACACCCCTCGCCCGGCGTCCTCGCGAGGAGAGGACACCCCCCTCCTGGCGCCTTCGCGAGGAAAGGACGCCCCTGGCCCGGGGTCCTCTCTGTGCGGTGGAGAGGACGCCCCTCGCACGGCGTCCTCTCTGTGTGGGGGAGAGGACACCCCTCGCCCGGCGTCCTCTCTGTGTTGTGGAGGAGAGGACACCCATCGCCAGACGTCCTCTCTGTGCGGGGACAGGACACCCGTCGCCCGGGGTCCTCTCTGTGTGGAGGAGAGGACGCCCCTGGCCCGGCGTCCCCGCTGCGTGGTTAGTGGCACTTTTCGCGTGCAGTCGGCGACACCGGCAGAGCTATCTGATGCCATGCATCGTTTGTTCAGCTCTGGCGCCACGGGTGAAGATGGCGTCACGGTCGCTATGATGCATATGGCCTTCCCGGTCATCGGGCCTCACCTGCTGAAGGCTGCGGACGAGTCACCGGTGACAGGTGTGTCACTTACCGGCTGGAAGATGGCCAATGTCGTGCCGCTTCACGAGCCCGGCGGTACCCTTGACCCCAATTATTCCACCGTTGTCCAGCTTGGAAACTGTTGCTAGGGTGACTGAACGGGCAGCGTGGGACCAGCGTATGGCCTACTTTGGTCAACACAGCGTTAAAAGTCGGTGAGCAGCACGGCTTCAGACCCAGACACTCCACTGCGAGCGGCGACATCTGACATCATCGGCCAGCTGGCGGATACAGTGGATAGGGAGGGTCTGATGTCATGCTACCACTGTGGACACCTCACCTTCGATTCTTTCAAGCATTATCGGCTTACTGAACATCGTGTCTGGTACGACACAGTTTCACATTGATTCGAACACTTGCTAGGCGGCTGCTTGTATTATTTACTAACAAGTTTGCACCTAATGTCACTAGTTGCAAGTTTGTGAATGTTAATGACACTCAATTGTACCCCACCCGGTTACCTTTTCGCCAAAAAATACAGGTAGAAACGACCCCTGACATTGCTGGCATATGCCTTGCGTACCACACTTCGAAGATTAACACTGATAAGACTGACGACTTCTCTGTCGATCTTAGCGCCACCCACATCCACCCGTCACCGTCTCTCAAGCTGTCGGGCCTGGTTGTGGACTGCGTGGGTAGCACACTCACGTGGGCGGCACACGGCGGCGGGCCGCCGCCGCACTGCGCTTCCTGGTCTGTCCAAGTGTTCGCCTCTTTGTTATCGTTTATTGGGTGGTTCACGACACACTTTATGCACATTCACGGCTAATGGCGCCGCCCACACTGTTTCGCCGGTGGGCCGCGGGATTGGGAAATGTCCTTAGTGGCGCTAGCGTCGAACCCGTGACCTTTGGTACCCATAGCCCGACACCTTAACCACTCGGCCATCGCTGCCCCAAAATGTTCCCCTCTGCTCCCAGCGGAAATATATAAAGCGATTGATGGAATTACTTCTATTCACACATAGCGGCATTGTCAAACGATGTGCGATGGGTGTGGGGTCGCATAACGGCACTGAATTAAAACAAAGTATTAAATCGTTGCGCTCGCATCGCATGGTGCCGAACCCAACCGGTTGGTGTCACCGCTTCCGTGACCTTAAATGGCCGACTGCTGACGGCCCGGTACCGGAACGCGACCTGTCTGTGGTGTGTACCGCCACCTGTCTGTGGCGTACCGCAGTCCGCACCATCGGCGCGCTCCCCACACCGTCAGTGGCGGGGTGGTTCGCAGGAGCGACGCGGCCGCTCGGGACTCGCGTGGTGGCCGCGCCGGTCTTCTGCAGCCGCCGGCAGTGCGCTCGGAGCTGGCCAGACGGTCTGTCGGCCGCCGATCTGCGACCGTTCGGAACCCGGCTCCAGCTGATGTAAAGGAGTCAGTGAGTGTCGGCGACCGTTTGAGGAGAGTGGGACGATGAAGCTGGGGCCTCTGAGTCAGTGTCGGTCCACTGTCCAAGGGGAGTGGGCCGATGAAGCTGGGGCCTCTGAGTCAGTGTCGGTCACTGTCCAGGGGAGTGGGACGATGAAGCTGGGGCCTCTGAGTCAGTGTCGGCCACTGTCCAGAGGGAGTGGGACGATGGAGCCGGGGCCTCTGAGTCAGTGTCGGCCACTGCCCAGGGGAGTGGGACGATGAAGCTGGGGCCTCTGAGTCAGTGTCGGTCACTGTCCAGGGGAGTGGGACGATGAGAGCCGGGGAGCCTCTGAGTCAGTGTCGGTCACTGTCCAAGGGGAGTGGGACGATGAAGCTGGGGCCTCTGAGTCAGTGTCGGTCACTGTCCAGGGGGAAGCGGGCAGTATGGAGCCGGGGCCTCTGAGTCAGTGTCGGTCACTGTCCAGGGAGTGGGACGATGAAGCTGGGGCCTCTGAGTCAGTGTCGGTCACTGTCCAGGGGGAGTGGGACGATGAAGCTGGGGCCTCTGAGTCAGTGTCGGTCACTGTCCAGGGGGAGTGGGACGATGGAGCTGGGGCCTCTGAGTCAGTGTCGGTCACTGTCCAAGGGGAGTGGGCCGATGAAGCTGGGGTCTCTGAGTCAGTGTCGGTCACTGTCCACGGGGAGTGGGACGATGAAGCTGGGGCCTCTGAGTCAGTGTCGGTCACTGTCCAAGGGGAGTGGGACGATGAAGCTGGGGCCTCTGAGTCAGTGTCGGTCACTGTCCACGGGGAGTGGGACGATGAAGCTGGGGCCTCTGAGTCAGTGTCGGCCACTGCCCAGGGGAGTGGGACGATGAAGCTGGGGCCTCTGAGTCAGTGTCGGTCACTGCCCAGGGAGTGGGACGATGAACCGGGCTCTGAGTCAGTGTCGGCCACTGCAGGGAGTGGGACGATGAAGCTGGGGCCTCTGAGTCAGTGTCGGTCACTGTCCACGGGGAGTGGGACGATGAAGCTGGGGCCTCTGAGTCAGTGTCGGCCACTGCCCAGGGGGAGTGGGACGATGAAGCTGGGGCCTCTGAGTCAGTGTCGGTCACTGCAGAAAGCTGGGCTCTGAGTCATTCGGCACTGCCCAGGGGAGTGGGACGATGAAGCTGGGGCCTGTGAGTCAGTGTCGGCACTGCCAGGGGAGTGGGACGATGAAGCTGGGGCTCGGCATGCCAGGGAGTGGGCGCTCTGAGTCAGTGTCGGTCACTGTCCAGGGGAGTGGGACGATGAAGCTGGGGCCTCTGAGTCAGTGTCGGCCACTGCCCAGGGAAGTGGGACGATGAAGCTGGGGCCTCTGAGTCAGTGTCGGCCACTGTCCCACGGGGAGTGGGACGATGAAGCTGGGGCCTCTGAGTCAGTGTCGGCCACTGCCAGGGGGAGTGGGACGATGAAGCTGGGGCCTCTGAGTCAGTGTCGGCCACTGTCCAGGGAGTGGGACGATGAAGCTGGGGCCTCTGAGTCAGTGTCGGTCACTGTCCACGGGGTGGGACGATGAAGCTGGGGCCTCTGAGTCAGTGTCGGCCACTGTCCACGGGGAGTGGGCCGATGAAGCTGGGGTCTCTGAGTCAGTGTCGGTCACTGTCCACGGGGAGTGGGACGATGCGGTTGGGGAACCGGAGTCAACATTAACTTTCATTGATATTATGCTACCCGTGGTTGCACTTCTATTTTACCACCCGACTCAATGAATATCTATTTACCTGGACGCCTGCGACGCTGACATAGTCTGAAAAGCCATCAAATAGCGAGTGCACGAAGTATACGAAATGATGGTCATGCTTATACCAACCTCTTTAAAATAGGAACACCCAATATCCAGGAGTTTTTTTTTAATTATACCCACTAAAAAATTAAAAACTTGTCATTTATTTTACAAAAGTACGTCCTATAACGTGTGCTTGGACCTCTGACTTGGATATTCGACTATGACTTATACATTTTCCAATCCTTTCACATTCTCCTATGACTCACCTTTTCAGCACCGCCTCAGTTAAAATTACACGGCGGAGACGTTGCGTGCGCGTGCAGAAGTGTGTCTGGTGCTAACGAGGTAGCCGCTCGGCGCCGCAGTCAGTTGCTGGCCGAGCTGCGATGTCACCTTGCGTCCACCGGTCCGCTGCGCATCGGTCTTGAAATATCGCCCAGCCGACTTATGCCGGTCTGCCGGAGCGCGACTTTTATCCGCCCGTCTAGCGTCGTGTGGAGGCGCACTAATCTGGACAACCAGTTGGTGGGGGGGGCGGCGCGGCGGCCATTGCACTGGTGGGGTGGGGCGGCAGGCGCGCTCTCCCTGCTGGTCCGGGCAGGGCTCATGCAGGCTGACCGGGCACGAGCCCAGGCGCACAGACCATTCGCAGGGCTCGTGCAGACTGACCGGGCACGAGCCCAGGCGGACAGATATTGAGGGACTCGGTCAGGCTCTCCGAGCAGAGCTCAGGCACGAGCGATGGGCATAGACGCAGGCGATGGGCATAAACGCAGATGATGAACATATATGCAGGTGATGAGCATAGACGCAGATGATGTGCATGAGTGAGTAGTTATATCTCCGAGGTGATGCAGTCCCTCCTCTAATAACTAACTTGCGTATTAAATATCCAACACGTCACCTGTGACCAGGTGATCTAGGGTACCACCTCTTTTTTCACCCAGCAACTGCAATGATCTTACGTGGACACGACAAAGTACAAAATATAATCGCGACTTTCCCAGCCAATAGCTGGAAGTAGCAACCCAGAATAGAAATTCCAAATTTCAGTGCAAATACGAGTAAAGTACATGTTCAAAGTAGTTCCTACCGAAATGAAGCATATCACTGACCAAAGATCAATTCCAAAGGAAAGCCGCTGAAAGCTGTAATCATGAATATTAGTAGCTGGTGTGTGACCGACCATGACAGTGTATGTTCGCCACTTAATATTCATGCACTTTACGTGGCTTCTCCTATCCTGGCACTGCGTGTATGGCAACAGAACCCAAATCTTCTGGAAAGTCAGATAGCAGATGCAGAACTTTTCTAAGATTCCTTTGGCGGGGGCAACTGGGTTTCTGCATGCTATTCTTTACATATGCATGTTTCAATTAATATTGTGCGCTTCTCATGCCCGTCATCTTGCATGCATCCAGGCGCGCACCCAGGATTTTTCCATGGGGCCCGGACCGAAAAGGGCACTTGACCGGCTCCAAAAGGGCACTTTGCGGCCCGGGGCACACTAGAAGGTTTGTTGACCGGGGTGGGGGTGGGGGCGTGAATTTTCCATGCCGCATAGGACAGGAAAGGGCACAGAGGAATGCCATTTTTAGGCCAAAAGGACAGTTTTGGGCCCAAAGGGCACCTTTGGCACAGGCGGGGCACATAAGGCAGGTGATTTTTGGGCTAAATTTAAGACATTCCGGCCAAGAGGGCACTTTGGTCTCATGGGGGCGCCGGGCCCCCTGTCCATGGAACTCTTGACACCACCCGGTCACCACCTTCGAGTTTTCGACCGCGATGGGAAATCCGTCCTGAGATAGTACACGTGCGGAGTGTAGTGTAACAATGCTTGTTCAAACCTAGCTCAGGTCAAATAGGACCACTTCCAAAAATGGACGCTGTTTCACCTGCTATGACGATGCCACTCGCTTTGGGATGATGTGAACAGTGACCGCCCGTATAACTTGCAAAGCCATGGCCGCCGCATGATCATGGAAGCCCGTGCGTAGTAAAGCTCAAATAGCCTAAACACAAAAACTCCAAAAAGATACTGATGCCCATTAATAAATGCTACATCCATAGTTCTGAAGAATCCATCGATCTCATTGTGCATATCATGAACAATCTCTTCAACATCGTATGCCCGATGGCCGGCTCTGAGAATTAACCACAAGTATGCCCGCTGCTAGCATAGTTTCGAATCCCAGGCATGAGATCCAGGAACCAAGGAGACCCGGGAGGCCAATCCTATCGGGGACTGCACAGTGTACGTTTACCAGCATCAATCCCACCGCATCCGGCCTCAGTTCGCATCCACCTACCGCACACTTAGAATGCAAATATCAGGTTGTTGAGTCTAAGTACTTAATCCACCACATTTGTGCAATGCATTCCATAGGGGACTTCCCATTACATCAGCAGGCAGCCTATTCCATTCACCAACCACCCATTCACTGAAAACCAGTCGACTTTTAGCTGCCGTACACTGACGAGTCTGCATTGATGACCCATATGCGATTCCCAGAATCGAAGAGCAATATTCAGAATGACATTGTCCAACCCTTGAGCTAATTTCAGCAACTCAATGATATCCCGCAAGTTTTGTACACTTGTGGGAGTGCATGGCCATTGTAATAAGCATGATATGATACAAGTTATCGATCGTCAAATATTTTTGGACGTGGTCCTGTTTGACCTGAGCTAGGTTTCAGCAAGCATTGCTACACTCCGCGCGAGTACTCTCTCTCTCAGGACGGATGTCCCATCGGCCACGTATCTGCCTGCAGTGCTCAGAGGTCATTGGATCCTGGCTGGATGCCAGTCCCACGGCATCATTGTTGTCGAGTTGGCGATCACGGAGAGGGGTAGAAGAAGAGACGAGGTCCATGCTTCAGAACAACTGGGAAAGACATGCTGATCGGCATCATGAAAGGTTACATGGAAGCATCTGAAAAGAAGCAGCACGACTAAAACAGAGAGTGACAAGAAACAAAAAGCATGCGTGACGAAATCACTGTAAAGTATGAACGCAAACACTGAAGATATTACAAGAGAAACAAAGCGACTAAATACAATTTCGCGGGGCGGGAAAATGACACAAGGCGGTACAGCGGCCAGCAGCTGATCTGTGGCGCCCCTTCCCTTCCCCACCGAGGTCGACCGCTTGATTAGCGATGAAATACTTCAGCTGTTGCAGCATCCCTTCGTCTCTGTTGCCTGGACTGGAGGACGATAGTTATAATGACGTGGATCAGCTACTGTGCTGAGCCACGGGTCACGTTTGTCTCGGCACTACTGGCTCTGTAATCGTGGCGCGAGGGAAAATGCACCGGGGGCATGTCGCCCCCCTGTCCCCATAGTAAGATGGTGTCTGCATCTTTAGCGATTCGCACTTTGTTACCGCTAAATATTGTGAAAAAGAACAATGAAATAAGCTGGCGCCCCTCTCACCAGGAAAATGGTTGATCCTGTGACGCTTGAGTGCACCCCTCCCCGCTGAACGACTTTTTTCCAGCCAAAGGCAGCCCCCTTGTGAGAAAAAGGCATCCCTTCCGTGTGACTGAGTGCGTCCCTCACCCCTCGCGCAACGACTTTTCAGCCGAATGCCGCCCCTCCAAGGAAATGGCGCGCTCCTCCAGAAGACTGCCGCCAGGGGAATTTCTGGATCCGCCCTGTCATAGTGTGGACTGGTGAGAGATGGACTTCCCCTGTTATCTTCGAAACCTGCCACCTGATGGTGGGGAAGCTGTGAGGAGCAATAAACGATGCTGAAATCCCGCAGAAGGCCTTTAATACGAGAGGTCCAATGACAAATATAATTCCAGAACAACTGAAACATCGCGTAATGCAGTCGACGTGTGTGGAGCGCCGGGATGCCGTCAGCGGCTGATTAGCAGCCGGAGACCGGACCGTTTCCACTATCTCGCTTTGTTCTCGCTAACAACAAAGAAGCCAATTCAACACTGATGTCAGTCAACTCACCATGATAGCATCTTTGACTTAGTTTTCCTACAAGTGGTGCAGTGAGGTGAGTGTTTCGGGTGAAAAGCCGAAACACGAATCCGAACATTGCGATGTGTAACTAGCTGACGGTGGTAGATGTCGGAGTTATATACGCATTGCACTATTATATAAATACACAGACACGTGCATACACAAATGCCCACACACACTCACACACACACACACACACACACACACACACACACACACAAAAAAAAAATATATATATATATATATATATATATATATATATATATATATATATATATATATATATATATATATATATATATATATATGTATATATATACAGTCATAAAACCAAATACTTTTCCTTATGAATTCATCCATCATATATGTAAAGAAACGCACAGGGTACCACAGAACATGGGCGTTATATTTTGTTGTGCGTATTTCTGACTTTTAGCTCCGTGGGAAAGAGGCGAGGGACGGAAGCGTACAATGTTGCTTCAGCAATACCAGAGCAAACACATGAGCAGATTAAATGCCGTCCAATGTCAGAACGGTCTTTGTATTTCGACATAGCAGTGACACGGTTAGGTGTCAATTTACAGTAAGAAGTTCGAGTCTTCCTCGAAATGCAAACCTCTACACATACGAAATGCAAACCTCGTATTCTGAATACAATTGCCATTTGTGAAAAACACACCTCTCGAATTTCTTCAAATATCGATTTTCGAATTATATGCTCGATTATGCCCCAGGATCATCGAAATATAGAGTGAGATCTCAACTTGAACAATGTGCAAAAATCCGCAAATTATACACGCGGGCGTGTGCGGGAGGCACGCGGGGGCGGGAGGGACGGGGGGGAGGAGGCCCGGGGACGGGAGGTGCGGGGACGGGAGGCCCGGGTGGCGGGAGGCGCGGGGGGCGGGAGGAACGGGGAGGGGGCGTGAGGCGCGTGGGTGGGAGGTGCGCCAGGGGCGCCCGGATGACGTCAGAGAGACGGTCTGCCATCCCCTTCAGCGGCTTTAGCTACTTGCGATACCGCAGGGGTCCGCACCACAAAGGTGCCCATGCGTCAAAGCGCTGGTGGATATGTTGATGGTGTGAATATGGCCATTGCCAACTTGATAGGGCACCACCATGGCCAGAACGTGCATGGCCAGAACAGCCACCTCAAGACCTTGACGTCCGTGCTTCCACTTGATGAGGCAACAATCGTGAAAAATTCTGAACGCTGTTAATTTTGGTTCCGGATGCCGTGCATGGCTATCACTGGGAGAACGAGCAGACGACTGTTCGCCCATTTGTCGTTTGTGCCCAGCTGCTGATGCTGCTACCGAATGTCACTGTGGCATCAGTGACATCAGTGACAGTGATATCAGTGACAGGACGCAACGTAGAGCAGACTCAGTATATCCACACCTTTCGGCTGCCGGAGCGATGAAAGGTTCAAGGAGCTTGCCATTTATCCAGGTCGAGAAACTCGACGAATTTGGCGCTCTACGAAAATTCGAGTGACATATAGTGGAAGATGTTCCCAGGTTGTGTGATTCAGAAGGCACTTTCTCAATTGCAAAATTAACGTCGGAGAGAATGTACGAGACAGCATAATATCATTCCATCGAGTTAAAGTGGGTCAAACAGGTTTGAACGCCCAATGTTTCATTGTACAAAGCTGAATTCAGACAGTTCCAGCTCTCTGGATCCCCTGCGGAATGTTAAGCAGCTAAACTTAAGGCGGCGAGTCTCTCCGAGGTGGGCCTCCTTGTCGCCCTGAGACCCGCGTCCAGCCGCCGCCGCACCGCGCGCGTCCGGCCATGGTTGCGGATTTTTGCACACTGTTCAAGTTAAGGTCCCGCTCTATCTATCAATGATAATACCAGAGTGAAATGGAGCGTATGATTTGACAATCAATGTTTAAAGAAAATCGCAAGGGTTGTTTTTCACAAATCGGAATTTTATCCAACATTTTGGTCAGAAATAGTCATGGAGATCTTTGAAAAGCATGCTGGTACGATTCTGTAAGCTATTTTATGTTATCACCCCATGCCAGTTTTAAATCTAGGAATTTTTTATCGTTCAAGAGATATAGGAGTTTTGAACATTCGGCGCGTGGTTCGAAGCAAGGTTTTCACGTCACATTGCAGGATATGCCGATGGTCGAATAAATCTACAAGTCTCAGAACTATGTTCGGGGCTTGGGTGACCCCATAAACAAAATATAAGGAAACAATCAGGGCGTGGTGGTGTTGATTCGTACCTCCACCGGTTGAGTTGGTATGGAATGAACCTTTTACCCATGCTAAATTTTGATCTAATTAATATTCCATGTCCTCATGTGGACGACATTTAGATCTCCAATCTTGTTTGCGTCTTTTAAAAGCCTGGCTTCGATGTTTTCCGTTGCATGCAAGACCTGCACATTTCCGCCGTGTTTATCGCATGCTTCCGAGGATTTGACCATTTATTTGGCCCTTGGAATTATTATCAGGAATGTATCGCAGTACTCAACTACCTTATTCATGGGTTTATATAAATGCATTGAACATGTGCACGTTCCAAGTAAAATATCTGTATACGTGGAACGTGATGTATGGTTATCTCATCCGTAAACAGCATATGCCAACATCTTTGGTTGTGAAGTTGTGCAAGTTAGGTGCTTGGTGCTTCATTCTTTTCCTGACGATTTGTTCCGGCGGTGATACACACAATAGCGCTAAAAGGCGTCAGTAATGCTGACATATGACCAAGGACCAAAGCATGACATTGGCCTGGGGAAGGGAGGTGCGGGGAGTCGGGGGAGGACATGAGGACAGCAGAATCACTAGCTCCGTCGCGAGGTCTGTCGAGGTGTGCCCGCCCGGTGCCATTGGCTTAAGGAAGGGAGGTGCGGGGAGTCGGGGGAGGACATGAGGGCAGCAGTATCATTAGCTCCGTCGCCAAGTCTGTCGAGGTGTGCCCGCCCGGTGCCATTGGCTTAAGGAAGGGAGGTGCGGGGAGTCGGGGGAGGACATGAGGGCAGCAGTATCATTAGCGCCGTCGCCAAGTCTGTCGAGGTGTGCCCGCCCGGTGCCATTGGCTTAAGGAAGGGAGGTGCGGGGAGTCGGGGGAGGACATGAGGGCAGCAGTATCATTAGCTCCGTCGCCAAGTCTGTCGAGGTGTGCCCGCCCGGTGCCATTGGCTTAAGGAAGGGAGGTGCGGGGGAGTCGGGGGGAGGACATGAGGGCAGCAGTATCATTAGCTCCGTCGCGAGGTCTGTCGAGGTGTGCCCGCCCGGTGCCATTGGCTTAAGGAAGGGAGGTGCGGGGAGTCGGGGGAGGACATGAGGGCAGCAGTATCATTAGCGCCGTCGCCAAGTCTGTCGAGGTGTGCCCGCCCGGTGCCATTGGCTTAAGGAAGGGAGGTGCGGGGGGGGAGGACATGAGGGCGCAATCATCATGCGCCCGTCGCCAAGTCTGTCGAGGTGTGCCCGCCCGGTGCCATTGGCTTAAGGAAGGGAGGTGCGGGGAGTCGGGGGAGGACATGAGGGCAGCAGAATCATTAGCTCCGTCGCCAAGTCTGTCGAGGTGTGCCCGCCCGGTGCCATTGGTGGCGCGGCCGCCATGCCTGCGCCACGCGGTATTGATCGCAATGCTGCCGGCAGCATCAGCGGCGGGGCCATACACGATCCAGCAACCGTCAGAGAGGGAGAGGGAGAGAGAGAGAGAGCGCGCGTTCACCCGGCCAGGCCTCATGGGCAGAGGGGCGAGCCGGCGCCGAGCCTGCGGAGAGAGGCGGCCACGTGCGAGATGCGGGCAGGGAGCGGGTGCCACGTCGCCAGCTACGGGGTCGGCGGCGCGAGTGATCATCAGATGAGTGGCAGGAGATGGTGGCGACGCTGGTTCTTGGATCGCTGGAAACAAGGATCACTCGTGGCCGGGCAGGTGAAGAGCGCTGTTGACGTTGCTAGACCTCTGTGGCGGCCAGGGGTCAGCCAGGGTCACTCAGCGGTCAGCGGTCAGCCAGGGTCAGTCAGCGGTCAGCGGTCAGCGGTCAGCGGTCAGCGGTCAGCGGTCAGCCAGGTCAGTCACGGTCAGCGGTCAGCGGTCAGCGGTCAGCGGTCAGCGGTCAGCGGTCAGCGGTCAGCGGTCAGCCAGGGTCAGTCAACGGTCAGCGGTCAGCGGTCAGCGGTCAGCGGTCAGCGGTCAGCGGTCAGCGGTCAGTCAGCGGTCAGCGGTCAGCGGTCAGCGGTCAGCGGTCAGCGGTCAGCGGTCAGCGGTCAGCGGTCAGCGGGCAGCGGTCGGCCAGGGTCAGTCAGACAGGTGACCGTCGCTGCTGGCGGTGCTCAGCGGCATTTGCTCGGCAGACCTGCGGGCAGGCGCAAATGGACACATTCACTAATTGGTCGCAACAATGATGAAACGAAACTATCTAGCTCACTGATATTTGTTGAGGGTGGCACCAAAGGAGTTGGGTAAACGAGGGGATGTGTCGCACAAACTTCGCGAACTTTACCATTGCGGTCCTGGAGACCGTGTGGAAAGAACGGACCTTACGACGACCACATGCTTCCCCATCCAAAATACGTGGCGCAACCATCGAGCGTGGTCCCAGTGAAAGTTTGGTGCTAGTTGCAGGATTGCGCGACGTAGTATTCCAAAGCATTTCGAAAGCTGTGCACCTGTCATCTTGATAATGTCCTGACGTGAACATTAGGCTTCTCCACTCGCTTTTGCAGTCCATTTATCCATATATAATGGTAGCCTCGACAAATTGTATAAATCGTTCCAAACGTGGGTTTTCCACTGTCTGGTATAAATGCCCTTGAACCCAAATACCTCACCAATGTGGGCTGACAAATTCCAATGAAGTCTGACCATGGCCCGAATATATTCCACACCTTGAAACCGGGACCGTCACACCGTACGCGGTTGCGGCGTCGAGCGTCGGTCGATGTTCAGTTGTCTGCAACTATGATGCACACCAACACTGCGATAGAGTGGACGGACGGCGTCACACCGCTGGCGGGCGGCTGTCAGGCGAATACATTATAGCTGCCCCGTATCAATACGAAAGCTGCGAGGCGCAGCTTTCTGCATCGGGCGGCCAGCACGTGGAGTAATAGGGTTGATGTTCAGGGGCGTATTTGATGGCATGTTTTACCATGTTATCTTTTTCCATCGACATTTTGCGTTATTTGGTGCTTTTCATAATTCGAGTTTCTCATTTATGATCGAACCATGTATTGACCCGAGTGCTGAAAAGTCACGACTATGGAGAACTCAGTATACGACTATGACTATGACTATGACTATGACTATGACTATGACTATGACTATGACTATGTCGTGTGGCTGTGGCCGCACTAACATGTCGCGCGCCGGCGCCGTGCCGCCGCGCCAACATCTGCGGCCGCGCCGGTGCCGCCGCGCCGGTGCCGCCGCGCCGGTGCCGCCGCGCCGGTGCCGCCGCGCCGCGCGCCGGTGCCGCCGCGCCGGTGCCGCCGCGCCGGTGCCGCCGCGCCGAGTGGCCACACTTTCAAGGATTCGCGGCGTGCTAATCGCGCCACTTCGGAGCGGCCGGCCGGCCGCCGGAGCCGGCCCGGCCTGTATCAGATGACGGCCGAAGGAGGCTCCGCGGCGCCGCGACGTCCGCGCGCCTGGAAAACCGGCCCGCCAAGGACACGCCGCGCGAAATCGCCGTTTCTCACAATCCCGAAAGTGATACCGGGATCTGTGTGCCCGGTTTACGGCTGGCCTCGCCGGGCTTTGCGTTCGTTTCTTTTTCTCGCCGCGCGAGAGGGTCGACTAGGATGGACGTGTAACATTTGCCAAGCCTGATTGCTACCGGCGTCAAATCTGCTGTAGATGTGTGGTCGGTGTCTGTGGTCCGTGGCCTGTTCCTGTCGGTGGTCTGTGACGTATGTGGTCTGTGGCGTATGTGGTCTGTGGCGTATGTGGTCTGTGGCGTATGTGGTCTGTGACGTATGTGGTCTGTGGCGTATGTGGTCTGTGGTCTGTATGTGGTCTGTGGCGTATGTGGTCTGTGGTCTGTGGTCTGTGGCGTGTGGTCTGTGACGTATGTGGTCTGTGGCGTATGTGGTCTGTGGCGTATGTGGTCTGTGGCGTATGTGGTCTGTGGCGTATGTGGTCTGTGGCGTATGTGGTCTGTGGCGTATGTGGTCTGTGGCGTATGTGGTCTGTGGCGTATGTGGTCTGTGGCGTATGTGGTCTGTGGCGTATGTGGTCTGTGGCGTATGTGGTCTGTGGCGTATGTGGTCTGTGGCGTATGTGGTCTGTGGCGTATGTGGTCTGTGGTCTGTGGTCTTCAGGTCGTGGTTCTGTAGCATGTGGTGTGCTCCTCGGCCTGAGATGGGGTCTGTGACTTGTCTATCTATTGTTTGTTGTCTGTTGTATGTGCTCAATGTGACGTGGTCCACGTAGAAGATAACGTTGCTACGGCTACAGCTTCACCATGAACTCTCCGTTTGTTTGCATCTGCATGTCTGCCTGTCGTCTGTCTGTCTGTCTGTCTGTCTGTCTGCATGTTTGTCCGTCTGTATGTCTGTCTGGTTGTCTGTCCGTCTGTATGTCTGTCCTCCGTCTGTATGTCTGCCCGTCTGTATGTCTGTGTTTGTATGTGTTTGTCTGTATGTCCGTCTGTTTGTCTGTCTGCCCGTCTGTATGTCTGTCTGTCTGTATGTCTGTCTGTCTCTCGGTATGTCTGTCTGTCTATTTGTCTGTCTATTTGTTTATCTGTCTGTTTGTCTATCTGTGTGTCTGGTTGTATGTTGCCCTTGTCCGTGCCCTGCCCCTACCTCTGCCTCTGCCCCTGCCCCTGCCTCTGCCCCTGCCCATACCCCTGTCCCTTCCTCTTCATCGGCCTCTGCCTCTCACCCTGGCTTCCTCATCCGCGTGACGCCGTGACGCGCCGTGATGCCGTGGTGTGACGCCGTGACGACGTGTACCCGCCCGGCAGCTCCAGCGACCCGTCGCGGCGCGAGCAGTGGGCCGTCTGCCCCGACTACGACAACGACCTGCTGCGCACCTCCTGCACGATGACCGACCAGACGCAGCCCATCTACCGGCACGGCGCCGCCTTCTACAACTTCACCATGAACATCACCAACGCGCTCGGACAGCGACTCCAGTGGCTGGGCGTGGTGGACAACTTCGCCATAGGTGGGTCCGCGCTCCGCCCCCCCCCCCCGTCGGAGGAGCCTGCTAGAACTCTACCGTCGGGGCTAGTCAGCTTCCGGGCCCCGTTCTCAGTGGGCCAAGTTGGGCGGCCAGTCAGCTACTACAGATAAGCATGCTTCGTTGTCGAGTAATGCTTGGAATATGGCAGGTGTGCGAATGTGACTTCCAGGCCAGGTGGCATTAACTGATGCATTTCTGATTGCAACCGGATCATCACTAATGTCATTTGCTACAAAAAGAGCTGCCGAAAATGGCGCCAGACTTTACATACGCTGGTGTGAAATGGGTCAAATATTGGCTGCGTGGCTCCACTACATGCATTTGTCAACGACAAGCTGAACATCATCTGACACTGTTCTACAAATATCCGTTCATGTATATTTGTATGGCTGCATGTACCATTGCAATGTACTTCTCGCGAGTGCTTGATACCGGCGACGTTTTCCGAACAATCTTCACTGCATTGTTGTTCAGTCATCACACACGACACGCTCGTTTTCTCGTCGACGTGCAATGCTCAGGATCAGCGACAAGGTCATGTTTCATTTTTTCTACTGGTACCTTAAGCTATATCCATAGTAATCTCTACATGCATTTGTCAACGACACACTGTACATCGCCTGGCACTGTTCTCCAAATGTCCGTTCTTGGAAACTGTTCAAGATGACGACAGAGGTGCAGTTTGAGACGCAATATGCATCAGCCGCCAGTTGCGTGCTAGTGAGGGTACTTTCCATATTGACGTTCAACTATTAACATTTCGGTCATAATGTGCGTGCTTTGAATACGCGGGGCAAGTTTTGCATCTGATTTGAGTAGGCGTAGGCTTCAATGAAATGTCCTCTTCATCTGCGGGAGGGGGAGGGCTGGTCGGCATGGAGCACCTTTAATCTGTTTCTTTCTCCTCTCCTGTCTAGCGTGTATTTAGACGATCTCGCGGTAAAATACTCTCAAATGTGGCCCTGATACTTGTGTGGACTTTCCCCGTAGGCATCGAAAGGCAGTACTTTCGGCTGTTGTTCTTCCCACTGATTTGCCGACATTGAACCATCTGGAAAAGCCGGCAATGCCCGTTGGCGAAATGGTTCTCAATAAAGGGCGCAGCAGTGCCTCATGGTCCGCACATGCCATGGGAAAAATGCTGAATTAAACGAGATGTAGAAATGACGGATGTTGTAATTGGACAGCCGATGGACGTGATGCTGAAAAAAGTGGTCTGCAAATTATTGATATATATTTTTAAAATCTAGAAAAGAATGAAAAAGGAGCACCGAAAACCAATTCCTACTACTGCTAAAAAGAATTTCCCGTAGCAATTTTAAAGACGCGTGTCTAACATTGGACGCAAGTTTATTTCAACAGCGCTGAGCAGAGGTGTTCGGGTGACCCAGCCAAAGAACGTCTCGTATGCATCTCACATGGTACCAAGACACTTCACGCAGCGGCGACCGAGCAGTGGAAACACCAGTACAGTTGTGTCTCGCTATCAACATCGGGTCACATGAGGTCAGATGGTTCCTCGGTGAACGGGGATGACCTTGACTAGTGACCTGATGTCATATCTGGCTTTTGGCAGCTGTGTCTGACCATCTTGGAAGTTTTGAGCCCAGACTGACGGAAAAACGGCGGATGGCAACTCTAAAGCACACAACATACCGTGCAGACCTTTAGTTGTGACGTCATACCTCGGTGACCCAACTTCATCTGAACCTTTTTCTGCCGTCCAAATGTGTCAAATCGACCATTCCATTGGCATGCAAAGCTGCGTTTGCCTCTGACCAACGGCATGCCAGTTGGCAAGCAGTTGAGTATAAATCGCAATTTGCCGCACTGTGCCCTGTCCCACTTAGACCCACGTCCCGTTTCGACTTACGTCCCGTTCCGACTCACATCCCGTTCCAACCCACGTCTCGCTTCGACCCACACCCGCCTCCGCCTTCGTGACGGGTACTGGGAGTAGCTCTTCTTCTCGCAGCCAACGCATCTGTTTACACATCAGAACTGGTCGCCATAAACAAAGCATTGAGTTACATTCAGATTGCTGATCATGCACAGCACGTACTATTTGGAGACCCGCTCAGCAGCCTTCTCGCGCTAGGAGTGTTTTATCGAGCAAGCTCGATTTTACAGGCGATTCTGTCCAGACTCACATCGCTGACCATCGGAGGAAAGACAATCGTGTTCTGCTGGAATCTGAGCCACGTGGGAATCCGTAGCTAAGAGACCGCTGATGCTGCAGCGAAGCGTGCTGCTCGGACTCCTCACACACGTCTCACCCCCCCCATCCCTCCCAGCCTGCCGCCGACTTCCATCCTGAAATTAAAGGCTTCCTCTTCGAGAGGTACCAGGCCAGCTGGGACGCCATCATACGAAACAGGCTGAGAACACTGAAACCCTGCCTTGGCGAAAGGTCATCATCATCGCGTGGAGCGAGACGCAGCCAGGAGTCGCTGTGCCGCCTACGAATTGGCCACATACGCGCGAGACTCGCCGCTTCCTGCTGACAGGCGGTGACAGTCCGCTGTCCAAGGTGTCACGTGGCACCGTTAGTGTGGCACGTACTGACTGCCTGAGCCGACCTACCCATGCGCGAAGGCGTTATTTTGGGCGTGCTTGTATCTCCCTTAGGGAAGTATTCGGGAACGAGTCTCCAATTGTTCGATCCGGACATCTATTCCACTTCTTATCAGAAAACAATTTGTCTGCGATTTATTCCCCTCATGAGCTCGCCTGTACACCTGACAAAATGAGGATCGTAACACGGCATGAAGTCACACTTACGTCGACCCTTTCACATGCACCTGTCTCCCCGGCTGACTTTCGTATACATGTCATTGCTTGACTGACTATGATACTGGCGCTGCGTGACCGACGCGGTCGATGCGCCCCTAAGTTCCAATAACTAATCAACCGACCCACGTCCCGCTCTGACCCACGTCCCGCTCTGACCTACGTCCCGCTCTGACCCACGTCCCGCTCTGACCCACGTCCCGCTCTGACCTACGTCCCGCTCTGACCCACGTCCCGCTCTGACCCAGTCCCGCTCTGATCCACATCTGCTCTGATCCACGTCCATCTCCGACTCATGTCTCGCTCTGATCCACGTCCCGCTCTGACCCACGTCCCGCTCTGACCCACGTCCCGCTCTGACCAACGTCCCGCTCTGATCTACATCTGCTCTGATCCACGTCCCGTTCTGACCCACGTCCCACTCTAACCCACGTCCCGCTCTGATCCACATCTGCTCTGATTCACGTCTCACTCTGACCCACGTCTCACTCTGACTCATGTCACGCTCTGATCCACATCTGCTCTGACCCACGTCTCACTCTAACCCACGTCCCGCTCTGATCCATATCTGCTCTGATTCACGTTCATCTCTGACTCATGTCTCGATCTGACCCACGTCTCACTCTGACTCATGTCTCGCTCTGACCCACATCTCACTAAGGCCGGCGGCCTGTCTTGACCCATGCTCGTCCCGGTTCACGTCCCCCGGACTACCCTCTCGGACCAGCGGCTCGCTCGGGGCCACGCCCACAGGGCGGCGGTCCGGTCAGACCCGGGACTGACCTGGCGACACGCGCCGTCCCGACAGCAGGGCCATCGGGACCAATGGTCCGGGCCGGTCCGTGTTGCGATCAGCGGCGCGGCCGGCGGACAGGTCAGCGCTCCCGATCCACTTCCGTCGGGACCAATGGTCCAGGTCGGTCCGTGTTGCGATCAGCGGCGCGGCCGGCGGACAGGTCAGCGCTCCCGATCCACTTCCGTCGGGACCAATGGTCCAGGTCGGTCCGTGTTGCGATCAGCGGCGCGGCCGGCGGAAAGGTAAGGCCTCCAGATCCACTTCCGTCGGGACCAATGGTCCAGGTCGGTCCGTGTTGCGATCAGCGGCGCGGCCGGCGGACAGGTCAACGCTCCAGATCCACTTCCGGCAAACTTGTGCCGCCGCGCTGCGCAGTTTCCGTCGACGGTTCGGAGCTGGCTGTGCGGCAGTTTGACCGGACCACACCGAATAGTTAGCTCGGGTACAACCGGCGCTTCGATAGCCATGGGTCGCTGCCGCCAGTACTCTTGTGACTGCGTCTGACCGAAGGATTGCATGTTCCAGTACAAATCTGACGTTGCAGTCGCTACAACATCGTTGTTTCGGATGATCACGATGCATTTGGTAGATGCGTACCGGGGGCCACGTGGGACATAAGCACAGCCGAAACATAATCCGACAGAAATCGACAGAAAACAAATCCGTAGTGACGTCATCCCATGTCAGAAGAATACTTCCCACTATCAAAGCCATCGTCATCAAGAACATGTCTCCATCATCAAATCGAAAACAAATCCGTCCGTTACCTTCAATCATCCCGGATAGGGTGGCCACGACATTAACTACACTGCGCCCCTTATCCTGATTTTGCGCTGTATAAATGATTGGTGGAGACACAATCCATAGGATCCTATGTAAAAGTATAAATGATTAGGGGAATCCATAATTGAGGGGGCACTTACCCCCTCAAAAGTGTATAAAACAACGTCATCGGTTCATGCCTTTCCAAAATAATGCATCCAAGAGTGCTTTGGTCAAGAACTGAAGACATGGAGATATATCAATAGTATGTAGTAAAGAGGGGATGCGTGCACCCCATCTACCTACTTCACTGCCCCTCACTGTCATGTATGGCAATACTATCTATTCCACTCTCCCTCACTGTCATATGTGGCAGTACTACCTATTCCACTGCCCCTCACTTTCATGCGTTGCAGTACTCCTATTCCGCTGACCCTCACCGCCACGTGTGGGAATACTACCCGTTCTACCGACCCTCACTATCATGTGCGTCAGTATACCTATTCCGCTGAACCTCACTGCGTGACAGCACTCCAACCACCATTGCCCCGGTGCCAGATTGAACAGTTCCAATGGCTCCACTAATCCTCGCCGCCATTTGTGGCGATACCGCGTCCTCCACTCACGCCCACTCACGTGGTGCCATTCGCTCGCCCACGCTGCTACCTTGCCCGTCAAACTGTCACGCCCGTGTGCAGCTGTCGCGCCACTCGCACCCACTCCGTCTGCCACCAGTGCTGCCGGACAAGCCCAAGTCCGTGAAAAACGTCAGCGTGACGACCGACTCTGTGGAGCTGGAGACGGAGATCAGCTACCCCATGCAGGTGTTCCCGCGGCGACTCAACTTCTCCGTCAGCTACACGTCGCCCTGGGACCTGGAGCCCACGGTAAGATAATCGCCGGAGGGACCGACCGTCCGCTATGCGTCGCCCTGGGACCTGGAACCGACGGTAAGGTAATCACTGGACAGGGCCAACCATCAGCTACACGTCGCCCTGGGACCTGGAGGCCACGGTAAGATAATCGCCGGAGGGGACGACCTTTGACCGCGCTAGTCGCAACTACGGACGGTCGGACAGCGACGCGATGAGCCATTTCCCGACAGTCACGATCAGCAGTTGCATGCGACGTGATGCCACCTTCTGTAGGAATGGCAATGCGCTCGATTTGCGTTATGCTGTGTTTCTTTTGGTCTGCTCTACATTCGTATCGGCGTGTTCGATACGTTGCCGCCTGGCGTGAGACCACGGGTGTCCTGTGAGCTCGCCTGTCACGTCTGCGCTGCTGGAAGGCAGCATCAGGCAGGGACTGCACCAGCCGCATTGATTTCGGGTGGGAAAGGTCGGCCGTGAGTCCGAATACGGCACAACCACAGGATATTAACCAGGCGCAGACACAGCAGTAGCCGCCACTTGTCGGGTCGTCCGAAGGCTCGATAGAAAGAGCTTCTTGTCGACCTATGGTACGGTCGGAAGTCAGCTCTGCCGCATTAACTATAAGCATTGACATTGAATTGTCTGAATTGTTTATTGGGTGGTTCACGACGCACTTTATTGACATTCACGGCTAATGGTGCCGCCCACACTGTTTCGCCGGTGGGCCGCGGGATTGGGAAATGTCCCGAGCGGTGCTAGTGTGGAACCCGCCACCTTTGGTACCCAGAGCCCAACACTTTAACCACTCGGCCATCCCCACCCCGAATTGGCTGAATTGAGCGACACTACTCGTTGCGGAGTATGGACCAGATTGGGTAGGGATCAAGCGTGGCCCCGAATGCATCGCGTCACGTCGCCGTAGTTGTAGCCAGACCAAGCAGACGACGTTGTTAGATGGTGTCGTCAGACGCCGTCGGCGTCGACGTCCGTGTGCTTCAGTCGGCCGGGTGGCCGTGTAGTGCCCGCGGGCAGACTGTGCGCCTGGGTGGAGAGTGGATCCCCGTTCCTCCGAGGCACACACAATTATATCGCGCGCTGGCAAAGCGTTCCGATGCTCTCGCCATTAAGGTTATTGGATTCGCTGGAAGTTTGCACTCAGTTCTAATTGTCATTGAAATACTTGGAATGCCTGAGGATTAGCATTGAATTGTCTGAATTCGGCGACGCCACTAGCTGTCGATCATGGGCTGGATTGGTTAAGGGTCACGCGCTGGCCGAAGCCACCCGATCTTAGTACCGCGTGAAGGCATCCATTTTGTTGTGCGTTTTTGTGATGCATGGATGTTGCATATGTTCTCGCTATGTTAGATTTCTGGAGATTTAAATTGGTTAGTGTACTTTGCTTAGTGTGTTGCCAAGGTATTACTTTGTGTGTTATGCAAATCAGTCCATCAATGTATTCCTGGATTTCTATACTATTTGGTCATCATTAGGAAAGCCCACCTAGGAAAGTTGCGTCTGTGTGTAGACACTAAACAGTTTTCCCAGAATGATGCCACTCGAATTGCAAGGAACTAAGCGTAAATCAATACATCCAAGACTGAACAATGAAGCGAAACTGCATTGAATTGCGCGCAAGTGGAAGAGAAGAAGTGGATATTCAAGTAGGTTTTAGTACTGATCAAAGGAGCATGCTTCTTTTAAGAATCAATCTTAGCAAGCCGTGCGCGCAAGCCGTTCACTTCCAAAAGTGAACAAACGCGTGAAATGATTATTTGGTGTACTTAATCTTTACCATATAAAAACATCGCATTAGTGCATAGCAGTAAACTTTTTTATGTCGCATGCAGGAGATATTAACTTAGGCATCGATCATGTTGTCAGTTCCCTGACTGCAAACCATGCCGGCAGGGAACAGACCTAATAGAAACGGTCACAAGTGCAAAGCATGTAATAAGGTGTGAGCGTAATACTCTTGCCGTTATGATAACCTACAATCTGTACCATTTGCTCCCCAGTGTGGATTGTTACCTCCCCTGCTGATTTTCCACTGAATATCCGGCTGATGATCGGTAAAACACAATCCCATGTTCATGGGACGACCGGTCCCGATCTGAAGCCATGGTACGATCGGTGCCGATCTGAAGCCATGGGACGATCGATGCCGATCTGAAGCCATGCTGCTTAGGGTTGAATGCCAGCACGAACTAAAAAAGAGAAAAACTGTGCCGTTGTTGATTTTCAGATTGGTACAGGCAGGTTACTGGATAGAGGTGGGATTAGGTTTCATCAACCTCAGTGGCATACCTAGGATTTGCGTCAGTGGAGGGAGGAGGAGGCGAACGAACTTGGAGAGCGCCTTCCTGTCTCCATTGTTACAAAAATTCCAGGGATTTCGACTACTATTGTTTTTCCCAAGGATCAATTGTATTTATTTGTATTGACATACACCGTTATTTTCCTTCGTCCCAATCACATTTGCAGCTAGTCGTCCATGGCCACCATCTCGCATTGCGCTCTCCATCTTACAGGGATCTCTCTCTCCATCCTATGTACTGATGGCAGTTTCATCAGTGTGTCATCGTCGACTATTTAACGCTGAAAAAAACGTGTCTGTCGAGAGAAAGAATTACTTCCTTCAGTTGGGCCGATCGCTAGAGGTGGTTGTTAGAGGTAGATGTCTGATTCTCGTTAGCTTAATGACATCTGTTAGTTACTAAGTGACTCAAACGGGCTATTTTAGCTCACATAATTATAATAATGTTTTACACCATTGCAAAATACCCAAAACACGACCCAATATATGATGGAATGGAGAAGAGGAAATGCTCACTTTTGCCAATTTATTCGCGTCAGAAGAGCCGATTTAAGCTGTAAGCATGTGTCATCTTCCAATCGAACCAATATTACGACCTGTTCTTTGTTCTAACTTTATCGTTCTTCCCAGGAACTGAAAAGCATCACAACTAGAATGCAACGTTCCAAGAGGCAAATGCGGTCACTGAAATATTAGCAATGATTTAATTTTCCAAAACTCCACTTTAGCATGACAATGTAGGTTCCCGAGAACGACTTTGGCTAGGACACTCATTTGGCTACTTGACTTTGGCTAGGGCACCCGACAGCGACTAACACTCATTTGGCTAGGAGTCGAAAAGCCTCGGTTGATCTTGTGTTGATCTCATGATCATCACAAGTAATCTCCCCACCACAACACTTCCTGAACGGTCGCGGTATGCAAAACCGGAATCGGTCCTTTGGTTGCCAAGATGCGAGGGGCACAAAAATAATTCTTTCCGTTCCACTAATTCAAGTCGCAAATTCTACATCAGCAACACGTAAAAAGTGTTCGTCTTTCCTAAGCGGTTCCGATTCATCACATATGCGCTGCACAGGGCCAGGACACCGCCGGATGCACGGGGGTGACGGTCAGCTGTACAATGCTACCGGAGTTCATTCACCGATAAATGTTTAGAGCGCACCCACTCCTCACGGAGAATACACACTGCTCTCACGACCAATAGAATACGATATCATACAGGCCCGAAGTAGATTAGCCCATGAATTATAATATGACTTATTGGACCCTATAGCGATCAACTGGTACTAGAAAACAACTAGCAGTAAGTTGGCGTATCAACAGCAGGAATGCTGTTCTTTGACAAACGCCCTGGAGGGCCTCTGAAAATTACGTGCACTGGAGGGGGGCGGATTCCGCCCCCACAAGATCTCGGCTCCTATTAAGACTAGAACAACGAAATTCGAAGGGTGGATGGGCACGATAGTGACCTCTATTGTGTGCAAATTTCGTGACCTTAGGTCAATAACTTCGAGGTCAAATTATGTCAAAATATGTATAATATTCTGCCTTTGCGTTGCTTGGCTTATCATTGTTATATATCGCTGTGATTGTGCTTACATGCTCCAAAATTGTCATTAATGATGCTTTGGACAATACTAATGATGAATACAGATGCCAGACCCGCCATTTGACCTCAGGTCACCTATATAGGAGCACTTTATCAAGTCATTACCTGCTCCAGTTACCGGAATCGGGCTGCCCACCCGACTGCTCCGTTGGGCGGCTCGGTACAATCGGCTTCGCAAAAAAGGAGTGAAATACATGGATAAAGTATGGAAACGCTTAGGCACACAATGACAAACGGTAGATTTCCGGATGTGTAGGGAGTAACATGCAAAGTGGCATCCATCGCATGACAGTCAGTTCCATTTATGACAACATTCCAGTTGACCAAGTTTGGTTCCATTATCCTGTCATGAACTTGACCTGATTTGACCTCGGCGACCTAACATGACTTGTAAAATTATATAGCATAACAATATGCATCAAACAAGTCACTAGTGTTGTCAAGAACACTTCCCTTTCGGCAACATACGGGAAGCGCATCAGCGCCGATCTTTGTGGTCTGGCGTTTTTTTATTTATTTTAACGGCCTCTAACTTGAAAAATGTTCGGCCGATTTTCATTTTTCTTACTTTAAACAATGTGCCGGTGATTTCTAAGCAGGGACGGAAAAAAAGGCATATATCGTCCGGTAAAATGTGGAGTTACGTACGAAAACCCGGAAGGGTGGGCGGATTTCCCCCTCCACCCCTCCAGGGCGTGTGTTTACCTGTCATGAACTTGACCTGACTTGACCTCGGTGACCTGACATGACTTTGAGCAATGTAGCATAACAATATAAATCAAACAAGTCGCTAGTGTTGCCAAGAACACTTCCTTTTTGCGTTTTTCGTACTTTAAGCAACGCGCCGGTCATTTCTAAGCAGGTACGCAAACAATGACGTATATCCGACGGTAACATCTGGAGTTATCTACGAAAAACCGGAGAGGCGGGCGGATTTCGCCCCCCCCCCCCTCCAGGGCACGTGTTAAGCCGCCGCGGGGACGTGAAATGTTCAGAAAGCACTTGCCATTGGCCTTAAGGTTTTTAATAGATTACCGCCAAGCCACCACAAGTGATGCAAATTGCTTTGTGGCAAGTGGATGGCAAAATCCACAGCTATCAGTTTCCAGCGGCTAGCTTCCAGAGCGGTCTGCTTCCAGCACGCTTTTCTCCGAACACGTTCCGCTTCCATGTTCCGCTGGAGTGTTCTTCCAGTACTCCCTGCCTTCAGCAAGCTCTTCTCCCTGCGCTCTCCGCTTTCAGGAGCCATACCTGAAGCGCCCTGCTCCAGACTTGGTAGCACTGCTACGCCTCGATGCAGACATATTTTTAGCGATGCCATCCAGCTCCGAGCCCACTCACCCCGCCCCCGCCCTCCGCCCATATCGCCGAGCACCGTGCGACTAACAACACCAAGTTAGTGTCGCGTCCGCCCACCGGGGTCGTGCCGGGAGATTTTGCACGGCACTCGCCACCGTGCTGGCCCGCTGTCGAGGCACGCCGGCCGCCAGCAAACCACCACGTCTCCGACCTAGCGTCGCTGCCGTCAGCGTCCGCGTCGTCTCCGACGAGCCGCCTAATGCCATGTTATCGACCAAATCCGGCGAGGTCACACGGGTGGGCAGATCGAATCGGGCGAGGTCACACCGACAGGCGGTGCTGCTGCTTGTGGGAGGCCAGTCCACGAACTGGTGTGTCGGCCGTGTCGGGGTCAGACCACAGGTCGGGGTGTGTCGCTGAGACGGCCGGGGTCCGGTGACGTGGGAGTGTGTCGAGGTCAGACCACAGGTCGGGGGTGTCGCTGAGACGGCCGGGGTCCGGTGACGTGGGAGTGTGTCGAGGGTCAGAGCACAGGTCGGGGGTGTGACTGAGACGGCCGGGGTCCGGTGACGTGGGAGTGTGTCGAGGGTCAGACCACAGGTCGGGGGTGTGACTGAGACGGCCGGGGTCCGGTGACGGGGGGTGTGAGGGAGACGGCCGGGGTCCGGTGACGTGGGAGTGTGTCGAGGGTCAGAGCACAGGTCGGGGGTGTTGCTGAGACGGGCGGGGTCCGGTGACGTGGGAGTGTGTTGAGGGTCAGACCACAGGTCGGGGGTGTGACTGAGACGGCCGGGGTCCGGTGACGTGGGAGTGTGTCGAGGGTCATAGCGCAGGTCGGGGGTGTGACTGAGACGGCCGGGGTCCGGTGACGTGGGAGTGTGTCGAGGTCAGACCACAGGTCGGGGTGTGACTGAGACGGCCAGGGTCCGGTGACGTGGGAGTGTGTCGAGGGTCAGAGCACAGGTCGGGGGTGTGACTGAGACGGCCGGGGTCCGGTGACGTGGGAGTGTGTCGAGGGTCAGAGGTTGGAGGTGTGACTGAGACGGCCGGGGTCCGGTGACGTGGGAGTGTGTCGAGGGTCAGAGCACAGGTCGGGGGTGTGACTGAGACGGCCGGGGTCCGGTGACGTGGGAGTGTGTCGAGGTCAGACCACAGGTCGGGGGTGTGACTGAGACGGCCGGGGTCCGGTGACGTGGGAGTGTGTCGAGGGTCAGACCACAGGTCGGGGGTGTGACTGAGACGGCCGGGGTCCGGTGACGTGGGAGTGTGTCGAGGGTCAGAGGTTGGAGGTGTGACTGAGACGGCCAGGCTCCGGTGACGTGGGAGTGTGTCGAGGGTCAGACCACAGGTCGGGGGTGTGACTGAGACGGCCGGGGTCCGGTGACGTGGCTCGGCAGAGGTGACGACGGCCTCTGTCAGTCTGTCGACTGTATCACTCCATCTGCCGTGTTCGCCACCACGTTGCTGTCAGATGTGATTGCGCCTGGTGATCCGTGGCACGGAACCTGTCTCAGATTGGGGGAGGGAGAGGGACTGTTATTAGGTAGGCAAGAGCAAAGTCGATTCTTTCCATTCAACACCCATAACGTCAATGCTAAAGTAGTCAAAAGTTGAGAGGGGTGCTGGGGTGTGGGGTGGCCGAGTGGGGTGTTGAGCTCTGGATACGAAGATCCGGGGTTCAACACTCGCATCAGTCGGGACATTTACTGTGGTCCACCGGCGAGACAGAGTGGGCGGCGCCATCAGCATTTATCGCGCACAAAGTGCGTCGAGAACCACCCAGTAAGCAATCGAAAGGGAGTGCCATCCCACTTCCCCGTCCCCGCGTCGTTGTTGACGGCCAACAGCTTGCTACGGTTTGTGCACCGTGCAATATCAGCCAACTCTCGACGCCTTACTCTCGGGGGAGTGATAAGAAAGGGGAGGGTCTCGGCGGTCTTTTACGCACCCTAAGGTTTTTTTTTTACGCTCCCGCGCATAGCGGCACGAACCTTTCACTCTCCTCTCGTTCGTACATTTTGCATCTGATGTTCGACACGAGTTCACCCCGGGTCATGTACGGTCATTGACGTAGCTCAAGTCAAATAGGACCACCTAAAAAAATGTGTCACAATCGATAACTCATTGAGATGAAAATAAATTTGAATAAAGCATGGCACATGAGTACATTGGGCAGCGCCTATAAGTCGAATATCTCTAATTTATATTTGAGTTCAGGTCAGTGACCTAAAATCACGGCCAGCTTGGGGCCAACTGTTATATTTTTGTATTATATTATGCATGTTTTTCTCATGGGACTTGTTCCTTTGGTATGCATGCAGACAGATGAGAAGCTCCGCTCCAAATTTGAGTGATCTCCGTCGAGTGACCTGAGGAGTGACCTCGTTGACCGACACGGTGTATGTTATCATTCCCCGACACGGTGTATGCTATCATTCACCGACACGGTGTGTATTCTCATTGACCGACACGGTGTATGTTCTCATGGACATACACGGTGATCACACCGACACGGTGTATGCTATCATTCACCGACACGGTGTGTATTCTCATTCACCGACACTGACCGACACGGTGTATGTTCTCATTCACCGACACGGATGTTCACAACGACACGATATATGCTATCATTTACATGTGCGCCGTTGTCGGTATATTTGTTTTCCAGGAGCGCACATGATGGTGATGGACTGTCATGTTACACCGCCGCAAATTGGCAGAGTATTCAGGTCAACAACGGAGCCCACTATTCTGTCACTCGCAATGGAGGTGATGGCAAGGTCTGTTTTCTAACCATACGATCGCATTTGACACCGGAAAGCTTTTCTTCAGACTGCTATGTTTCCCTCACTCAACTAGTCTCAGCCACCACTGTCCAAAGTCAAAATAAATGCAAGAAGTAAAAATGTAGGTAAGGTAAATATTTTAGCATGCGGTTCTAGACCACAAGGCATTCCAGATAGGGGCGGATCCAGGAATTCACATGGTGACGCATTTCATCGGGAGGGTATTTTCGTTGGAAAAAGACATTCACTGAACTGGGTGGCTGCACTCGAGCATGCAAAAGCATCGAGCATCGTAGCATCCCCTTTCCCGGGCAGAAGGGAGTTACCTCTCTACGATGGCTCATGCCGGTAGTGCCGACTGTCGCCTTCTATCCGCCCCTGATTCGAAAGCAGGCTACAACTTCCCAACGCTCGGCGCATCATTACTGCCTGCAGCACCACGGGCTATCCGCATAATCGCCAGCCGCTTCACAGGCTCGTGCGTACGGTTCCTGCGGTCATCTTGCTGCGTGGAGGGTGTGCGTTTGCAGATCCTGATCTGCGCGAAACCGGAAGACGTGATTCGGAACGAAATATTCGCCTCAGCCGATGTCGTCCGTGACCGAGTCTGGTGGCCCGCGGCCGTGCCGTGGCGGGCGGCGCCTGACGCCTGACGCCTGACGCCTGACGCGCCGCCTGTCACAGCTCCAGCTCCCACACCTCCGCACCGCTGCCCCCGACCTGACCCGCACACGTGCCCGTCGCGCGCAGTTCGTCAACGCCTCGTCGATGAGCACCGACCCGGCCAAGCTGCTGGCGAAGCGCCGCCTGCTGGTGGCCGGACTCAGCGCCTACACCGAGTACACCTTCGCCGTCAGCATGTGCTCGAGCGTGGCGCAGCGGGCCGACATGTGGTCGCCGTCGGCGTACGTCACCGTACGCACCCTGCCCACAGGTGGGTGTTCTGACTACAGGTTGGTATCCTGACCACAGGTGGGTGTCCTGCTTACAGGTTCGTGTACTGATCACCGTTGGGTGTACTGATCACAGGTGGGTGTACTGATCACAGGTGGGTGTCAAAACATGAGTAGAAGTAAGAGATTGGAAACGCTTCACCTCCGTCACACTTGGCCCATAATATACTCGGGAACAATATTTGCATAGGGTTCTTCGGAAGCGTGGCTTTCTCTCATCTGCAGGCCGGCAGTTGGGCGCCGATCTTGATTTCTGGCCCGAATGCCCTGGAGGGATTCTGAAAATTACGCGGACTGGAGGGGCAGATTTCGCCCCCTCCCCCTCCATAGGATCTCAGCTCCTATTAAAGCTGGAGCAACGAAATTCACAGGGTGGATGTGTACGGTAGTAACCTATATTGTGTGAAAATTTTATGATCTTGCGTCAATATATTCAAGGTCAAATGAGGTCAGATATGTTTTAAAAAATTGTTTTGCGTGGCTTGGCTTGTCATTGTCATGGATAGCTGTAATTGCGTTTAAATGCTCCAAAATGGGCATTAATGATGTTTTGGAAATTACTAATAATGCAATACAGATGCTAGATCCGGTATTTGACCTCAGGTCATCTATATAGCAGCACTTTATCCGGTCATTACTTGCTCCAGTTACCGGAACCGGGGCGCCCCCCCCCCCGGACTGCTCCGTCAAGCGGCTAGGCGCAATCGGGTCTGCAAAGAAGGGAGTGAAGTACATGAATGAAGTATGGAAACGCTTAGGTACACAATGACACACAGTAGTTTTCAGGATGTGTAGGGAGTAGCATGCAAAGTGGCATCAATCTCATGACAGTCATTTGCATTTGTAAAAACATTCCAGTTGACCAAGTTTTGTTCCATTAACCTGTCATAAACTTGACCTGACTTGACCTCGGCGACCTAACATGACTTTGAAGCTATTTAGCATCACAATATACATCAAACAAGTCGCTAGTGTTACTAAGAACATTTCCCTTTCGCCCATACACGAGCGGCGCACCAGCGCCGATTTTCGCGGTCTGGCGTTACGATTAAAAACAACTTTTGATAGCCCATAACTGGAAACAAATGTTCGGCCCACTTCCATTTTTATTGCTTTAAGCAACACGCCGGGCATTGTTAAGTAGGTACGCAAAAAATTACGTATATCGACCGGTAAAATCTGGAGCTATGTACGAAAACCCGGAGGCGTGGGCGGATTTCGCCCCCCCCCCCCCTACAGGGCGAGTGTTAAAACTCGGCAATAGGCCACGAGGATATTGTGTAATAGCCACGAGCATATTGTAGATGGCCATAATATAGGTCTTTGTCTTTGTCTTTGTCTTTGTCTTTGTCTTTGTTTTCGTGCATGACGAGGATAAGGTTTCGCAGTAATCACTGGGGATTCCCTAATGGTGCACTTACAACCGCGAATATTTGGTACCTCATTTTCCACGGCGGAGTCGATGGTGCTTGGGATTCACCAGAGACGGAAAATCCGAAAACACGCCCACTGGTGAGCTGGAGGTGAAAAGATTCCTCCTTTTCAGGTTTTCCCTCAATAAGGGGACCGAAACGGGCCAGTGAGCTGTTCCTTCATATATCCATAAATCAATGATCGTGGCATAATTATTTTTAATATCATTCGAGATGGGGCCCAAGCAGCCTAAGCACGATTCGGTATGTTGGTATGGCACGGCCAAGGGTCAGAGGGTTAAAAGTGGAAGTGTTTCGGGGGACTGGAGACTCGCAAATATATCGGATTTTCCATCTCTATTGAATATCAAGCACCATCGGCTCCTCCGTGGAAAATGAGGCATGAAATGTCCGCGGTTGTAGGCGCGAGCTTCCCATGCGCCACCCATGGGCGTAATGCACGGTTTAAAACAATATGGACGCTATCTGTTCGCCTCAACTCCAATGATGGCTGAACCCACGCCGGATACATCGCTTATCGCTTCAAATGTGAAAGTCTGCCGGAAACATTGTTATCGGCAGCCCATCAAGTCGCGAGGCGGGTTAACGTCCGGCTTGGAGAGTCAGTGGCAGGCAGCCGGTGCGCCAAGTGGCGATTGAGTGTCATGAGCCCACAGCACCTCACAGCACACCGAGTTTCTTGAGCCCACAACACCTCAAAGCCCATTGAGTGCCTTGACCCCGCAGCACCTCAAAGCACATTGAGTGCCTTGAGCCCACAGCGTCTCACTACTGTGTCGCGCGGTACTCGGCTGTATACCGTGCGGATAGGTGAACGTTTGCACAGTGCATTCGGGGCAATTTTACATGGAATATTTCAACATTCCTCGAATGGCTCGAAGCGGCACTCATAGCGTCCCATGCTGGCCGAAACACTGCTTCCGAAAATCGTGGATAATCTAGCACCTGCACAGCGGTGCAGTGCTCCACCAGTGGCGGCATGTGCACGTGCGGCGCTGCGCGTTGCAGTTCAGCGTCACGCACTGCAGCGCTGTGTGGTATGTTGCAGCGATGTGTTGGTTGGCTGGTGGTTTTTCGATTTGCTATTTGTCGAATGGTTTCGTCATACAGCGTCGCCAGTCTCCAACACAGATCGGCCGCGGGCAATTGGCAGCGCACAGGTGGAACTCGAACCGACGGGCTTCTCTGTTGGGGGACGCGCATCCTACCCGAGGACTCACACCCGCAGTGATATGTAATGTACTGTTCTGCTGTGTGTGATATGACACACTGCCATGTGATGCGCTGCAGTGTTGTGTGTGATGTGTTGCAGTGGTGTGTGTCGTATGCTACAGTGCCGCGTGATTTGCTGCAGTACCGTGTGATGTGTTGCAGTGCCGTGTGATGTGCTACAGTACCGTGTGATGTGTTCTAATGTCACGTGATGTGTTACAGTGTCATATTATATGCTGCAATAATATGTGCAGTACACTGTAGTGTAGTCTGATGTGCTTCAGTTTTGTGTGACGTGTTGCAGTACCGTGTGATGTGTTGCAGTGCCGTGTGATGTACTGCAGCCAGCAACTGTGTGTCGTGTGATGTACTGCAATGCCGTGTGATGCATGCTGCAGTGCCGTGTGATGTGCTGCAGTGCCGTGTGATGTGCTGCAGTGCCGTGTGTGTGCTGCAGTGCCGTGTGCCCGTCCTTGGCTGCAGTGCCGTGTGGTTGTGCTGCAGTGCCGTTTGGTGTACTGCAGTGCCGTGTGCAGTACCGTGCAGTGCCGTGTGATGTGCTGCAGTACCGTGTGATGTGCTGCAGTGCCGTGTGCAGTACGCTGCAGTGCCGTGCGATGTGTTGCAGTACCGTGTGATGTGCTGCAGTGCCGTGTGGTGTGCTGCAGTGCCGTGTGCAGCAAGCTGCAGTGCCGTGTGGGGTACTGCAATTCCGTGTGATGTGCTGCAGTGCCGTGTGCAGTACGCTGCAGTGCCGTGTGATGTGCTGCAGTGCCGTGTGATGTGCTGCAGTGCCGTGTGGTGTGCTGCAGTGCCGTGTGATGTGCTGCAGTGCCGTGTGATGTGCTGCAGTGCCGTGTGCAGTACGCTGCAGTGCCGTGTGATGTGCTGCAGTGCCGTGTGCAGTACGCTGCAGTGCCGTGTGCAGTACGCTGCAGTGCCGTGTGATGTGCTGCAGTGCCGTGTGCAGTACGCTGCAGTGCCGTGTGATGTGCTGCAGTGCCGTGTGATGTGCTGCAGTGCCGTGTGATGTGCTGCAGTGCCGTGTGATGTGCTGCAGTGCCGTGTGCAGTGCCGTGGCTGAGTGCCGTGTATGTGCTGCAGTGCCGTGTGCAGTACGCTGCAGTGCCGTGTGGTGTGCTGCAGTGCCGTGTCATGCAGTGCCGTGATGTCGCAGTGCCGTGTGATGTGCTGCAGTGCCGTGGTGTGCTGCAGTGCCGTGTGCAGTACGCTGCAGTGCCGTGTGATGTGCTGCAGTGCCGTGTGATGTGCTGCAGTGCCGTGTGATGTGCTGCAGTGCCGTGTGTGTGCGTCCGTGTGGTGTGCTGCAGTGCTCGTGTCCGTAGCTGAGTGTCGTGTGATGTGCTGCAGTGCCGTGTGTGTGTGCGTGCCGTGTGGTGTGCGCAGTGCCGTGGCTGCAGTGCCGTGTGATGTGCTGCAGTGCCGTGTGATGTGCTGCAGTGCCGTGTGATGTGCTGCAGTGCCGTGTGGTGTGCTGCAGTGCCGTGTGGTGTGCTGCAGTGCCGTGTGATGTGCTGCAGTGCCGTGTGATGTGCTGCAGTGCCGTGTGCAGTACGCTGCAGTGCCGTGTGATGTGCTGCAGTGCCGGCGGCGGCGCCCACGCTGGACGTGGGCTCGTTCCAGCTGCTGGACGCGGCCAGCTCGCGCACGGTGTGGCTCTACTGGAGCCAGATCGCCGGCCGGCTGCAGGGCGGCCCCGACTTCGGCTACTGCTGTTCGGCCTGGTCGGCCGACGGCCGGCCCCTGCCGCTGGTGCGGCCGGACAAGGCCACCGAGACGTACGCCCGCTTCAGCGGCGTCGGCCTCGACGCCACCGTGTTCCGCGTGCGCGCCTGCAACCGGCTGGGCACGTCTCGCCAGTCCAGCTCGCTGACGGTGCCCGCCCGCAGCAGCAGTGAGTGGGGTCGGGGTGGCAGCGTGTGGCAGTGTCGTGCGGTATGGGGTCGGGGTGGCAGCGTGTGGCAGTGTTGTGCGGTATGGGGTCGGGGTGGCAGCGTGTGGCAGTGTCGTGCGGTATGGGGTCGGGGTGGCAGCGTGTGGCAGTGTCGTGCGGTATGGGGTCGGGGTGGCAGCGTGTGGCAGTGTCGTGCGGTATGGGGTCGGGGTGGCAGCGTGTGGCAGTGTCGTGCGGTATGGGGTCGGGGTGGCAGCGTGTGGCAGTGTCGTGCGGTATGGGGTCGGGGTGGCAGCGTGTGGCAGTGTCGTGCGGTATGGGGTCGGGGTGGCAGCGTGTGGCAGTGTTGTGCGGTATGGGGTCGGGGTGGCAGCGTGTGGCAGTGTCGTGCGGTATGGGGTCGGGGTGGCAGCGTGTGGCAGTGTTGTGCGGTATGGGGTCGGGGTGGCAGCGTGTGGCAGTGTCGTGCGGTGTGGGGTCGGGGTGGCAGCGTGTGGCAGTGTTGTGCGGTATGGGGTCGGGGTGGCAGCGTGTGGCAGTGTCGTGCGGTATGGGGTCGGGGTGGCAGCGTGTGGCAGTGTCGTGCGGTATGGGGTCGGGGTGGCAGCGTGTGGCAGTGTCGTGCGGTATGGGGTCGGGGTGGCAGCGTGTGGCAGTGTCGTGCGGTATGGGGTCGGGGTGGCAGCGTGTGGCAGTGTCGTGCGGTATGGGGTCGGGGTGGCAGCGTGTGGCAGTGTCGTGCGGTATGGGGTCGGGGTGGCAGCGTGTGGCAGTGTTGTGCGGTATGGGGTCGGGGTGGCAGCGTGTGGCAGTGTTGTGCGGTATGGGGTCGGGGTGGCAGCGTGTGGCAGTGTCGTGCGGTATGGGGTCGGGGTGGCAGCGTGTGGCAGTGTCGTGCGGTATGGGGTCGGGTGGCAGCGTGTGGCAGTGTCGTGCGGTATGGGGTCGGGTGGCAGCGTGTGGCAGTGTCGTGCGGTATGGGGTCGGGTGGCAGCGTGTGGCAGTGTCGTGCGGTATGGGGTCGGGGTGGCAGCGTGTGGCAGTGTCGTGCGGTATGGGGTCGGGGTGGCAGCGTGTGGCAGTGTCGTGCGGTATGGGGTCGGGGTGGCAGCGTGTGGCAGTGTCGTGCGGTATGGGGTCGGGGTGGCAGCGTGTGGCAGTGTCGTGCGGTATGGGGTCGGGGTGGCAGCGTGTGGCAGTGTCGTGCGGTATGGGGTCGGGTGGCAGCGTGTGGCAGTGTCGTGCGGTATGGGGTCGGGTGGCAGCGTGTGGCAGGTCGTGCGGTATGGGGTCGGGGTGGCAGCGTGTGGCAGTGTTGTGCGGTATGGGGTCGGGGTGGCAGCGTGTGGCAGTGTTGTGCGGTATGGGGTCGGGGTGGCAGCGTGTGGCAGTGTTGTGCGGTATGGGGTCGGGGTGGCAGCGTGTGGCAGTGTTGTGCGGTATGGGGTCGGGGTGGCAGCGTGTGGCAGTGTTGTGCGGTATGGGGTCGGGGTGGCAGCGTGTGGCAGTGTTGTGCGGTATGGGGTCGGGGTGGCAGCGTGTGGCAGTGTTGTGCGGTATGGGGTCGGGTGGCAGCGTGTGGCAGTGTTGTACGGTACGGGGTCGGGGTGGCAGCGTGTGGCAGTGTTGTACGGTATGGGGTCGGGTGGCAGCGTGTGGCAGTGTCGTGCGGTATGGGGTCGGGTGGCAGCGTGTGGCAGTGTCGTGCGGTATGGGGTCGGGGTGGCAGCGTGTGGCAGTGTCGTGCGGTATACCGCCGCAGTGAGTGGGGTCGGGATGATGGCCGGCGACGGCGGTTCCCGCAGTCATGACACAAGCATTGAGAGGTCCGCTAAAAGGCCTTCCAACGCGAGTCATCAATGAAGTGATTGAGAACCTGTGAAGTCGTACCGTGCCACCGCTGATTGTCTGATGTCTATGCCACCTGATTGAAGAGATACGGGTCATGTGGGTAGCACCTGCAGGTGGTGATGTCTAGAACACCTGAATGTTATGTCGGGAGCACCTGAAGGAGGTTGTGTCGGGAGCACCTGAAGGGGTTCGTGTCGGGAACACCTGCAGGGGTCGTGTGGGTAGCACCTGAAGGGGTCATGTCGGGAACACCTGAAGGGGTCATGTCGGGAACACCTGAAGGGTGTCATGTCGGGAACACCTGAAGGGTGTCATGTCGGGAACACCTGAAGGTGTCATGTCGGGAACACCTGAAGGTGTCATGTCAGGAACACCTGAAGGGGTCATGTCGGGAACACCTGAAGGGTGTCATGTCGGGAACACCTGAAGGGTGTCATGTCGGGAACACCTGAAGGGGTCATGTCGGGAACACCTGAAGGGGTCATGTCGGGAACACCCGAAGCTGGTGATGTCGGGAGCACCTGAAGCTCGTCTCACCTACACTGGTAGCCGGGCGGTGCACTGTGCCGGCCGTTGTTGCGCCCTGAGCCGGTTGACAGCCCGCCACACGTTGACAGTCGGCGAGCGGCCGCACTCGGTGACGGTGGTCATCTCGCCGCCGGGCCGCTACCAGCTGATCTGGCGCCACCCGGCCGCGCCGCCGCCGCACAGCTTCACTCTGTTCTGGTGCAGACAGCGACGCGACCTGCCCTACCAGTGTCAGGTGAGCTGTGCCGTACCAGTGTCAGGTGAGCTGTGCTGCACTAGTGTCAGGTGAGCTGTGCTGCACTAGTGTCAGGTGAGCTGTGCTGCACTATTGTCAAGTGAGCTGTACCGTACCAGTGTCAGGTGAGCTGTGCTGTACCAGTGTCAGGTGAGCTGTGCCGTACCAGTGTCAGGTGAGCTGTGCCGTACCAGTGTCAGGTGAGCTGTGCTGCACTAGTGTCAGGTGAGCTGTGCCGTACCAGTGTCAGGTGAGCTGTGCTGCACTAGTGTCAGGTGAGCTGTGCCCTACCAGTGTCAGGTGAGCTGTGCCGTACCAGTGTCAGGTGAGCTGTGCTGCACTATTGTCAGGTGAGCTGTGCCGTACCAGTGTCAGGTGAGCTGTGCTATACCAGTGTCAGGTGAGCTGTGCTGCACTAGTGTCAGGTGAGCTGTGCCCTACCAGTGTCAGGTGAGCTGTGCTGCATAGCTGTCCCGTACCAGTGTCAGGTGAGCTGTGCTGCACTATTGTCAGGTGAGCTGTCCACCGTACCAGTGTCAGGTGAGCTGTGCTGCACTAGTGTCAGGTGAGCTGTGCTGTACCAGTGTCAGGTGAGCTGTGCCGTACCAGTGTCAGGTGAGCTGTGCTATACCAGTGTCAGGTGAGCTGTGCTGCACTATTGTCAGGTGAGCTGTGCCGTACCAGTGTCAGGTGAGCTGTGCTATACCAGTGTCAGGTGAGCTGCGCCGTACTATTATCAGGTGGGATGTGCCGTACCAGTGTCAGGTAAGTTGTGCTGTAGCAGTGTCAGGTGAGCTGTACCGTACCAGTGTCAGGTGAGCTGTGCTATACCAGTGTGAGGTGAGCTGTGCCGTACTATTGTCAGGAGAGCTGTGCCCTTCAGCCGGCACAGTACCAGTGTGAGGTGAGCTGTGCCGTACTATTGTCAGGAGAGCTGTGCCTTTCAGCCGGCACAGTACCAGCCAACATGTGCTATTCACGAGTGAAATTTCCCTCACGCTCAGGCCACCTAGTTCTTTTGCCGCTGCCGAAGCGCGTATGCAATCGTACCCAAACGAAGAACCAGCGAAGCTTCTTGGGGCGGTGGAGATGAGTTGAAGTGTGAAAAGTCAGCTTAAATCCGCCGAACTCCAGGTATATGCATGGAACTCATGCCAGAGGATAGCTGTCAAATAACTGCTTCATGGGATGTACACCCATTGAATATCGTACCACTTTGACAGCAGTGTTATTGTGGAGAAGGAGTTGGCATTTGAGCCGAGTTAAAAGTAATTCAATTTCAGCACCGAAATATAGCCGAAGTTGGTCGCGATGCTCATTTGACTCTTTCGACGCACTTCTCGCGTTCGCTACAACATATTGACCACCTCTCCGCCGGATTGCGCTCATGTGCACACTGTTTTGAGCTGCGGGGCAGTTCCTGATGGAAAGTTCTGGGCCACCGAGACCGGATGAAAATGATGTAGCATTTTCGGGTATGAATGCTCGTACCTGAGCAAACAGCTCCAGTATCAGTATAATTTGCCGGCCTCCTGGTGCCGAACAGCATCCCTTCACCCATGATATGGTCCATGCGGCACCACTGTGTGCATAAATCCGCAGATGCCACTCGCCTTTTTAGCATATGTTCAGTGTTTCGGCCACCCCTGGGTACAATAGATGATTTATTGACATTTCTGCTTCGTTTGCGGTGTGGACGTCGGTACGTGCCGTGAGGAGTCACTGAGTGTCACACAACTGCCGTCACGTAACCATGTACGGCAGTGACATCACAACTAGTCACGTAACCATGTACGGCTCGTCACGTAACCATGTACGGCAGTGACATGGCAACTACTGTCACGTAACCATGTACGGCAGTGACATGGCAACTACCGTCACGTAACCATGTACGGCAGTGACATGGCAACTACTGTCACGTAACCATGTACGATAGTGACATGGCAACTACTGTCACGTAACCATGTACGAGTCACATGGCAACTACTGTCACGTAACCATGTACGGCAGTGACATGGCAACTGCCGTCACGTAACCATGTACGGCAGTGACATGGCAACTACCGTCACGTAACCATGTACGGTAGTGGCATCACAACTACCGTCACGTAACCATGTACGGTAGTGACATGGCAACTACCGTCACGTAACCATGTACGGTAGTGACATGGCAACTGCCGTCACGTAACCATGTACGGCAGTGACATGGCAACTGCCGTCACGTAACCATGTACGGCAGTGACATGGCAACTGCCGTCACGTAACCATGTACGGTAGTGACATGGCAACTACCGTCACGTAACCATGTACGGCAGTGACATCACAACTACCGTCACGTAACCATGTACGGTAGTGACATCACAACTACCGTCACGTAACCATGTACGGCAGTTACAGCACAACTACCGTCACGTAACCATGTACGGTAGTGGCATCACAACTACCGTCACGTAACCATGTACGGTAGTGACATTACAACTACCGTCACGTAACCATGTACGGTAGTGACATCACAACTACCGTCACGTAACCATGTACGGTAGTGACATCACAACTACCGTCACGTAACCATGTACGGTAGTGACATTACAACTACCGTCACGTAACCATGTACGGTAGTGACATGGCAACTACTGTCACGTAACCATGTACGGTAGTGACATGGCAACTACCGTCACGTAACCATGTACGGTAGTGACATGGCAACTACCGTCACGTAACCATGTACGGCAGTGACATGGCAACTACCGTCACGTAACCATGTACGGCAGTGACATGGCAACTGCCGTCACGTAACCATGTACGGCAGTGACATCACAACTACCGTCACGTAACCATGTACGGTAGTGACATGGCAACTGTAACCATGTACGGTAGTGAACAACTACCGTCACGTAACCATGTACGGTAGTGACATGGCAACTACCGTCACGTAACCATGTACGGTAGTGACATGGCAACTACCGTCACGTAACCATGTACGGCAGTGACATGGCAACTACCGTCACGTAACCATGTACGGCAGTGACATGGCAACTACCGTCACGTAACCATGTACGGCAGTGACATGGCAACTGCCGTCACGTAACCATGTACGGCAGTGACATCACAACTACCGTCACGTAACCATGTACGGCAGTGGCATCACAACTACCATCACGTAACCATGTACGGCAGTGACAGCACAACTACCGTCACGTAACCATGTACGGTAGTGACATGGCAACTCCGTCACGTAACCATGTACGGCAGTGGCATCACAACTGCCGTCACGTAACCATGTACGGCAGTGACAGCACAACTACCGTCACGTAACCATGTACGGCAGGTCACGTAGCCATGTACGGCAGTGACATACAACTGGTCACGTAACCATGTACGGCAGTGACATGGCAACTACCGTCACGTAACCATGTACGGCAGTTACATCACAACTACCGTCACGTAACCATGTACGGCAGTTACAGCACAACTGCCGTCACGTAACCATGTACGGTAGTGTCATTACAACTACCGTCACGTAACCATGTACGGCAGTATCATGGCAACTACCGTCACGTAACCATGTACGGTAGTGACATGCTCACGTAACCATGTACGGTAGTGACATCAACTACCGTCACGTAACCATGTACGGTAGTGACATGGCAACTGCCGTCACGTAACCATGTACGGTAGTGACATGGCAACTGCCGTCACGTAACCATGTACGGTAGTGACATGGCAACTACCGTCACGTAACCATGTACGGCAGTGACATAGTAACGATACTACCGTCACGTAACCATGTACGGCAGTGACATGGCAACTACTGTCACGTAACCATGTACGGCAGTGACATGGCAACTACCGTCACGTAACCATGTACGGCAGTTACAGCACAACTACCGTCACGTAACCATGTACGGCAGTGACATGGCAATTGCCGTCACGTAACCATGTACGGCAGTGACATGGCAACTACTGTCACGTAACCATGTACGGCAGTGACATGGCAACTACCGTCACGTAACCATGTACGGTAGTGACATCACAACTACCGTCACGTAACCATGTACGGTAGTGACATCACAACTACCGTCACGTAACCATGTACGATAGTGACATTACAACTACCGTCACGTAACCATGTACGATAGTGACATCACAACTACCGTCACGTAACCATGTACGCGTCACGTAACCATGTACGGCAGTTACATGCCTTAGCATGGGCGGATTCATTTTCCGGACTTGGGCTGCAATTCGGCTCACTCGACGGTTAAAAATATCAACAAGACTTAACAGCCAAATCGGACATGCCAACACCACTTCGAATATAATAAATGGGAAAAGAATGTGACGACCAGTGAAGGCACCGTGCCTGCGCCGTGTGACTGTAGTGACGAGTGGCCACAACATGTCGGGGACAGGATTAGCTGGCCGATAGTTGTTTTTTCCTTCACCAATCAGTTAGCTCTTTGGGAAGAAAGGATGGACACCGCGACCGCCAAATAAGCAATATGAATCAGGCCGAAATAAATCACGACGAGTGTTCGTTTGTCGTCAGGCAACCGCAAGGCTAATCGCCTTCATACCTGGCAGACGGAACCAATACACTGTCGATTAGGTTGTGAAATGACAAACATAGTCACACAGACAAGGAATGATTGGTCAGCAGCATATGCCGCTTAGAGTGCATAATACGATGCAACAGGTCGGTTGAAAGTGGATAAGGGGAAGAGCTTTGACCAAATTGGTGGAAGGGCGCACTCGATTTAGAAGATTTTCAGTCCTGGTGCATACACTTCAATCTTCCTTAATTTTATTAATCCAACTCAGTGAGGAACTAGATACTCCTCCCTATCCTCACAAATATGCGCAGTTCCACTTCAGAAATTAGCGACGATGTCAATGCTTGCTTACCTTCCCCACGCAGTTCGGGGTAGGCTGCTATTGAACTGCAGGAGTTCCCACCTTCCCGCAGAGTGGCGCCACTCAGACTGTCCGATGAAGCCGTAATGGTGGCGACTCAGAGCAGGACAGGTCAGAGCTGCCAACGCTGCAACAAGGCCTCTGTGCTGGGAAGTAGGTGCATGCTGTCTCAGCACAGAGTTGAGAGTGGAAGCGTAAGTGGAGTGGAAGAGCAGAGAGTGGAATCTTCCTCAGAACGGAGTGGAGCCTTCCTAGACACAGAGTGAGACTTGTCTCATCACGGAATGGAGTCCGTTCCAGTACGGAGTGGAACCGGTTTCAGTACAAAGTGAAACCTGTCTGCGCACAGAGTAGGACTCGTTTCACCACGGAGAAGGACCTGTCTCAGCACGGAGCGAGATCCGTCTCTATGCGAGCCAGGCTCGTTCAAATATTGCAGAACCTGCCGGGATTTGACGTTTAGAATGCTCCCCTCCCCACCCGTCCCGACGGAATGAGTTGCTACCGGGGAAAGGTCAACCGCCTTTGAAAGGTGCGTGACGACAGTTCTAGTGGCCTCATCAGTGGGCGCTTCAGCCGTCTGATCGCTGACATGCTCCGCTCCGCTGCCGAACACGTGACCTCGGCCAGCCGCCGCGTGACCTAGGGGCAGCTGCCACCTGTCCAGTCGGGCAGCACGTGATCTCGGGGCAGCTGCCACCTGTCCAGTCGGGCAGCACGTGACCTAGGGGCAGCCGCCGCCTGTCCAGTCGGGCAGCACGTGACCTAGGGGCAGCCGCCGCCTGTCCAGTCGGGCAGCACGTGACCTAGGGGCAGCCGCCGCCTGTCCAGTCGGGCAGCACGTGACCTAGGGGCAGCCTCCGCCTGTCGAGCACGTGACCTAGGGGCAGCCGCCGCCTGTCGAGCACGTGACCTAGGGGCAGCCGCCGCCTGTCCAGTCTGGTAGCACGTGACCTAGGGACAGCCGCCGCCTGTCCAGTCTGGCAGCACGTGACCTAGGGGCAGCCGCCGCCTGTCCAGTCGGGCAGCACGTGACCTAGGGGCAGCCGCCGCCTGTCGAGCACGTGACCTAGGGGCAGCCGCCGCCTGTCCAGTCGGGCAGCACGTGACCTAGGGGCAGCCGCCGCCTGTCCAGTCTGGCAGCACGTGACCTAGGGGCAGCCGCCACCTGTCGAGCACGTGACCTAGGGGCAGCCGCCGCCTGTCCAGTCGGGCAGCACGTGACCTAGGGACAGCCGCCGCCTGTCCAGTCGGGCAGCACGTGACCTAGGGGCAGCCGCCGCCTGTCCAGTCTGGCAGCACGCGACCTCGGGCCAGTCACCACGTGACCTGGGGGCAGCTGCCACCTGTCCAGTCTGGCAGCACGTGACCTAGGGGCAGCCGCCGCCTGTCCAGTCGGGCAGCACGTGACCTAGGGGCAGCTGCCGCCTGTCCAGTCTGGCAGCACGTGACCTAGGGACAGCCGCCGCCTGTCCAGTCTGGCAGCACGTGACCTAGGGGCAGCCGCCGCCTGTCCAGTCGGGCAGCACGTGACCTAGGGGCAACCGCCGCCTGTCCAGTCGGGCAGCACGTGACCTAGGGGCAGCCGCCGTCTGTCCAGTCTGGCAGCAGCGACCTCGGGCCAGTCACCACGTGACCTGGGGGCAGCTGCCACCTGTCCAGTCTGGCAGCACGTGACCTAGGGGCAGCCGCCGCCTGTCCAGTCGGGCAGCACGTGACCTCGGGGCAGCTGCCACCTGTCCAGTCTGGCAGCACGTGACCTAGGGGCAGCCGCCGCCTGTCCAGTCGGGCAGCACGTGACCTAGGGACAGCCGCCACCTGTCGAGCACGTGACCAGGGGCAGCCGCCGCCTGTCGAGCACGTGACCTAGGGGCAGCCGCCGCCTGTCCAGTCGGGCAGCACGTGACCTAGGGACAGCCGCCACCTGTCGAGCACGTGACCTAGGGGCAGCCGCCGCCTGTCCAGTCTGGCAGCACGTGACCTAGGGACAGCCGCCGCCTGTCGAGCACGTGACCTAGGGGCAGCCGCCGCCTGTCGAGCACGTGACCTAGGGGCAGCCGCCGCCTGTCCAGTCTGGCAGCACGTGACCTAGGGACAGCCGCCGCCTGTCGAGCACGTGACCTAGGGGCAGCCGCCGCCTGTCCAGTCGGGCAGCACGTGACCTAGGGGCAGCCGCCACCTGTCCAGTCGGGCAGCACGTGACCTAGGGGCAGCTGCCGCCTGTCCAGTCGGGCAGCACGTGACCTAGGGCCAGTCACCACGGGACCTAGGGGCAGCCGCCACCTGTCCAGTCGGGCAGCACGTGACCTCAGGCAGCATCGCTTGTCCAGTCGGGCCGCGTTTGCACGTGACCGGGCTGCCGTGGCTGCACGACAGCGCCGCGTGTGTTCCGATCCGTTTGACTTTGCCGTGTCGTGTTAGCAGGTAGTAGCTAATGGCTCAGATTCCCGGACGCCTGATACGGTAGTTGCACCCGATTGCCGATAGTCAGAACAGTTGGATTACAGAAGGCCCCAGGTGCACTGGCTGTCCAAACAGTGGAATAGTCTGTCGGTGCCTTTTCGCGGTGACTTTCCCGGGTAGCAACATGTGGTGGGATAGCCCGTATGCCTTTTCAAGGCAATCCTCGCATGTGGATACGTGAGTTGTACAATACTATTGTGTTGAGAAAAAGGGGAGCATTGCGTCTTGACTCTTGCAGTTGAATTGCATGGTGTTCAGCTCGTTATTGCGGGGTGTTCAGCTCGTTATTGTGTGATGCTCAGCTCGTTATTGCGTGGTGCTCAGCTCGTTATTGCGTGATGCTCAGCTCGTAATGTTGGTCTTCCTCTCAAGCCGTCAACACCATACTTGAACGGTTAATACTTGGTAACACTAAATCGAGCACGAGAACCGATATGATAATCATGGACTCTGGTAAGCATTTGTCGTAATTTCGCCGGCTGGCAGGCACACGTTCTATTTGCACTGATCGTTAGGTACGTACCAGTCGAAATTCATCCACTGGTTAGTACCCATCCGAATTGCACCGACTGGTAGGCACCCGTCCTATTTATACCGATTGGTGGGCACGCATCCTAATTGCACCGATTGGTAGGCACCAGTCTTAATTACACCGACTGGTAAATACCAGTCCAAATGCAGCGGACTCTCCGATTACACTAGCTCATTTGATGAGCCTCATTCCCGAAGGAAAATATATGTTCAAATTTCCACCACTATGACCATTGTCACGTCGTTTCCAGAGTTGGGGTACTGGGTAGGATTGAACGATCACAAATATACTTGTATGTATCACGAGCGAGGATGCAGTCCAAGCGAGTCCCCTCTCTACCCAGACGGTCGCCCCGGCCTGGCCTGGCCCGGTCTGGCTGTACTTGACAATCACGCCTTGGAAACCGTGATAGCTTTTGTTGCACCGTTTTCTTTTTCCACTTTGAGTGAGATGTTCTCTTTAATTTTGGCATGTGCACTTTTGCATCCAAATCTTATTCGGTGTGCAAAGAATAAAACTCACTACGGCACCTCCCCACGCAGGCAATTTTAAAGCTATTCACGTTTTGTGCAACATTTCAGGTTCTAATGTTCTGACCAAAAGCAAGATCTATGCTTTTCGTTTTGAGCTATTAACGTTCAACATGACATTTCTCTTCAATAATTCGCAATATTTGTTGACAGAACTTCCGGCGAAATTCCAGCCCGCCCTCAGCTGACCGTAAACCTCAATCCCCCCCTGTCCCCGGCGGTAAATGGCCACTTCAAAAGTGGCCATTTGCCATCCGGCAAATGGCAAATAGCCTACATCCCGAGATCTGTAGTTCAGGCTCAGATAGAGATGACTATTTTTAGTTCTCCTTTAAGTGATATAATTTATTGGCATATTGGCATAACATTAGCAATACGTCATACATCATACATCAATTTGGAATCATATTAGCTCTGCATCAATGCTTCGAGGCGCGTGGTCGCACCACCATTCAGTACAATGCGCCCGCATATAGACTTCGCTTACTGGGCGCGCTCTTCGGAGAGCAAAGGTATCCGGACGATCCCTCTCCTCTTGCACGCTACGACCGGTCGATCTGTTGTTCCACACGACCCGGAGAGGTGGGCGACCGGCCAAGGTCATTCGGGTAACCAGGCCACCGCGTGCGAGAACAGCCGTGTATCCCCCACCCCGGTCTTCTCAGAACTCGCATCCACAGCGACCCGGTATTTGCGACGCCGATTACACCCGATGGTACACGGATACTCGATTTCCCCCGAGCGGTTTTAAAGCTCGCCCCGTTCGTCCGACGCCACTTTCAGCGCCGTGCGCTGGTTCACACAGTGGCATGTCGCCCTGTTTTCCGCGAGTGTGCAGTACTGGATGCACTCGGCTTATCCAGCTATCGCAGCCCTCGCACGTGGTGCCGGGAGATGCTGGCCCGACTGCCCACGGGGGACCTGCCTAACACCACCACCTGGCACCACCACCTGACACACCACCTGCACCACACCTGGACTGCCCACGGGGGACCTGCCTAACACCACCACCTGACACCACCACCTGACACCACCACCTGGCACCACCACCTGGCACCACCACCTGGCACCACCACCTGACACCACCACCTGACACCACCACCTACACTGACACCACCACCTGGCACCACCACCTGACACCACCACCTAACACTACCACCTGGCACCACAACTGCACCACCCTGACACCACCACCTGGCACCACCACCACTGACACCACCACCTGGCACCACCACCTGACACTACCAACTGACACCATCACCTGACACTACCACCTGGCACCACCACCTGACACCACCACCTGACACCACCACCTGACACCACCACCTGACACTACCACCTGACACCACCACCTGGCACCACCACCTGACACCACCACCTGGCACCACCACCTGACACCACCACCTGGCACCACCACCTGGCACCACCACCTGGCACCACCACCTGGCACCACCACCTGGCACCACCACCTGACACCACCACCTGGCACCACCACCTGACACCACCAACTACCACCTACCACCACTGGCACCACCACCTGACACTACCACCTGACACCACCACCTGACACAACACCTGACACTACCACCTGACACCACCACCTGACACCACCATGCACCCACCGACACCACCTGACACCACACCTGACACCACCACCTGACACAACACCTGCACTACCACCTGGCACCACCACCTGACACCACCACCTGACACCACCACCTGACACCACCACCTGGCACCACCACCTGGCACCACCACCTGGCACCACCACCTGACACCACCACCTGACACCACCACCTGACACCACCACCTGACACCACCACCTGACACCACCACCTGACACCACCACCTGGCACTACCACCTGACACCACCACCTGACACTACCACCTGACACAGCTACGTGACAGCACCACCTGACACAACACTGCACCACCATGACACCACCACCTGACACCACCACTTGACACTACCACCTGACACCACCACCTGACACTACCACCTACACAGCTACGTACAGTACCACCTGACACCACCACCTGACACCACCACATGACACAGCTACGTGGCAGCACCAGCTGGCAGCACCACCTGATACCACCGCCTGACACCACCATCTGACAGCAACACCTAGCACCACCGCCTTACACAACCACCTGACACCATCACCTGGCACCATCACCTGACACCACCACCTGACACCACCACCTCTCGCCGACAGGGTCAGCTGGACATGAAGCGCGTGCCGGGCGACGTCCGCGAGTACAACCTGTCGCTGGCCGTCGACTCAGAGTACCAGTTTGCCGTGTCGGCCAACTTCATCGGCGACGACGGAGTGCTGGGGAGCAGTGGGATGGTGTGGTCGCGCTGCCCCATCGTCACCAGTCGGGGTAAGCGGGGGTGCCGTCTGGGCGACGACGGAGTGCTGGGGAGCAGGGGGATGGTGTGGTCGCGCTGCCCCATCGTCACCAGTCGGGGTAAGCGGGGGTGCCGCCTGGGTGATGGTGGGGTGCTGGGGAGCAGGGGGATGGTGTGGTCGCACTGCCCCATCGCACCAGTCGGGGTAAGCGGGGGTGTCGTCTGGGTGATGGTGGGGTGCTGGGGAGCAGGGGATGGTGTGGTCGCGCTGCCCCATCGTCACCAGTCGGGGTAAGCGGGGGTGTCGTCTGGGTGATGGTGGGGTGCTGGGGAGCAGGGGATGGTGTGGTCGCGCTGCCCCATCGTCACCAGTCGGGTAAGCGGGGTGCCGTCTGGGCGATGGTGGGGTGCTGGGGAGCAGGGGGTGGTGTGGTCGCGCTGCCCCATCGTCACCAGTCGGGGTAAGCGGGGGTGTCGTCTGGGTGATGGTGGGGTGCTGGGGAGCAGGGGGTGGTGTGGTCGCGCTCCCCGTCGACACCTCACCGTCCTTCGATTGGCTAGGCTGGGCATTTCACGCTGGCTAGGCGGGCGAGACCTGTAGGTTCAGAAGGAATGCTCAGAGATCGTTTAACACTCTGCTGTTGTCAAATACATGGATACGAGATCTAGACCACGACAGTTGAAAGGGATGGGGAGGGGCTTGAAGCAATTTATGGTCAGTAGGATATTTTATGCAGATATGACCGATCGTAAAAGTACGAATTTGCTTGCACTCCCGGATCTTTGAAGGCATAGGATAACTCTGCCCAAAATGATAGATTATCCAGAACTTTTGTACTACACTGGCATTTTCTTAACATTTAAACGCTTTATTCGACAGCTACTGTCTGACGGGTCCGACTAATGATTTATACCTCTTCAGATTTATAGCGTTTCGAAATAGGAGTTCCATAATTCCCCTCCCCAGTCCTCCACCGTCTGTATAATTCCGTGTATGTGGCCGGCTGATATTCGAATTTGCCTTTGCCTTGGTTGTTGGGGATAGCATGCGAATTCAATATATTAGCATTTACAGCCAAATTTCGGAGGCAAAAACAATCAAGGCAATGTTGCTATTGCTACTTGATATTTGCACCTCGTAGATGAATTCACATTTCCGCTGATATTCCATGATTTCGGATCTGCTGTGACAAGATTGTAAGCCTCTCCAAGATATTATAGCTCGACTGGCCGCTAGAGTTGAAGAACGCCTCGCTCGGTCTGCGCTGTCGTTCCTAGTCAACAGCTGACTCCTGCGACACATGGCCCTAACGATATTGACACGTGGCCAGCGTCATGCGTGCTGACCAGAATCGACCCACTCCTTTCCAGACGACCAACAGATAGTGAACCTGTCTGTTGAAAGCCGCGGAAGCGACTACTTGGTTCTGACGTGGAACAACGACTGCTCCAGCTTGTCCACCGACGTTATCTACAACTTCACCGTCTTCTACTGCAAAGAAGTGGAGGGCAACTGCATCGGTGGGTGCATTTGTCCCCCACCCGGAGGGCCTGCGGGGTTTCTGTTCCGGCTGCCGCAGGACCCATTGTACACGCAGCTGCAAACTAAAAATACGTCACGCTTTTTAGATCTATTCCAATCCGATCCGATCCGATCGATTACACCAAAAGTCTGCGCGTTGGAAACGAGCTCAATTTCAATGGTGCAAATGCTTGCCCTTCTCTTGCTCAAGCTTGTGTGTCTTTCTATGGGCCTCGTGAACACGAAGATTTGATATCAAATTATTCGTGGGTCAGATAAGATGAGTAAATCGTAGCTTTATGCGAAACGGAGGTGTGCGAAGGGCAACTACAATGGAAGCATAACGAATTTGCGGACTCCAACTGCTGAGCCTGGCCCGACTGCTTGTCTGGTCCGCCCACCTCGGCCGCCTTCGGTCCGGCCAGACTGTTGTGTCGGTTCCGACTGTTGTGCCTGGCCAGACTGCTGTGCCTGGTCAGACTGCTGTGCCTGGCCAGACTGCCGTGCTTGGCCAGACGCGTGCCTGGCCAGACTGCTGTGTCTGGTCGGCTCCGGCCGCCTGCCGGCCCGCGGTGCCTGGCCAACCTGTGTCTGGTCCGACTGCGTGTCGGTCCGGCTCTGCCAGACCAGACTCGTGTCTGGTCCGGCTGCGTGCCTGGCCGACTGCTGTGCCTGGCCAGACTGCTGTGTCTGGTCCGGCTGCTGTGCCTGGTCAGAATGCAGTCTAATCCGACTGCCGTGTACTCCGCAGACGAGGAGCAGAGTGTGCGCCTGAGCGGACCATTCTCGGGTGGTCTGCGCGTGGCCGACCTGCTGCCCTACACCTCGTACCTGCTGTCGGTGGCTCTGGTGACCGGCGACAAGCAGCCCCTGCGCAGCTCGCCGCCCCTCGTGGCGAGGACCCAGCAGTCCAAGCCCAGCACGCCTCCCATCGTGACGGACGTACGTGGCGCGGCGCATCGATCCCAGCTGGGCAGCATCAGTCGCCGCCAGTTCCCACACCCAGCATCAGCATACAGCACATCTAGCACTGGCTCGGACCACGTCGCCCGTCCCCTCGCTCGCATGACCCCCAACTCTGGTTCGAGAGCACGTCACCCGTCCCCAGGCTCGCATGACCCCCAACTCTGTGAGAGCACGTCGCCGTCCCGGACACAACGTCACCGCCAGACACTGACTCGTCGCCGACCGTGGTGTGACTGTGTGACGGTACACGGACCGTGGTCTGACTGTGTGACGGTGATACACGGACCGTGGTCTGACTGTGTGGCGGTGATACACGGACCGTGGTCTGACTGTGTGACGGTGGTACACGGACCGTGGTCTGACTGTGTGTTAATTCTTTGGGCGGTGGTACACGGACCGTGGTCTGACTGTGTGGCGGTGGTACACGGACCGTGGTCTGACTGTGTGACGGTGATACACGGACCGTGGTCTGACTGTGTGACGGGGATACACGGACCGTGGTCTGACTGTGTGGCGGTGATACACGGACCGTGGTCTGACTGTGTGGCGGTGATACACATTTGACACGGACCGTGGTCTGACTGTGTGGCGGTGATACACGGACCGTGGTCTGACTTTGTGACGGTGATACACGGACCGTGGTCTGACTGTGTGGCGGTGGTACACGGACCGTGGTCTGACTGTGCGACGGAAATACACCGACCGTGGTCTGACTGTGTGACAGACACTTTTGATAGCATGACATGCAGATCCAGTGCATAGCGTTCACTGTGAACTCACTCAATTGATCGGTGTGGAAGGAGCTAGCCGTAGCATGCATCACGATTCAAAACGGGAATGTGATCCATGTGGCGCCACCGTCGCCAGCCGCCGACGTTTGTGTTTCCCGTCGGTGCCACCAGGTGGTGGCCACCAGCAACACCAGTCTTCAGGTGCGCTGGTCACCGCCGACGCGGCCCAACGGCCCCCTGAAAAACTACCTGGTGCACGTGGACGGCCGAGAGCTGGAAGTGCCCGCCTTCCAGACGACCGTCACCATCTCGAAGCTGCAGCCGTACACGGCCTACCCGGTCAGCGTGCAGGCGTGCACGAAGGACGGCTGCAGTCCGCGGTCACCGCAGGTCACGAACCGCACACAGCCAGGAGGTGAGCGAGCCTTCTGTGTGGTGAGCGTGCCCTCCGTGCACTGAACGTACCCTCACTGCAGTGAACGTGTGCTCTGATGTGACAGATGAGTAGCCAATGCTCGCAGGTGGGTTCCGTCCTCACATGGTGATGTTGTTCTCGCGCGAGGTCGACTCTTGTGTATTGCTGTTTGCAGATGTCTTATTGTCCGACTTGTCTTCTGACGTTTTACTGTCCAACCGATCTGCAGATGTCTTACTGTCTGCTCCGCCGGCAGTGCCCGGCCAGATGGAGCCGGTGACCTGACAAATAACATGTGTGTCGGTGTTGTCGGACAAGTGACATGTGTGTCAGTGTGGTCTTACAGGTGACATGTGTGTCGGCATGGTCTGACAGGTGACCTCTACTCCCCCGACAGTGCTCGGCCAGATGGAGCCGGTGACCTTATAGGTGACCTGTGCGTCGGTGTGGTCTGACAGGTGACCTGTGTGTCGGTGTGGTCTGACAGGTGACCTGTGTGTCGGTGTGGCCTGACAGGTGACCTGTGTGTCGGTGTGGTCTGACAGGTGACCTGTGTGTCAGTGTGGCCAGAAAGGTGACCTCTGCTCCGCCGACAGTGCCCGGCCAGATGGAGCCGGTGACCTTATAGATTATAGGTGACCTGTGTGCCGGTGTGGTCTGACAGATGACCTGTGTGTCGGTGTGGCCTGACAGGTGACCTGTCTGTCGGTGCAGTCTGACAGGTGACCTGTGTGTCAGTGTGGCCAGAAAGGTGACCTCTGCTCCGCCGACAGTGCCCGGCCAGATGGAGCCGGTGACCTTATAGGTGACCTGTGCGTCGGTGTGGTCTGACAGGTGACCTGTGTGTCGGTGTGGCCTGACAGGTGACCTGTCTGTCGGTGCAGTCTGACAGGTGACCTGTGTGTCAGTGTGGCCGGACAGGTGACCTCTGCTCCGCCGACAGTGCCCGGCCAGATGGAGCCGGTGACCTTATAGGTGACCTGTGTGTCGGTGCAGTCTGACAGGTGACCTGTGTGTCGGTGTGGCCTGACAGGTGACCTGTCTGTCAGTATAGTCTGACAGGTGACCTGTCTGTCGGTGCAGTCTGACAGGTGACCTGTGTGTCAGTGTGGCCGGACAGGTGACCTCTGCTCCGCCGACAGTGCCCGGCCAGATGGAGCCGGTGACCTTATAGGTGACCTGTGTGTCGGTGTGGTCTGACAGGTGACCTGTCTGTCGGTGCAGTCTGACAGGTGACCTGTGTGTCGGTGTGGCCTGACAGGTGACCTGTGTGTCGGTGCAGTCTGACAGGTGACCTGTGTGTCAGTGTGGCCGGACAGGTGACCTCTGCTCCGCCGACAGTGCCCGGCCAGATGGAGCCGCTGCGCACGCAGCTGCTGAACACGTCTGCGGTGCTGCTGCACTGGCGGCCGCCGCGGCAGCCGGCCGGCCTGCAGCCGGTCTTCTACCTGCGCACCGTGTCCGAGGAGGCCGGCACCAACTACACCAGCACCGTCAGGCTGCCCGGTGAGTAGCCGCTGAGGCCGGAACTATCACCAGAGGAGGTCAGCACCAACTACACCAGCACCGTCAGGCTGCCCGGTGAGTAGCCGCTGCGGCCGGAACTATCACCAGAGGAGGCCGGCACCAACTACACCAGCTAACTACACCAGCACCGTCAGGCTGCCCGGTGAGTAGCCGCTGCGGCCGGAACTATCACCAGAGGAGGTCAGCACCAACTACACCAGCACCGTCAGGCTGCCCGGTGAGTAGCCGCTGCGGCCGGAACTATCACCAGAGGAGGCCGGCACCAACTACACCAGCTAACTACACCAGCACCGTTAGGCTGCCCGGTGAGTAGGCGCTGCGGCCGGAACTATCACCAGAGGAGGCCGGCACCAACTACACCAACCAACTACACCAGCACCGGCAGGCTCCTCCGGTGAGTAGGTGCTGGAGGCGGAACTATCAGAAGAGATATTCTTTCTTTGTGTTGTGATTGGGCATATAATAAGATTAACTATTCTTGCCACCAGGTGTATTGAGTTCTGAACAGTATTGGGGGGGGTTGGCAGACCCACTGAACAGTTAATACACCGACACGCATGTCGCCAGCGTACAAAATGCCGTGCTTAAATGGATTGTTTTAAAGAACTGGAGATCTCCGATCATCGCCATTGCGTGGGGTGCTCTGCAAAATAGTTCATGATAGAAAAGTTTGAGTTTTTAGATATCGTAGAATCTTTAACAAACGTGTGGAATCTGGGCGCTGTGTGACCGAAGCAGTCGATGCGCCCCTAAGCCCAAATAACCAACCAAACGTGTGGAATTACTTTAGAAGAAAAAAATATGGGCCAGAGTATTGGATTACATTTGATATGCAATCCATGTAGGTACTGCAGATGGCCGGCACGTGTCGGGCCATGTTCCGAGTAGCCTTTCAAATCGGCAGGACCCAGAGCCCTATCATGCCATTTATATCTCTCATTGGTGCAGGGTTCCAAACCAATGACAGTTGAGTGGCTCCTCTGCGTAGTCGTTTTATGCTATGCTAAGCTTTTAGACCATGTAGGCTCATTTGAGCCCGGCGGTACCGACATGTAACCATTGATTTCTAATGGGGAACGAATCGGCATATTAACGCCCGGTGCCATTCGAGGATACTGTAGTAATCGCTGTGCTGTGGTCGGTGACCGTGCCAGCCCATGGTGACCGCTGTGTTATGGTCGGTGACCGTGCCAGCCCGTGGTGACGGCTGTGTTATGGTCGGTGACCGTGCCAGCCCGTGGTGACCGCTGTGTTATGGTCGGTGACCGTGCCAGCCCGTGGTGACCGCTGTGTTATGGTCGGTGACCGTGCCAGCCCGTGGTGACCGCTGTGTTATGGTCGGTGACCGTGCCAGCCCATGGTGACGGCTGTGTTATGGTCGGTGACCGTGCCAGCCCATGGTGACCGCTGTGTTATGGTCGGTGACCGTGCCAGCCCATGGTGACGGCTGTGTTATGGTCGGTGACCGTGCCAGCCCGTGGTGACGGCTGTGTTATGGTCGGTGACCGTGCCAGCCCATGGTGACGGCTGTGTTATGGTCGGTGACCGTGCCAGCCCGTGGTGACCGTGCCAGCCCGTGGTGACGGCTGTGTTATGGTCGGTGACCGTGCCAGCCCGTGATGACTGCTGTGTTATGGTCGGTGACCGTGCCAGCCCATGGTGACCGTGCCAGCCCATGGTGACGGCTGTGCTCTGGTCGGTGACCGTGTCAGCCCGTGATGACTGCTGCGTTATGGTCGGTGACCGTGTCAGCCCGTGATGACTGCTGCGTTATGGTCGGTGACCGTGCCAGCCCGTGGTGACCGTGCCAGCCTGTGGTGACCGTGCCAGCCCGTGGTGACCGTGCCAGCCCGTGGTGACCGTGCCAGCCCGTGGTGACCGTGCCAGCCCGTGGTGACCGTGCCAGCCCGTGGTGACCGTGCCAGCCCATGGTGACCGCTGTGTTATGGTCGGTGACCGTGCCAGCCCGTGGTGACCGCTGTGCTATGGTCGGTGACCATGTCAGCCCGTGGTGACCGTGCCAGCCCGTGGTGACCGTGCCAGCCCGTGGTGACCGTGCCAGCCCGTGGTGACCGTGCCAGCCTGTGGTGACCGCTGTGCTATGGTCGGTGACCGTGTCAGCCCGTGATGACTGCTGCGTTATGGTCGGTGACCGTGCCAGCCCGTGGTGACCGTGCCAGCCCATGGTGACTGCTGCGTTATGGTCGGTGACCGTGCCAGCCCGTGGTGACCGTGTCAGCCCATGGTGACGGCTGCGTTATGGTCGGTGACCGTGTCAGCCCGTGGTGACCGTGTCAGCCCGTGGTGACCGTGCCAGCCCGTGGTGACCGTGCCAGCCTGTGGTGATGGCTGTGCTCTGGTCGGTGACCGTGCCAGCCCGTGGTGACCGTGTCAGCCCATGGTGACGGCTGCGTTATGGTCGGTGACCGTGCCAGCCCGTGGTGACCGTGTCAGCCCGTGGTGACCGTGCCAGCCCGTGGTGACCGTGCCAGCCTGTGGTGATGGCTGTGCTCTGGTCGGTGACCGTGCCAGCCCGTGGTGACCGTGTCAGCCCATGGTGACGGCTGCGTTATGGTCGGTGACCGTGTCAGCCCGTGGTGACCGTGTCAGCCCGTGGTGACCGTGCCAGCCCGTGGTGACCGTGCCAGCCCGTGGTGACCGTGTCAGCCCGTGGTGACGGCTGCGTTATGGTCGGTGACCGTGTCAGCCCGTGATGACCGCTGTGTTATGGTCGGTGACCGTGTCAGCCCGTGATGACCGCTGTGCTATGGTCGGTGACCGTGCCAGCCCGTGATGACTGCTGCGTTATGGTCGGTGACCGTGCCAGCCCGTGGTGACCGTGCCAGCCCGTGGTGACCGTGCCAGCCTGTGGTGACCGTGCCAGCCTGTGGTGACCGTGCCAGCCTGTGGTGACCGTGCCAGCCCGTGGCGACCGTGCCAGCCCATGGTGACGGCTGCGTTATGGTCGGTGACCGTGCCAGCCCGTGATGACTGCTGCGTTATGGTCGGTGACCGTGCCACCCCGTGGTGACCGTGCCAGCCCGTGGTGACCGTGCCAGCCCGTGGTGACGGCTGTGCTCTGGCCGACAGCCGGGCGGCTGCAGACGGAGCGGCTGGTGCGGCCGTGCCGGCCAGGCCGCCGCTCGCAGCGGCACGTGTTCTGGGTACGCGCCGTGACCGAGCTGCCGGACGGCGGCCAGCTGGCCGGCCCCTGGTCGGAGCCGGTGCAGCAGTCTTGTGTGCTGGCCGCCGGCTGGCCGCCGGCCGCCGTGGTCGGCCTGGTGGTCGGCGGCTGCGTGCTGGTGGCGCTGCTGGCCGCCGGCGTCTTCTGCCTGTGCAGCCGCACCAAGCGCAAGTGGGTGAAGATGCGCGACATCAGCGTGAACCTGCCGAGCGGGCTGGAGCGGCCCGAGAAGCCGCCGGTGACGCGGTTCGCCGGCGCTGACCGGCAGCCGGCGGCGTCCGCTGCCGCCGGCTACGGCCGCCTGGTCAGCCAGCCGGCCGACACGGCCGCCGGCGGCACGTCAACGCTGCCGGTCAGTGGCGTGCCGTCCACAGCTGTACAGACCACAGACGCACACCACACACACCACACCACAGACGCACACCACACACAGCACAGCCACACACCACAGACCACACAGTGGCGTGCCGTCCACAGCTGTACAGACCACAGACGCACACCACACACCACACACAGCACAGCCACACACCACAGACCACAGCCACACACAGCACACAGTGGTATGCCGTCCACAGCTATACAGACACAGCCGCACACCACACACCACATACCACACACACTACACACACCACACACACCACACACACTACACACACACACGCACACCACACACACCATACACACCACACAAACATACACACACGCACATCACACATCACAGCCACACAACACACATCACACACGTCACACACAGCAACATAGCACACACACCACACACACCACACACACCACACACACTACACACACCACACACACCACACACACCACACACCACACACTACTCTCCGAATGCCTTCATGCACATCTGTTTTTGCTTTGTTGCCAAATGCTCAAGGTGTCTGATTTACACCACTGGTGCTGCCGTATTTCCAGTTGCTCGAGGTCCCTGGCTTGCAATGCGTGTGCTTGTGCTATGCTTGTGAATACAATGCTTGTGCTGTTCACGTAGGTACTGTTGTTACCCTGTTGTTAGGTGTTCAATATCTGTTGTTGACGTAGATGCTGTTGTTACCCTGTTGTTAGGTGCCCGATATCTGTTGTTGACGTAGATACTGTTGCTACCCTGTTGTTAGGTGTCCGGTGTCTGGTTTTGGTGTAGGTGCTGTTGTTACCCTGTTGTTAGGTGTCCGATGTTATGTTGTTGACGTATGTTCTGCTGTTACTGTAGGGGTGGCGGCTCTGCCGTCGGTGGGGTGTGTGGGGTGGGTGGGGTGAGTGGGGTGGGGGGTGTATGGGTGTATGGGGGTGTGGGTGTGTGGAATGTCTTCGTGTAGATGAGTGTATTAAACTGTGTGTTAAAGTGTATGTTAATGTGTAACCTCTAGCGTGTTTTATCTGTTGCTAACCTCACTTAAACTCGACTGAGTGGTATGGGTGTGTGAAATGTGTTTTAGATAGTGGGTGTGTGAAGGGGTGTGGACAAGTTATTCTTGATGCAGCCTAAACTAAACTGAAACTGTCAGTGGTGTATTATGTTGTTTTTTTTTCAACGCCAATTGCACCACACATCCCCAAACCCCAGCCGTCGTGATGTTGGTTTGAGTTGCCGTCCCTAACACGAATTTATATATGTGCGAGGTCAAAGTTTTGGGAACACCATATAGGTACGTGAGTGTCTTTAGCCAGATTATAATTAATACGTTGCATTAGAGAATTGATGATAATGACATTCACCATTGGTTTAACTGACATGTCCGTGTTGGGACTTTTTGGACGCTAGTATTAGTATAATTTTGTACAATGTTCCGCACGAAATAGGTGCCTGTGTTGAGCCCCAAGCGGCTTCCGCTGATCCTTAGATCTACCTACTCACGTTCATTCCCTTCATTCACTTCGCATTCGCTCGCCTCATTCATGCTCTCCTTATCAATTAATTAATTGCTTGGTCCCCAAATTTAGCTCACGACCCCCCCCCCTTTCAGCGGTACACAAACACATAGATCGACAGATCAATGCTCTAATTTTGATGGTATTACCGGGCCGAACAAGTAAACCTTTCACTGCCAATCATGGCTGGCCTAGCCATTATTAGCAGCGTTTCTCGCCTGGACAAAGTCTTAACTGCAACGAGGGGCTCATCGTACTGACTCCGAGGGCTGATACAAGTGCTCTGATGTCTTTGACCGACACACCTAACCTTAAGTTCGATCGATGCCGCGCCGGGCCTTATTCGTCGTACACTTGCGACCAGGTCTGACGTAACCAACGGGCGGGCACGGATCCCTACCAGGTTGGTCACGTACCCGGTCGTCTTTATATCCTAGCCGGCCCTATGAGTTTTGGCCTTGGGGTCTTACGGCATGCCAAACCCGTCCATCATGCCCCTCGAACTGTCTGCACCAACCGTGCCCACGTGCAGGGTTCGGGGGTGGACAAACCACCGGGCAGCGTTTTGCCAATACCCTATAGTCCGGCGCCAGACTTCCGGCGAACGCACTGTGGTGGCCCCTTTACCGGCCCCTCCCACATGCATACCATGTTCGCCACCTCACCTGCACCTCTGGATCGCAGAGGCCAGCGTGATTTTGCGGTCAAAGATCCAGAGCAGGTGAACTAATACCCCCGAAGTGTCCGTTCATCGCACCCTCTGGCAATCAGGCCTTAACCAAACGCGCGTCATATATATAACAGTAATAATATTTTAGGCAATTTAACTGGCTTCAACATACGCCACCATCGCTCGGAAAACGTTCAGTCCATAGGAGGACGGCTGGCAGGTCGGCTGCCTCGCTTATAAATTTACTTTATAGTACAAATTGATATCATGCACATATCCAAGCATAATTGTGTAAATCATTACACCTTGTCAAGAAGTGCTCATTTGTACGATCTCCGTCTACGGGTCGCCTGTTGATGACCCGGTCAGAGCGCGCGCACCCCCTCATCACCCGCGGCACGGCCGCCATTTCAATTCTGGACGTAAATATCCTCCCCCTCCTCGCGCCCTGGTCGCTGAGGTATTTACTACGCGGGCACCGTTTGTTAGGGTCGTAATTCTGACGTCATCCATTGCTGCACTATATCTTATTTTATACGGCCTTGCTCTACCCCTCCTCCTGTCCGTTACTGTCGAAATTCCACCACCGGTCTTTGCTGATGCCACTTAGAGAATTTATATGCTTACTCTAATATATTTGCCCTTACATACACCGCATCGCATCGCATTGCGCACACCTCTCATATACGTCCCGCCATCACCGACATCTCCGTCCACCTCGCAAAATAACCCAATTGGGGTTGACGCACCCTAAAACCCTAAAAATAATAATAATCCGTTCACCTCCTCCCATCCTAAACTTATCCTATTTGGTCCCCCCCCCCATGAGACAGGTCGCTCTCAGCAATGAACTTGGTGAGAAGGCGGAAGAGAATTTAGGTTGGTTCGGTGGGAAAGAGGATGACACGCCAGAAGTTCAGCACTCACATTTCCGATGGTGAGTGGCGAGTGGCCTTGGCTGAGTGCTTCTTCTCCTCCATCAGAAAACTCAGCCATCTGGCCACCGGTGGACGATCCTCAGGCGCCGCGCGTCGTCCAGACCCTTCTCCCTGCGTCTCTCCTTCCTTTCTCCTCCTGTCCGTCCTGTTCTGTTCTGTTCTCTTGAACTTGCAATTGCTCCGCCTCTTTTTTTTCTCTACCCACTCCCAGGACTTTGGGGTGAGCTCGCGCTTTCTGATTCGTGGGGTATTCTTCTGGCTTGGGCGGCGACGTCTTCACGTCCGGGCCAGCGACCTCACGGGTTGATGACCCTTCTTCCGGGGTGCTTGCACCACCGGTACCCTCGCGGAGGTGCCGAGTCGTTATTTGCGCTCGCCGTGTTGTTTGTCGGGCCGTTTGATCTTGGGCGTCGTCGCCACTCGCATGTGCGGCTTGTTGATGTAGGCGCCGACGCCACACGGGTGCGCTTTCCGGGCAAGTGTTTGTACGGGACGGGTAAGACGGCCAGGATCTGACTGGATGTCTGGCGGCCTGTTCGGATAGGAAAATATATAAATTTTTGTGCCGAGAAATGTAAGCCTCCTTACATTACCCTGTTGTTAGGTGTCCGGTGTCTGCTGACGTAGGTGCTGTTGCTGCCATGTTGTCTGGTGCTTGGTGTACAGTAATGATGCTATCCTGCCACCAGCTTCTGCAGGAGGATTCCCTCGCCCTGGAGACAACCGACACCGGCGAAACGCCACTCTCCGTCGCCACCGACAGCAACAGCTGTTCCTCCAGTGCTACCAATTACACGGACTCTGGGGCCGAGCCGGACAAGGTTGGCCACTTCGTCCCACTTCGGTCCCATTTCGTCCCATTTCATGGCGCGTCTCGCTCGCGGCTGTTTGACAGTCTCGTCCCCTTCCCCTCTCCAATCACTCTCGTCACCTCTTGTCTCCGGCTGCCGTTCCATTGTCTCCCTTTGTCCCGTTTTTCTGGATCTGGGCCGAGGTCCTCGCCCTTTCTTCTTCGCTCTCTCGCTCCGTTTGTCTCCCTTTCCTCTTTGCATCACACCTCGTTGCAAGCTTAGACTCCTTATCTCCTTTCTTCGATATCCAATTCGCTCTTCGACACGGTCTCCGTTGGGTTTCCTTTCCCTTCGTTCAGCCTGAGTGTTTCTTGCCTTTGGGCCATGGTGATGAGGGCGTTTTTCACGTAGCGGAAAATGCATATTCACCGTTGGTGTGATCGTACAAACTGAGTTTGATTGTGTTCCCTGTACACTTTTTTTCTGTTGCCTACGCACAACATTTTTTCTCATTTACGCTTTCTGTCTTCATCTCTCATATTTACTCGTGAACGTACATTTGTGATTTTGAAAGGACCGGCGTTGATAAAAGCCGCCTTCCTTTTCCAAACTCCTGTTCACCGTCATATGTTCGCATCAGGTTTTTCCGAAGCCGACAAGGTTCCAAGAAAGGACTGTTGGCAGATCGTCCCATGAATTATAATTGCGCCTGCGCCCAGGTGGTTATGATCTCCTCTTGCGCCATTGCCTTTCCCCCAAGGGTTTCACATTTCCGCTGTCCTCAACACTGCCATGCTGCTCATTGAGTCTGAGCTGCCGATAAAGGTGCCATTGAGCCTGGGCTGCCGATGGAGTTGGTGTGGAGCCTGAGCTGTCGATAAAGGTGGCGTTGAGTCTGAGCTACCGATAAAGGTGGCGTTGAGCCTGAGCTGTCGGTAAAGGCGGCCGTCGGTAAATGCGGCCGTCGGAGAAGGTGGCCGTCGGTAAAGGTGGCCGTCGGTACAGGTGGCCGTCGGTAAAGGTGGCCGTCGGTAAAGGTGGCCGTCGGTAAAGGTGCCCGTCGGTAAAGGTGGCCGTCGGTAAAGGTGGCCGTCGGTAAAGGTGGCTGTCCGTCTGCTGCAGGTCGGCTCGCCTACCTACGCGAAGACGCCGTGGCCAGGCGGCCACGTCAAGCTGGCGCCATACGTGCAGGTGGGCGGCTCCGGCACGCACCCGCCGCCCGGACCCGTCTACACCAAGTTCTCGCCGTACGTGGACGCCAAGGCGATCCAGGCGCTGATGGCGCGCAGCATGGACGCGCTGCCCGGCGACGCGGCCCTCCGGCAGGCGTCGCACTCGGTGCCGGACGTGAGCGGCGGCGGCGCCGTCCGGCCGCTCTCCTACGGCCAGATCAGCCAGCGCTCCAGCACCGGCTACGTCAGCATGACGTCGGACGACGCGCTGCCGGCGCCGAAGGCCGCCGAGCCGGCCGCCGAGTACGTGGCGCTGGGCCCGCCGCCGCCGCCCGTCTCGGCCGCCGGCTTCCCGCCCTACGTGCTGGCCGGCCTGGCGACCGGCGACGGTGGTGGCGACGGTGGTGGCGGTGGTGGCGGTGGCGGTGGTGGCGGTGGTGGTGCCGCCCGAGTACGCCGGCGGCGGGTACGTGACGCACGCCAAGGTGCGGCCGGCCTCGATCGAGCTGCGCCACCTGGCGGCCGACCGGCGGCCGAGCGGCCAGCTGACCGCGTCCGAGCCGGTCCTGTCGCCCAAGAAACTGTCGGTGGTGGCGTCGGCGCGCGACCCCTACTGCCGCGTGGTCACCGCCCACCACGGCGCCGCCAAGCCGGGCCCGGACGTGTCCATGTTGTGAGCGGCTACCCGCGGGTGGGGGGCGCCGCCCCGCCGCCCCTGCTGGCGCCGCAGCGCCGCCCGCCACCTCCGCCGCCCAGTACAAACGACGCGCCGCCACGACGTGCCACTTCCAGACCAGAGCGCAAATCAAATCAGGGTGTGCGCACCTCGCCGGCGCAGATGCCAGTGGCGGCGGCCGCCGGGCCGGCCGGCAGCCGTCAACTGAAGCGCGCTCTTCGGACGAGGGTGACGAACGCCGCGCTCCTCGCCGCGTGGCTCGTGCTGTGATATGTCCGGCGTCGGCCGCTGAGCAAGTGCCGCGCTCGCATGTGTGATTGAGATAATGGCCGATAGAGTGCACCTCTGGCGCGCAGCCCTGCAGAACTACGGTGTCGTGCCGGCGCGGCGACTCGGTCTCGCCCCGGCGTCGACCGCCGGTGTGCCGCTACAGGAGCCGTGGGCTGCACAGTCGCGTGTTGTGCCCGTTGTACAGTGTGTGCTGGGAGAGCACGAACCGGCGCTACGGCACGGCTTCCAGGGCCCCTCGTGCCATGTTCTGGACGAGCGTGGGCAGGAGCTAAAACACGGCTTCTAGAGCCCCTCGTGTGATGCTCTGTTGGAATATAATTCAATGGAGCCAAAATATCAGACGTTGTCCAAGCCTACTTCAAGTAACTTTCGCTATGGAAATAGTACACAAACCAGTGCACGATGATGTAAGTGGAAGGCAGGGGCACTAATCAAACAGAATCAGGTCATAAAATGTACAGTTGTGGCTTGCATACTTTCCCCAAAGTGGTACATAATTTATAAAAGAGCCTATGGTGTCATGCTGTCCTCTTTGCCATCTTTTTTCGTAGCATGACGGTGACAATGAACATTCATAGACGTAATATTACAGGGTTTTCGATGGCCATACGTGATAGCTGATGTCCTTTCAAACATTTCGTTTATGCTAATTTGGGAAAGCCAATGGAAGTTCAGGGATGCAAGGACCGCAACATCTTCAAAAGATGCATTCTCTGGAATGGGTTTTGGCACCATAGACGAAGGATTTTACAATTATTTTTGTTGAAAGTTTAGTTAAAAGGATATATTTTTTTGTGAGCAAAGGACTTCACAATGCCACTAGGATAGATACATATATATATAAAATAATATATATATATATATATATATATATATATATATATATATATATATATATGTATATATATATAAAGGGATATTTCGGAAATGTTTGCGAATTGCATAATTCATTCAGTATTACGTTAGAACTATATGTGTGTGTGTGTGCTTTTGTGACAGCAGCATCATTCAGCGCTTACTTATTGATTACAGGCAGTGCCCTCTAATGTTAATCTACAGCACACTTACACACATGAAGACAACAATGACTGTATCATTCCTAATGAGACAAGAGACCATAAGCGAAAGATGTGCGCTTCCCGCAGAAAGAGTGGGCTTCCGTTCAGCGTATTTTATCATACATTTGGCGTTAATCGCGCTCAGCTCTCGAGTGGATAAGGCGTCTGAGTACCTCTGATGGCTTCCAGCGCTGTGTTTGGCGCGCGTGCGTGATGGATGCGTGCCTCTGATGTCTAGTGTTGGACTGTGTGTGTGTACGCGACAGATGTGCGTTGAATGACGCGGACCTGGTCGGATGGCTGCAGTCGCCTGTTCACGTCGAACCAGCTACGGTGTCGATCGCTGCATTTTGCTCAACGCCGCCGTACGCCGGAGTCCGGCGAGGCTGTGGGCGGACGCACCGAGAATAGGTGGCGCCACATGCGCCGTCCCATTGTCGCTGACGACGCTGGCCACCCATAATCAAAACTGGCGCGCGCGCGCGCGTGCCGATGCTGCGCTCTGTCCGTCTGCCTGTGCCAGTCTGATGGTGCGCTGTCTGCCGGAGCCGGCACGATGACGTCACGGTCCCGGCAGCACCTGTGGCCGCGTCTGCTCACCTGCCCCGTGCGTCTGCCTGTCGTCAATGTTACCACGGTCCGACCAGAGACAATCGCACGCAATCGATTCGCAATAAAGGCGGAGGTTCGACAACGACTTGTGCGCTTCTTTTGTCTAGGGGGTACCCAAGATGCTAGTTTGCTATGTGGTCGCCTGACCTGAGACAGGCACGGAGAACGATCGTAGAGGGACTGCGGACACTGCAGAACGACGCCAGCAAACAGCTGGAGATCCAGAGCTAACTCGGCAGGCAGTCTACCCCAGTTTGTTGGTGCCATACAACAGGAGATTCAGAGCACACTCGAAGCAGTCAGCCGCAGCTGGCCAGTACCGCACAACAGAGATCCAGATCATGCTCGAGGCAATGGAGCTCAGCTGACTGGTGCCATACAGCAGGAGATCCAGATCACACTCGAGGCAATGGATCTCAGCTGACTGGTGCCATACAGCAGGAGATCCAGAGCACACACGGAGCGGCGGACCGTAGCTGTCTGGTACCCGGTGCGTCTCTCAGTCTAGCATTTCACGCCACGATGCTCGCACCATCATTCGGAATCGAAGCAATGCCGATACACTCGCTCTGCTCCCCGACTAACGCCTTGAACAATCGGCGCTGCTCCTTCACACTGCATCGCACCCGCTACACCTGCCTGACAATGCATTGTCCCCGAGCTGGATAAAATCAACCTGGCCACGTGCCAACCACATCGAGGAGACCGCGCATGTGCACCACATCAGGTGGGATCGGCATTCTCCTCAGCTTCCAGCGCGGACCGGCCCCGTCTCACGCACACAGCCGTGGCCTCGGAGCCGCACTGCGGCCGGTGCACAGCACCGCATGCCACATCCGGCTGCACATCAGGGCGGGGCCCCGTGGCAGATGTAAATCAGCCGATTTGCACAGTCTGCATTTGCCGGAAGACGATGGAAGGTTCGTTCAATCCCAAGCGGTTAGGCACCATATTCAGCAGTTTACGATGGTGATCATGTTTTCACGAGCTAGTATAAGATATCGTCGGCATATGCACTCCTAGATCATTGCCTAGTGCTTAGTACACAGCAACATGCAGGAAATAGGAAGACTGCACGCACCCCACAGGCATGCGGCATGGATAATAGGTGTAGTCGAGCGCAGTAAAGGCGCACATTTTACACGATTCCCTTCACAATCATACATTCAAGAATCCGGAAAGGTGACCAACCTCTATCAGTGGTATGCCGAAAGAAAGCCATAAAGTGAAAATTTTAAAATCCCCTGAGAGGTGGTGGGCTGCGAAGAAGTCGACCGGGGCTCGGAATAATTGTTCCGGGGCGCCGAAATATCACATGTGTCCCAAATAAATCGCGACTGGGTACCAAATATTGCACTGGGAAACAATGAAGTCGGTATCCCGGAAAAAAAATCAATCTGGACCCTGAAAAGTTGTCTGGGAAACAAAAGTCGCTACTAATTCCCCTATAAATGCATCGGGCTTCCAAAATTTGTCGGGATCTCGACCGGGCCCTGGGACCTGGCTTCCAAAGAACTCCGAAGAGGTCCCAGAAGAAAACTAGAGCTAAAACCCGCCGCGAAAAAGCGCGCAGAAAAAAAGACAAAGCCGTCATTAAAAATCGCGACGGGCTCCGAAACGTCGCGCCGCAGGAAGGTAAGAAGTTTCGTCGTTCACAAGAAGCTTCGGTCACGCAGTCTCACGTCAGGAGCCATGGAGATGTGCGCAGGGGCCCAAACACACAGTACAAACAGTAGACCCAAAAAGTACACCGGGAGTCGAGAATCGCGCGATCGTTCAGAATAATTGTGGTGGTGGATTGGGGCTTAGGGGCGCGTCGAAATCCAGGGTCATTTTGCGCCCATAACTGTATTATACTCAATTTAAGGTGCTACTATCATGGCTTATTAATATTAACGGATGGGAGTGTATCACCTCCAGGCGAGCTTGTCGAAGGAAGGTAAAAATATTCCCAGACGCCATAACATCAGAATCGTTCCCAATTAGCATACGTAAATAAGTATCGGCGTTTAGCGGTCCTAAAATCTGGCGTAGTAGTGGTTCTAACATTGTACAGCCTACTAAAACATGGTACACAGTAAGCAGATTAGAACAGCGTGGGCATAGAGGTCGGTCATCACCAGTCAGCATGTAGCTGTGTGTTGCAAAGGTATGAGCTATTCTCAATCGGCAGAGTACTACCTCTTCCTGTCATTTGGTTCGGTGCGAGGATTGACACTTTCCTAGTGTCGGTTTTAGAACCCTGAGCTTAGTACACTTCGAGTTCCAGCCTCGTTGCCATTCTGACCGTATATTTGACAGCATAGTAGGGTATAGTTCCCTTGGAGGGAGCCGTAAATGGACCACACGGCCATTGTTGATGGCGTGCTTGGCGGTTATGTCAGCAGCTTCATTTCCCGCGAGTCAGACATGGCTAGGAATCCAACAGAAAACGATATTTCTGCCGATGTCACGTAGGGATTTCACGAGTTTCATGATCCTACGAACAAACCGGTTATCCTGGTTAAAAGTTGTCAATGCGAGGAGACTGCTCAAGGAGTCTGTGAAAACCACGTGCTTTGTGGACCGGTCTTCCTGTATAAAATAGAGGGCTTGGAGAATCGCATATAATTCGTCGGTAAAAATCGATGCTTGCGTTGGTAAACAGAAAGATCTTACACTGTGTCGACTGACGTAGGCACATCCAACACCAGATACTGACTTTGAACCGTCTGTGTAGATTCGCGAGAAGTCGTGATATTCATACATTTTTTTCCAAAGCCAGTATTCGGAGTTCCTCCGGGTGTACATGCCCATTCCTTGAGCAGGATAAAGTCACATCGGTTTGCACTGGGACAGCGTGCCATGGGGAGTGCTCGGCGTAGTAACACGTGCTAAACAACGCGGCCTGATATTGTAGTCACGAAGGATCGAAGCCATGCGAATAGAAAACGGTAATCTACCTTGATGGGCCCTGCGACATGTTCCTGATGTTCTCGAGAATATTCACTGATAGGATGGATGATTCCGGTTTTGAGCAACATTGCACGCGTATCTCGCGCCCAGTAACTTACGGCGCAACGCAAGAGGTGGTTCGTCTACTTCTGCCATTACACTTTGAGCCGGTGAAGTGCGAAAGGCTCCAGTAGCGATGCGAAGAGCTGAATTATGGATGACATCAAGACAACGCTTGGAGGTGGCACACGCTCAGTCATAAATAAAACATCCATAGTCAAGTTTAGAGCGCACGTGATATCGATGCATAAGAAGTAAGACATGTCTGTCTGCCCCATACGAACACCTGGAGACGATTTTCATAACTTGCAGTCTTTTTGCGCATTTCTGCGCAAAATCGTAGATATGGGTTCTATATGTAAGTCGACGGTCAATCCACACACCTAAAATCTTTGCAACCGGTTTGAAAGGGATGCGGTTCCCATTCATCATAATCACCGGATCCGTGCAAGAACGTTTGCGGCAGAAGTGAACAGCAACGGTTTTAGATGTTGACATGGCGAAGCCCGTTTCGTCACACCAATTCTGCACCTTCCGGACAGTCAGTTGGAGTTGTCTCTCTACCGCGCGTACAGTACGTGAAGAACACCAAACGGCAAAATCATCCACGAGTAATGCTTTTCCTATGGAAGCTGGTAGTGAGGAGCCCACGTCGTTGACGGCAATGGCGAACAATGCGACACTCAACACACTTCCCTGCGGAACTTCGTCAACTTGCTGGAATGTGCCAGAGAGGAAACCTCCTACCCTGACACGAAAACTTCTGGAAGCTAAAAAATTCGTCAAGAAAAACCCCATAGGGCCTCTGATGCCAATGGAGTGCAACTTCATGACAATACCATGTCGCCACGCAGTATCGTATGCTCCGTCAATATCGAAAAATATCGCAGCTGTGTGGCATTTCTTCCTAAAACTAGAGCGCACAACAGAGTCGAGTGTTAAAACATGGTCAAAGGTGCTGCGATGTTTTCGGAAATCACTCTGTATCACAGAGAGGAGATTGTTACGTTCTAGAAACCACATTAATCGGACATTCACCATTTTTTCGAATAGCTTACATAAGGAACAAGTGAGCGAGATTGGGCGATAATGCAATGGGTCTGTACAGGTTTTATTTGGCTTGCGTATGGGCACCACTATTGATTCCTGCCAAGAAGGCGGAAAGTTTCCCCTTGTCCATATGTCATTTAGCGCATTCAGGAGAATATCTAAGGATGTTTGTGGTAGATGCTTAATAATATCATTATGCAATGTATCCGGACCCTATGCAACGCTCCTCAGAGTGCTGATTGCTGCAGTCAGTTCTGAAATATAAAATGGAGTGTTGTATTCGAGGTGATCTGTGGTTGAAAAGTCAAGGGGGCGTGCTTCGCATTGAGCCTTGTAGGTCGAGAAACGGACACTAATACTGTTTTTCGAGCGTGCTGACAACGTTCGCCCCATCCCGTCCGCTACTTCTTCCGGGTCAATGATATCCCGGCCGTCAGCGTGTAGAATGGGAAGTGGGTGTGGAGTATACTTCCCAGAAACGCGCTTAATGGGGGACCATACAGAATACGATGAGGTGGATCGACTATATGTGTTCACGTAGGCTTTCCATGAGTCTCGTTTCGCTTCAGCGATAGTACGCCTAGCGAATGCCCGTGCTTTGCGGAAAGCTATTAAATTCGCCGTACAACTATTTCTATTAAAGATGCGAAAAGACTTCTTCCTGGCACGCAACGCCTCTCGGCACTTGTCCGACCATCACGGAACGGGTACTTTAACTAAAGTTCCTGAAGAACGAGGGATGTGCCGTGGAGCGCTCTGCACAGTTGCCGTCGTGAATGCCTCCACTGAAACACCGGGTTAACTGGAGTAGTCTCCAAGTCTACTCTCAAGATTCGTTTGGAACGCATCCCAATCGCCCCGGTTAAATATCCACTTGGAAGGTCGTCGGCTTACGAAAACACGGTTAATAAAACAAGACCAAACAGGGAAATGGTCACTGTTATGTGGATCATCGTCCACGGACCATTCTGAAAAGGGTGCAAGTCCTGGACCGCAGAGGGTAAGATGGCTGTTCAGTTCAGTTGGCAATGCAAAATGGGTTGGCTTTCCTGTGTTAAGTACACATAGTGGAAAATCTCGAACAAAACATTCGGCTGCACGTCCACGGCTCGTCGTGGTGGCTGAGCCCCAAAAAGGGTGGAGGGCGTTAAAATCGCCGCATACCATTACCGGTGGAGTGAGCTGCCCCACCATCTGGGAGAGCTCAGCATGTAGGAATCTCTCGCCCGGCGGGAGATATACGCTACATATGGTAACGGCGTGGCGATTTATTTTCATACGGGCAGCGATACACTGTATATTTGAAGATAAAATACTTGCTGGAATGGAACAGAGTTGTGCACGCGCTGTTCTTGGTTTCGGCTTCTCGGGCGCCCCACCCCTAAGGGGCCCTACTGGGGGGACGCCTGGGTCCCGCGAACGGGAGGTCGCCAGGCGCCCGAGGAGCTATACGGGGCAGGCGGCGCCTTCGCCCGGCCGGGAGAGAGAGAGACTCACCACCCCGACCAGGATCCAGCGCCGCCCACCCCTTGACCCCGGCCGGCCGGGCCGACAGGCACTGGGAAACCCAGGCCCCCAGCCCGAGGGGACCTGCCACTTGACCCGCGTGAGGCCCCACGGGCCCGCCCGCCCCTCCGGGATATCGGGACCAAAGAGGTGTGTTGGTCCCCCGTCACAACTAGCACCGTGCGACGGGGGACCTCAACCTCCAGGACTCCGTCAACCCCGGGGGACGGGCCAAGGGGGCGCGGCTACCCCGATAAAACTGAGCTGGTGGGCAGGGCCGGGGAAGTTGTCCTGCCTGCTCATAGTATGGATAGTTGGTGTTGCAGGATCACGTGAAGGACATGGATGTTGGAATGATATGGAAATTGGAATGGGAGCGTATGGATGGAAGGACCAGTGAAGCACTCCTGGTCTCACCCCTCGCCGGTATGATGGTCGCCGGGTCATTTGGGCACTCAATCTCCCCACCGCGTAAAGGTAATGCCTCATCGGGGGGCGTTCAGAATGATTAAACAAAGCAAAAGCAAATAGCAAAAAATACTCCTTTGGTTTCAGTTTGGTGGGTGATTTTCATCCACAGCCGCTGAACCTCCATTCCAGTTAGCATAAATTAAATTCCAGCAGATGTTAAAATATATATTCAGCGTGATTTGGCGGAAGCATTATGTTCAAGTGTATGGGATAAGTGTCACATAGAAACAACTCTGCTTTAGCAACCCAGGAGAGGATTGTAGCAAGACCAGGTGACGGATAGATCTATTGTAGAAATGCTTTAAAGTACGTAAGGGGAGCCATTAAGAGATATTAACTGGAAGGAAGTTTTGCTCCTCCAAGCTTAGTTCCATAAAGCACGTGAATAGACTATGGACCTCAACGTTGCGATAACCCCTGGATAATTAACTCACCAGCTCGCAGCTTCCAATTTCATAGCTCTGGTCTCACACCTCTTGACACGCACCTCCAAAGCCAGCACTTCTATACTGGGCTATTAGTCGAACAACGGCCATGATGCTTGGGACGTTAATAGCGCAGTGTGATACAGGTATTAATACAATAGCTTCATTTTTATAGGCAGGTCAAACAGTCTCACCCTAACTATATCTCTACCGACATAGCGAGTCCGACAGAGTCCAGGTGTACCTTAGTACCGACGTGTGGGGCAGGGCAGGGTAGGACAGGCCGGGCCCGCCCGAGGGGCGACCGCCCAGGGGCGACCGCCCGTCTCAAGCGCCGTCGACGAGAGAATGAACGAGTGCCTCTCGCGGCGCGTCCGAAGTGACAGATAGTACGTCATCATGTGACCGACACGTCCCTACTGACCGCGTGGCCCGGGCATCGGCCCCGAGTCGAGAACAATGGCTCGCGCTGTCCATCTGACACACGTCAGCTCAGAGTCAGATATTAGAGCCGCCTCTGATGGCATCCAGAGACTAGCCTTTGTTAGGCTCACGCAGTATCGGGTGTAGCTGTTAGCATACAATAGCTTCATTTTGATAGGCAGGTCAAACAGTCTCACCCTAACTATATCTCTACCGACATATCGAGTCCGGCTAAGATCAAGTTGTGCTATTCACTTGTGATAGTTCACATAATCTAGCTCACTGTGCATACAAATGCGATGATGAAGAAAAGACCTCCAAGTATATATGGTAGTCCAGCTTTGTCCGTGCTTCGAAGCAACATTGTGCAAGTATACGGTATATGAAAGAATGATGTGGTGAGATTGGCTAGAATGCATTTCGTGAATTGTAACAATGAAGAGCAAATTGTTAAAGACTTAAGACTTTGGTGTGCTTAACACGAGCCCTGGAAGGCCTCCGGAAATTGCGCGCGCTGGAGAGGGGTGGATCCCGCCTCCCCCTACGATCTGAGCTCCAATTAGAGCTGGAGCAACAAGGTTCGCAGAGTGGATGGGTACGGTAGTGGACTCTATTGTGTTCAAATTGCATGAGCCTAGGTCAATATTTTCAAGGCCAAATGAGGTCAAAATGTCAATATTTATAGTTTTGCGTGGCTTGGCTTCTCATTGTTATGGGTCGCTGTAATTGTGTTTAAATGCTCCGAAATGGGCATCAATCATGTTTTGGGCATTACTAATAATGCAATGCAGATGCTAGTCCGGGAATTTGACCTCAGGCCACCTATATAGCAGCACGCCATCAGCCCATTACCTGCTCCAGTTACCGGAACCGGGCTGCCCGCCCGACTGCTCCGTTGGGCGGCTCGGTGCAATCGGCTTCGCAAAGAAAGGACTGAAGTACATGAACAAAGTATGGAAACGTTGAGATACATAATGACAAACAGTAGCTTTCTATTTGCCGGAAACAGTTTTCACAACAGTTTAATTGCAATTTTTGAGTATCATAATTCATAGGTGCTGCTAGAAACCAAACGCTAAGATTCCGAACTGTGATTGTGCATTGTTAAGCAGCTTGCTAACCCTCTCTCTCCGGTCAGATCCTCACATCCCGTCTCTCCGACGGGACGGGTTAATGTGTCGTGCATAATAAATAGTCGTACATCTAGTATTTCAATCGTCACAAATTCAATCTGTAATAATACAGAAATTTAAAATAGTGATTGGACTAAAACTAGAAGCATTTAGAGAAAGTAATTGTTTATAAATAATTCGTAGCTCTGAGACTAGCTTTTCTAGTCACTTTATGATATTGCTGCCCATTCTTCGAAATATATTCTGAAACTAATGTTCGGGCACTATTCCGGAAGTTTCCAAGTCGAGATCAGCATTTCAACCTAACCTCACCTTTGACATATTGTTTGAAATGTAGCAAATCGTGCAAAGCTATTATCACAAGTTGCTGAGTAATACTCTATCGAACATTTCAAGCTCGCATCCGTTGTTATTTTCACACAAGGGAAAGCGATTAAACCGGAGGACGGTAAATGTTTACAAAACAAACCTCTCAACCGACCCAGCCAGCGCCAGAAGTGACGAAACTCGCCGTCTAATTGCTGGATTTGCGACGACGTTAGCTTCTGGCGGCAGCTTTACCGTCGCATTAAGCGGCCAAGCGGCGGCGCTGTGTGTGTAACTCACCGGCCGCTGCCCACCGTCCAGCAGCACCTGCCGCGGCGCGCCAAACTGCCGAGTCAGCGTGGTTGTGCCGATTGTCGGACGACGGCCCCTGGTCACTTCCTCTGGGTGTGGCGGCTTGCAGGGCCCGGCCGCCCGACAGCGGGGCGCCGGGCCCCGGCGCGCGAGGAAGTGCTGAGCAGTCGGCAGCGAGGGTGGGCCGACCGCTGAGCTGCTCGGAGCGGTCACGAAGCCTACGCCGGCAGCCGTCCGGCTGCTGTCCATTGCCGTCTGAAGTGCAGTTAGTAGAAGCAGTTAGCGGCAGTTCATCGAACAGAGTGTCCGCGGTTCAGCCGAGACTTCTCGAGGCTATGTTGCTCAATCCGCACGAAGCTTGGGGCTCCCAGTTGGACCGCGGCTGGGGTCCTCACTAAAGTTCTTGTTTAGCAGGACTCTTCATGAAGGCTCTTGTCTAGCACTTGTCTAGCCCACGAGGCCCTGCTTCTTTAGCGGGACCTTAATTAAGAGGCATTCATGTGGGAGGACTGTCGAGGTCTCCGTTCAGAATGCTCATGTTATAGGAACCTGTTGCTCAGGAGGCCTCCGTTCAGAAAGCCCGTTTGTGGTAGGACTCTGTTCAGGCCCTGCTGACTCTTTGTACTTGTCCAGTGAACCCGTGTTTTGGAGACATGTTGTCCAGAAGTGTCCTGTCAGCAGAAAGCTTACACAGAGAGCGCCTAGCGCCGTTTGCTTAGAGGAGGGGGCGGGGGCTTGTCCAGCAGACTCGGCTTATTTGTCCAACCTGTGATCAGGGCACCCCTGTTCAGAAGATTCCTGCTTAGGAGGCTTATTTCTCAGAAAGCTCTTTATTCAGAATTCCGATATTTTAGCAATCATCTTGTCGACTCTCACCTGTCGGTACTCTTCGCCCGCGACCAATCGGCGTGAGAGATTGGCGACGCTACCAACGGTCGATTTGTTGTAAAACCAATAACCAACCAACCAGCAATCATCTTGTCCAAGGTGTCCCGTCGACCTAAATCATGTGACGTTCGTTGAATACCCAATTAGATCCTACATGCCGGGCGCCGGTGCTGTTGCATCAGCTTCTGCATGCCCCGGATCATCGCCCCTGACGCAAGCTCCTCCATGCCCTTCACCGGCGCTCCCGATGTCAGATGTCATCAGCTTCTACGTGCCCTACAACGGCGCACCTGACATCAGCTCCTCCAAGCTCTTCACCGGTGTCCTCCATCAGCCCATGCGTGTTACACACCGGTGCTCCCTGTCAGCCCTTGCGAATTTTTTTTGTGCAAAATTTCTGAAGACTGGTGCTGCTTCAGGTGCTCTCCGTTCTTTTAAAGATGTCGCGCAGCAGTGGCATATGATATTCACATGACATACACACACACACGCACACACACACACACACACACACACACACACACACACACACACACACACACACACACACATATATATATATATATATATATATATATATATATATATATATATATATAGCGTATATATCTTTCCAATATATGGGTTTGCGCATTCTCGATATGGGATCTTGTATTTGTATACAGCTGACTCATTGTGACCATTTGCTTTTGAGGACTGCCAGCCAATGATGACACGAGTATCTGACCAGTAGACTCCATTGCCCTTGCCTGGCCGAACATGACATGAAATATCTGCTGCATAGTGTTCTATGATAAATTAATGGGCCGAATGTCGAGTCTCATTGCCCGGGATGCATATCACCCACCGTGTACGTCCTGCTTTTGCCTTGAGGTTAATCGCAACGTCAAGGAGAAACGTCAGGCCCTGAATACCTGTGTTGCATATGCTAATGCTTTCAGAGATGCAGTGGCGGATCCAGAATGCTCATGGGGGGCATGTTTTGTCGGAGCGGGGGAGGGGTGCACTTGAGCACACTGGATTGGATTGCCGCTTTACGACGCACTCAGCAGCTGAGGCCACATGTCGTCGCCTGCTTCTCACCCTGGCAGGAAGGGCGGGCATCGCTAGGAATACTTGAGCATGCTGGACGGGCACCTCATCGTCTCCAAGAGTGCCGTCCCTGGAAAGGGTGACGTCGGTTGAAGAGTCCACTGAGGTGGAGAGTGTGTATTCGAGCCTTTCTGACGGGGCGCCTTACCCTGCCGGAAGGGTGTCGCCTTTTGATGAGGGAACACATGCCCACAGTGTCTTTGTATCTATCCCTGTCAGAGGTGCCAGGTTGGCAGGCAGTTTTCATATGCTAAGCTATCGAGATTAGAAGACTTTCAGTACTTCAAAATGAAACAAACAGCGACGACATACATCGATGCTCATCAAAGACGCTATCATGGATAATTTTGTGCTGCTATAATTTAGAGCAGCACTGATATATTAAAAAAAGAAGACGCCTGGAAAGAGAAGCAAGCCTTCAGTATAATTATCCAAGTTAATAATTAAAATATATAAGGATCAGGTGAAGTTACTAAGCAAATGCTGTTTTTGTGCAATGCCCTCATTAACTAGAAATAGTCTGCACGTAAATATAAGCGCTTGCTTTTATGAAATCTTTGTTTCACATGTTATGGACAATATGAAGCAGATTGTATATAGCTGTTGAATTTTTTTGTTTGTGATATTGCACGTCTGCTGCAACAGATGACATTCGATCTCCTCCAGCTTGCCAGCCAATTCACGTTATGATCGCATAACCGGGTGTTTGATGTGAGGTGTATGTAGTCTTTTGATTCATTTATAGACTAAATATATTAACAACCACGTTATTTGAAAAATATAGCCCAGGATTTTATAATACGAGTATAAACCTGGTTTGCGTAAAGACTGCCCTGATGAATGTGATTATCCGAACTAATTCTGTCAGACACGTGAATTTGTAAAGCGGGTTAATGGAGACTTCAGATTAGGAAAATGTACAATTCAGTTTTGTGGAGGCGTGATTTCTTACCTTCGTTCCATATTCACTCCTGTGTGTTTTTTCGGGAAGTAAATGCTTAATTTTGCTCCGAGGTACTACTTTTTATCGCTGTATAGACCTCACAATGCAAGGTATCAGGGGCGGAGCTTATTTTGGGGGGGGTTGTGCGTAGGCAGTGGCTCTTTTTGGGTGGCCATCTTTGTCATGGCTCCACTCCACCAGCTTCTTGCTCTCTGAACATGGGGCGCAATAGGATGGGCCCTACCAACCACATAACCACACCTTTCCTGCATGCACAATTGGCAGTATCTATTTCCTCTTTGATAACTTTTAAATGTCTCCACACATGTATATAGGTACAGCTACCAGATCAGTGGTTCAAGGATAGGGAGAGGGCAAGGCATGCATTGGGAGTGTGGAGAGGAAAATGAAGATGATGGGGTAAGGGCCCCATCAGGACTCAATTAGACGTAATTCTCCATCCATAAATCTATGAGTGGAGTATATGCGGACATTGCTCTGCAGCATGATGCATCGTCAACAAGGAAAATAACATGTTATTATCAATCATGTTCCAATTAACCACCTGCCCCAAGCACACTCAGTGTGCGGCAGTCATTCATGCATTTTATCATTGGCTGGTGTGCATTACTACTGCCAACTAGACATGGTACTGACATTTAAGCTTCATAGTGTAGTTAACGAATGCTGCCTTTCAAATCCGACTGGTGTGCATTACTACTGCCAACTAGACATGGTACTGACATTTAAGCTTCATAGTGTAGTTAACGAATGCTGCCTTTCAAATCCGAAAGTTGAATGATGAGGGAAGTTACAAATAGGTAGGTGCCTTGACTAGAGCCATAGGTGCACCGGAGGGGGGGGGGCAGGAGGCCCGGGCCCCACATGAGACCAAAGTGCCCTATTGGCCGAATGTCCCACATTTAGCCCAAAAATCACCTGCCTTATGTGCTCCGCCTGCGCCAAAGGTGCCCTTTGGCCCAAAACTGCCCTTTTGGCCAAACAATTTTTCACGCCCCCCCCCCCGGTCAACAAACTTTCCAGTGTGCCCCGGGCTGCAAAGTGCCCTTTTGGAGCCGGTCAAGTGCCCTTTTGGAGCCGGCGAAGTTCCCTTTTCGGTCCGCCCCCCCCCCCATGGAAAAATCTTGGGTGCGCGCCTGACTAGAGCGATTGGGCTAGGCGGTTTTAATGTATTTTATTGGATTTTTTGTTTAACACGCGCCCTGGAGGGCCTCTGAAAATAACGCGCACTGGAGGGGGGGGCGGATTCCGCCCCCTAAGATCTCAGCCCCTATGAAGGCTAGAGCAACGAAATTCACAGGGTGGATAGGCACGATAGTGAAATCTATTGTGTGCAAAGTTCATGACCTTAGGTCGATATCTTCAAGGTCAAATGAGGTCAAAATTGCAAAATGTTCTGCTTTTGCGTGACTTCGCATGTCATTGTTATGGATCGCCGTGGTTGTGTTTAAGTGCTCCAAAATTGTCATTAATTATGTTTTCGACATTACTAATGATGCAATACAGATGTCAGATCCACCATTTTACCTCAGGTCACCTATATAGGAGCACTAGGTCATTACCTGCTCCAGTTACCGGAACCGGGCTTCCATCCCGACTGCTCCGTTGGGCGGCTCGGCACAATCGGCTTCGCAAAGAAAGGAGTGAAATACATGAATAAAGTATGGAAACGCTTAGGCACACAATGACAAACAGTAGATTTCGGGATGTATAGGGAGTAACATGTAAAGTGATATCAACCGCATGAGTTATTTGCATTTATGACACATTCCAGTTGACCAAGTTTGGTTCCATTAGCCTATCATGAACTTGACCTGACTTGACCTCGGCAACCTAACATGACTTTTAAATTATATAGCATAACAATATGCATCAAACAAGTCGCTAGTGTTGTTAAGGACACTTCCCTATTGCCAATATACGGGAAGCGCATCAGCACCGATTTTTGTGGTCTGGCGCTGCGAATTGTTTTTAATTTAACGGCCCCTAACTTGAAAACTTCTCGGCAGATTTTCATTTTTCTTGCTTTAAGCAATGAGCCAGTCATTTCTAAGCAGGTACGCGAAAAAATTTGGCCTATATCGGCCGGTACAATATGGAGTTATGTACGAAAAATCGGAAGGATTGGCGGATTTCGTCATACCCCCTCTAGGGCGTGTGTTAACCTGTTATGAACTTGACCTGACTTGACCTCGGTGACTTGACATGACTCTGGAACAATGTAGCATGACAATGTACATCAAACGAGTCGCTAGTTTTGCCAAGAACACTTCCTTTTTGCTAATATACGGAAGCGCATCAGCGCCGACATTTGTGATCTGGCGCTGATAAAATGTTTTCACTTTAGCGACCCCTAACTCGAAAAATGTTCGGTCGATTTTACTTTTTCTTACTTCAAACAACGCGCAGGACATTTGTTGGCAGGTACACAAACAATGGCGTATATCGGCCGATAAAATCTGGGGTTATCTGCGAAAACCCGGAGGGGTGGGCGAATTTCGCCCCCCCCCCCCCTCCAGTGCGCGTGTTAATGATCGATACAATGTACATTTCATACTTCGCGTGCTAGATATTTTGCGCATTCGATACTTTGAGATGCGACGGCTTGCTTGCTCGATGTTGTGAGCATTCAAAACTCAGTGGTTCAAATTTTAATGCTTTCAATTTTTCACCATTCAATATTCTACTTTCGGTGTTTATCCACTCGATACTTTGAGCCTTGATGATTTGTCAGGAAGCCATCCCCGATGTGAAACACCAAAAGAATGGAAGAAGAAGAGTCGCAAAGCAACACAAAACTACTACAGTATCAAATGCTAATAAACTGGCAACCGGGTGGCATAACGACCACAGAAAGTGCATCGGTGTACCATTATCGTCACGTTGTCTTGACGGCTATGTCAGATTAGCCTCGGCGGCCGCCGACAGCCGCCTGCAGATGTGGAGTGTCGGCAGCGGCCGGTGGTGTGTCGGCGGGCTGCTGATGTGTCGGCGGGCTGCTGATGTGTCGGCGGGCTGCTGATGTGTCGGCGGGCTGCTGATGTGTCGGCGGGCTGCTGATGTGTCGGCGGGCTGCTGATGTGTCGGCGGGCTGCTGATGTGTCGGCGGGCTGCTGATGTGTCGGCAGCGGCCGGTGGTGTGTCGGCAGCGGCCGGTGGTGTGTCGGCAGCGGCCGGTGGTGTGTCGGCAGCGGCCGGTGGTGTTCGGCAGCGGCCGGTGTCGGCAGCGGCCGGTGGTGTGTCGGCAGCGGCCGGTGGTGTGTCGGCAGCGGCCGGTGGTGTGTCGGCAGCGGCGGGTGGTGTGTCGGCCGGTGGTGTGTCGGCAGCGGCCGGTGGTGTGTCGGCAGCGGCCGGTGGTGTGTCGGCAGCGGCCGGTGGTGTGTCGGCAGCGGCCGGTGGTGTGTCGGCAGCGGCCGGTGGTGTGTCGGCAGCGGCCGGTGGTGTGTCGGCAGCGGCCGGTGGTGTGTGTGGTGTGTCGGCAGCGGCCGGTGGTGTGTCGGCAGCGGCCGGTGGTGTGTCGGCAGCGGCCGGTGGTGTGTGTGGTGTGACGGCAGCGGCCGGTGGTGTGTCGGCAGCGGCCGGTGGTGTGTCGGCAGCGGCCGGTGGTGTGTGTGGTGTGTCGGCAGCGGCCGGTGGTGTGTCGGCAGCGGCCGGTGGTGTGTCGGCAGCGGCCGGTGGTGTGTCGGCAGCGGCCGGTGGTGTGTCGGCAGCGGCCGGTGGTGTGCGCAGCGGCCGGTGGTGTGTCGGCAGCGGCCGGTGGTGTGTTCGGCAGCGGCCGGTGGTGTGTCGGCAGCGGCCGGTGGTGTGTGTGTGTGTCGGCAGCGGCCGGTGGTGTGTGTGGTGTGTCGGCAGCGGCCGGTGGTGTGTGTGTGTCGGCAGCGGCCGGTGGTGTGTCGGCAGCGGCCGGTGGTGTGTCGGCAGCGGCCGGTGGTGTGTCGGCAGCGGCCGGTGGTGTGTGGTCGGCAGCGGCCGGTGGTGTGTGCGGCAGCGGCCGGTGGTGTGTCGGCAGCGGCCGGTGGTGTGTCGGCAGCGGCCGGTGGTGTGTCGGCAGCGGCCGGTGGTGTGTCGGCAGCGGCCGGTGGTGCCGGCGGCCGGTGGTGTGTCGGCAGCGGCCGGTGGTGTGTCGGCAGCGGCCGGTGGTGTGTCGGCAGCGGCCGGTGGTGTGTCGGCAGCGGCCGGTGGTGTGTCGGCAGCGGCCGGTGGTGTGTCGGCAGCGGCCGGTGGTGTGTCGGCAGCGGCCGGTGGTGTGTCGGCAGCGGCCGGTGGTGTGTCGGCAGCGGCCGGTGGTGTGTCGGCAGCGGCCGGTGGTGTGTCGGCAGCGGCCGGTGGTGTGTCGGCGGCAGCGGCCGGTGGTGTGTCGGCAGCGGCCGGTGGTGTGTCGGCAGCGGCCGGTGGTGTGTCGGCAGCGGCCGGTGGTGTGTGTCGGCGCGGCCGGTGGTGTGGCAGCGGCCGGTGGTGTGTGTGCGGCAGCGGCCGGTGGTGTGTCGGCAGCGGCCGGTGGTGTGTCGGCAGCGGCCGGTGGTGTGTCGGCAGCGGCCGGTGGTGTGTCGGCAGCGGCCGGTGGTGTGTCGGCAGCGGCCGGTGGTGTGTCGGCAGCGGCCGGTGGTGTGTCGGCAGCGGCCGGTGGTGTGTCGGCAGCGGCCGGTGGTGTGTGGTGTGTCGGCAGCGGCCGGTGGTGTGTGTCGGCAGCGGCCGGTGGTGTGTCGGCAGCGGCCGGTGGTGTGTCGGCAGCGGCCGGTGGTGTGTCGGCAGCGGCCGGTGGTGTGTCGGCAGCGGCCGGTGGTGTGTCCGGCAGCGGCCGGTGGTGTCGGCAGCGGCCGGTGGTGTGTCGGCAGCGGCCGGTGTGTGCAGTGCGGCAGCGGCCGGTGGTGTGTCGGCGCGGCCGGTGGTGTGTCGGCAGCGGCCGGTGGTGTGTCGGCAGCGGCCGGTGGTGTGTCGGCAGCGGCCGGTGGTGTGTCGGCGGCCGTGGTGTGTGTTGGTGTGTCGGCAGCACGGCCGGTGGTGTGTCGGCAGTGGCCGGTGGTGTGTCGGCAGCGGCCGGTGGTGTGTCGGCAGCGGCTGGTGGTGTGTCGGCAGCGGCCGGTGGTGTGCCGGCAGCGGCTGGTGGTGTGTCGGCTGGTGGTGTGCCGGCTGGTGGTGTGCCGGCCGGTGGTGTGCCGGCTGGTGGTGTGCCGGCAGCCGCTCGACAGCCGGCGGCGGCGGCCAGTGGAAGTGTTGCGTCAGGCGGCGAGGTGCACCAGTATCGCCACCGACCGGTGCCGCGCGCGGCCGCAACAAACAGCCGCCTACCGGCGGCGGACGCGCGCCCGCGCCGCAAACTGCACGCGCCAACAATGGTCACAGACATATAGGTGCCGCTCACGGCAGCCGGCCGCCAGCTGAGCGCCACTCACTGCAAACAGGTGGGCAGGACGGGGTGTGTGCGCCTGGCAGCCGGTGACCGGGACAGGGGACGGGTGGTCTAGTGGTAAGTTGCCCGTCTCACAATCGGAAGATTGTCGGTTCGAGTTTCGCCTGTCGTTACTCTTCGCCCGCGACCAATCGGCGTGAGTGAATGGCGACGCTACATGACTCAGCGGTCAATGTGTTGTAGAGCCAATGAGCAACCAACCAACCAGCCAATGATCTGGATGTGTACGCATGTTTGTCAGTGATCAATATGTGTACGCCTGATTACAGTGGTCGAGATGTGTATGTCCGGTAGCCAGTCCTTGGAGTGTGTGCGTCCGGTAGCCAGTGATTTGGATGTGTACACCTGGTTTCCAGTGATTGGGATGTGTGCATCAGGATATGTACGTCTGGTAGCCAGTGATCGGGGTGTACGTCTGGTAGCCAGTGATCTGGATGCGTACATCTGGTTGCCAGTGATCAAGATGTGCACATCTGGTACCAGTGATCGGGGTGTGTGCGTATGGTAGCCAGTTATCTGGATCTGTATATATGCTGTCGGTGATCGATATGTGTATGCCTGATTTCCAGTGATCGGGATGTGTGCGTCCGGTAGCCAATGATCGGGATGTTTACACCTGGTAGCCAGTGATCTGGACGAGTACGTCTGTGTGTCAGTGATCAAGATGTGTACGTCTGGCTACCAGTGATTGGGTTGTGTATGTCCCGCAGTCAGTGATCGGGATGCACGTCTGACGGCCCGTTATTTGGATACAAGTACGATAGCCAGTGATCAGGATGTGTACGCCTGGTTACCAGTGATTGGGATGTGTACGTCTAGTAGCCAATGACCGGGATGTGTACGTCTGGTAGCTAATGACCTGGATATGTACGTTTGGTAGCCAATGACCTGGATATGTACGTCTGGTAGCCAGTGATCAGGATGTGCATGTCTGGTAGCCAGTGATGGCATGATGATATGTTAGCTGAGCTGTACATATTAAGGAAAATTAAGTGCTTTTTCTCCAACACTGCACACTAATTATACAATGTATTATCCAGACCAGAGAATATTACAATGTGAAACCGTTTTCATCAAAAGGCAATTCTAATAGACCACACTAGGCCACATGAGGCCACATTTAAGCCTCAAATTGTCCAATAATTGTATCGTTCGCCCGTTAACGTCGAGAGTGACGAGGCAAGCACTCATGTAAAACGGCGTTCTTTTCATCACTCCATGGTGAAATAATAGAATGCGTGGCCAGTTTGCTGCAGATGCTGCGGTCCTCTGCATAACTGAATTACCTTTACATTTCCCCTACCTCAGAAAGCTTGACTTACATGAGCAAAAAAGCTGTGTATTACTGGCGCAACGTTAATGTCGCGTGCTGACATGCACCTTCTATGTTGAGGTATATTCCGTTTCATGCTAATCCTCGCTAACTCAGGGAATGGTGGCTGAAGTAACCCCGCCCACCTCCACCTCCGGCCTGAAGTTCTTGAAGTCTAGCGCCAGAGTATTTTCGTTGAATGCAAAGCAACCCATTTTGAACCTTCTTGCACGTCTTCCCAATATGCCAAGAATGTATGAGTACCTTGTCCGGCATGGGAAGTTATTTCATCATCTCTGGGTCATGTCTGTTAGTTAGTTATTTGGGTTATTAGGGCGCATCAACCGCAGTGGTTGCACAGCGCCCAGGGGTCATGTCTGTGCAAAAACGACTAAACTATATATTTACTCCGTGTCCTAGTGGTACCTTCAATTCTATGTAAAAGAGCACTGTGATACCGATATAGAAGAGGAGATCTGCATTTCTCAAACGGAGCGAGAAGAATCAATGCGGTTAATGACAAACTGTGCGAAATTGTGCCCTTTATCTGCCGAGGAGTGGGCGCACCAAAGTCCAAAATCATCAGTGTACAGATAATATCTTCGGCAAGGGACAACCAGGGGAATTTCGTCCAATATATTTTTTCATAAAGAGGAATAGCGTTGGTGATAAAACGCTACCTTGCGAGAGGCCTTGATCGAGAGTATGCTGTGAAGAAAAAGAGTTGCCACAGCGGACGGGGAAGGAGCGACGCTCGATAAGTTTGGCGTTGAAGTGGCCATTCTGAGCATAGTCAGTGGGGAGTCAGCCACAGACTCCCCACCGACTATGTTGCCGGTCATAGACTCCCCACCGACTATGTTGCCGGTCGGAGACTCCCCACTGACTATGTTGCCGGTCGGAGACTCCCCACCGACTATGCTGCCGGTCTCGGCCGGAGACTCCCCACCGACTATGACTATGTTGCCGGACGGAACTCCCCACGACTATATTGTCGGCCGGAGACTCCCCACCAACTAGACTATGTTGCCGGACGGAGACTCACCACTATTTTTGCCGGTCGGAGACTCCCCACGCTTGTGGTCAGAGACTCCCCACTGTCTGTGTTGCCGGCCAGAGACTCCCCACAGTGTGGGGCAGGGCAGGATGAGTGGATTCGGTTGATGTGCGTGTAAAAGTTCGACGCGTGGCAGGTGTGCGCATGCCACGTGTGTAGCGTGACATGCGTGGCACGGTAGTGTATGCCTCAACATTGTGATGCATGCTATGACAAACGTTTCATGTTCTGCTTCCTTCATTCAGTGTAGGACATGTCTTCTTCCAAAAGTTATTTCATCTTCTTGCCTGACCAAATTACCACTGAAGTGCTTTCAAGCTTGGTTTGAAGAGGTGATTCTACGACGGCACTTGCCGCGCCCGCCACCATATAAAGCCAAAAGACAAAGATTCGGCGCCTACCTCAGCCCTTACTGCGCCTACACTCAACCAGTTGCCCACCAAATCTGCCAATCAGCCCTCCCTGTAATACTGAAAAGCAAGCCCTCTATTCTTATAATGATTGTCTATGCTGTTTTTAAAGATGTTCAATGTGCTGCTACTGACGATGTTTTCTGGCAGCTGGTTCCAGTGTTCCACTACCCTGTTGGTGAAGAAAGTTTGCCTTAACCTTGTTCTGCTGTGGTTAATTTTAATTTTAATTTAACCATATGCACCACCCTTACGGCGCCTACCTCACCCTTACGGCGCCTACCCCACCTGTATGGCACCCGTACAGTACCTACTCCACCCGTACAGTACCTACTCCACCCGTACGGTACCTACCACGCTCGTACGGTACCTACCCCACCCATACGGCACCTACCCTACCAGTACGGCACCTACTCCACCCGTACGGTACCTACCCACACCCTTACGGTAGCTACCCCGCTCCCCCCACCCACACACACACCCGTACGGTACCTACCCACACCTCATCCGTACGGTACCTACCCACACCTCATCCGTACGGTACCTACTCCTCCCCAATCTGTGCGGCACTTGCGCAGTACCAGCGATTGACACCGGGAAATTCATATCCGCTATCCATATTCATATCCATACAAGTTCCGTGGGTGGGTCCACAACTTGTCCTCTGCGGAACTGGTCCTCTGTGGAAGCATTGCAGATATCGCGTCAGCAGCATGGAAGCCTGGAAGCATGGAAGGACGTATGTGTCCTGACCTTGCCCGTCTAACGGCACGACGCGTCTGGTGCCGATTTGTAAAGTAAGGATGATGCAGCAAAACTTGCGACAATAGGCCCGACCTCCCCCCACGACCTTCCCGCGAGAGAAGATGCGTGGCATGCCTGACTTCTAGACTTGGAAAGGGTGCTGGTGGCACCTTTTCATCCAGACAGGCGCAGATGCAATTTAGAGCACTTTTCCTAGCGTACGTATACATTTACATGCCAATTGCTTGTGAAACGCAAACTTTATGCAAGTGAACATCATGGTCCAGCATGCTTTGAAACATCTCATTCACTTTTAATCCATAAAAATGATACGGAAATGGTCTGTCAGCGACCCACGTTTTCACTATCAGCTACCATTATGGGCGTGGGGCGCCGCTTGGGTCCATGGGTTCTGACCTAGCCTTGGCTTTTGTCGTTCGGATCCGGTTGTACCTGGAATAACATGACCCTTCAAGAAGATGCCCTATCCCAGTATGCACGTTGAGGAGCCGATGAACAGGTTATCGACACGATGCACGCTAGCAGCTCAGCACCATCACCGCTCTCGTGCCCGAGATGACTAACCCACATATCTTGATCTACGAACATCAGAACACGGAGAGCTCGTTGTCGGCACACAAGATGCTCAGTGGAATTCACTCGTGTGTTCATCATTTGCCTGCGATTAAACGCCAGGTCACGCGAAGACTATCACCACGCGGTGGCAGGCTGGCAAAATGTAATCAAGCACACGCAAGACAGTCGCGGCGCAGTGCCTCCTGACTGGAGCCGGTGTCACGCGTCTCGGGGTGGGAACCATCGGGAAACTGATGACGGCGACGTCCTTGGATGCCAACCATGTCCACTGACACTCTGACACGCCACACCGCAGTTGATTCCATTTCGGAGGTTTTGCGGCAGGCATGGAGGAGTTTCAAAGCTGGGCTGGACTAATCGCTTTAATGCACGGCATCGGCTGCCAAGGTCAAGCCGAGCCCAACGTGCTCAAAATAGAAGCGATTTCTCGGTAGAGCGGCACCGAAATAGTAACTGAAGAACACACAGGAAAAGCCGGTGCTGCAACGGTCACGGAACAGATCCTGAAAGTAGAGGCGCAGCCCAGTGGGTACTGAGAACCGGGTCCACATCCCTTAGCAACCAACAATACAGTATGCGAAACAAGGCATTTTTGCACCTTCGACACTCGAACCGAGCAATTTTCGACACCCTTAACCTGCCGATAACAGTCTGTCTTTGATGACATTATTTTTGATCGGGCCTGCCCTGAGAAGATCCTGGCGGCGCCCCTGCCTGATACCGTCTCAACGTTAAGCCTGTGGCATTGCGGACACAAATATAGTGTTCTCGGAAAAGACCAAGGTGACGCCATATAATCGACGCCGGTCAGCGACAGTGATTAGGCGATGAAGGCCTTCGGCTGAAAATCCGCTGAGCGTGCTGGGTGTGGGTGGGGGGTTGGGGGTTGGGGGGCTGCACCCGAGCGTACCGAAGGGCGCCTTTCCTCTCAGGACGGCACCTTTTCCTCCCAATGGGCGCATACTCCTCTCACAGGGGCCCCTTTCGCTGAATATCCGTTGTGCGAGGGATAGGGGTGCACTCGAGCCTTCTTGGAGGCGCACCTTTTCTCGGTCGGATGGAGCGATGGGGTGATGGAGTGGTGGAGATGATTTGATGAACATATACGATACGCGATTAATAATGCAAAAACACATCGCTTGATGATCATGCAGTTTCATGTTTCCATTTACTATAAGCACATCCACAAACCACAGCGGCTAGTATCGTGTTCGTTGAAGCGAATGAGAATGAAATTGATGTGATATGTTAGGCGATGTACCAATGTAACGGGAAACGATGTAAGGTTATTGGTTGAGAGTGGGCACGACAAGGATGAAGCAACTTCGAACCCGTCAACCAACAACGGTGCCTCGTCCAACAATGGACAAACAGAAGATGTTTGGATACGGATCAAATATACATGTAAGCACATCGGAATGTCAACTAGATAACCTTCTTATCGCTCGAAATTCGCTCCGTGATGAATGATACGTGACCCTTCTGTCACCGAGACTCAGAGGACAGTGCACTGGTGCATATTTTGCGTGCATACATACATATTTTACGTACATGCATGCATATTTTGTGTGCATCACGCTGCACCGTATCGTTTGTTGTAAATCTTGCTCCTGGTTCGTTTATCACATCCCTTGGAACTTTTTTTCTTTTGTGGCATAATCATGGTGCTTTCAACACAACGCAATGCCGGCGGAATGCCCAGAGACGCTTAGTCACGTGCTTGTTGGCAACGTGCAAGAGGGCATTTTCTTGAGACCCAATTTCGCTCTTTTCTTGAGGCGTTTTTATGCAGAGGAAACATGGTTTTGCCTATGATAATAATACATTATAAGCATTATCACGCAACATAAGAACCGAACATTATTAGCGGAGCGAGCACAAGCATTATCATCGGAGCTGGAACTATTCACAATAGCGGATCCAGGAGATGACGTTAAGTGTTCAGGGCATGCATGCTCTCAACGTATTTGCCAGCCACATGAGGAGGAAAATGTGCCTCTTTGATATGAAAAGACACCCTTCAGTATGCCCCAGTGCAGCCCCCACCGGTCAGGTCAAGGAATTTGTCCGCCGAATAAAAAAATCCAACTTAGCTTCTCCGAGGAATATATCCTCCCTTGCAATTTCCTGCATCCGTCACTGCTCAAAGTTCTTCCTAGCATGATTCCCTAGCGACACTTCTGATCAAATACCTCTCTGTGAACATTGTTACAATGTACAAATGACAAAACAATGGACATTTGTGACGCTGTCTGCGACAAAATTAGCGATATCATATTAGCGATTATAGCGGTATGTATTAGCGATATAAGTGACAACAACGAACAGCAGATGATATATCCCGTTTTAGCTTCCTGGCTGGGCCGTTGACTCCTCTATGTGTACGTGGATGGACTGGAAATGGTGTGCTGGACCATTAACCCGCGCCGTCTTTCCGGTCAAATCCTCACACCCCGTCTCGGGGGGGGGCGGTTGAAGACCCCCCTCTAAAATCCAAACTAAGCATCGCACGAAAGCGAAAGAGGTGTCATCGGAAAGCGCTCGACGAGTAGGGTCCGGGTCTACCCCTGAAGAAGAAAATAATTCCCCCAAAAGTGACGACACCAGAGTGGCTAGATTTTCACGTGTTTTCACGACTTACATTATGTTTTTTACTCTAGGAAGTTCATTTTGGTATATATGTGAAAAAAAAAGTATTTTGAATGAGAAAAGGACAGCGAAATCGACCAAGGCTATATTTTTTTTGGCTCCCCAAAATAATTTTTTTTAATTCATTTTTAAATTTAAAAATTTTGAGTTTTCAAGTTTTCTTTAATTTTCCTTTTCTAATGGGTAGAGCAGGCCGAAAAGCGTTGTTGGAAGCCAACTTGCCCCAATACAAAATGCTTACTTCAGCCAGAATACTGTGTTTGAACTGCAATATGGCAAATACGCAAAATTTATATGCAGTCAAAAACGAGAAAAAAAAATTAAAAATTCAACTCGTACGTTTTGTTGTATCCGTAAAGATAAGCAAACTCTGAAAGTTTCATTAAAACATCTGTATCCGTTAAATCGTAACGACTGGTTGAATTTTTTTCGTAGGTGACCTCGCTTGACCTTGAATAACTCGTTGACCCTAGATGACCACACCTATAAATTTTGAATCAACATGTCAAATTGATGTGGAAAAAGATATGCCAAATTTGGGCGCGCTGCCGTACGCCGTTCGTCCGCTATCTGCGAAACACCTGAGGGGCGGTTGAAGACCCCCCCCCCCCGGGACGGGACGGGTTAAGAGGTACACCAACCATGCCAAAGCTTAGTGTTGTGGAACACGAACAGAGCCCTGTATGGCACTAATTTCATTTCCACAAGTTTGTGCCTTCTGGCTTCGCCATTGCAAGACGATGGCATCTTGATGTCTTAAAAATGTAGATTATATCAGTTGAAATCGCTTGAGCTATTCAGCTTTCAAATCGGCGCCGCAGATTCCGAGATCTTAGTTGTGGGGTGCGGAATCCGCATTCCTCTGCAGATCCAGACGTAACATCGCCCTACCGTAATAGGGTTGATATTTCCTCTGTCTGGCCACTGTTGGACTACGAGCTGGGCGCGATCAGACAAATGCTGGTGAACAACGCACGCAAAGCTTCGACTTTGACTCAGTTGCTATCTGATGGCTGACCATCCACCACGAGACAGGTCTCTCCGCCAGCGTCACGACGACGTAATGCCATTCCATAAGAATACCATAGCGCTGCACCAAGAACACATCAAAAGTAAACCGACGCGTGATTAAACCCAACTGCGCAGACCGGCAAAGCAGTATGAGAAACAAAATATATTCTAAAGTACAAGGATAATGGCTTTGGCTGCTTGACACACACACACACACACACACACACACACACACACACACACACACACATATATATATATAACATACAATCGTTCATGGTGTTGTAGCCATTTGCTTGCCCCGTGGTTGACCCTACTTCCATGCCGACCGTTCCCAAGGACAGGGTACACACGGCGCCACCATTGACGTCACAGAAGAAAAAAAAAACAGGGGTCAGATCCGCTGCTCAGCCCAGCTGCATTGAGGACAAACATGCAATGACGTCAGCAAACTGAGTATTGCAAACCGCCGCCCAGGCTGGAGATGGGCATCTGGACGTGATGCATATGCCGCCGCGCGGCAATGGTCCACAACGGGTTCTGTCGTCATCGCGGCCCAAACCGGTTTGTGTGGCCGCACCAGAACAACGGTGGATGTGCTCAACGTCGTATCCTACCGCCTGCATGCCACACACCGTTGACCGTGGCACTAGTGCTGGCCGGAGTACATCAGCACATCAGCACATCACTGACGCAGACACAGCATAACGTCAGTGCTGGCCGGAGTACATCAGCACATCACTGACGCAGACACAGCATAACGTCAGTGCTGGCCGGAGTACATCAGCACATCAGCACATCACTGACGCAGATACAGCATAACGTCAGTGCTGGCCGGAGTACATCAGCACATCATACGCAACAAGCATAACGTCAGTGCTGGCCGGAGTACATCAGCACATCACTGACGCAGATACAGCATAACGTCAGTGCTGGCCGGAGTACATCAGTACATCAGCACATCACTGACGCAGACACAGCATAACGTCAGTGCTGGCCGGAGTACATCAGCACATCACTGACGCAAAACATAACGTCAGTGCTGGCCGAGTACATCAGCACATCACTGACGCAGACACAGCATAACGTCAGTGCTGGCCGGAGTACATCAGCACATCACTGACGCAGACACAGCATAACGTCAGTGCTGGCCGGAGTACATCAGCACATCACTGACGCAGACACAGCATAACGTCAGTGCTGGCCGGAGTACATCAGCACATCACTGACGCAGACAACATAAAGCATAGACATCAGTCTGGCCGGAGTACATCAGCACATCACTGACGCAGATACAGCATAACGTCAGTGCTGGCCGGAGTACATCAGTACACCACTGGCTCAGACACATCACTGCATCAATGTTGGCCGCACTACATCAGCACATCACTGTAGCACATCATCACATCACACAGCACATCACACATGAGTACCAAGGATGCCCTGGATTAATAGATCAACGTCCGGTCCTGCATGGTGACATGAAAATGACGTCATAAGCGAAGTCTATGGACCCTAGATTGGATACACGAGATATATGGGATGATTATTAGTTAGCGTTTGGTAAGCGAGCATTCTGTACCGTAGCTGTGAACTAATAATTGCTACGCAGAATAAATTCAACATCTCATTGTCCAAAGTGGCTGAAACTACGTCAAAATATGCTCCAAGATATGACTCACAGATAGAATCGGTATATAGACCGTCGCGTGAGACGTCGCAGTCGGCCAATATCCCTGCTGCAAGGCACGTTAAAGTGCACGTGCTCGAATGTTTGGTATATCCTCTAAGCGCATGGCAAAATATTGGAACTGTACCTAGAAGTATGGAACACAAAAGACCCCAGCCAAGCACATCATATTATACACCGATAGTCACGAAAGCTATCGTACCATTAGTCATCTATGGAAGCCGCTATTAGTTAGCTAGCTAGTTAGCTAGATTAGTTATCTAACCTATCCTAACCTAACCTATTCATTAAACAGCCCGTAGTGCTCGGGGAGCATTCCATTATTCACCGACATATCGTGTCCTTCCAGAACTTCTACCTCATTAGCAACCTCTCCACCACTCTCTTCACTTTCCGAAGCAGGCTGTTCCAGCACGCTCTCCCCGGCCGATTGAGATGATAACAGATGCATGGACGATGTCTCCGACATTTCGGACCTGCAGTGGTCTTTGAATGCTTTTGGTGTTGTGAGTCATCTTCGGATCGCTGGTGATCGGTAAATACTGAAGTTGGTCCTTGGTGGTGTCGGTTCATTACGTCTTGCGTAATGTTTGAGTCGGTACTCCCTGTCATGTTTATTCCAGCTCCCCGCACCTCCTCAATTTTCATGCCGAATGGCGGAAGAAAGGACCGCACCACAGTGGCACCGCGGATCATGAGCTCGTGCACGGAAGTGCCCATGTAAAGCCATTGGTGCAGCTGGACCATCAGCTGAGCTGCATCCATGGCATACCTGTCCTACCGGTCGGGGTTCAAGAGCTCGTATTTTTGCAGAGCAACAAGAATCACTGAGAGACCGACGACAAACCCTAGTCAATCCCGGTGATCTCGCTGAATGCAACTGGGTCTCTGAAGGCACGTCGAGCCGTGTCGCCGGACGTACCCGAATCACACGCACGCTACTGATCCACGGCAGGGCCCAGTCTCTTCAGGAACCGCTGCTGTAATTCCTCCCCCTTGCTTTCACACACATCTTGCCTTCCTCGCCAGACACTGCACACACTTCGACCTCCAGACGGTAAGAAAGTGGAGAAAGAACTCAAAGTGTCGGATCCAGACACGCAAAGTTGAGACCGAGCTGGCATGTACCCTCGCGGGCAGGTCGAGCCGCGGCGACAGACAGATCTGATGAGGTATGCATCCACAGGTGGTGCATGTCATGATGCTGGCTGTGTTGGTCAGAGTGTTCGCCACATTGCTGTCAATCATAGCGGGTTGAAGATCATACGTTGCTTTAAGACTGGTGCCGACCAGTGACGTAGGTCGGCCGACAAGTGACGTAGGTCGGTCGGCCGTTGACGGAGGTCGACCGACTGTTGACGTAGGTCGGCCGACAAGTAATGTAAGTCGCCCGTTGACGTAGGTCGGCCGACAGTAGGGGCCACGTGACGTGGCGGCCGACGTGATGTAAGTCGGCCGGCCATTGACGTAGGTTGGCCAACCGTTGACGTAGGTCGGCCGACCGTTGACGTAGGTCGGCCGACAAGTGACGTCGGTCGGCCGACCGTTGACGTAGGTCGGCCGACAAGTGACGTAGGTCGGCCGACAAGTGATGTAAGTCGGCCGGCCATTGACGTAGGTTGGCCAACCGTTGACGTAGGTCGGCCTTAACGGCCGTATCTCGGGGATATCACAGTCGCGTTCCTCTCGGGAGGCCTCTGCTGTCTCGCGCTTGTACTGGATCCGCAACGGCCGGCAGAAGCGGGCTTCGACAAGACGGCGTCGGGTTCGTCCAGACCCAAGGGCATCCCGCCGTCAGTTGCAAAGGCACCAGAGCGGCTCAGATGGGCGCTGTATGACCGAAGCAGTCGAAGCGCCCCTGAGCGCAAATAACCAACCGGGCGGCGCAGAACAGATGTTGTCCCGCAGTTGCATCGCTGTCGCCCATCTGTTTGTATACATACCGCCATGTGGCCGCGTCCAATCCACATTTGACGTCAAGCACCGTGTAAACGTGGCGCCGGATGACGTCCACGGCTGATCGGCAGATGAACCTGAGTTGGGTCCGGCGACAGAGGTCGGACATGGCACCAGCCGCGGCGTTACATAATCCAGAAGAGTCTGCAGAGTCGCCTCAGGTGACGTCTCGGTGAATTGCATGCTGCTGGCTGCCGGATAGCACTCTGCCTCGGCCTCAAGCACCCTTCCATAGATGGGCCGGGTATCCGTCTTTGTCGCATCATTCGTCGCCGGACCATGCGATGGCCTTCCACAAGCAAGTCAGCCGACACATACACTGCAGGCGCCCGCTCTCCTTGGGCGCTGCATGACCTCTGCAGTCGATGCGCCCTTAAACCCCAATAACCAACCAACCAACCAACCGCCCACTCTCCTCACACGCACTCGGACTGGATCAATTTCAAGCTTTTGAGAGACCAGAGAACCTTGGTGGGTCAATTCGGTGATGTCCCCATCTATCGCAGCACGAAAGCCGCGTGCTTCATACCCTCAGCACGAGTATTCTTCCTGACAGCCTCCACCAGCTGCAAATAATTGTACTGTTAAACATCTCTTCAGGTTGCCAAACGCTGAGAACGGGCCTTCAGCTGATCGCATGGCTTCTAGCTGGTCGCCCTCGCGCTCGCGCTGACGAGGCCGTGCTGACGGCCTCGTCAGCACGGTCGGCCTCGGCTGCGTCGCCACTAACGACTTGGTCACCACGCTTCGTGTGCACGAAGAGCACATTGTCTCTCAAAAGATGAGTCGCACATTGACTTCCGAATTTGTTCTGGGTTCACTTGCACTAAGCCCACTTTCCGTTTTTCGTTCTTGCAATCAAGTCGGTGCATTTTTCATGTCAACAATAGACTACCAACTCTGGAGATAGCCCGGAGTATTTCTCCTTAACCAACTGCACAGCATAGTTAAACACAGGATCATAATAGTTGCGACGCCCAAGCGTTCTTCTACTGGGCAAACAAGCCCACTAATTCCTTTCTGCTGACGCATACCTACAAGTTTACTGTACACAAGATCCAACCACACCGGCACACCTCCTACAGGCAAGGTCAGTTCCCCTGCAATGGTAGACACTCGGTACGTGACTGATTTTGACTCAGTCGCCTCGTCAGTTAAGGAAGATTTTGGCGACCGCCGGATCAGGCAACCCTCTCAAAACACCCCACTAGTCGACGAGTCGCCGCGTCCGGCTCGGGCTTCCCCGTGCCGCCCGCGCCTGCCGCCTCACCGCGCCTTGATCTGTCGTGATACAACTGACCAATACCGGTGTTGAGGTAGCTAGGAGCAACCGAAACTTACGGCACATGTTGTCAAAGGATCGCTGACGTAATTGGTATTGGTCTCTGGTTGTTCGCTGTGGTACGTTTTTAAACCTCATTCGAACTTGGAGGTACTAAATAGTTGAACGACTATTGTAATGAATTGCTGTTCGAGCAGCGATATTGTGACCCGTTTTACGCCATTTTTAATTGCTAAGCTCAATGCGAATGTTCTCAGTTATCGCTGCATGTCTTACTTCCGAAGTTTTTTGGGGGAATGCGCTTTACCTTCGCCAGTTGTCAAATTCCGACAACATGTGCAAATGTGTGCATCGTTCATTTCCACAAGTAATGTTGTTCACGGCCGTGAAATTATTCCTTTGTCAAATAGTACGCAAATTTTCGCTAAAACTGCCACCAGGTGTGCTTCAGGCATTTGCTTATGTAATAGCACCACAAATATGACTTCAAAGAATAGTCGGTGAATACATTTCTGCCTAGCTTTTTTCCCTGAGATTTCACTCTATGCACTGGTTCAGGCACATCACGGCATCAGTGCCGACAGGACTACATCAGCACACCACTGACGCAGACACATGGCGTACAGCGTCGCTTATCATCGGCCCGACTGTTGAGTCCATCATTTCTAAGCTCAATCCATATGTTGTTCGTAAAATTGTGCACAGCGACGCAGCGATATGTCTTGGATGGTTATTTCAGCTTTAGGGCGCATCGACCAGGCATGGTCATTTAGCGTCCATCAGAGGTATGTCTGCATAATCTCTCCCTCTCACCCACCCACCCCGTGTGTGGATATGCTCATCAGGTGACCGTGCTGGTGTCAAGTCAAACCGCAACCACAGAGAACATGTCGCCGAGTGCGGGACGCGCTCTGAACGTTTCGCTTATAAGCGTACGCTAAAAAAGTGACCAGTGTGGGTAACATCATTGTGATGATGATGATTATTGGGGTTTTAGGGTGCGTCAATCCATGTGGATGATATTGCACCCATAACAAACTTACTTAGACATGCGTCAGATTGTCACGTTGGAATAAAACATGCCTGAGTGTAACATCATTGCCATCGGTGCCGGGGGAGAGGGCAATATATCCGCACTTCAAACGTTGCAATGGACCGCGGTCTCCACGTATACATTATATATATTCAGATGTATTCGCATTCATATATCTGAGTATGAATGCGAGTAGCCGTTTAGAAGATAGTCAAAGCGGCTAGTCCTATTCGTATTCAGATGTGAGATAAGGTCATCAAGGTCGCATGCAAGTGCAATGAGCAGGTGGGACGCCACATCACGCTTAAACCTACCTCTCGTGCTTACAGTGGATGATATGACTTGATACTTCTTAAATCAGCGTTCAAATACCCTTTAGCGTGGGGATGATTCAGCGCGCCGCTGGCCCACCTGAACACAGCAGCGGCTGGGGACAGCTGACCCACCTGAACACAGCAGTGGCTGGGGACAGCTGGCCCACCTGAGCACAGCAGTGGCTGGGAGACAGCTGACCCACCTGAACACAGCAGTGGCTGGGGACAGCTGACCCACCTGAACACAGCAGTGGCTGGGGACAGCTGACCCACCTGAACACAGCAGTGGCTGGGGACAGCTGACCCACCTGAACACAGCAGTGGCTGGGGACAGCTGGCCCACCTGAACACAGCAGTGGCTGGGAGACAGCTGACCCACCTGAACACAGCAGTGGCTGGGGACAGCTGACCCACCTGAACACAGCAGTGACTGGGGACAGCTGACCCACCTGAACACAGCAGTGGCTGGGGACAGCTGACCCACCTGAACACAGCAGTGGCTGGGGGACAGCTGGCCCACCTGAACAAGCAGTAGCTGGGAGAACTGGCCCACCTGAACACAGCAGTGGCTGGGGACAGCTGACCCACCTGAACACAGCAGTGGCTGGGGACAGCTGACCCACCTGAACACAGCAGTGGCTGGGGACAGCTGACCCACCTGAACACAGCAGTGGCTGGGAGACAGCTGACCCACCTGAACACAGCAGTGGCTGGGGACAGCTGACCCACCTGAACACAGCAGTGGCTGGGAGACAGCTGGCCCACCTGAACACAGCAGTGGCTGGGGACAGCTGGCCCACCTGAACACAGCAGTGGCTGGGAGACAGCTGGCCCACCTGAACACAGCAGTGGCTGGGGACAGCTGACCCACCTGAACACAGCAGTGGCTGGGGACAGCTGGCCCACCTGAACACAGCAGTGGCTGGGGACAGCTGACCCACCTGAACACAGCAGTGGCTGGGAGACAGCTGACCCACCTGAACACAGCAGTGGCTGGGGACAGCTGGCCCACCTGAACACAGCAGTGGCTGGGGACAGCTGACCCACCTGAACACAGCAGTGGCTGGGGACAGCTGACCCACCTGAACACAGCAGTGGCTGGGGGACAGCTGACCCACCTGAACACAGCAGTGGCTGGGGACAGCTGACCCACCTGAACACAGCAGTGGCTGGGGACAGCTGACCCACCCGAACACAGCCGCTGCTGATGGATAGCTGCCCACATCTCCAAGCAGCTGCTATGGTATTTTTGTCACATCCGAAGTGAAGCTATTTGAATATACTTCACCAATGAACTCATTCGCCCCAGCTGCTAGATGTGGTCACGTGATGGCGGGGATGCTACGTGTGCACGGGTGCTACATGCGGTGATGTGGTGTGCATGTAGTGATGTGATAGTGGTGATGCTAATGTGCAATAATGGGTGATGATGGTGGTGATGCTACATGTGCATGGTTGCTGCATATAGTGATGTGATGGTGGTGATGCATGTGTATATGGGTGCTACAGTGATGGTGGTGATGCCATGTGTATATGGGTGCTACATGTGATGGTGGTGATGCTACATGTGCATGGTTGCTGCATATAGTGATGTGATGGTGTGGGTGGTGATGCTACATGTGCATGGTTGCTGCATATAGTGATGTGATAGTGGTGATGCTATGTGTATATGGGTGCTACATGTGATGGTGGTGATGCTACATGTGCATGGTTGCTGCATATAGTGATGTGATGGTGGTGATGTTATGTGTATATGGGTGCTACATGTGATGGTGGTGATGCTACATGTGCATGGTTGCTGCATATAGTGATGTGATGGTGGTGATGCCATGTGTGCATGGGTTTATTTCACACGCTTGCCTAGCAGTACGAGAGTCTTCAGTGTTTTTAGGTGGGTTTGTGTTTTGTGTTCCGGAATCAGTTGTCCCTGACGATGGGGCGGGTCCGCATCAGTTGTCCCTGACGATGGGGCGGGTCCATATCAGTTGTCACTGACGATGTGGCGGGTCCACATCAGTTGTCCCTGACGATGGGGCGGGTCGACATCAGTTGTCCCTGACGATGTGGCGGGTCGACATCAGTTGTCCCTGACGATGGGGCGGGCCCATATCAGTTGTCCCTGACGATTGGGCGGGTCCACATGAGTTGTCCCTGACGATGGGGCGGGTCCACATCAGTTGTCCCTGACGATGGGGCGGGCCCATATCAGTTGTCCCTGACGATTGGGCGGGGCAACATCAGTTGTCCCTGACGATGAGTGTCGTCTCTGCAGGTGCCCACGATTTCGGACCTCGGAGTTGAACTGGTGAGGGTGTATCGGGCCCCAAACCGGGTCCACCTGACTGGAGAAGTATTGGGTGATGGAGGACATCCGATCAGCATCACCACCAAGCCACGATGGCACGGTGACAGATCAGCCTGCATCACCTACTTGCCCAGGGACGCGGCACCATTGTGTTCAGATGTTGTTGATCGGTTGATCGAACCCACCCAGTACCTCGGCGCCAATGTCATCCCACCAGCGGAGTATACTCGGGAGGTTGAGGTGGGTCCATTTAGCCTGCGTGCACCAGCGAGTAGATAATTGGAGCATCTGTCCCTCCATCGCCATTCTGCATGCCTGTAGGCATTTTGGTGTCGGGCCATCATAGGCCACAGGTAAAGTTAAGTGAGCTGATTTCAAAATGTTTTCAAATGTTCGCAGACCACCAAAGTATCCTAAATGAAGACATGAATTTGAAATAGTAAGCATTTGCTTAATGTTCACATGCAGGTGAATAAAATGCAAGTAGACCGCCATCTCCCATGTTGAGGATTTTGCAATTAAGATGGACATGTTTTCGCGATGCGGCCTACTCGGATTATTATGGAAACTTATGGCGAGTCCTTCCACCTATTACTGGCAAAGGCACCTGTAATTGCCGTTTCTGGATGCTGTCCATCCATTTCAATCCTGCGGTGACAATCTGAGAAGTCAGTTTTTTTCAAAGATTGGCAATTCAAATTTTCAGGAGTTGATTGTTTTATTTCCAGGTTTAGAACAAGTTTTAAGATGCTTAGGCACCTCAAATGAAGCTCCTAGACCCAAGTTTGTATTCACTTTACGGATCCTCATGTCTTGATATTTGATTAAGGCACACATCCGAGTGAAAACAAAATATTCGGTTGCTTTTTGTTCAGCTCATTGCGGGCTTTCTCCGGCTAGAAATAGTTGAATTAACCCGTATAGTTTTAGAGCGCACCGGGGCGTCAATATTTACCAAAAACCCCCGCCTACTCCACATAAAGGCGCGCGTTTGGTCTCACAGCCCAGCGGTCGTGGGTCCAGGTGCAGCTGAACTTCCCAGGACAACTAATTTCGACTGGATGATCTCCACTGATCATGGGTGACCTTGAGGTGCGAGGTGATGCGCGACCAATGACGGGTGACCTTGAGGCATGAGTGATGCGCGGCCAATGACGCTGTGTGACGCCCTTCGCGTGTCGTTGCAGAGAGCCCAGCAGCAGCGGCGATGATCCTGGGCGGCCAGACCCCGTCCGTGGAGACGGCGACGGCGCCGCCGGCCGGCGCCAGCCTGACGGAGCTGGTGCCGGCGGCGCGGTGCCGCGGCCAGCTCGGCTCGCCGCCGGCCGACGCCGCCTGCGACCGACCCGGCGGCCAGCCCAGCCTCCTGGCGGCCGCCGGCTGCTCGCCGCCAGACGCGGTGGCCCGCGGGCGCGACCTCAGCAGCGGCGACCTCAGCACGCGGACCCACGCCGCCGGCGTCCGGCCGCCCAACGGCTACCGCACCCACACCGCCTCCAACGCGCACGGCGGCTACAACTGCTCCTTCTGCGACAAGTACTTCAGCAGCCGCAGCAACATGGTGGTGCACGAGCGCACGCACACGCACGAGCGGCCGTACACGTGCGACCACTGCGGCCGCACGTTCTCGCAGCACGGCCAGATGGTGATCCACGTGCGCTCGCACACCGGCCAGCGGCCCTACCAGTGCCAGCACTGCGAGAAGGCGTTCACCTCCAGCAAGGTGCTCAAGATCCACATCCGCACGCACACCGGCGAGAAGCCGTACGGCTGCGAGCACTGCGCCAAGCGGTTCGCCGCCTACGCCAACCTGGTGGTGCACCGGCGCATCCACACCAAGGTGCGGCCCTACAAGTGCGCGCAGTGCGACCGCACGTTCGAGCACGGCGGCAACCTGCAGCGGCACGCCAGGGTGCACGCGCCGGCGGCCCCGCCGGAGGCCGACGACGAGCCGCGCGGCGAGGTGGCGCCGTGCCGGGCGCCGGTGGAGCCGGCGCTCAGCTGCCGCATCTGCCGCGCCGTCTACAGCACCGCCACCGACCTGCTGGAGCACAGGTGTCCGCGGCTGGCGCGACGGCCGCGACGCACCGCCTGTCACGACAGCGCCGAGCCGCAGGGACCCAGCCTCCGCGAGCTGTTCGAGTACATCGCGCAGCTGCGCCAGCAGGCCCAACAGCAGGACGAACAGCAGGCACGACAGCAGGACGAGCGGTCAAAAGGGCATCAGGAGCAGGAAGCTTCGGCTGAGAATCGGCAACATAATCAGAATGGACCAGGGGAAACGAAACCGGAGCAGCGACGTTCGCAGAGGAATTCGAAACACAAACCTGCTGGTGAGAGCCGGCAGGAACATCAGAACGGGCTAGAAGAACCGGACAACCAAAAACAGGGCCAGTCAAAGAAGCGCCAGAAAACTGAACATCGACCTCTTCTGGGACAAGACGTTCTAGAAGAAAAACAACCATTCTCGGAAGAGCAACTGGTTCCAAAGCAGCAGTTTCTTGCAGAAGACGTCAAGCCCCAAAAAGATAGGAAGATTCAAGAGCATCATCCAGAGGAACATGACATCGAAGAACGGCTGCAGAATGAGCAAAAACAAAAATTCCGAGATAAAAATCTGACTCAGAAGCGGACAAAACAAAATAAATCTGACACAAACCACAAAGAAACAGACACACCAGATCAGAAAGACTCTAGAATTCGTCGGCAACAGCAGTGGGGAGAGAGTGAACAAAGTAGAGCAGAAAGCACTCAAAGTGCAGCACAAGGCAGGCAACAACAGGATCTGAATCGCCGCCTGGAAAATGAGCGTGACAATTTCTCAGCCCAAGAGCAAAACTCATTGAACCTACAGTACAAAATACAACAAAGCTGCAATGAAGCAGAGAAACAGGCGCATGAATTCCAGCCCGGACACGCACTATGTGAGTCACACAGACAACACCAGGTGCCAGCGGTAGGCTTTCCAAATATCCGAAGCTATCGGTATCCAGTACAACAGTTTCAAAACCATCAGCACATTCATATAAGCCGACAAGAGCCACATAAACCTGTTCACAATCAGGAACAGCCGCACAAGTTGCATCAAACATCTGTGCTGCAGAATCAGGAGCCACAGCAGCACATGTATCTTCAACATCCAAAGCCTTCACGGAGACAACAACTTGGAGTGCAATCCACTCAAGAACGGTATGAAGGGCAAGACCGCCTGCAACAGCCGCAACAAGGACTGTCTCAGCCAGCTCATCAACTACTCCAGTCACAACATCGGGGTGTTATACAGTCCATTCATCTCGACGCGAAATGGCAGCTTGCCCTTCACCAGCAGCAGAATCAGCAGCTAGCGGAGCTTCCGCATCAGCGTCGCGAGCTGTGCGCTCGCCGACCGTCCAGCGGCGAGCCGTCGGACGGCCAGATGCTGGCGCTGGCGCTGCGGGCCGGCTTCGGCGAGCCCTCGCACGCCTACCCGCCGGCCGGGTCGGCCTTCTGCGAGGTGTCCGACCCGGCCGCATCGCCGGCTCGTGCCGCTGAGCGGCTCTGCGTGCTGGCCGGCGGCTCCTGGCCGTGCGCCGGTGTCGACGCAAGCCGACCGTCGCGCGCGTCGGCCGCGTCGGCCGGCACAGCGCGACTAGCGCCGCCGGCCGTCCGCCAGCCGCCGCCGGCGCTGGCCGCGCTGGCGAGCCGCGTGCGCGGCTTCGGCCGGCCGCCGGCGCCCGACATGGGCACCGTCATGCAGACGGCGCGCCAGCGGCTGCGCTGCGCCGTCGACGGCATGGTCGGCCGCACGCCGTCCGGCAGGCCCGGCGGCGGCGCGGCGCGCTGGAGCCGGGAGGAGGGCGGCGGCGAGGCGACGCCGCCCGGCGCGCCGCCCGGCCTGTGGGCGGCGCCGTGTGACCAGCGCGACCCCGCCTCACAGTCGCAGCCGAGTCCGCCGGTCGGCGGCGCACAGCTCCCGCAGCCCGACGCCGACGTCCAGCAGCAGCAGGGCAAGCCGTCGCTGCCGACCGGGCAGGCAGAGGTGGCGGCCGGACACGAGGCGCGAGCTCCGGTCCCGAGCGGGAAGCAGGTGCCGCCCAAGCAGCGCAGAACGCTGCCCGACCTGTTGCCTGTCAGTTTCGCGCGCAGGACTGGGACGCGAGCCAGTGTTCCGAGACCAGCCAGGACGTGAAGGTGGTGAAGCTTGTTTTGCTTAGTTGCGCGATCGCGCCTTGTGACAACAGCGGGCCTGGTCGGTCGGCCTGCTGAGTGACGCGAACTTTGCCGTTGGGGAAGCAGCTTTGCTCTGCACAACTCCTTCAGAACGTGTCGCAGTGACCCAACTTGGTGCGAGTAGCGCGAACTCAGTTATTTGGGAGGCAGCTTTGCTCTGTGTGATTTCTTCAGAACGTGTCGCAACGGCCCAGCTCTGAGTGGCGCGAACTCAGTAGTTTGGGAGGCGGCTTTGCTCTGTATGATTTCTTCAGAACGTGTCGCAACGGCCCAGCTCTGAGTGGCGCGAACTCAGTAGTTTGGGAGGCAGCTTTGCTCTGTATGATTTCTTCAGAACATGTCGCAACGGCCCAACCCTGGGTGGTACAAACTCAGTAGCTTGGGAAGCAGCTTTGCTCTGTCGCATTGCATGTCACAGTGTGTATGTCGCATTACATTCCTTCATTATATGTCGCAGTGAGCCAACACGGAGTGTATCTCGTTTGCCAGATGTGCACGCGAATTACACATGGCAACAATGGATTTCCAGTTATTTATTTGTGTCTGGAGCATTATATATGCGAACAAAACTTTGACGGTTTCCAATGCACGATTTGTTTTCTCATTTTCACTTGAGATAGAATTTGTCAACACATGATTTACTACTGTGTCAAATTTCGCAACAATGCACCATACGGATTTAAGACTTGCCAGTTTTTAGTCCTAAGAGTACTCCGGAAATTTAGCAGCTTTCATCCATTTCTTCCCTTCCTCTACTTCTGACGATCAATGCTCAACTGTGATATAACATAATTATCGGCAACCTTCACATTGTTACAAATCTTGCCGCAGATAGTTCCGCTGTGTTCCTGAGTGACGCACGTGCAATTTCGACGAGCCAAGTAATCACTGGGTAAATGAAATGAGTGAAGCCATCATGTAAATAGAGGCGGACCGACGGGCGACTGACTGGCCCTTAGCCAGAGCCGGTTCAGCCGGCACCGACTACGTCCCACCATGACACCTTTCGGCGTACTTCAACGAGACCGTTGTTGTAGGAACGGTTAGAAATTCAAATTAGACGACACAGTCTAGCTCTGAGTGAGGAAATTGCGATGCGAAACGCTGCAGCAAAACATATAGAGGATGCATCAGTGTTACGGTCGGGTTAGGCAGGGCCCGGTTAGGCAGGGCCGGGGTAGGCAGGGCCGGGTTAGGCAGGGCCGGGTTAGGCAGGGCCGGGTTAGGCAGGGCCGGGTTAGGCAGGGCCGGGTTAGGGCGGGTTAGGCAGGGCCGGGTTAGGCAGGGCCGGGTTAGGCAGGGCCGGGTTAGGCAGGGCCGGGTTAGGCAGGGCCCGGTTAGGCAGGGCCGGGGTAGGCAGGGCCGGGTTAGGCAGGGCCGGGTTAGGCAGGGCCGGGTTAGGCAGGGCCGGGTTAGGCAGGGCCGGGTTAGGCAGGGTCGGGTTAGGCAGGGCCGGGCAGGACTGAGACCCTCAGACGGACCTTTGTCGCGCATGTACGGGAGCAGTGTTACTCGGGTCTCGACCTCGCTACTTCTTAATTACTCCCCATTCACGACAATTCGTCCTTTTTCCAGCGCCGGAGTTGTTGCGACCCCGCTGCGCTTCCAAGCGGAGACCGGTTGCGAAGCGAGAACGATCATGTTGCAGGGGACAAGATCTCGCGATTGGCATCCGATTTTCATACTTGCACAGTCACTAGGTAACCTCCGAGGAAAAAAACAAATATTTCCTCGCAAATTTCACAATTCTGTATTTTTTGTCCTTTGGTTAGAACAACCGAAGAAATTCGGTCGAAATCTTCCTCATATAATTATTCGGCATTTCTCCGAATATGTAGATCCAAACAACGTGCGATTTGCTATTAGTTAACTGGACACGTTAAATACAGACTGCAATGATACAAGATGATATATTGTAGGTAAATACATCAGAGTTTTAGCTTAATGCCTTCATCAGGGTGACAAGTATGATATCTTCAAAATATATTTACTCTGTATATCTAGCTATGACTAAATATCTCATTTTAAAACAACCTGTTTAATTTAGGTCCCAAACATCCTACTTGTCACCCTGAAGGTATCAACCTGAAACGTACGAGTACTTACCTATGATATATCATCTTTTCCCATTACAGTCGGTATTCAACGTGCGATTTACTCCATGTTTTTAACACTAAACTTAGTTCGAGTTGATGGGGAGGCTTTGCAGAATCAGTCGGTGCTAAGCGCAGGCTTGTTGCACAGACCCTGCACCCACCTTCCGATCGGTAAGTACCAGTTCTATAACATAATTTTGACCGAGGTACAATGCACCCATATAGCGGACATGATCGCCTGGTGTCTTTATCCCGACCGTGGCGTGCCAGTTGTTATCTGCCCATACCAGACGGCGGCGTTAATAGCGAGCGCCTGGGGCGACCCAAACCCGTTGGAGAGACCTTTGCAGGCCAGCATTCTACCCATTAAACTAATCAAACCTTGGTATCAGTCAACCAAAGGAATGCTAACCAATGCTTTGATGTCAGATGAGGGAATGAGTAGCCTAGGGGTAGGTTGCTCGTCTCACAATCGAGAGGTTGTGGGTTCGAGTCTCACCTGTCGCTACTCTTCGCCCGCGACCAATCGGCGCGAGAGATTGGCGACGCTACATGACTCAACGGTCGATGTGTCGTGAAACCAATAACCAACCATTGATGTCAGATGAGGTTGGTGTGTTGACCAATGCCATGATGGTCAGATGAGGTTGGTGTGTTGACCAATACCATGATGGTCAGATGAAGTTGGTATGCTAACTTCAACGCCACATTGATGGTCAGATGATGTTCGTAAGTGTTCATCAATACCTTGATCTGCGATGAGCTGGGTTTGTTAATCAGTATTTTCATGGTGAGATGAGATTGGTATGTTCATCAATACTTTGATGGCCAGACGAGTTTAGTTTGTTCGTATAGCGTCGCAAATTCCATGTTTCTAGCGTTGCAAACTCAGTGTCCATGTTGAAAAGGGACTACAAATGACGTATAAGTTAGCCACAGAGTGACTAATAAACAGGAAAATGTTATCTGACGTCAAGTTGCATCAGTGGCCTCGGATGAGTACCACACCAACAACAGACAGTTGGAGCAAGTAATGAGGTTAGTTGCCAGTGGTTCGCGATTTCGACAACAGACTGTCGAAGACAAACTGCGTGCACTGTCCCTTAAACGGACATACTGCGTGCAGTATCCCTCCAACAGGCCGGAACAGGCTGCGTGCAGTATCCCTCCAACGGGACAGGCTGCGTGCAGTGTCCCTCCAACTGGACAAACTGCGCGCAATGTCCCTCCAACGGGACAGACCGCGTGCAATATCCCTCCAACGGGACAGACCGCGTGCAATGCCCCTCCAACGGGACAGACCGCGTGCAATGTCCCTCTGACGGGACAGGCTGCGTGCAATTCCCTCTGACGGACAGACCGCGTGCAATATCCCTCCAACGGGACAGACCGCGTGCAATGCCCCTCCAACGGGACAGACCGCGTGCAATGTTCCTCTGACGGGACAGGCTGCGTGTAATGTCCCTCTGATGGGACAGACCGCGTGCAATGTCCCTGGAACGGGATAGACTGCGAGCAGTGTCCCTCCAACGGGACAGACCGCGTGCAATGTCTCTCCAACGGGACATACCGCGTGCAATGTCCCTCCAACTGGACAGACTGCGTGTATGTCCCTCTGATGGGACAGACTGCGTGCAATGTCCCTGGAACGGGATAGACTGCGAGCAGTGTCCCTCCAACGGGACAGACTGCGTGCAATGTCCCTGCAACGGGACAGACCGCGTGCAATGTCCCTCCAACGGGACAGACTGCGTGTAATGTCCCTCTGATGGGACAGACTACGTGCAATGTCCCTCCAACGGCATGCTGGATAAGTGACATGAGCAGACTTCGCACTGTGCATCATGAAGTCCGGGAGGTCTTAGTGCAAGCGGCAGCTCGCTAATGCCGGCTACAGTTTAGGGGTGCATCGACTGCATAGGTCATCAGCCCTAATGCCGGCTATTGTTTAGGGGCACATCGACTGAATAGGTCATCGACCCTAATGCCGGCTATAGTTTGGGGGCGCATCGACTGCATAGGTCATCGACCCTAATGCCGGCTGCTTTTTATGGTGGCATTGACCTGCCGGATGTGTTGCATCATTCCCTCTCCGTGCGGGGGTAAAGGGTTATTTATGTGCAGTTAACTATCATTAACTGGTGCTTAGGTTTGCACTACACGTGCCCCTGAACAAATATATGAGCGATGTGACTAAGCAAACATAAGTCTCCGGGGCGGGGATGGCCGAGTGGTTAAGGTGTCGGGCTATGGGTACCAAAGGTCTCGGGTTCGACTCTAGTGCCACTCAGGACATTTCCCAATCCCGCGGCCCACCGCCGAAACAGTGTGGTTGGCGCTATTAGCCGTGAGTGTGCATAAAGTGTGTCGTGAACCAACCAATAAGCAAACAAAACATAAGTCTCCGCACACTTTGTCCAGTATTAGCCTGTGTTGTCTTCAATCTTGTAGAACCGTGTCGATGGCATCTCAAGTTGAACGTCAATAGTCGATGCAGAACGCTGACGGCTCGTATTTATTCATCAGTTTTGCAGATGCTGGTTTAGGTAGGAGGGTTTCGATGAAGCGCATCTCGATAAAGCGTCCGAAAAAAATGTCGCGCATCGAATTGACTGTCATTGCGCCGTTTGTGTGAATGCTGGTGACTCACAATTGCCTGGTGATGGTGTACTGTATCGTCCACTGCTGCCGATTGGTAGGTCATTATCAGGATAAGCCAATGCCTGACGCGATGCTAAGCAATCGCCCGTCACTGATCTGTCGGCCCACGTGATTGGCTGTAGTGCCAGTGCGGAAGCCGGCGGGCGATCTCGCAGTCTGCCGGCTGCTGTACCGTGGCACTGTGGGCCTGACTGATGACTGACTGATAACTGACTGATGACTGATGACTGACTGATGACTGACTGTTGACTGACTGATGAATGACTGATGACTAACTGATGACTGATGACTGACTGATGACTGACTGATGACTGATGACTGATGACTGATGACTGATGACGCGACCATCCGCTGTCGTCATCGCTCCGGTTGTGGATAAGCTACGGCGATACTCTATGGGGAGGGAAAAGTGAATGGAAGCACGATTTTGCATTTAATACGTTTCAAATTGGACCTCACAGTCTATTGGATCGTTGAGCATAACTAGTCTGAGTTGCCGTCGGCATGCACCTTATGCACCTTATGCTTGTAAAGCTTTACACAAGCGTATCAAGTCCTGGCATAACCGCGCCCATGTTTGTCTGTGTGCTAAGCAATGGCTTCCAAACAGCAAACAACTGCTTCTATTAATTAAAATTACTTCGCCAAATGTTAAGCGCCCATGCTCTCGACAGTATCATGGCGTTCCAAAAAGACGAAAATTGTTCATATGGTTCAAACAACAAATTTTGTATATTCTAGAAGAGTCGTATTCTTCAGAAAGCACCGCAAGCAGGTGGACAGATAAATGGGGAGGAGCGGGAGCTTTCACTCACGGTAAGAATCATAATATGGATGTAGGGATATTAATCCGCTCCAACTCGGGTGGGGGGAATTTTACTCCCCGCCCTAGCCCCCTAAGGTGGTCCGCAGACATTGATGAAACGGCGTGCAGGATACCTCTTCCCACATCATTTCGACATGCGAAAATTTTTGGGTCGGGTCCTGTACGGTCACCGAGTGACTCAAGGTCAAATGGGGTCACCTCAAAAGACGTTCAACCAGTCGTCACCCTTTAGCAAATACAGATAATTGAATGAAATTTTCAGCGTTTGATTATCTTTATGCATGCAACAAAATACACTTGATAATTTTTGTTTCCGTTTTTGATGATTTTCGGTTCGCATATTTTCCTACTGGGGTTAGAATCGAAGATTTTGGCTAGAGTAAGCACTTTTTATGAGATAAAGTGAAACGTAAGCAACGTTTCACGGTGCGCCATACTAAAATATAAATTGAAGGAAGTTGAAAACTCAATTTTGAAGAAAACATACGGCAGTGATTTTGAACGGGTAAACATTTTGGGAGCATGGTCGATTTCGCCTTCTATTCCTGATTCCAAACATTTTGTATTTATCAAATCTGCCTTCGAAATGAAGCCCCAGGGCAAAAAACGTAAAGTCAGTCATGATCCCATAGACCCCCCTAGTTATGTCACTTTGTGGGTGGGGGAATTGTGTTTGTGGTTTCGGGCCTCCTTGTCGAACGCTTTCCAATGACACCACTTACGTTTTTGTGCAAAGCTTAGTTTGGAGATCAGGGGAGTAAAAAGTACACCCCAAGAGGCGGGGTGCGAGGATCTGACCGGAAAGACGGCACGGGTTGATGTAAGCCAGCGAGACCTTCCTAGGTGGGCTGGGCGATGGTACCCATTGGCCAGGACGGGGCAGCGTATTTTCTGCAGATCCCGCCTGCACGTATCTTTGCCTGAGGAACTTCGGATCGCTCTGCCTATTTATGTGTTGAGCACCGACGTCTTAGTATCTATGGGACGTGCTGAGTCGTAGTGAAGGATAACATCGGCAATAGAGGTACCACAGCAGAGTAAATCCTGCCCAACATTAGTCTGCTAACAACAACAAAAAATAGCTCTGGCAATGCACCTACACTCGATTACCTCGCATCGCCTACAAACTCTGCCGGATTATAAGCCACATGGCATAAGCCTTCAAGGCCAAACAGCATTATGATCGCGTGATGCAACGGACTCTCGCAAAAATCTTAGCTGGTAAGGTCATTACTCAGTAATTCTACTTGTCCTTCAGGTACCAAGAAATACCACACGTGTGGCACTGACCTGAAGTGGAAACGTGGAATGTCAAATGTAGTTTACAAGGTGACATTTTAAACTTGTGCGCCCACTCTCCATTTCGCGGAAACAATGAGACCACTGTGACAAGATTTAACGAGCATTTGAAGAATGCGCCTCCCCACCGTCACTCCATACCCCCCAGAAGAGGACACATGACTCAACACCATTTCAACATGAACCGCCCGGAAACAACCGTTAGTTTCAACAGTACTGTCCTAGGTACAGCAAGAGACGAGGCGAACCTGACAGTCTTAAAATCTCTTTCGTGGGCTCAAACCGGTTGTGAATTACAATCAACAGTCATGGTATGCAACGCAATGTCCCAGATTGTTTGCTGTACTTTGCGTGTGACTGGCAAATGATCGCGTCGATTGTGTCACTATCCTCAGAGGTAGGTCAGGTAAGTGCATGTGGACGTGCACACATATGTGGTGTGACTTTGGTGACCCACGTGTCACAACTGACTACCCTCTGCCGACGGCTGGACGCGTCCGTGTCGCGAGGGTTTCCACCCAACGTCACTGGGTCATGCAGGGATGTGCACGCATTTTGTGTGCTGTTTTGCTTCAGTTTGTTTATCGTGGTGGAAGTGTCAGGTGACTTTGATTCTGTAGTAATTTGAGTTTCCGAATCATTCGCCAATCGCCACCAACGCAGCGAGTATGGGGCATTGATAATGACCTGAGGTCAAAAGGTAAGAATATATTTTCACCTTTTCTAACTTGAAGTAATTCTGGGATGGTGAAGAAAAATATAATTTCGTAGGAGTTTGCATCATGTGCACTTGCGGATCTAGCCCACCGGTCTCGGGGGGGGGGGGCAACTTTCAGATTTGGGCGTCAGCCCCCGCCCCTCCCCCAATGGTGTGCCTAGGATTTCCATGAGAGGGTTGGAATGATTTTGGAGGGTGCCCATCCTGCCATTATTTTTGGTTTAATACCAATGCTGGCAAATGCACTGCAGTATGCACTCACCGTGGCTTATGCCAATTTATTTTGGCATCGGCAACAGGCTTACCTTTGTTCAAAGAAAAAAATGAGAAAATGTATCTAAACGTTGTCCATCTTTTGCATTGTAAGTTACAACCATTAAACCGGTTGCATATTTGTTGTATGCCCACTAGGGTGGTCCTTATTTGTACGAGTAAAAATCGTAGTTGTAATTTTTAATGTCTCACCTCACAAAGTTATTCCAATGCGATCAAACATAATCGTACTAAAATTTGATGACCCTACCTCAACAACTTCTGGTGTCGCAAGGCACTTGAAGTTTACCCATTATGACGTCACTGAGTCGGGTTATAAGAAAGACACTTTCGCTTCACGAATCAGTGCAGTGTTTGCTCTGACGACGAACAAACGTGCTTCCTCACTGCTGTAGCTTTGCTTTCAGACATGGAGAACCCGAAGAAGCCAACGACCCAAAAAGACACCGAAGTATGGTTGGCTGGGTAGCCCCTCACTGAACTGACTGGTGGGAAGCTGCGGTCGAACAAGGAAGTCTTGCAGCGGCTCTTTCACCTCCTCCGCCTCGACAAGAACACTCTTCGCGACGCTGCTCTTCATCTCGACAAAGAAGTTGCGGCATTCTGGGCCCGAGCTCGGATCCCCGTCGTTGAACCTCAGCACCACGTGGAGAACATTGAGCAGCTCTATGAGAAATGGAGGCAGCTGGGCAAGGGCAAGAGCCGACGGTCTGCGACCGAACTGAGGAAGAGGGAAGATTTCAAAGTCAGACTGTACTTTCTCTTCGACATTGCTCACGTCGAGGCGTTGTCTTTTATGAAGAACAAGGAGGATGTGGAATTATTGCAGCGTCAATGAGAGGCCGGCCGCCCCGGGAGCATGTTGGGGATGAACAAAAAGTTGGTGAAGCAGGAGGAGAGGAAGGCGAAGAGGGACAAGGCGAAGATGACCCACCGAGACAAGGAGCGTAGAAGGAACGAAGCTGCAAGAGAAGCCACGGCGGAACTCTCTGAAGATGATGATGGTGCTGGAGACCAACCTGAGCTGTCATTAGCTCTTCTGGAGGAATATCATGCCAAGCGAGCTCGCGGCTGGGTCTCTGCCATCACTACTGCTCTCTGTGATGCCCTCGATCAAAACAAGACCACGGACCGGGCGGCGGTGCATATCTTGACTGCCGCTGCTTCAGCCTATGGCCAAGACCCAGCTGAGATGGCTCTGAACCGACAGAGCACCAGGAGAACCCGTATTGAAGCCAGAGCTATCGCCGCCTCGACCTGTCGCGCCTCCCTGCCCGAGGGTGATGTCCTGACCGTCCACTGGGACGGCAAGATGGTCGCCGATGGACCTGGGCGACAACTGGCAGAGCGATGTCCAATTTTGGTGTCCGGCGAAAGAATGGCGAAGCTCCTGAATGTTCCCAACCTCTCAACTAGCACAGGAACAGCCATAACGGATGCCGTATTCGCCAGACTTCAGGACTGGGGACTTGCCGACCGTGTTGTTGGAATGGCTTTTGACACCACGGCCTCCAACACTAGACAACTGTCAGGGGCTTGTCTTCTTCTTCAGCAGAAGTTGGACAAGCATCTCCTTCACTTCGCTTGCCGCCATCACATCTTTGAGCTCGTAGTTAGAAAGGTCTTCGGCCTCTGCGCCTCCCTTGTTACGTCTGGACCCGACATACAACTGTTCAAGGGTTTCAAGGAAAAATGGGGCGCCATCGACACTGCAAGGTCCCAGACTCTGCTTGACGATCCTGCCGATCCGCCTCAATCGTTCGCTCAAGTGAGGGACTTCGCCTTGTAGCAGCTGAGCGTTCATCATTCACGCCACGACTATCGTGAGCTCCTGGAACTCACACCGTCATTGTTCTGGGGGAGTTCCACAGAGGGGGATATACTTTGACAAGCCTGGGCCGTATCACCTTGCTCGATGGATGGCGAAGATCATCCACTCAATCAAGATCTTCCTGTTTCACGAACAATTCCAGATTCCTCAACAGAATATCCAAGGCCTGAGGTGCTTCGTCACCTTCTGCGTGACACTCTGCGTGCCAATGTGGTTTCGAGCTCCCATAGCTTCAACCGCCCCTGCCCTGGACCTGCAGTTTCTACAAGACATCTCTGTTTATCTGGACTCCGAAGTTGCCATCACCGTTACAATGGCTTTCGGACGACACCTCTGGTACCTCTCTGAGCAGTTGGTCGGCCTTGCCTTCTTCGACGACCATGTCGACGTCGACACAAAAAGAAAGATGTTAAGCGCCCTGTCCAAGGTGGAGTCGGAGGGCACTCCAAAACGCGTGACGATGGACCTCAGTCCCAATACCAGTAAGCAAAAATATCTCTGGGACTTCGTCACGAGCACCACCCGCCACACTGTGTCAGCGCTCGGAACCAACGACGGTTTCCTGGACGCCGACCCTGAGACTTGGAATGGTCGGGAAGACCTCCAGAAGGCCAAGTCAACTGTCGCCGAATTGAAGGTCACCAACGACTTCGCCGAGAGAGAGGTAGCACTTATGCAAGACTACCTTCCCCACCTGACACGCAACGAAGAGCAGCGCCAGTTCATCTTTCAGTCCGTCGAAGCCCACCGCCAGACACTCCAGGATTCCAAAAAGAAACCCGATGTTGGCGGCCTACCTATTGATAACTAGGCAACAATGAATGGGAGATAGGCACCCATGACCCCGTCCCCCGCCCGAAAGAGGGGATAATACTAATTTCATGTGAGGGGGACCTAGACATTCCCTTAGATAGGTAATATGCAAAAATTAGGAGGCTTTGCGGCACCAGAAATAATTGAGTTATGTTCATCAAATTCGGCATTCGTAGGTATTAGACTAAATGGAACAATTCTGAGACATAAAGACATAAAGACATAAAAGATTAGTGCAACTATGAGCCACAAGGGCCCTTCTTGGTTGCACTCTGTACACTGAACCAGTTGCCCACCAAATCTGTCAATCAGCCCTCCCTATAATACTGAAAAGCAAGCCCTCTATTCTTATAATGATTGTCTATGCTGTTTTTAAAGATGTTCAATGTGCTGCTACTGACAATGTTTTCTGGCAGCTGGTTCCAGTGTTCTACTACCCTGTTGGTGAAGAAAGTTTGCCTTAACCTTGTTCTGTTGTGGTTAACTTTAATTTTGAATTTATGACCTCTAATTGCATCATTTCTGTTCAATTCAAACATTTCCCCAAGATATCCCCTCTCCAGACCATGGACAAATTTAAAGACCTCGATGAGATCTCCTCTCAGCCTTCTATATCTAAGTGAAAATATATTCAATTTCTTCAATCTTTCCTCATATGCCAGGTTGCTTATGCCATTAACCATTTTTGTAGCACTCTTTTCTACTCTCTCTAAAAGCCAGCAATCTTTTTCATAGCTAGGAGACCAAGCTTGGATGCAGTATTCCAAATGTGGCCTGACGTATGCACAGTAAAGCTTCCTGATCACTTCCTCACTTCTGTATGATAGATTCCTATTTATTGCCCCGAGCATTCTCAGTGCCTTCTTCCTGGCTTCCTTGGTCTGTTCTGATGCCCCAAGTTTTGTGTTTAGAATAACACTTTCTCCTGTTGAGTCACTGACAGCACTTGGCCACCCATCAAGTATGGAGCCTTCATATGCTGCTTACTTACATGCATGATTTTGCACTTATCATAATTAAATTTCATTTGCCATTCTTCGCACCACTTCACAAGTTCGTCTAAGTCTTTTTGCAGCGAGATATGCTCATCTTGACCTGTTATTGCCGTAAAGACCTTCAAATCATCCGCAAATTTCAAAACTTTACTGCTTAGGCCACTTTCAATGTTATTTACAAATATAATGAACAGTAGTGGCCCCAGTACTGACCCCTGGGGACTCCACTAAGAACATTTTGTCATGATGACTTTGCACCATTTAGCATCACTCTTTGCTGTATATCTGAAAGCCACAACTCTATCCATTTTAAGATGCTACCTGCAATACCATGGGACTGAAGCTGTATCATTAACCATTTATGGGGTACCTTGTCAAAGGCCTTACTAAAGTCAAGATATGCTACATCAACCTGATTTCCCTGATCAAATTGTTCTGTGGCGAAGTTCAAAAAGTCCAAGAGGTTTGTGAGACACGATCGTCCTACAGCTACAGCTACAGCTACAGTTTAGCTACAGCACGGTGTAGTCTGAGTTCAACCAAGTAGCTCAGCTTTTCCTCTGCAAAATAAAGAGACTTGCTTGGCAATGCGACACAACGGGCTGGATCGTTCCGCTTAGTACTGGCCGTTTAATAACGCAACAGTATTCATATTTTTCACACTGATGCAGGCTGCGGCAAAGCGAAGCGCGTGATGCGACCAACACATGCTATCATTTTGCATGCTTATGTGTTCAGTGCGTGCTTTCCAGGGCTCCGACCACATGCCTTGTACGCTATGCCTTTTAGAATGTAAACCGTCCAAAGCATTTTCATGAAGCGACATCCTTGCACAGAACCGACAGGCAACGAGAAATTCCGGCCGTGGGAGCAGCATGACCTAGCAGTCGTCGCGCCCTAAAACACCAATAGCCAATAAAAAGATCATTTCAGTGGGTATACAGGACAGAGCAAACAATCAAAACCAAAGTGACAGTGATCTGTCCTGATCGCCCGCTCACCCTTCCCCCAACCAAAGCCACCTGGCGCCGGCCATGATATGGATGTTCTATCGAGAACACCGAGGAAGCAATGCAGGTGCATTCTTCAGCGCTGCTTAACATGAACTTGAAGCTGAAATTTGTAATTTTGCCATTATTACGTGAACACTTAAGCTCACATGTGTGCAGCCACCTCGCGACGACCGTGAGCACTTGCACCTCGACAGCCACCGCTGCGTCCCTGTTTACCTGCGCGGTCGCTCGGAAGCGACAGGTGTGGTGGGGTGGACGGGTTCGTTGGAGCTGTTCGTTATTCTGATTCAATTTCCTTTCAGTTACAGCGCTTTCCGTCATCGGCGAATATACATCACTACTCCGTTTTCCACGGAGAAAACCTTTCGAAATTGTGCTAGAAATACGAGGACCTTGGTTGTGTGCGGTTGGTCCCGGGCCCTTTCCCAACATCCGCCCGCGACCCTGGGACAATTCCTGTGCACGCGCCTGCGGCCAGTTGACGGCGGGCATCGCACTGTCCAGACGACGGCCGCCGTCTGTACCCATCGGCCATCGATACTGCAGCCGTTCGGTGTTCCTGTAGCCGAGTTTGGTCCTGCCACCAATGGCCGTTCCTTGTCTCTCCGTTAAGAATGCAAATCGGCGATGTTTTCGAATCCGAAGTGACAGACTTTGCATACATGTTTCGAGGCTGCATAATCGCCCGAAGCGCCGCGCTTATATAACTGTTTGCACCTATGCTATGCCTATGCACCTTTGTTATGCTTATGTCTCGCCTATCTTAACACGCGCCCTGGAGGGGGGGGGGCGAAATCCGCCCACCCCTCCGGTTTTTCATAGATATTTCCAGATTTTACCGGCCGATATACGCCATTGTTTGTGTACTTGCTTCGAAATGATCGGCGCGGTGAAGAAAATCGACGAAAATCAACTTAAAGCAAGAAAAACGAAAATCGACCGAACATTTTTCGAGTTCGGGGTCGTTAAAGTTGAAAACATTTTATAAGCGCCAGACCACAAGAATCGGTGCTGACGCGCTTCTCGTATATTGGCAAAAAGGGCGTGTTCTCGGCAACACTAGCGACTTGCTTGATGTATATTGTAATACTATATTGGTTCAAAGTCATGTCAGGTCACCGAAGTCAAGTCAGGTCAAGTTTATAGCAGGTTCACACACGCCCTGGAGGGGGGAGTGCGAAATCCGCCCACCCCTCAAAGATTTGTTTCTACGTAGCTCCATATCGTACCGGCCGATATACGCAATTTTTGGCGTACCATCTTAGAAATGACCGGCGCATTGCATAAAGCAATGAAAAGAAAATCGGCCGACAATGTTTCAAGTTAGGAGCCGTTAATGTAAAAAAAAATTCGCAGCGCTAGAGCACAAAAATCGGCGCTGATGCGCTTCCCGTATGTTAGCAAAAGGGAAGTGTTCTTGACAACACTAGCGACTTGTTCGATGCATATTGTTATGCCATATAATTTAAAAGTCATGTTAGGTCGCTGAGGTCAAGTCAGGTCAAGTTCATGACAGGCTAATGGAACCAAACTTGGTCAACTAGAATGCTGTCATAAATGCAAATGACTGTCATGCGATTGATGCCACTTTGCATGTTACTCCCTACACATACGAAAACCTACTGTTTGTCATTGTGTGCCTAAGCGTTTCCATACCATATTCATGCATTTCATTCCTTTCTTTGCGAAGCCGATTGTGCCGAGCCGCCCAACGGAGCAGTCGGATGGGCAGTCCGGTTCCGGTAACTGGAGCAGGTAATGACCCGATGAAGTGCTCCTGTATAAGTGATCTGAGGTCAAATGGCGGATCTGGCCATCTGGATTGCATCATTAGTAATGTCCAAAACTTCATTAATGCCAATTTTGTAGCATTTAAGCACAATCACAGCGATCAATAACAATGACAAGCCAAGCCACGCAAAACCATAAAATTTTGCTATTTTTACCTGATTTGACCTTAAATATATTGACCTAAGGTCAATCATGAATCCGCCCCCTCCAGTGCGCATAATTTTCAGAGGCCCTCCCGGGCGCGTGTTAACCTATATTGCAAATATGCACCTATGGTGTGCCTATGTCACGCATATGTCGTGCCTATGCTATGTTGCGCCTAGGTTATACCTACATCGCGCCTATGTCGCGCTTATCCACCTTTGTTATGCCTATGCGTGCCTATATACCTATGCTATGCCTATGTTGCGCACATGTGCCTATGTTATCCCTATGTCTCGCCTATGCACTTATTCACATATGCTGCACCTGATCGCACATATATTGAGATCTGACTACGCTGCGCTGTGGATACTTGCCTTTGCTAGTCCAGCGCCCTCGTGGCCACTATCAACTATCAAGCCGGTGATGTATCATGGTTGCCATGCTATTTTAAAGATATTTCTTGCTCTTCGGTAATATTTCGTCTGCTTTATCGCATACAGCAGTTGTGTTTCCTTTTATAACAATCATGGCCTTGGTGATATTCCTTGGCTGGCTTCGTTTGTGGAAGTTGCGGAAGCATCTGGTGCCTACTTCAGCATAGAACACCATAATAGAATGCCACCGTTATATGAACCGCTATATGACACATTCCGGGATGAGGTAGGTCAGTTATTAAGCTGTCGTGTTATTCAATAGAAGCCTTTGGTGCTTCAGTATTAGTGTGTTCATCCCTCTGCTCCACCTTAATCTTAACTTCGATTTATCTTAATTCTGCATTCAGTTTTTAGGCATGCTTAATAATGTCGCCGCGTAGACCACAAAGCAATGCTTCCAGCATGGTACTTAGAGACGTAGTGTTTTTCTCGCTTAGATCTTTGGAGCTTTCCTGCGGATAAAGGTAACGAGCTGCTGATCATCCACGATATTCTTGTTAAGCTTGCAGTGTGAGCAGTATGCATCAACTGAAGATACGCTGAGTGTTCTTGACCTATAGTCCGATAGATGCCCATCAGCCATCGTAGCTAATGGTTTTATCGTTCCGCCCCTGCCATGGCAGAGTCCCAGCACACCGCCTGCTACTTCCCAAGTTCGCCAAGCCTCAGCCCTGGGAGAGCCAAAGATGACGAAGTCGCAGCCGCACGTGAGCAGTCGAGAGGATCAGCTGATGTCCCAGCGACGACAGACATCGGAGATGCCAGCCGGATCGACAGCCGCCTCCGGACGTGAGCCGAGCAGCCAAGTCGCGACAGCGCGAGAGTCTTGTGGCGATGTTCGCAAGAGAACACTGCCGGCGGCCACCCGTGTCCTGTTCGATCGACTGAAGGTCGGAGAAGGTGCCATGTGCAAGACAATGGGGATCCGCTATGGACTGGCGAGAAGCAACAACAGAACCCGTCACCGTATGACTCGCGGCGGAGCTATGCATGTCAACCGAAGCTGCGAACAGTCATCAGTCGGAAGCCGCGGGGTGGGATTCCCTCACTGGCACCCGGGGACTCCCGGCTTTTATTTTTATTTTTTAATAGCTTACCATTGACCTTCACGCGAACCCAACTACGCAGAGGAGCAGGAGTCCGTCCGCAGACCACATGGAACCGCTGGCACGACGTGCTGTCTCCAGCGAGGCACCCTGAAGAGAATAGGCACCAATTGTGCGCTGGTTTATGCTCCTACGAATACCGCTGCCGCTCCGTGTGACACGTACGCGTGACACTTGCGATACGCCTAATGCGCGACACGTACATACCGAACACACCAGTCGCCATGCCTAGATGTGGTCTACCGGGACTTGGCAAAGCTGGTCGCCACGTGCCTGACGATGACGTCCGAGAGAACGAATGTGATGAGCTATCCAATATACAGTAAGCTAGCATTTCACACATTTTATGAGAGCCAAATCGCGCTTCCTTTCCATTTTCCCACCTCACAGAGTGTCGCAGTAACTTCTACACAAGTGTGACGATGACAGCGCATGCTGGCGTCGTCGGTCGGGCACATGTGTCCGACTGACCGTGGTACTGCCGCAGCAGGACGCGGCATAGCAGCCGGCCAGCCGCCGGCCGTCCCCGAGCTGCCACAGTGGGAATATGGCCAATCACATGGGCGAACAGATTAGTCACGGCAATCGATTACTTGTTGTCGCGTCAGGCATTGAATTATCCTAATCGTGGCCAACTAATCGACAGCAATTGACACCATAAGCTGTGCTATCAGTAGGCAACAATAGGCACTAATACGTTGTGTCATCAGTAGGCAGCAATAGTCACCAATACGTTTTGCCATCAGTAGGCAACAATATACATGAATAAACTGTGCTATCAAATGACAGCAATAGTCACCTATACGTTGTGCCATCAGTAGCAACGATAGTCACCAATATGCTGTGCCATTGGTAGGCAGCAATTGACATAAGATACTGTGTCATTAGTAAGCAGCAATAGACATAAATACACTGTGCCACCAGCAGGAAGCTATAGTCGCCAATACGTCGTGCTATCGGTTGGCACCAATAGTCACCGATACGCTGCGTCATCAGCTGGCAACGGTAGTCACCAGTACGCTGCACTATCAGCAGGATAGACTAGAAGATGCACCAGCAATAGACATCAATACGCTTCCATCAGTAGGCAACAATAGTCGCCAGTACGCTGTGCCATCAGTAGGCAGCAATGGTCACCAGTACGCTGTGCTATCAGCAAGATAGATTGGTTGATGTGCCAGCAACAGACAGCAACACGCTACGGCGTCAGTAACCAGAAATATACACCAATACGCTACATCATCAGTAGACAGCAATAGTCACCAATACGCATTGCCATCAGTAGGCAGCAATTGTCACAAACCACACAAAGCAAGACACCAACCACCCAAAAACGCAAAACATGCACACAAACCAAACAAGAAAAAAATTTCCCCCGTTCGCCTCGCTAGCCCCAACCACCGCCGAGATTACGCACCCATGCACCACGCTGTCTACGCAGCTGTTAATTAAACCGCTACGACTGGAATTCGCATATCCTGATCACATAGGATCACGTGGATTCACATGGTTGGTTGGTTATTGGTGTTACGACACATCGACCGTTGAGTCATGTAGCGTCGCCAATCTCCACGCGGGCGAAGAGTCGCGACAGGTGGGACTCGAACCCACAACCTTTCGATTGTGAGACGAGCAACATACCCCTAGACCACTCGTCCCCGTGGATTCACATGGAATCGCACACACTCACATGTACTTGTATGGATTCACATGTAATCACATGGATTCACATGTAATCACATGGATTCACATGTAATCATATAGATTCTCATGGAATCGCAAACAATAACATGGAATCACATGGAATCACACGGAAGCTGGACATGAGCACCCCGTACATTAAGCCGGCCAGGCCGCATTTGTACCCTGTTCGCTGACCCGACGCAGGCCCGTCGGTACCCCCAGTCGGTGCCGCTCGGCTGGGCGGGGACCCGTGCCACCACCGCCCGACCAGGCCGCCGGCGTCTGAGCCGGGTCGGGCGTGCACACCGACCCGGCCTCGTCCGCGGCAGCAGCCGCAGAGGTGTCTCTGACCACCCGCGGCAGCAGCCTCAGAGGTGACTCTCACCACCAGCGGCAACTGTCTCGGCAGTGTCTCTCCCAACCCGCGGCAGCAGCCTCAGAGGTGTCTCTTCCCACCCGCGGCAGCAGTCTCGGCAATGTCTCTCCCAACCCGCGGCAGCAGCCTCAGAGGTGACTCTCACCACCAGCGGCAACTGTCTCGGTGACGTCCCTCCCATCTAGCGGCAGCAGTCTCGGCGGCATCCCTCACCACCCGCGGCAGCAACCTCAGAGGTGTCCCTCACCACCCGCGGCAGCAGTCTCGACGGTGTCCCTCCCAACCAGCGGCAGCGGCCTTGGCGGCATCCTTCATCACCGCGGCAGCGGCCTCGGCAGTGTCTCTCCCGACCCGCGGCAGCGGCCTCTGAGGTGTCCCTCCCCACCCGCGGCAGCAGCCTCGGCGGCATCCTTCACCACCCGCGGCAGCAGCCTCAGTCGACCCACGGCGCCCTCAGGTCGCCTCCACACCCCCGACCCGCGGCAGCAGCCTCCCCGCCCAGGCCTCAGGTGTCCCTCACCACCCGCGGCGCCCGTCGAGGTCACGCCTCCCACACGGCGCCCGGTCCACTGACGCCACTGGCCACAGGCAGGTCACGCCTGCCACACGGCACCCGGTCGAGGTCACCGCCCGCCCATGGAGCCCGGTCGAGGTCACCGCCCGCCCCATGGAGCCCGGTCGAGGTCACAGGCCCCACGGCGCCGTCCGATCTCGGCGCCCGGGCGGAGTCAGCGGCCACTCCGGGAGCGGCCGGGGACGCCGCGCGGCGCCGACCGTCACCGTCGCTCGTCACCGGCCAACATGGACGCCACGTGCTGCATGGTAGCGACGATACAGCTGATTGGCTGGGAGTCACATAGCCGGTCACGGTACCTCTGCTGGTGATGGTAAACACCGTGCAGACCGCCTGCCTCTTATTGGTCTCCAGCGCGGGAGTCATACAGCTGGTCACGGCACCTCTGCCGGTGTTGGTAAATACCGTGCAGACGGTCTGCCTCTTCTTGGTCTCCAGGGTGGCGCCAAAAATGTTCTTGTTGGTTGTCGACAGGGAAACGTTTGCGTTGAGGGGCTTCTTCCTGCCGCCACTGGACCTGATATTCAAGCGTTTCTCGTCGACCTGCTGTCTGGGCTTGGTTCAGAAGAACTGCACAACGACGGTGTTGTCATTTCGTGAGTAGCACGCTGTTTGTCGACATTTCCGGGGATATTCAGATCTGGGAACAGTTTCCGCATGGTTTGTGCACAGAGGTGCACAAATTATCAAATGTGTCTCTTACACGGAACGAACCGTTCAGCCTATCTCCCCTGCAATTTCTGGCCTTCTGCGGTGATTTACGTGGCAAACGCGATGCGCCGTTTCACCGGATGTACGCTACCTGCACGCGTGTCTCGTAAGACAGCGGAAATCACACGGGGAAGTCTCACGAGTATGGGCAGCCGAGGACCAGAAGCCAATTTCACCGGTCTTTCTGTATCTATGCCAACTGTGTGATGGACACCACAGACTACGGACTGTCTTGAATCACGTCTTACGGTGGTCTTGGTTTGTAACCACAAATAGTGTATAATTCGGACACGATTTTGTGGCTGTTTTACAAATGGTGTGATTCTACGATGCCTTCTAGTGATCAAACAACGTACAAATTCCCAAATAATGTGGTGTATTTCCGAAAGGTATTAAGTGATAAAGGAGTGTTTAGCGAATCATGCAGTTCTTAATTGAAATACATGAGACCAAACAATGTAAAATATGCTACTTCTTTCGAAGTGATATGCCATTCAATTTCATTAAACACTTGGTAAGAAAATCAGCGAATATCGAAACGTAAACAGCAGGCTTCAACTGCAGAAGTTATTTATTTAAAAAAACAAGCACGTATGCACCCATACCCTATTTCATTGGCTCATAATTAAAATACAAATTATGCGCCATAAACATTTGTAGGGTCACACCAACAAAATGGGCAGAGAACTCGAAGCAGTTCGTGTGAGGGACGATGTCCTCTCAAACCGAGTGCCTCGTCTGACTTGCTAACAGTACTATCCCCCAGTGAATTTGAATTTCCCATTGCTCGAGCATTACTGGGATGTGGTGGATGGGGACTTCGGAAGGATATATTTGACACCCATTCACGTCAATGTGAGTTTCCTCCCGTTCCCCCAGTGACAGATCCAGGCGAAAGGGAAATTTCGGATTTAGTGGGAGAAGGGACGGCACCCCATTTCCACCTTTCACCTTCCCCGTTCTGCCGCCTATGGCGAATATCAATGGCGTTGGCGATCTTCCTTGATGGTCTGGAAACGAGCTAAATCTCCAGCTGCTCGCTGCGGCTGAACTTCGTTGATAAAAAGCAAATGAAATGCATCCGTTTTTCTTTATTGGCACTTTATTGATTCACCAATATGCGCATGACCTGGAGCGTGTGTTTTCACAAGCGGTGCATTTACGACGATTGTTGACTATCAACATGAGACATTAACCTTAGTGATATATAAGCGATGTAATAACACCCAGTTTCCCATAGTTTGTGTTGAACAAATTATGCAGGTCGGACTTTGTAGTTAAGTTGGCTCGTGAGGATATTAAAATGCCATCTTTACAAATATAATAAGCATACTTTATTATACTTTTATTTCGATGGCTAGGTGACAGATGGTTGTGATGGTGTGTTTACACCGAATTCGGTGTGAATACACCGCTGGTGAGCTTAGTGTAGACGTAAAGACATAAAGACATAAGGACATAAAAGGTCAATGCAACTACTAACAACTATGAGCCTTCTTGGCTGCACTCTGGACAATCAGCCAGTTGCCCACCAAATCCTTCGATCAGCCCTCCCTGGAATACTGAAAAACAAGCCCTCCATTCTTACAATGATTGTCTGTGCTGTTTTAAAGTGTACTGTGCTGTTCCAGTGTTCTATTACCCTGTTGGTGAAGAAAGACTGTTTTAACCTTGTCCGGCTGTGGTTAACTTAAATTTTGAATGTATGACCTCTAATTGTATCATTCATGTTCAATTCAAACATTTCCATGAGATATCCCTTCTTCAGACCATGGACAAATTTAAATACCTCAATGAGATCTCCTCTCAGCCTTCTATATCTAAGTGAAAACATACTAAATTTCTTCAATATTTCCTCATATGCCAGATTGCTTATACCATAAACCATTTTTGTAGCACTCTTTTGTGCACTCAATAAAAGCCAACAATAATTTTCATAACTATGAGACCAAGCTTGGACACAGTATTCCAAATGTGGCTCGACATATGCACAGCAAAGCTTCCTGATGACCTCCTCTCTTCTGTATGATACATTCCTGTTCATCGCCCCAAGCATTCTCAGTGCCTTCTTCACGGCTTCCTTGGTCTGGTTTGATGCCCCCAATTTTCTGTTCAGAATAACACCTAAATTCTTCTCCTGTTGAGTCACTGATAGCACTTGGCCACCCATCAAGTATGGAGCCTTCATATGCTGCTTACCTACATGCATGATTTTGTACTGATCAAAATTTAATTTAATTTGTCATTCTTCAAACCACTTCACAAGTTCGTCCAAGTAGTTCTGCAGCAAGATATGTTCATTGTGACCTGTTATTGCCCTAAAAACCTTCAAACCATCTGCAAATTTCAAAACCTTACTGTTTAGGCCACTTTCAATGTTATTTACAAACGTAACGAACAGTAGTGGCCCCAGTACTGACCCCTGGGGGACTCCACTAAGAACATTTTGCCATGATGACCTTGTACCATTTAGCATCACTCTCTGCTGTGTATCTGAAGGCCACAACTCTATCCATTTTAAGATGCTACCTGCAATATCATGGGCCTGAAGCTGCATCATTAACCGTTTATGGGATACCCTGTCAAAGGCCTTACTAAAGTCAAGGTATGCTACATCAACCTGATTTCCACGATCAAATTGTTCTGTAGGGTAGTTAAAAAAGTGCAAGAGATTTGTGAGACACGATTGCCCTTTTCTAAACCCATGTTGAGTATCTTGAATTAATCTGTTTCCTTCCTGACAGCTAACTACCTTGATAATTTATTCGAGTACCTTGCATATTAGGGATGCGAGGCTTACTGGCCAATAGTTTTCAACTTGCCCTCTTTCTGCTTTCTTGAAAATAGGAACTACATTTGCCTTTTTCCAATCTGTTGGAATTTCATTTTGTGAAAATGGTCTACAAAATATGGACCATTTTCACGTGGTTCATATTTTATTTAGTCTACGTAGAAATGGCAGTCCATTTTCAGCTTCCCGTAATACCCTGGTATAAATTTCATCAGTTCGATTTCTCCACAGCGTCTCTCTCCATGTCTTCTGCCTTCAACACGAGGTGCTGTCAAAAAGTTTCGCGACTGTCGTTGCGGGCAAACTGAGCGTGGTACGGTCATGCACGTGCGGCAGGGGCGAGAAGTGACTGTCACGTGGCAGTACGCCACGTGGCGTCATGCTGTGTTCATGGAACACGTCGTACATGCGTTTTCGTGATCACATTCACGTGTTCTATCATAGCTCGAAGCTTAACGACTAAACTCTTCGAGACTATCAAATGAGCATTTCGCATGCCAGAGCAGCTTTGGCTGTCCCCCATGCCGACGGATAATCGTATGCTGCAAACACCAGACCTATAACAAAATGAACCGAACCGTTTTGCCAGAGTGCCCACGGAAGTGGCAATCGGTATCATGCCTACTGGGCATGGTCTATAAAAGAATATCGGCTTACATCAAGACGAGTACCGTTACGAACTGAACGGTACGAGCTGGGCGCCCGAAGCTCACCAAAATTAGCAGCACTAAATCTGAGTTATCACACGGGGTCACGCTCTATCACGTGATAGCACACACCAAAATGTGTATAGGCACTGCTTGACTAGGCAAACCTCTCTGAGAGTACCGGCAAAAAACGCCAAGTAGGCAACTGAAACTCACTAAGCTAGTAAGGTAAAATGTCAGTGCCATGCTCTCTAGCGCATGGAAACGTTGCCATTACGCTCACTTGACGCAAAGGGTTTCTGTTTAGGTTATACCCCTCTAGAACAGAAACGCCACGAACTGGGCGTCTGAAGCCTGAAGCCCACGAGAGGTAACAACGTGCTTAAGCGTTGCCCTGTTGCAATACTTGTTTGAGATTAAGGGCGCATCGACTGTGTCGGTCACGCAGCGTTGCAATACTTGTGACGCCTCTCTTGTCGCCTTGCATTCATCTACGCCGCACCCAGAATTTACATAACTGTTCTTTCAAATTTGAACTTAACCATGTAAAACCTATAGATGTTGGGAAAACCTTTCATTCTGGGAACAGTGCCTTCACACCATGTGTCAACATTGCGTCAATTAACCAAGGTTCAAACATGCATGCTGATATTTCCTTCTGGACATTTTTCTTCAACCCTCTCATGACGTCAAGTATGTAAAGGATGCCATCGACAATCCTTACGGAGAACGGACGGCGACGACGGCGTACAGTGGAAGGACATCCGAAGCGGCAAAAACAGAGTTCCCCAGCCGTCAGACTAGGGGTCGCCCATCCTGCCTCCCCATTCCGCCATCCCTTTTATTATGCTGGCCCAGTGGTCCAAGAGGCCTTTCGGTCCTATTCACCTAATCCGAGCCCCTCCACATCTAACCCACTACCTACCTCGAAATTTCCACCTTAAATTTCCCATCCGCCTCCTCCTCTCGTCTCTCACACGCCAGACCACCACCTCAAAATATATCCTCTCCACTTCCTCCCTACCTGAACATTTTCCCCTTCCCGTGAGCCAAGCTTCACGTCCACCCTCAGCCCCTACCTCCGCACTTGCACCGCCGTCCCGAGCACGTATCGACCAGGCCAAATTCCAGACATCAACCTACATTACCAGGAAGCCGAAAGGCGCGCCCGAGAGGCGAATCGAGCACGTCTCGCCCAGTTGGCAATTACCCGGTTGAAGGACCGCCAAAGTGCGGACAGGTGTCCTCCGCCAAGGTCGGCCACTCCATCGCCGCACGAACGAGCAGAGGGGCCGGCGGGGTTGAGTTACCAACGCAGTGGGTCCCATGCCTCGACCTCCCTCACCACCACCGCACGCTGCTGTCGAGGCAGCACCAGAGTCCACTATCACAGCCAGCACTGAGACGCCGGCAACAGATGTGGTCACCGTACTGTACTCGTCAACCGAAGGGGAATGGTAGCACCCATGGTCTTCAGAGAAACCGTGAACTTTCAAACAAATTAAACCATTTGTGGCACTCGGAGGCTGCGTCTCGAGAGGAAAAAAAATCGAAGGAAGACGTGGCGTTGCTCAGACTGTGTCAGCCATGAATACATATATATATATATATATATATATATATATATATATATATATATATATATATATATAGCTCATCTTCAATTTATACAGAAAAACACAGAAAGTTGCGCGGCCTGTGGAGCCATAGTCACTGTTCAGCATAGCATATACATGTACATTTCATGCAAACATCTTGGTTGGTTGGTTGGTTATCGGGTTTCAGAGACGCATCGATTGCGCTGGTCATGCAGCGCCCATGTAAACATCTTAATTAAATCCGAAAGAAATATTGTAAGCCATGTAGTATTGACGATACTTTAGGCGGGTGACCAGCGTGGATACTTCAGATGTTTTAAGATACACACATGCACATTATATATATGTATAAATATACATATATATATATATGTATATCTGTATATATATATATATATATATATATATATATATATATATATATATATATATATATATATATATATATATATATATATATATATATATATCACGAGAGGTCATGGCAATTCACAATGAGCACAACAAGACAATGTCGAAGAACTTGGGAGAATTGTGCGTCAGTATCATTTGACCACCATCAATGAAGTTGTTTACATTGCCAGTGCCATTTGGATCAGTTCAGAGACAATCATCAGGTCCGATTTGAACATCCACCGCGTCGCTGCCAAGTTCGTGCCCGGGCTCCTGGCCCACGAGCAGGAGCAGCATCGTGTCGAAGTCTGGGAAGATCTTCCGCAACAGGCTCGGGTCGACCCGACCTTCATGTCAAGGATGAGCACCGGTGACGAGACTTGGGTCTACGGCTACAACCCAGATACAAAACAGCAGTCTTCACAGTGGAAGAGCCCGCCATCTAAAAAGCCGAGGAAGGCGAGGAAGGCCAGAAGCTGAAGAGTGCGACCAAGTGCATGCTGGTCGTTCTTTTCGACATTCGCGGGGTTGTGCACCGTGCATTTGTTCCCCAGGGCCAGGCTGCCAAGTGCCAAACCATTATGCTAAAGTTTGCTTCCATTAGCTGACATACCTTTGCGGTGCCAAAGTCCACTATTTACTGAACCGACTTAAGAGACTTACCGTCGAGCCGACACCAGTGAGGGCGTATTACTCCTTGCTGTCTCTTCCGCTCCTTCCTCTCCAACGCCCGCATTTCCACGACTGTCCTCGGCGGGTCGCCTTCTCACGGGACATAGACAGTTCTGCGTCCTCGGCGTCGGCCACCGAAAACCGAGCCCAAGTCAGACGCGGCGGCGTCGGAAGCCATTTCTCAAGGTACCCGAAGCACTGAAGCGCTGTCTGCCAGACGCTCACCGCTTCGGTCGCTGTCACGACAGCGCCTGTCAGCTGCTCACCACCTGCCGCTGTCTGGCAGACAACCACGCCAGATCTGCCGGACTACCGGCCGGCCACCGCACCGCCGCAGGGCACCGCCCACTTGGCTGGTATAGAGGTCGGGACGTGACCCAGCCTGACCTGGCCGGTCACCGCACCGCCGCAGGGCACCGCTCACCTGGCTGGTATAGAGGTCGGGACGTGACCCAGCCTGACCTGGCCGGCCACCGCACCGCCGCAGGGCACCGCTCACCTGGCTGGTATAGAGGTCGGGACGTGACCCAGCCTGACCTGGCCGGCCACCGCACCGCCGCAGGGCACCGCTCACCTGGCTGGTATAGAGGTCGGGACGTGACCCAGCCTGACCTGGCCGGCCACCGCACCGCCGCAGGGCACCGCTCACCTGGCTGGTATAGAGGTCGGGACGTGACCCAGCCTGACCTGGCCGGCCACCGCACCGCCGCAGGGCTCCGCTCACCTGGCTGGTATAGAGGTCGGGACGTGACCCAGCCTGACCTGGCCCCACTGCACCGCCGCAGGGCACCGCTCACCTGCTGGTATAGAGGTCGGGACGTGACCCAGCCTGACCTGGCCGGCCACTGCACCGCCGCAGGGCACCGCTCACCTGGCTGGTATGGAGGTCGGGACGTGACCCAGCCTGACCCGAACGCTTCCAGCGCGAGAACATGCGAGAAGCCCGGCTGCGGTTGTGACTTATTCAGCTCGACTGTTGTCTTGACCTGCGCAGCTCAGCTGCGATTTTGACTTGCGCAGCTCGGCTGTGGTTCTGACTAATGTAGCTCGACTGTGGTTCTGATTAATGTAGCTCGACTGTGGTTCTGATTAATGTAGCTCGACTGTGGTTCTGATTAATGTAGCTCGACTGTGGTTCTGATTAATGTAGCTCGGCTGTGGTTCTGACTAATGTAGCTCGGCTGTGGTTCTGACTTGCGCAGCTCGGCTGTGGTTCTGACTAATGTAGCTCGACTGTGGTTCTGATTAATGTAGCTCGACTGTGGTTCTGACTTAATGTAGCTCGACTGTGGTTCTGACTAATGTAGCTCGACTGTGGTTCTGACTTGCGCAGCTCGGCTGTGGTTCTGACTAATGAGCTCGACTGTGGTTCTGACTAATTAGCGTCGGCTGTGTTCTGACTTGCAGCTCGGCTGTGGTTCTGACTAACGCAGCTCGACTGTGGTTCTGACTAGTGTAGCTCGGCTGTGGTTCTGACTTGCGCAGCTCGGCTGTGGTTCTGACTAATGTAGCTCGACTGTGGTTCTGACTAATGTAGCTCGACTGTGGTTCTCACTTGCGCAGCTCGACTGTGGTTCTGACTTGCGCAGCTCGGCTGTGGTTCTGACTTGCGCAGCTCGGCTGTGGTTCTGACTAATGCAGCTCGACTGTGGTTCTGATTAATGCGTGTTCACGTAGCTCGACTGTGGTTCTGACTATGCAGCTCGGCTGTGGTTCTACTTGCGCAGCTCGGCTGTGGTTCTGACTAATTAGCTCTACTTCCAGCTGTGGTTCTGATAATGTAGCTCGACTGTGGTTCTGACTAATGTAGCTCGACTGTGGTTCTGACTAATTAGCTCGGCTGTGTTCTGACTAATGTAGCTCGGCTGTGGTTCTGACTTGCGCAGCTCAGCTGTGGTTCTGACTGGTATTGGTGCTGATTGGTGCCGGTGAAGTAGATGATGCTCGATGCGAAGATATATCTTGTTCAAAAATGAGTTTGAGCTGCCGAGATCGCTCCAAAGGGAAGCGCATCGCTAAAAACGGCACACATTCTGTTTGCGTGCATGTGTGGCCTGAACATGTCAGGCCACATTTGGAATACTGTGTCCAAGGATGGTCCCCTAGTTATGAAAAATATTGTTGGCTTTTAGACAGAGTACAAAAGAGGGCAACACAAATTGTGAATGGTATAAGCAACCTAGCATATGAGGAAAGATTGAAGAAATTGAATGTTTTCACTGAGATATAGAAGGCTGAGAGGAAATTTCATCGAGGTCTTTAAATTTATTCATGGTCATCTCAGGGTCATCTCTGGGAACAGGGATATCTCAGAGAAATATTTGAATTTAACAGAAATGATGGAATTAGAGGTCATCAAGTCAAAATTAAAGTTAATCACAGCAGGACCGGGCTAAGACAGACTTCATCAACGGGGTAGTAGAACACTGGAACCAGCTGGCAGAAAACATTGTCAGTAGCAGCGCACTGAACATCTTTTAAAAAATAGCATAGACCATCATTATAAGAATAGAGGACTTGCTTTTCGGTATTCTAGGGAGGGCTGATCGACGGATTTGGTGGGCGACTGGTTCAGTTCAGAGTGCAAACAATGAAGGGCCCTTGTGGCTCATAATTGCATTGATATTTTATGTCTTGTTGTCTTTATTCATGTGTTGTTCTCGTTGTGCGTTGTGCCCAAGCCCAGATCCGCCGAGTGGCCCGCAACGTGTTGTATATTCTGGCTCGCCCCATGTGCTCTGGGAAACCCGGGTTCAAATCTGATATACCACTCGGCGGAAAATCGAAATATAGTGAAATAAAGTAACATGGAATGCCATACAGTATCTTTCATGGTGATTGGCCAATGGTTATCGCTGTGCCATGCACCTTGTATGCTCAAATCATGCTTATAATGGGGAATTATTCCAACATCAGGTTCCGTTAATATTCATTCGCTTTGGCTCAAAAAGATAGCACTTCCGGAACAAATAGATGTACATGGCAGTGGATTCGGTACCGAGTTTCGAGTGTGTGATGCAGAAGAGATTGGCGGTGGCAGCTCAAAGGGTTTCTCCCGGCACGTTTCAAACGCGGACATTTGCCGTCCAGAGGACGCGTGGCGCCGCCAGGCGGAATATGTTGGAAGTAGGCAAACGCGAAGTCGCCTAGGGGAATTGTCGCGGAATTAAATGATGTTTTGAGGAGAGTAAAATCGTTGAAAGCATTACATTCGCACAGATACAGTTTGTATAATATTAACACATCTAAATTTGTTGCTTGATATTCATACAAGGCGGCAACATTAGCGAAGCAGCAGTGTATGCAATTACGCCACTGCAAGCAGCGAAGCAGTGTATGCAATTGCACATGCCTAGGCGAGATACCAACATAGCTCAAAGTGCGCATCCGGCCGCGCGTTAGATCCAACACTCGGCAGACCGCACTGTTCATGGTCGGCTGACGAAAGCAAAGTGAAATGCCATCGGCACTGTAATTAACTGACGGTAAATTCCGATAAACGCGCCAGCATCGCACGGCTCTAACCATATCGACCACACCGGCGACCGGGGATCGCTGAACGGAACCAAACCGACACATCGAGACGATAACTGGCGCATAAATACCAGACTAACAGCAAAGGCGCCAACTGGCGGATTATTACCAGGCTAACGGCAGAGGCGCTAAACGGCGGATAAGTACCAGGCTAACAACAGAAGATATAAACGGCGGGTAAATACCAGGCTAGCAGTAGAGGCGCTAACCGGCGGATAAATATCAGGCTAACAACAGAGCATATAACCGGCGGGTAAATACCAAGCTAACAGCAGAGCCGATAACCGACAGATAAATACCAGCCTAACACCAGAGGCGCCAACCGGCGGATTATTACCAGGCTAGCAGCAGAGCCGATAACCGGCGGATAAAAACCATGCCAACAACAGAGCATATAACCGGCGGGTAAATACCAGGCTAACAGCAGAGGCGATAACCGGCGGATAAATACCAGGCTAACAACAGAGCATATAACCGGCGGGCAAATACCAGGCTAACGGCAGAGGCGCTAACTGGCCTGTAAATACCAGGCTAACAGCAGAGCCGATAACCGGCGGATGATTACCAGGCTAGCGTGACACAAGTTAAATCGGAGCCACAATATTGTAAAACATCAGTGTAAGCGACAATGAAATGGACCTCTGAGGCTACCCAACTGTATTACCGAAATAATCGTCGTGTCACATTTCATCGAGGTAAAACTGCATTCACTCTCATCCTCGCTCGCTTTTCGCCAACGCGTCATCTAGCTGACAAGGAATAGTATTTCCGGGTTCATGAATGGCATCAGAAGCCAACCAAATTTCATTATTTAACTGAACATACCTCGATGTCCGCGTTATCACTGCGTCGGATCCGTATCGCAGACCTAAGAACGAAACATTGTTTAGGGGATTCGTCATTTTCATCTTATAGCATGCTCCTTTCATTGGCTAAACCCTGCTCGACCATCGGGCTCTTATTAAGTCCTAACCCTGCATGTCATTATTTGCCCTTTATTACTTGATCGCTGAGGTCAATGTCTAATGTCTATCGGGCTTTGATATCCGCTATTAATAATGATTCCATTTACCAGAACTGAAGGCTGTAAGCTGCAATGTAACAATTATCCCCTCGCCTCCCCTTTCAATTCTTGACCTCCCCAGACCTCAGTCGCCGCGGTCCAGCACTGTCACATCGTGGTGCCGGTACGCTCCCCCCCCCGCCCGGCTGGCGCGGCCCTGCTCATTAGGGTGGATTGAATGCAACTTTTTTCGCAAATCAACTTCCGCGGGCTCAAAACACGTGCGCGTGCATCGGTAGAGACAAGACAACACGATTGCAAAAATATATAATATGTTCTAGATACCGCGCACGAATCGTTTTCAAAAATATTTCTTCGCCGCCAGGCGTCGAAGTCTCCATTGATTGAAGCATGGCACGTAAAAGATAGCACCACGCGCGTCGGACTCCGCAGCTGGCGCGGACCCCTCTAACGTGTCGCAACTAACCCCTCTAACGTGACAAAAGGGCGTGCAGCAGAGTTCAGAGGCGAAGCAGCTCAGTGACATGGACGCAGACGTGGAAGAGAGCAGTGAGGACTCTGAAATGGATGGTGTGGAGGAGGCTGGTGCTAGCTATTCTGATTCGCTAAGCTCTGATGACGACGTCTGTGGTAGTGGAGGACAAAACCGCCGACAGCTTCCCAACTTCTCGCGAATGTGTGATCGGTATGGTACCTCTGACCGCTCCGCTGCCGGCTTGCTGAACGCAGCTCTAGTAGATTATGGGATAATCACACACAACAGCAAGGCTGAGCTGGTTGACCGCAATAAAATCCGGCGACAGAGAGACAAATGGGGTAAGAAGGAAGTGGATGAGAGCTCAAAGGAAAACCGACGTGATCGCCTGGTGGGATTTTATTATGATGGTAGGGAAGATATAACGCTGAATAGAGTGGGTAACAAGAACAAGATGGTCAAAGAACTGCATGAAGTAGTCGTTGCTGAACCAGGCCACCGGTACGTCGACCATGTGTCTCCACAGAGCGCCGGTGCTGCGGACATAGCCAAAGAGATGTTGGCTGTCATTCAGGAAAATGATGCCCATCCAGTGGTGATAGGGTCGGACGGCACATCGGTGAATACAGGCCGCAATAGCGGTGTTAACAGGAGGATTGAATTGGGTGTTGGTCGTCCTCTCCAGGAAGCTATTTGCGGCATACACACCAACGAACTGACGCTCAGACACGTGTTCAAGGACGCTGATGGCGAGACGAGTGGCCCGTCCTCCTTCAAAGGGCCGATTGGTAAGGCCATTCAGGGTGATTTGACTGCACTGCCCCTTGCTCAGTTTAAGCCTGTGAGGGGTCAAGTGCCTCCCATTCCAGCCGATGTTCTGAAGGAGATGAACAAAGACCAGCAGTACCTGTGCAACATGTGCATGGCAGTCCAAGCAGGACCAGGACAAGTCCTCCAGCGTGTGCTGTCTGCAGACCCTGGTCCAATCCATCAGGCCCGCTGGGTGACTCTGGCGAACAGGATCCTCCGCCTGTACGTGTCGACGGAGTCGCCAACGCCGAAGCTAGTGAGGGTGGTGTTCATGATACTGAACCAGTACGTCCCTGGGTGGTTTATGTACAGAGTTCGCCCACACATCAGTGATGGAGCTAAAAACTTGTTCGAACTGATCCGTCTGTCGAGGAAGTTGCCTGAAGATGACCGCAACATTGTGCAAAAGGTTCTGAAACGCAACGGGTTCTGGGCACACAGTGAGAACATCCTCGCCGCCATGCTGACCGACAGCCGACAGGAGACGAGGGTGGCGGCCGTGGAGCGGATCAGGATGTGCCGAGCCAAGAGACGCGAGGACGATGACCCGGATGACATCAGACAGTTCGTCGTTCCGGACATCAACTTCGATGCCGATGACTACCAAGAAATGATCGACTGGACAAATGCAACAGAGCCACCACTGACCATGGACATGTCAGACGAGGAAATCACAGCGGCTGTGCAATGTGAACACCCCATGGACTTCAGCGCATTTCCATGTCACTCACAAGGCGTGGAACGTTGGGTAAAGGAGGTGACAGATGCGGCACAGAAGAAGGCCGGGTACTCGGCACGCCATGCTCTGATTCTGGCCAAAGCACGGTCCAGAGCCGATCTTCCGGTGATGGATACAAAGAAGGACTTTTACAGCTGGCTTCAGGGAGCCGGTCGTTCCTGAGTTCAGCTTCGCCATTCTGAGGTGACCTGTCGCCATGATTTGGTACCATAATCTATTGCCATGCGTTGAAAGTTGAAAGTGTTTCCTAGACAAAACGCACAGCCGATATTCAGGACGTCTGTTGATGATTGAAATGATGGTTTAGTTGATATGGTGTGTTTAAATGGTTGCAAGTACAGAGTTAGGCAGACTCGTATTTATGTTCCTACATAGATGGTGGTGATCACAAGTTTCCGAAAACTGCAATGCAATAACTGCAATAAACCTCGGTTGAACGTATCTCTTGTTATGCAAAACTGAAAACGTGGCCAAAAATGTAAATATTGTGCACCTCTAATCACGTAATTGTTGCTGACGGTTCATTACATAATTAAAGCTTCGGTGTTATAGACATGCAGACACTAGTAAGCTTGGCAACGGTAGCCGAGAATTAGTGGGGGAATAGCGTGAACAAGACTTATGGTGTTATGTTCTTATAACAAGGCAAAGACTAATGGAGACTTCAACGCTTGGCGGGGCTAAGAACCGTTTCAAAAACGTTTCGTGCGCGGTATCTATAATATTTTTGAAAAATGTTTAGCCGCGATTTTCCGTCTATGAACATTCACGCGCACGCGTTTTGACCCCGCGGAAGTTGGTTTATAATTTTCGATCCACCCTACTGCCCCCCCCTTCCCCTCTTCGGGGTCGGGGTGGGGGGTGGGGGTTCCCCCCCGGCGCCCCCCCGTTTCTCTCCCCCCCCCGTGGGGCGGTCGCCCCCCGGCGCGGCCCCCTTTTTTCTCCCCCCCGAGGGGGGGTCCCGCCGGGGCCCCCTTTTTTCTCCCCCCCCGGAGGGGGGGGGGGGGAACCCGGCGCGGCCCCCTTTCTCTTCCCGACCTCAGTCGTCGCGGTCCAGTACGGCTGGGTCGTGGTGCCGGTACGACCCCCCCGGCGCGGCCCCCGTTTCTCTCCCGACCTCAGTCGTCACGGTCCAGTCCGGATAGGTCGTGGTGTCAGTATGCCCCCCCACCCGGCGCGGCCCCGTTCCTCTCCCGACCTCAGTCGTCACGGTCCAGTACGGCTAGGTCATGGTGTCAGTACGCCCCCGGCGCGGCCCCCGCTTCTCTCCTGACCTCAGTCGTCACGGTCCAGTACGGCTAGGTCGTGGTGCCGGTACGACCCCCCACCGGCGCGGCCCCGTTCCTCTCTCGACCTCAGTCTTCACGGTCCAGTACGGTTAGGTCGTGATGCCGGCACCGGCCCCGGCTGGCGCGACCTGTTCCCCCGTGTTCTCCAGACGACCGACAAAAACTAGTCGCACCTTGCATGTCCACTGTGTCCTCCAGACGACACGCAAAAACTGGTCGCACCGCTGCACAGACGATCGAATATTCATTGTTTTCGACAATGTTCCGGAACATTCGAAATCTATGTCTCAAAACACAAAACGCAAAATGTTCGGGAACATCGGCGGACAGCGGTTAACTGACTCATAGCCTGCTCTGTCCTCCAGACGGTGTAGAACAGCCGGCCAGACCAGTCGACGGAAAACATTCCTGCTTTCGAGGATGTTTTAGAACATTTGAGAACAGCCAGAGGGGTGGGAAAATGTCTCCCCCGCCCCTCCTCCCGCCGCGGTGGAAACCCTCGCCACAATGCGTGTTTGACACAAGTGTATGGACAAATAGGCAGCGCGTAAGTACCTCGGTACGTGATTTTTTGCACCAGACTTGTTTACGCCCAAACTGGCGGATCACGTGGTCATGCGTCGCCCGTAGTGCGAATGTTAGTAAACGTTCAACGTAACACCCGTCGCAAAATGCAGGAACGACTTATATACATAATCTTTCACTTACAAAAATTCCTTAGCATATCGACACTGCACCTAAGATTCGTAATTATAGTGATAGCTGTTCATATGAAACGGAAACTAATATTAGCTGGATCCGTATTCATAAAAACCGAAACCAATAACCTTAGCTGTATACATATTTATAAGAAATCGAAACCAATAGCATTAGCTGTATCCAAATGCATAACAAACCGAAATTAATAGCATTAGTTGCATCCAAAATCGCCACCACACCATCGCAATCATGCCAACAGGCCGACAGGAAGCCAGGCGTGCGTCGAATTACATGCCAATTTGCGTGAAGTGAAAAACGAGCTCCTCACAGCACGCGACGTGCCACGTGATGCTGACTTACCTGATGCCGGTCAGGTCAAGCACGCCCAAACCAATAGCCGAAGTGGGGTCACACGTTCACACGCCAAGAGAAATAGAGTTGGGGCTAAGTCGGTGAGCCCAATTTCCTAATTATGCAAGCGCAAGCGGGACCGAACTCGCGCCATATTAAAACGTTGACCGGGTAACTACTCTAACCATAGTTAAGAAAGAATGTCACCGGCACTGGCGGAAGTATGGGAAGGGGGTGGGCTGCACCAGCTAAACAATTGGAGGAGGGCGCGTTCGAACCTTCGGAACAGAACATGATGGAAGGAGCTGTGCGCCTCGCTACAGCTAATGGAGAAGATGGATGCTGTGCGCCTCGCTACAGCTAATGGAGAAGATGGATGCTGTGCGCCTCGCTACAGCTAATGGAGAAGATGGATGCTGTGCGCCTCGCTACAGCTAATGGAGAAGATGGATGCTGTGCGCCTCGCTACAGCTAATGGAGAAGATGGACTGTGCGCCTCGCTACAGCTAATGGAGAAGATGGATGCTGTGCGCCTCGCTACAGCTAATGGAGAAGATGGATGCTGTGCGCCTCGCTACAGCTAATGGAGAAGATGGATGCTGTGCGCCTCGCTACAGCTAATGGAGAAGATGGATGCTGTGCGCCTCGCTACAGCTAATGGAGAAGATGGATGCTGTGCGCCTCGCTACAGCTAATGGAGAAGATGGATGCTGTGCGCCTCGCTACAGCTAATGGAGAAGATGGATGCTGTGCGCCTCGCTACAGCTAATGGAGAAGATGGATGCTGTGCGCCTCGCTACAGCTAATGGAGAAGATGGATGCTGTGCGCCTCGCTACAGCTAATGGAGAAGATGGATGCTGTGCGCCTCGCTACAGCTAATGGAGAAGATGGATGCTGTGCGCCTCGCTACAGCTAATGGAGAAGATGGATGCTGTGCGCCTCGCTACAGCTAATGGAGAAGATGGATGCTGTGCGCCTCGCTACAGCTAATGGAGAAGATGGATGCTGTGCGCCTCGCTACAGCTAATGGAGAAGATGGATGCTGTGCGCCTCGCTACAGCTAATGGAGAAGATGGAGTTTTGCCCCCCCTCCAGCTGATGGGAAGATGGATGCTGTGCGCCTCGCTACAGCTAATGGAGAAGATGGATGCTGTGCGCCTCGCTACAGCTAATGGAGAAGATGGATGCTGTGCGCCTCGCTACAGCTAATGGAGAAGATGGATGCTGTGCGCCTCGCTACAGCTAATGGAGAAGATGGATGCTGTGCGCCTCGCTACAGCTAATGGAGAAGAGATGGATGCTGTGCGCCTCGCTCACAGCTAATGGAGAAGATGGATGCTGTGCGCCTCGCACAGGAGATGGATGCTGTGCGCCTCGCTACAGCTAATGGAGAAGATGGATGCTGTGCGCCTCGCTACAGCTAATGGAGAAGATGGATGCTGTGCGCCTCGCTACAGCTAATGGAGAAGATGGATGCTGTGCGCCTCGCTACAGCTAATGGAGAAGATGGATGCTGTGCGCCTCGCTACAGCTAATGGAGAAGATGGATGCTGTGCGCCTCGCTACAGCTAATGGAGAAGATGGATGCTGTGCGCCTCGCTACAGCTAATGGAGAAGATGGATGCTGTGCGCCTCGCTACAGCTAATGGAGAAGATGGATGCTGTGCGCCTCGCTACAGCTAATGGAGAAGATGGATGCTGTGCGCCTCGCTACAGCTAATGGAGAAGATGGATGCTGTGCGCCTCGCTACAGCTAATGGAGAAGCTAATGAGATGGATGCTGTGCGCCTCGCTACAGCTAATGGAGAAGATGGATGCTGTGCGCCTCGCTACAGCTAATGGAGAAGATGGATGCTGTGCGCCTCGCTACAGCTAATGGAGAAGATGGATGCTGTGCGCCTCGCTACAGCTAATGGAGAAGATGGATGCTGTGCGCCTCGCTACAGCTAATGAGAAGATGGATGCTTCCCTCGCTACAGCTAATGGAAAAGATGGATGCTGTGCGCCTCGCTACAGCTAATGGAGAAGATGGATGCTGTGCGCCTCGCTACAGCTAATGGAGAAGATGGATGCTGTGCGCCTCGCTACAGCTAATGGAGAAGATGGATGCTGTGCGCCTCGCTACAGCTAATGGAGAAGATGGATGCTGTGCGCCTCGCTACAGCTAATGGAGAAGATGGATGCTGTGCGCCTCGCTACAGCTAATGGAGAAGATGGATGCTGTGCGCCTCGCTACAGCTAATGGAGAAGATGGATGCTGTGCGCCTCGCTACAGCTAATGGAAATGGAGCTGTGCCCCGCTACAGCTAATGGAGAAGATGGATGCTGTGCGCCTCGCTACAGCTAATGGAGAAGATGGATGCTGTGCGCCTCGCTACAGCTAATGGAGAAGATGGATGCTGTGCGCCTCGCTACAGCTAATGGAGAAGATGGATGCTGTGCGCCTCGCTACAGCTAATGGAGAAGATGGATGCTGTGCGCCTCGTTTAATGGAGAAGATGGATCTGTGCGCCTCGCTACAGCTAATGGAGAAGATGGATGCTGTCCTCGCTACAGCTAATGGAGAAGATGGATGCTGTGCGCCTCGCTACAGCTGATGGAGAAGATGGATGCTGTGCGCCTCGCTACAGCTAATGGAGAAGATGGATGCTGTGCGCCTCGCTACAGCTAATGGAGAAGATGGATGCTGTGCGCCTCGCTACAGCTAATGGAGAAGATGGATGCTGTGCGCCTCGCTACAGCTAATGGAGAAGATGGATGCTGTGCGCCTCGCTACAGCTAATGGAGAAGATGGATGCTGTGCGCCTCGCTACAGCTAATGGAGAAGATGGATGCTGTGCGCCTCGCTACAGCTAATGGAGAAGATGGATGCTGTGCGCCTCGCTACAGCTAATGGAGAAGATGGATGCTGTGCGCCTCGCTACAGCTAATGGAAAGATGGATGCTGTGCGCCTCGCTACAGCTAATGGAGAAGATGGATGCTGTGCGCCTCGCTACAGCTAATGGAGAAGATGGATGCTGTGCGCCTCGCACAGCTAATGGAGAAAGGTGTCCTCGCTACACTAATGAAGATGGATGCTGTGCGCCCCGCTACAGCTAATGGAGAAGATGGAGCTGTGCGCCTCGCTACAGCTAATGGAGAAGATGGATGCTGTGCGCCTCGCTACAGCTAATGGAGAAGATGGATGCTGCACGTACGCCAGATATTTATTTATGGTCAATTAAAATGGTGATGCAGTTAGTGGTGATGAAAAGTTTTGAAATTTGCGGATGATTTGAAGGTCTTTAGGGCAATAACAGGTCAGGATGAGCATATCTCGCTGCAAAAAGACTTAGACGAACTTGTGAAGTGGTCCGAAGAATGGCAAATGAAATTTAACTTTGACAAGTGCAAAATCATGCATGTAGGTAAGCAGAATATGAAGGCTCCATACTTGATGGGTGGCCAAGTGCTATCAGTGACCCAACAGGAGAAGGATTTAGGTGTTATTCTAAACACAAAACTGGGGACATCAGAACAGACCAAGGAAGCCAGGAAGAAGGCACTGAGAATGCTCGGGGCAATAAATAGGAATGTATCATACAGAAGTGAGGAAGTGATCAGGAAGCTTTACTGTGCATACGTCAGGCCACATTTGGAATACTGCATCCAAGCTTGGTCTCCTAGCTATGAAAAAGATTGTTGGCTTTTGGAGAGAGTACAAAAGAGGGCTACAAAAATGGTTAATGGCATAAGCAACCTGGCATATGAGGAATGATTGAAGAAATTGAATATGTTTTCACTTAGATATAGAAGGCTGAGAGGAGATCTCATCGAGGTCTTTAAATTTGTCAATGGTCTGAAGAGGGGATACCTTGGGGAAATGTTTGAATTTAACAGAAATGATGCAATTAGAGGTCATAAATTCAAAATTAAAGTTAACCACAGCAGAACAAGGTTAAGGCAGGCTTTCTTCACCAACAGGGTAGTGGAACGCTGGAACCAGCTGCCAGAAAACATCGTCAGTAGCAGCACATTGAACATCTTTAAAAACAGCATAGACAATCATTATAAGAATATAGGGCTTGCTTTTCAGTATTACAGGGAGGGCTGATTGACAGTTTTGGTGGGCAACTGGTTCAGTGTACAGAGTGCAACCAAGAAGGGCCCTTGTGGCTCATAGTTGCACTAATCTTTTATGTCTTTATGAATAGAGTACATGTGTGTTAAGTTCGGCACAACAGCAACTGCATCGTTTTTGCTCTTGCTGCTGTTCTTGCCGTCAGTGAGACATGCTGGCGATTCTAGATTGCTCCGTTTCACATCTTTTTTCCGACCTTCAGTGGCCGCCGGTGTTGATAATGCATGCATAATAAGTGTTTGTGTACATGCATGTGCATTTGAAAGCACTGCGGCGCAATAACCTGAGCACCTTCACTGAGTGCCAAGCCAGGGCAGTTGTGGTCAAGTCCCTTGGCGCAGTATGGTGCCCGATCGCAGCTGCAGCAGACGTTCCCCGGCACAGCATGCTACCCGACCCAAGCCGCAGCAGACGTTCCCCGGCACAGCATGCTACCCGACCCAAGCCGCAGCAGACGTTCCCCGGCACAGCATGCTACCCGACCCAAGCCGCAGCAGACGTTCCCCGGCACAGCATGCTACCCGACCCAAGCCGCAGCAGACGTTCCCCGGCACAGCATGCTACCCGACCCAAGCCGCAGCAGACGTTCCCTGGCATAGCATGCTACCCGACCCAAGCCGCAGCAGACGTTCCCCGGCACAGCATGCTACCCGACCCAAGCCGCAGCAGACGTTCCCCGGCACAGCATGCTACCCGACCCAAGCCCCCGACCCAAGCCGCAGCAGACGTTCCCCGGCACAGCATGCTACCCGACCCAAGCCGCAGCAGACGTCCCCCGGCACAGCATGCTACCCGACCCAAGTCCCCAACCGCAGCAGACGTTCCCCGGCACAGCATGCTACCGACCCAAGCCGCAGCAGACGTTCCCTGGCATAGCATGCTACCCGACCCAAGCCGCAGCAGACGTTCCCCGGCATAGCATGCTACCCGACCCAAGCCGCAGCAGACGTTCCCTGGCGCAGTATGCAGTATAATTCCCGACCCCCAACTGCAAGAGACGGTCCCTGGCGCAGCATAACGTCTTACCCCAGCTGCAGCAGGAGAGTACCAACACTTTTTTTTTCGTCCAGCGATTCTATTGGCGCCTTATGCCGTGCATGACAGCACAGAGCAGAAGCGCAGCCAGCTTAGGAAAATCCTGACTGTGACCTGGTGCAGAGAAAGAACAAACACAACTGGATCACTTACGTTTATTCGCGAGGATAATACGTCGAATCATATAAATATAAAATTATCCCAACAAGCCACATAAGCTCCGACTCGCAACACAAGGTATCCTGTGGGGAGGAATAACGTGAGACGGATCGACAAGGCCATCGGCTTGCACGCCCACGCCCACTGAAAGGTGCCGACAGACGACGCTGCGAGCGGACCCTTCAAGCTGCTAGCTGGAAGCTAGCAATACAATCATTGGCAAAGGAGCAGCCTCTGACACTGGGCTAGCAGCCCGTGGACGGGGACGGGGACGGGGACGGGGACGGGGACGGGGACGGGGACGGGGACGGGGACGGGGACGGGGACGGGGACGGGGACGGGGACGGGGACGGGGACGGGGACGGGACGGGGACGGGGACGGGGACGGGGACGGGGACGGGACGGGACGGGGACGGGGACGGGGACGGGGACGGGGACGGGGACGGGGACGGGGACGGGGACGGGGACGGGGACGGGGACGGGGACGGGGACGGGTTGGACGGGGCCGTTCCGGTCAGAACGGGACTGCACCGGACTGGAATAAATACCAGGCTAACAGCAGACCGAACCAGACTAGACTGGACTGAACTGAACGCGATCCGATCACAAACGAGACGGCGCATATACTACCCGAAAAACTACACCGTGACTGACCGCAATAGCACACTTAGTGACAGGCTTGCGACCTGGTTTCGGCAGCATTGGCCTCTCCCTGTAACCATTGGAGTGCTGTCCAGACGATGACTAAGGCTCGGCAGGCACATAGCAGCAGTCAGAATGACAATACGTAACGGCAGATACGGCGGCGACAACGACTACACTTGAACGGGATCAACACCATTACATAAGCTCGCCGGACTTGCGCACATGGACAGCTCAGTACAACAGCACGTAGTTAGCTTCTGGCGACGCTAAATGCTGGTAGATAGAGAGCGCTAGATAGAAGCCCAAGCAGCCGTGAAGCTTGGCGGCGCTAGATAATGGTAGATAGAGAGCGCTAGATAGAAGCCCAAGCAGCGACAAGGCCTGGCGGCGCTAGATAATGGTGGATAGAGAGCGCTAGATGGAAGCCCAGGCAGCGAAGAGGCCTGGCGGCGCTAGATAATGGTAGATAGAGAGCGCTAGATAGAAGCCCAAGCAGCGACGAGGCCTGGCGGCGCTAGATAATGGTGGATAGAGAGCGCTAGATAGAGGCCCAAGCAGCGACAAGGCCTGGCGGCGCTAGATAATGGTAGATAGAGAGCGGTAGATAGAACCCCAAGCAGTGATGATGCCTGGCGGCGCTAGATAATGGTAGATAGAGAGCGGTAGATAGAACCCCAAGCAGCGATGATGCCTGGCGGCGCTAGATAATGGTAGATAGAGAGCGCTAGATAGAAGCCCAAGCAGCGATGATGCCTGGCGGCGTTAGATAATGGTAGATAGAGAGCGCTAGATAGAAGCCCAAGCACCGCCGGCGTCATCACTCACGGCACTACGCTTCACACCTCACGCCGGACGGGAGCCGCCACGGCTCAAAGCACGCATAAGCCACACAAAAGCCTCGCTCGCCGACAGCGCGGACCCAACAACAAACAGCTCTCGACAGGACTGCCCCGGCTCTGAGTTCGACCCCGAGTCCGGCTCGATCCGCACTTCCCACATTTGGCCGGCGGCGGACGGCGGCCGGGTGAGTTGCGGCCCGCCCGCCAGCCGGCCTGTTGACACAACAGCCTGCGTGGTCTGGGCCGTAGCAGTAGACACACATCCCGCGAGAACGGCGGCGAGGCAAAGCACGAAAACGGAGCCGAGCCGGTCGAACCCCGATCGAGCCAGGTGCGGATCCACGTCCGGCGGGGACGTGGCGAGCGGCTGACGCAACAGCAAGGCAACCGGTCACGTGACCAGTGCACGCGGCCGACCGTGTCAGACGGGCTGGGCTGGGTCAGGGCCGGGTCCTGCCACCGTTGGTGTCAGGCGGGCCGGGCTGGGCCACCGTCGGTGTCAGACGGGCCGGGCTGGGCTACCGTCGGTGTCAGACGGGCCGGGCTGGGTCAGGGCCGGTGTCAGATGGGCCGGGCTGGGTCTCCGTCGGTAGCCGGGCTGGGTCCCGTCGGTGTCAGATGGGCCGGGCTGGGTCAGGGCCGGTGTCAGATGGGCCGGGCTGGGTCACCGTCGGTGTCAGATGGGCCGGGCTGGGTCACCGTCGGTGTCAGATGGGCCGGGCTGTGTCACCGTTGGTGTCAGGCGGGTCGGGCTGGGTCTCCGTCGGTGTCAGACGGGCCGGGCTGGGTCTCCGTCGATGTCAGGCGGGTCGGGCCGGGTCAGGGCCGGTGTCAGGAGGTGCAGCCTCCCGGACCGGTCGCCACTGACGGCAGCTATTCTTTGCGAGCAATTAGGTTGTTCACTTCGGGCTGCAGGAGGTCGTTTACCATTGCGTCCACCAGCTGGTCGAGGTGTTGTTTCACGGCTGACCGGTCACTGCGGCACACAAGCAGCACCACCATCGTCACCAGCGGCGCACACAGCAGTACCACCACCGTCACCAACGGTACACACAACAGCAGACGCCACCGTCACACACAACAGACGTCACCGTCACACACAACAGCCACCGTCACACACAACAGACGTCACCGTCACACACAACAGACACCACCGTCACCACACACAAAAGGCGTCACTGTCACCAGTGGCACACACAACAGACGCCAATGCCACGGGTCAATTTCAACGTGTGGGTCAAGTGCAATGAGAACAGTGTAGATTTGTTCTAGCGAGGGCCGAAAGCCTGTGGGACAGGACAATCTGCAGTCCCATAGTGGCGGGTGCCGGGCCTACGTCCTGCGCTGTGAACTTGGCTGAAAAGGCTCTGTTCAGCAGGTTGACGGGTCCACCGTCATCGCTGATTAGCGTGTTTTCGTCGAGTAGAGACGGAACGGAACCACTCCTCATTGTATCAGACTTACGTAGCAGCCATACTGCTTCTGTGTTACTTAAGAGCCTTACCCGACCATGTACATTGTCAAGAATGATGCTGCTGTTAACGACTACGGTGCATATAACTCCGACCACGTTTATTTGAAGCGCGTTGTCAGAGATGTGTTCATGAAAACCGGTTTCGTGCATGAGCAACCTTCGATTAATTGATGCAATAATATTCAATCCAAATATCAGTTCAATTAATCAACTTCATGTTGTATAATTCAACTACACCGTGATCGTATCTAACTTTGGTGTGTTTGTATACTCCCAGATTCACGTTAACCATAATATGGCACCGTACTGGCCATTACGGATACACGTGAATGGATTGGAATGTGCCAGTCATGATGATATGGAAGTACACGTGTCGCCGCTGTATTGATGTCGCAGTTTGTTGTTCTTCATCGGCATCGCTATTTGCGGTGCTGTTTTCCGGTCTCGGGATGACGAAGTGTTGCCGTCGCTTGGAAATGGCCGTTACTGAACAGCGGTAATGTGGACTGCAACAAACAACGTCCACCCGGCGTACGGTCACCACGGCCTAGGGCTCACCTGTCGGCTAATTGCACGAGCAATATAGTAGACAGGTATACGGCCGCTGGACCATGTTGCGTCAGGAAATCTGCGGCCTGGCTTCTTGTAATGGTGGGAAGTGTCGTTAGCGTTTCGGCTTCGTCCAGCTAATGGCTGTGCCGTTGCACGTGTACGTGCACATGGGCAGTCATTCGGAGCATAATTGTGCTCGGCGTGTTTGCCAAAAGGCGAACACTTCTTCGCATGACGATGCGTCGATTGCATTATTGGCGAGCAGAAGAGGCTCGAGTTCTTTTACGACTAATCAAATGCTAGGGAGCACAGCGTCGCACAACCCATCACGGCGATCTCATGCTCATTGGATCGGACCTTTTGCACTGGTAGACCGCATCCTTCAGCGTCCCAAGATGTGTCCTGAAAATTCAGTACTTAAATGCATTTTTGAAAACGAACAGATACATTCTTCCAAAAGGACAAGCTATTGCCAGCTTGGTTTTTCTGCAGGAGTAAGTCGGCGATAGGATGAATATTATGCGGTAGCTATCTTTAATTTATAATGGATCTTTAGGTCTACGCGAAAATAACGAGGTTCAATACCGATAAAATTCCTCTCTGTATCATTGCATGCATGTGACTTAATACTTCGTGCTCAATGGAATTTAGAGTGACTATGTCACGAGAAATCTCTATCGGAGATTTAATTCATGGCGGTTGGTTTTCAAAAGTTGTCGAGAAATGTTTGTGTGTACGCGTATTTGTCCATCTGGCTGTCTGTGTGTGTGTCACTTTGGCACATGCGGTGCCAAAACGACCTGGCGGATTTCGCTACAATTGTTACACGTGATGTGACGGTACACGGCTGACGTTCGGGGTGGCGCGGCCCACGTGGGCACGTGCCACGTGCCGTGAACTGGGGTCGTGTGAAGATCAGTCAGCCAGGACCACAGCATATAACACAAGTCGGACAAATATAACACTGTGGAAACACGCGCCCGGTAGGTGCCTATCGGCTTCTGTCGGAGGCGGCCGGCTGAGGCGTACCGCGTGACCAGCGGGTGCCTGCAACTGTTTTCAGTGGGGCACCTCCGGGCTGAGAGCGACGCGCACCAGAGCTATCGGATTTCGTGAGAGGATAGCCCCTCGCCGGGGCTATCCACACATGCAGAAGTTGTAGGAATGTGGAAAGCGTGGCACGTGCCATGCGTCCCGATTCGCACGACACCTCTACTCATGTTTAATATGGGGCTGGGGTTTCTTCCGACGAAAATCCCGACCGCCACGCATTGGTGCCCGGCTCAGTTCACATCGCACGACCGAGGGATGTGTGACATCATGGCGTTGGCTACTTTTTCGGCACAGTTTTGGTGCGATCAGGTCAATGTGCTGCACGTGAGCGACACCAATGTGATGGGAGAACGGGCTGCGCCGAAAACCTCTCACGTCAGGTTAGCGTGCAAAGCATGCAGTTTTTTAAATCGGAATATGACCAGTTTTAGTACGCCGAATCGGCTCGGTTTCAACCGGCACAGCTCGCTAGCCAATGAACAGACCAACACTAAATGGACACGACGGTGTCGCCAAGACAATATGCAAACTCAGCAGTCCAAACATTTTTGCCGCACGTGGTACGTGTACCTGGGAAGGGGTGTAAAGAAAAGGCGATCGTTTTCGTTTTTCACCGTTGGGTCTGGTGATGAAAAACGGCTGATTGACGACACGCTGTTGCCTGCATTTCCCAGTTCCACTTACCGACTACATTTCTCCCATTGACCATGGTCACCTGCTGTACGCCAGGGGTCAACCATCGCGACGACTGCGTTGTGTCATGACCCATACAACAGGCTCTGTTCTCACACAATGAACGTCCCGGTCAGGCCACATTTTGGATGAAAAGTGGTAGGCACGTGCAACTCCAAATGTTGTGATTCCCACGATGTCTTTACATTTTCCCCATCGAAAATATGTTTCCTGCAATCAAAGCTGACCTGATACATTAAAAAAAACATCGCTTCCGGCGTTCTCGGTCGGACCGTTGCATAGGTGGATCCGTGTGTTTGCGTGTTTGCTGGGGCGATGTTTACCGGGTGAAAATTGTCCATGCTCACGTGCTGGCAACGGATTTCCTGGAGCCGCCTTCGTCGGTCGAAAATTGCATAGGCCGCGTGAGCTGTCACGCCAGGTTACCGTTATAAAGACTTCATGGATGAATACAACTTATGCTGTTATACCGTGAATCGCAGCTGTGTTATTACTAGCAGTATCCATAGGTCAGGTCAGGTCAGACCAGACCAGGCTAGGTTATTTTGGGTTACGCTGGGCTAAGCTAGCCTAGGCTAGGTTATGGTAGGTTAGGCTGGGTTAGTTTTGATCATCCAAATTGGGTTCATTCAGTTGAAACCCGACTGGGAGCGTAGTGGCCTGGATCGATCTTGAACACACCAACATGGGGACGAGTAGCCTAGGGGTAAGTTGCTCGTCTCACAATCGGAAGGTTGTGGGTTCGAATCTCACCTGTCGCTATTCTTAACCCGCGATCAATCGGCGTGAGAGATTGGCGGCGCTACATGACTCGAGGGTTGATGTGTCGTAAAACCAATAACTAACCAACCATCCAACGAACACACCAACATTATGATGGTTTGTTCTTAGTTAGATCAGAACGAGAACGAAGTTTAGTCATACGATGAACGAACCGTGATCAATGTTTTGAAGAAAAAAACGCCAAAACCACAACGCGGGGCGCAGTACGAGAAATGCACTGATGTAGCTGTACTCGTGCTGCATGGGATCCACATTACGATACGCATCTGGAGCGATCACAGTCATTATATTTTCTTTCCGCCTCACTTCCTCTCCTCCTCCTTTGTCATGTTCGTCCTGGTCCCTATGCTTATCCGCTTATGGCAGTCCAGTAAGGCACCAATACTGGCCGCCCCTTGCCGAGCTCGTTGAGGTGTGCCACACTAATTCGGCAAGGATGTGCTTTGTCTATGATGAAGTTTATAGTGAGTCAGCCGTGTTTCTCCAAAACGAAATTAACAATTCGGATGTTATGTACCCTCTCGGGGTTGTACTGGAACAAAATAAATACACTTACAGGATATTATTTTAATCGATCTTTTTCTTTTTCATCCATATATATATATATATATATATATATATATATATATATATATATATATGCACCTACATTTAATGCACAATGAGAAAAGTAACTCCGAGTCATAGCGGGAAAAACAACATTACGCGGCTTCACTCGGTTTAGTTTGTAGCTGACTTCAAGTCGATTCCATTCGATAACATTCGGACCTGTGACGCCAAAGTAGCCAGATAAGTGGCACTGGCAAACGGGTGATCCTGCATCAATGGAGCATTCCCCTCCCCTACCACGTCCACAATGGAGCAGACGAGCTGCTCTCATCCTCCCTCCTTACCACGTCCTCAATGGAGCAGGTGACTGGCTGACCTTCCCCTCCATTAATTCATCAATTGAGGAGGCGACCCTCCCATTCCCTACCACTTATTCGATGCAACAGGGGACCACCTTCCCTCCACCCCTCCGACCAGTCACAAGTGGCCTTCTAGGCAGCGACGGTTGCAATGATGGGCGATGTCATTTGGCCAGGCCGGTGCGGGTGCGGGTGCGGGTGCGGGTGTTGGGTGCGGGTGTTGATGTCGATGTTGGTGCTGGTGTTGGTGTCGGTGTCGGTGTCGGTGTCGGTGTCGGTGTCGTGTCGGTCGGTCGGTGCCGGTGCCGGTGCGGGTCGGTGCCGGTCCGGTGTCGGTGTCCGGGTGTCCGGTGCCGGTGCCGGTGCCGGTGTCGGTGTCGGTGTCGGTGTCGGTGTCGGTGTCGGTGTCGGTGTCGGTGTCGGTGTCGGTGTCGGTGTCGGTGTCGGTGTCGGTGTCGGTGTCGGTGCCGGTGCCGGTGCCGGTCGGTGCGTCCGGTGTGCGGTGTCGGTGTCGTACGGTGTCGGTGTCCGGTGCCGGTGCCGTCGGTGTCGGTGCCGGTGTGGGTACGTACGTGTCTCTGCCGTGCGGTGCCGGCGCGTGTGGCGGGTACGTACGTGTCTCCGGGCGGCGCGCACAGCTCCGAGTACCACTTGATCTTGGGCTCGGTGCCGCTGGTGCGCAGCGTGAGCACGGCGGACGGCGTGGAGAAGGTGAAGGTGATCATCTGGCCGGCGGCCGACACGGGCAGCACGGCGCGGCCGTCCGGCTGGCTCGAGTCGTGCCCGGTCGTCAGGTCACGCACGGCGCACACCGGGAACCGGCCGCCGCCCAGCGCCGACGGGTACTGCGGGAGCCGGCGTCCGGTCACACACACACACACACACCGGCAGGTCACGGTCAGGTCATGCCCACCGAGAACCGGCCACCACAGCGATGGCGGGTACTGCGAGAGCCGGCAGGTCACGGTCAGGTCACGGCCAGGTCACGGTCAGGTCACGGTCAGGTCACACGCAGGGCACTGCGTTCACCGTAGTATCACATTCCGGCCGCCTGGTACTGCCAGCACCGTCAACCTTGATCTGATGTCAACCTGTCAAAGTGGTGTTCATGCGATGGCATCGCCCACAGAACAACAGTAACATGCTTCACCACCATCCATAGGGTGCGGTATTTTCGTGATCGATCCTGCATAGAATGCTAATGGCGACTTCTCGCTATCTATCGCTCTATCACTCTCTCCCTCTTATCCGCATGTCATACAGTAGATGCAAATGGGAGCCCGCGGAGGCCCGCCCGTTGACCTACCTAATGATGCAACTCATCGAGAACAGCAAGGCGATGACCTTTCGGACCAGCTCGTTAAGGAAATCACTCATGGACTGGTCTCTACAGTCAGTTCACAGGCTGACGGAACTGGTCCCCATAGCCGGACCACAGGCTGACAGGACTGGTCTCCATAGCCGGACCACAGGCTGACGGGACCGGTCTTCACAGCCGGACCCCAGGCTGACGGGACTGGTCTCCATAGCCGGACCCCAGGCTGACGAGACTGGTCTTCACAGCCGGACCACAGGCTGACGGGACTGGGCCGGACCACAGGCTGACAGGACTGGTCTCCATAGCCGGACCCCAGGCTGACAGGACTGGTCTCCATAGCCGGACCCCAGGCTGACAGGACTGGTCTCCATAGCCGGACCACAGGCTGACGGGACTGGTCTCCATAGCCGGACCCCAGGCTGACAGGACTGGTCTCCATAGCCGGACCCCAGGCTGACAGGACTGGTCTCCATAGCCGGACCCCAGGCTGACAGGACTGGTCTCCATAGCCGGACCACAGGCTGACTGGACTGGTCTCCATAGCCGGACCACAGGCTGACGGGACTGGTCTCCATAGCCGGACCCCAGGCTGACGGGACTGGTCTTCGACAGACGAAGCTCGGACGGGTGGGTCGCGTCGGCTGGACAGGCGGTGAGTTCCACGTCGGCTGGCCGCCGTCCCCCGGTGGGGGGCTGACGCGACACGGTGCGACACACACAGCGTCAGCGTGACTGGACCGTTCGGCGGGCCGACCTCCAGCGCGTCGAGTCGCCACGGCCGGCGGTGCCTGCTGGGCAGGGTGTGTGCCGCCCGGGCTCGGGCTCGGGCGCGGGCCCACCACTGCCCGCCCGGCAACGGTGGGCTCCGGGAGCGGCTGTGAGGTGAGCGGTAGCCGCGGCCGGTGCGCCACACGAGCTGCAGCTCGGCCGGCGTCGCAGCCGGCGTCGCAGTCGGCGCCGCCGCTGCAGCGCTATGCTAATGCCCCGGCCGGATGGCGTGTGGGCGGGCGAGAAACTTGCCACCATCCGGCGCGTCCGACACCCAGGTCCCGCTCCGCTACAGGTGCCGGCCTCACTGCCAGCCTCCTGCCGGCTGAATTACGGCTGCTGACGCAATTTCGTGGTGGTTATTGGTCTCACGACGCCTCGACCGTTGAATCATCAGCGTCGCCAATCTATCACGCCGATTGGTTGCGGGCGAAGAGCAGCGACAGGTGAGGCTCGAACCCACGAGCTTTCGATTGTGAGACAGGCAACTTGCCCCTAGACTACTCGCCCCCTTGACGGAACTTCAAGAAAAAGTGATCGAAAGTTCACTCGTTCAACACACGCCCTGGGGGGCCTGTGAAAATTGCGCGCACTGGAGGGAAGGCGGATTCCGCCCCCCCCCCAAAGATCTCGGCTCCTATTAAAGCTAGAGTAACGAAATTTGCAGGGTGGATGGGTACGGTGGTGACCTCTATTGTGTGCAAATTGTATGACCTTAGGTCGATATCTTCAAGGTCAAATGTCAAAATTGTCTTGTTTTGCGTGGGTTGGCTTGTCATTGTTATGGATCGCTGTGATTGTGCATAAATGCTCCAAAATGGGCATCAATGATGCTTTGGGCAATTTGGCTTCAGGTCACCTATATAGCAGCACTTTAACCGGTCATTACCTGCTCCAGTTACCCGAACTTGGCCATTGATTGCGCCGAGCCGCCCGACTGCTCCGTCGGGCGACTCGGCGCAACTAACTTCGCAAAGAAAGGAGTGAAGTACATGAATAAGTACGGAAACGCTTAGGTACACAATGACAAACAGTAGTTGTTTATGATGTTTAGGGAGTAGCATACAGTGACATCAATCGCATGACAGTCATTTGCATTTATGACAAAATTCCAGTTGACCAAGTTTGGTTCCATGAACTTGTCATGAACTTGACCTGACTTGACCACGGTGCCCCAGCATGACTTCGAAACTATATAGCATAACAATATACATGAAACAAATCGCTAGTGTTGCAAAGAACACTTCGCCACGAAATTTTTACTTGAACGGCCTCTAACTCGAAAAATTATCTGCCGGTTTCCGTTTTCATTTTGTTTTAAACAACGAGCTGGTCATTTATAAGCAGGTACGAAAAATGGCGTATATCGACCGGTAAATTATGGAGTTATGTGCGAAAAAACGGAGGGGTGGGCGGATTTCGCCCTCCCCCTCCAGGGCGCGTGTAAAAAACTTCACGGGAATGCCAAATATTTCCTTTGTGGTACGAAAAACAAGGAGATTTCTCTTGTTTTTTTTTCGTACCAGAACGGACGTATTTATGGAAAATATTGTGGTTCAGGCGACAATCACTCGATATTTCCCACAGTTGCGTACCGGACGGTAGCTTGCACTAACCATCCAATAATATAAAACATGGGTCGCAGATGCTCGTAATACTTTGTTTCGTACAACACTAATCACATTTAAATCAGGTTTCCGAAATATATCATGCATGCACTAATTACTTCATCCTGTTTCTAATACATTCGATGCCACTAGCAATACCTGCACCACAGACAATTTAGTGATGAGACGCCACCTGTTGGTATCACTGCGGTGTCGAATTGCTAATGTTCACGCTGCAACAGGCAAGACACCGTAACGTTATTACTAAAACCTTAAATCGGTGCAGCGTTGCTGATGCGTCTGAAGCTAAGGAATGAACCACTCACATGTGGTTTTATGGCTCAGGATACCAACAGTCGGAGTAGCTGTATAGCTCAGGCTCGCCAACAGTCGATAGCTGGTTTGTTGGTTATTGGAGTTTAGGGGCGCATCGACTACATCGGTCATGCAGAGCCACAGTCGATAGCTGTATGGCTCCGGCCCATCAACGGTCGAGATGGAGGTGTATTATAACTTCCATCGGTCAAACCTCCACAGTTTGTAACCTCCACAAATTCAACATACTCGAAGCGGCCGTAGCCTCCACAGTTCACAACCTCAAATCTGTAGCGGTCATAGCCTCCACAATTCATAGCCTCAACAACTCCGAAGCTGTCATAAACTCCACAACTCCGACGCGGCCACAACCTCCACAGGTCACAACCTCCATAACACCGAAGCGGTCGTAACCTCCTCAGCTAACAACCTCCACACATTCAAGAACTTCATAATATCCTAGAAGCATCACTTTAGCTAGCTATCGTAGCAACACGGCCTAGGTATTATGCTAGGTTAGGTTAAGCTTGGTTATGTTGGGTTAGGTTAGGCTAGGCCAGGCAAGGTTAGGTTAGGCAAGGTTAGGCCAGGGTAGGCTAGGCTACAGCTAGATGAAGTGATGCCTCTAGGAAGGTATGAAGTTCTTGAATCTGTGGAGGTTGTGACCTGTGGAGGCTAGGGCCGTTTTGGAGTTGTAGAGGTTAGGAACTGTGGAGGTTATGGCCGTTTCGGAGTTGTGAAGATTGCGAACTGTGGAGGATATGACGGCATCGGAGGTGTGTAGGTTATGACCTGTGGAGGTTATGACAGTTTTGGAGTCGTGGAGGTTGTGAATTGTGGAGGTGATAACCTGTGGAGGTTATGAACTGTGAAGGCTATAACATGTGGAGGTTATATGCCGTCGTCGGGATAGCTGTATGACTCCGGCCCACCAACAGCCGAGATAGCTGTATGGACTCAGGCCCACCAACAGTCGATAGCTGTATCGATGAATGTTGCATGACAGGAGGGAGATTCTCAAACGAGACGCTGGACAAGTTCCAGTTAAGAGGCGCATCGCAGACTGGCGGACATCAGGTCTCCACAGATTACAGCGAACAACGACAGGTGTCTGGGTGGCACATGACGCCCCGTCCATCCAGTCAGCGCATGACCTTGGTGCAGCCTGCGGCGGCAATCTCCATCGGTGCTGGGCGCATCTATCTGGCGTACCTGTACAGGCATCCGAGTCCTGACGCAACCCCCACCTCACTCTTCCGCTCTCCCTCCGTCCCTCTCTCCTCGTCGCTGAGAGCTGACACTGTGTTTGGGTCGCGCATCTGACGCATCGCTAGAGTGGCGCTGAACATGTGCGCCACGGTCGTGCTGCCCGAGCGCATCTGGCGGTCGACAAGTTTCTCACCCCGGCCGGTATTGTATCCAGCTCACCCGGCCGGCGTCTTCATACTGCCCCGCCCGGCCACGCGCGGGCCGGGTCGACCGCGGACGTCGGCCGTCACCATGCCGTAGGTGGACATGTCAGCACGCTTGCCGGCGCTGCACGCGCCGCTGGGCGGCCGACAGGTTCCGCCGGCGCTGCTGACAGCTCCAGTCTCGGTTGGCTCGTGTTGCGACGGGGCGGAGTCTGTGGTGGCCGACAAACTGATGTCTCTCCCTCTCTCTCTCTAATGCACCCTCCCAGAGTATGCATGCCATGCACATTGCACGTGCCATATCTCAAGATCAGCCGGGCCAACCGGTTGACCTCGCGTTGTTGTTCGCTGTGCATAACAACAGATTATGCACGGGAAGCGGGCACGTTCCGCTTGCCAGACATGCGGCCTGAATCATGTGCTTCGCTTCAAAACCGAATTTTCTAGCAGACCGAGGAGCCGACGCCGAAGTCAATGCGCATGCGTGGATCGAAGTAGAGGACAGGCGGCGGCCATCTATTTAGAGATTCGCGAAGCTGAACACGAAGTCAAAGCCCATCTCGGTTATATTTCACAATACAAGGTATGAATCGATGACATTAAATAGTAATCTTGTGGAATAACAGATCGTCGTTTTTCCAGTATCAATACAATCATCAATTTATACATCCATTGCTAATCCGCACCAAACCCGGTCTATCCACACAATTTTAGCGACAAGAACATTATTGACGTCACTAACTCGTCTGCAGTGTATATTTGCATGTCATCGTACCTAAATATAAGCCTTGCCAGATACTTTCGCAGCAGACGGCCGACATTCCGCTATTTGCATAGGCAGATACAGAATGTGCAATGCAACTAGTTTTCTGGTTTGTCGAACGGACTTCTTTTTCATCTGCACAAGCGAGGCCGGAATTGTTTGTGCTACTTGCTGCATGACTTCTCCGACAACTAGAGGGCTTCCAGCCTCATTTGTAGTCTCCGTGTATATTAAACTCAGTCAGGATTCGTCAACCGGTCAAATATTACGTCATTTTCCCTTGGCATGGTGTGCTCCGGGTTCGATTTGTACTTCGTAATACTGGACCAGGAGAGGAACATTCGTGTATGATCGAATACGGAGAGGATGCTTTCCTTCAACCCTGTGACATCAGAATCTCAGTTTGCACTCACCAGTGAATCTTGAGCACTGAAGTTTAACGATCGCTTGAATAACCTAACACGGAGACGAAAGCTGGCAGGACAAATAATGCTTCCCGACGAGTCGATGGAAGCACATAACGAGCGACATATTGTATTCCTAATTGACGTCGCCTGTGAACCTTCGCACCCTCTTCACGAATGTAATTGTTACATCGTGCTGGTAGGTGACCAGTAGGTTCAGGTCACGTTCAACCCCTCTGCTGCTCTTGATGGAAAATGGCTGGTAGCATCCGGTTAAACGCTGATTTAGCATTATCTGGGAGAAAAACTGGGCACTTAATCCGAATTGATCCGCTTAACATATCCTATTGTCCTTTGCGTTAAATAAATCGTTTGAGGTCAGTAGTGCCTCAAGACTTTCGAACTTGAAAAGTAGATTCAAGGTCACTGATGACGTATAATAATTTCAAGCGTCAACAATGTAGCAAGGCGTTCAGCTTAACACAGCAACAAGTTCGGCTTTGGTCATATCTGTGCGGATGTGCGTTCATCAAGGACAGCGCAGATTGACGACCTGACATGACGTCATCATTTTGAAATGTTTGTTGTTCGGCGGTAGACGAAGCTAACACAGATATGGGGGATGTCTGGTCGGCGCTTGCTTTTTCTGATATTTACGCAATCACATCATAGATATTGTAGACAAGGCTAAATTGTAAACATGGCGCCTTGCTTGCTGTCAAAAATATTCATTCTGCGTGCACCATTGGTCATGGGACGCCACGGGTCATTCTCCAATCACAAACCCAGCAGAAAGTTTGTGTTTCCTATTGCAATGTATCGTACATGCACCCCCTTTTCGAGCCTGAGCCCCTTTGCAGCATTCGTGTCTGCAGAATACATGAGTGGTGGTGGAGGATCTGGGAACTCAGCTGGCTGGGACAAGCTGTACGTCTGGATAGCGTGCCCTTCCCCTGCGGGCCGAGAACACAGTTGAAGCCACGAACAGACACAAATAATTTAAAATCGCTCAATGATCTCTCTTGTCTCGGCATTACCAGGTGTCTCCAGCCGTACACAATCGCCTGCCAGTGGGATCGGAGCTGGCGCGTTTTTCTTTTCTTCTTCTCGATCCCCCTGGCTACCTTCATTTTTTTTTTTTTTTTCTTCTTATAAAATTTGGTTTAACTTTTTTATATTTTTCAAAGGGGGGGAAAACAAAAAAGGTGATGTGTCGTAAAATCAAAAACAACCCCTACCCAAAAAACGAACCGACTTGAACGATTCACTCGGCAGTCGATAGCTCCTTACCATTCGACGTACGAACATGTCCAACTTTTCAGGTCCAAAAGTCACCGGTCAAGGTCAAGGCCAAACACCTAAACGAGACCAACTTCAACAGCAGTAGCACGGAATACAACAGCGCGAGGTGAATAATGTAAGACAATATGTACATCATCCACATGCACTTCACTTCACAAACTTTTTTTTAGAACTATTATCATCGTCAAGCTCGGGGACCGCCATTTTGCCGCACGGCTTCACGCGCCACGCATCGCGCGGCTGTACGAAGACTGCGCGTGCCATCTGCTCGGTGCCGTTTTGGGTCACGATTTTATCGTACTTGCACTGTGCTGTCGCTCCCGCTTCCGCCCTTTCGCGAGTGACCAGCGATTTGAAGCCATTTGAAGGGGTGGGGGTCCGCCCGGCCTTCCTCCCATGTCCACCACAAGGTGACGTCACAAAGTCCAAGTAACGTGGCACATGCAGAAATAAATGTGCACGGATATATAAATTGTGTGAAGGAATACAACAAAATGTATTATACAACAATAAGAAAACCTAGAATGAAACAATGAAAAATGCATTTCAGTACCTAACCACAAGGCTACATGAAAAATGAACCATGACTGGACACACTACTTACAAGTAACCAGGGGCGTCGCCACCGGGGGGGCAGAGGGGGCAATTGCCCCCATGCCGTGAGACTGGGGGCGCCGCCCCTGAAATTTGAGGAGGCCCCAGGACGAAAAGGAGGCCCCCAGGACGAAAACGAAGCCCCCAGGACGAAAAGGAGGCCCTCAGGATGAAAAAGAGGCCCCCAGGACGAAAAGAAGGTACCTCAGGACGAAAAGGAGGCCCCCATGACGAAAAGGAGGCCCTCCAGGACGAAAAGGAGGCCCTCCAGCCCTCAGTTTCCCATTCCCGAACCATACTAAGGGCCTAAAAACAATAGACGGCACTAACACAATGGAGGCCCCTTTTCTGGGAGCAGGAGGCCCCCTTTCGATCTCCCCCCCCCCCTGGAAGAATTTGGTGGCGACGCCACTGCAAGTAACGCAGTCAGTACGCTGCAGCACTCTCTACACCTGTCTCGGCAGCTCGTCCCACGTGACCGAGGGTGTTGTGCCGCGCCCACCAGTGGTGATCCCGACACGTGACCAGTGCCGGACCATCGCGACAGCACGTGTCCGTCACGCATCAGGGCGTGCTCGTCCGCCGCGAGCAGCCGCCATTTGTCGCGGCCGATGTTGACACGTGGACTGCCATGCGTGACAATCTGACGCTGGACGCGGCCCTACGGTTCAGGCCGCGACGTTCCACACAGTCGGTAGAGCGGCAGTGCCAGGGCTTCGGCACCAAGACATCGGGTATCTCCCGCCACCAGTCGTGAACCGGTTTTGACACAAACAATACGCTGGAAATGTCTTCATCGGTAGTCCTGGGAATGCGATCTGTCGCATGTAATTCTCACCTGCACAAACCGGGCTCAGCTGTGTGAGCCCTTCCGCGTACATTGCACTGCATGCTCAGGACGGGAAATTAAACAACAGCGCAGCAGCGGTCTCAGATCTGGTGACACAGTCTCAGCCCACCGTGCCAGGTGTGCCGTCCCAGCCCACTGTGTCAGGTGTGCCGTCCCAGCCCACTGTGCCAGGTGTGCCGTCCCAGCCCACTGACCGTGCCAGGTGTGCCGTCCCAGCCCACTGTGCCAGGTGTGCCGTCCCAGCCCACTGACCGTGCCAGGTGTGCCGTCCCAGCCCACTGTGCCAGGTGTGCCGTCCCAGCCCACTGTGCCAGGTGTGCCGTCCCAGCCCACTGACCGTGCCAGGTGTGCCGTCACAGCCCACTGTGCCAGGTGTGCCGTCCCAGCCCACTGACCGTGCCAGGTGTGCCGTCCCAGCCCACTGCCTGCCAGGTGTGCCGTCCCAGCCCACTGACCGTGCCAGGTGTGCCGTCCCAGCCCACTGTGCCAGGTGTGCCGTCCCAGCCCACTGACCGTGCCAGGTGTGCCGTCCCAGCCCACTGACCGTGCCAGGTGTGCCGTCCCAGCCCACTGTGCCAGGTGTGCCGTCCCAGCCCACTGTGCCAGGTGTGCCGTCCCAGCCCACTGACCGTGCCAGGTGTGCCGTCCCAGCCCACTGTGCCAGGTGTGCCGTCCCAGCCCACTGACCGTGCCAGGTGTGCCGTCCCAGCCCACTGTGCCAGGTGTGCCGTCCCAGCCCACTGAGTGCCAGGTGTGCCGTCCCAGCCCACTGACCGTGCCAGGTGTGCCGTCACAGCCCACTGTGCCAGGTGTGCCGTCCCAGCCCACTGACCGTGCCAGGTGTGCCGTCCCAGCCCACTGACCGTGCCAGGTGTGCCGTCCCAGCCCACTGTGCCAGGTGTGCCGTCCCAGCCCACTGACCGTGCCAGGTGTGCCGTCCCAGCCCACTGTGCCAGGTGTGCCGTCCCAGCCCACTGACCGTGCCAGGTGTGCCGTCCCAGCCCACTGACCGTGCCAGGTGTGCCGTCCCAGCCCACTGTGCCAGGTGTGCCGTCCCAGCCCACTGACCGTGCCAGGTGTGCCGTCCCAGCTTCGGATGCGCTCGAACAGCCTCTGCACTACCGGCGGCTCGTGGCAGATGAAGTACGAGTTGTTGGTGGTGTGGTAGCCGTACCTGCAACAGCGCACGGCCAGTCTCAGATTCCAAGTGAGTGATTGTGGTTTCGGGGCGCATCGACCATGGTGGATCATTTAGCGCCCATCTCAGACTCCAGCACGCAACGCTTTCCGTGCGGGCTATTTCTGGTGACGTCAACGAATCACGATGCAATGAGGTAACCAATAATCCAGTGATGATGAGCAAAGGACTCAGCTATACCGCAAACTTGCGTATGGTGGCCGCCCATGGAGAAATGCTCAGGCCGCACTGCCCCTCGCGGGGGCCCGCCGTCACTGTTTCTAGCCCTGACGCCGCCCCTGCAGCTGCCTGTCATCTAGGCCCGCAGCCACTGCTAGTCCTAACGCTGCCACTGCATCTGCGGTCATCTGGGCCCGCCGTCACTGTTTCTAGCCCTGACGCCGCCCCTGCACTGCGGTCATCTGGGCCCGCCGTCACTGTTTCTAGCCCTGACGCCGCCCCTGCAGCTGCCGGTTGTCAGGGCTCGCCCGGCGGTTGACAGTGTGGCCGCCAGAGGAAGATGATGATGAGCCGGTGTTCAGGGGCACGTCGACACCAAGGCCGCTTTGTGTTGATATATCACATCTCACTCACCCAGGCCAGTGCTAACGATGAACGAGGACTGATGTTGGTGCGCGATGTTCCTCAGCTGACAGGTTTATGAGTTAATCATATAGTGGAATTACTGGCTTCATTAGAACTATTCATGTTTGTAATATGAAATGTCCAAAATGTTACATAGATCGCACCGAATCTGATCTTGGCGGTGGAGCACTTACGAACAGCACCAGATGGCATTGCTGGTGTGTACGACCTGGAGAAGATTAGCGTCTAAAGATGCGGTTGAGTAAGGATGTGGTCCATGCTATAACACTTAGCGATAGAACTGCTGGGTGGGGGTGGGGCTGCCTATTCCCAATGTTTTTTTCGGGATATTCGCCAAACAGGGAGATCGCGCTCAAATTTGGCATACTTTCTGACGATTGATTAGCGGAACTTCGGATGTTACGAATTGTATATAGGGACCAGAGCACAGAGCTAGACTGGGTCAAGGTCAGGTCACTGGTTTAGAAGTGTCATCTTAGACTTCACTAAGAATTGTCACAAAAAGCGCTTCAAAGATACCAAATGACTGCATATCGATGTGCGTTGACAATCATAATTATAGAAATCATAAATCGGAGTTTGAGATTTCAGAGCAAGGAAGTCATTAAGAAAAAGTATACTCAGCCTATGCGTGACCTCACTTGGAATATTGAGTGCACGCATGGAGACCCTACTTAGAAACCGACATAGATGCGCTAAAAGAGTGCAGTGCAAATTTACTGGGGCTTACGGCATCGGACATGCACTTACCCAAGTATCGGAGATTAAGGGGTGATGCGATTCAAATGTTTAAGTAGAACATCATCATTCAGACTGCCATTTTCTATCCCTTTTACAATTGCTTAAATCATAGGGGATTCGCATAGGTCGCATAGTGACTACAGACAGGCTAGGCATGTCAAGCCGTAGAACAGTTGAAACGCCAACAAATTTTCAGTCAAAGGGTGATCGATCAATGGAATTGGCCAGCTGGCGATGTGGTATAGAGTCCCTCAATGAATGCATTTAATGGTAGGTGGCATACATTCTCCGGGTTCAATGATCTTATATTTAAATTCTGAGATGTGCGATGGGAAGATGGGGAATTGGGTTGAAGAAATGGGATTGATGAGGTGAGTAACGCATGTGTTACTCGATCCACGCGTGTGTTATGCAGATAGAGTGAACGGGATTCGGCAGGCTAGGGTAGATAGTTTCTTGTTTAGGATATAGTACTGAATTGGGTGTTTAAGCATCTTTTTCTAGTCTTATAGCATTTTATATCTGCCTAGACCTGGTCTCGATGGGCCCCTGCGGCTCGCATAAAGTATCAACAGTTTATGACACCACAGCGCCGCCGTGGGTTCTTCCATCTATCAAGAGATGCATCCAGACCGCAGGACATTTCCGTGAAGCATCGTCATGCACTAGCGCAGAGAGGCCACGTTCACACCGTACATCGCGTAAACCGCTTGACGGGCAGCATCCTGTAGTACGCTCGGGCCCACGGATGCAATTACTTCCCGGCTGATGAATGGAACACGGCTGGCTATTGGTTCTACGACACATCGGCCGTTCAGTCATGCAGCGTCGACAATCTCTAACGCCGATTGGTCGCGGGCGAAGAGTAGCGACAGGTGAGACTCGAACCCACAACCATTCGGTTGTGAGACGAGCAACTTACCCCTAGACCACTCGTCCCCTTGAATGAATGGAACACGGCGGTCAGAAGAGGTTCGTGTGCAGTGGAGATCTTCGGGCGCGCTAGCCGATCCGGCTTTATGGCGTTCATCGCTACCAACATCTTGACGTGTTTCGGCAGTGAAAACGAACCGTTCACACCAGCGACGAGGCCCTTGGCAGCCGCCAGTTGGTGCTCTCCCTTTCAAACAGTCCGATATTCGTGCTCCCCGGACCATCACACCATGAAGGTAATTCCACTACATCACCTGCACACGCTACAGCTAGGTCTTCCAATGGCGTTACCTTCACCCGTCCACCAGACGCCAGGCACTGTAGGACATGAGCAGCGGCCGTGCCCGTGGCAAATTCCATAGCAGAATGCAACACAATCACCCCTCGATAGTGGCGAACATCTTCGCCGGCGTCAGATATCCTAGTTACCTTTCCAGTACAAGCATCTCGGAAAATGCCAAAAAATATGGGATATCACACAACTTGGTTGCATGTTAGGGCCTCGTAAGGCACGAGCAATTTATATTTGTTGGCGTCACTCGCCTAACTGCCGCGTGATAATGGTGTTCGCGCCAATCGGGGATGCCACATGCACATCCGCCGCCGGCAGATGGCACTATTACACGAACGTTTCAGCTATAATTGCATTACTAAGTAGCAGCTATGATATTTCTGTCTGAACGAAGAGTGCAGTGATAGCAAATTCCGAGCGGTGGGTGTAGTGGGTGCATTTGTGAGCCCATTCTGAGCGGGTGGGTGCAATGGGTGCGGTGGTGGTCACATTCTGAGCAGTGGGTGCTGTGGCGAGCACATTCTGAGCGGCGGGTGCTTGCAGTAGTGAGTACTGGCAGAACGTGCACGAGCCCAGTAAGCACCAGAAAAAAAAAAAATTTACATGTTATTAGCGTGGTGAGTTGCATTCAGCGTAGCGGAGCGCACAGCTGTTTTAATTTACAAGCGCTACATGAGGACCTATAAACTAATTATATTATTCGAAGCACGCTTACTAAGCCATGCTATGCGTACACTCATTTAGTATTCACCAGAGTGGATCCCCCTCCCTAACTGCGTTTCCCTGGCTTTGAGGTCATCATGGGCATCATGTGTTTTTACAGCATCTCTGAAGTCAATGACAGGCAATGTAACTGACCTCATCTCAGGAACGACATCAATTTGGCACATTTTGCGAAGCTTAAATCTGGAGCAAATTCAGATAGCGCACGGCAAGGCAGTGTAGGAGAAGAGTCACGCGGTAGATTCTCGTGGAAGTATTGAATTTCCCTGTTCAGTACCGTTTTGTTTGTTGTTGTTTTGTTTTTACTCACGTGGTGTACAACTGCCCGACACTGTACTCACGTGGTGTACAACTGTCCGACACTGTACTCACGTGGTGTACAACTGTCCGACACTGTACTCACGTGGTGTACAACTGCCCGACACTGTACTCACGTGGTGTACAACTGCCCGACACTGTACTCACGTGGTGTACAACTGCCCGACACTGTACTCACGTGGTGTACAACTGTCCGACACTGTACTCACGTGGTGTACAACTGCCCGACACTGTACTCACGTGGTGTACAACTGTCCGACACTGTACTCACGTGGTGTACAACTGCCCGACACTGTACTCACGTGGTGTACAACTGTCCGACACTGTACTCACGTGGTGTACAACTGTCCGACACTGTACTCACGTGGTGTACAACTGTCCGACACTGTACTCACGTGGTGTACAACTGCCCGACACTGTACTCACGTGGTGTACAACTGCCCGACACGTACTCACGTGGTGTACAACTGCCCGACACTGTACTCACGTGGTGTACAACTGTCCGACACTGTACTCACGTGGTGTACAACTGCCACCCGGACCGAACGCCCACACCACGTGACACCCACACGTACACGTGGTGTACAACCACACTACACGTTACGACACGTACCACGTTCAACTTCCACACACCCGTGGTTACCGTCCACTCCGTCCCTCCGGTCCCGCACTACCACGTGGTTACACTCCGGCACGCGCGGTTACACGTCCGGCACGTACTACATGGTGTACAACTGTCCGCACTGTACTCACGTGGTGTACAACTGTCCGACACTGTGCTCACGTGGTGTACAACTGTCCGACACTGTACTCACGTGGTGTACAACTGCCCGACACTGTACTCACGTGATGTACAACTGTCCGACACTGTACTCACGTGGTGTACAACTGTCCGACACTACGTTCACGCCCTCATGGACAGTCGGAGGCGTAGGGGGGGTCCTTACGTGGTGTACAACTGTCCGACACTGTCTCACGTGGTGTACAACTGCCACTACTGTAATCCACACTACGCACACTTCGGGTTTTACCCGGCAGCGCCGCACGTACTCACGTGGTGTAACGTCGACACGTACTCCGGGTGTAAACTGTCGACACTCTCCGTGTGAAACGTCACACGTACTCACGTAATGAAACGTCCACACGTCTCACGTGGTGTACATGTCCGACACTGTACTCACGTGGTGTAAACACTACAACAAACACTAAACAATGAGACAACGCCCACCTCGTGTACAACGCCCACACGTACCGTGGTGTACAACCCCACACGTACTCACGTGGTGTACAACTGCCCGACACTGTCTCAGTGGTGTACAACTGCCGACACGTACTCACGTGGTGTACAACTGTCCGACACTGTACTACGTGGTTACAACCAACTACACTGGTTACAACACGACCCCCACTACGCAACCACAGACGACCGGTGCCACAGTCACGTGAAACGCCGACCACAGACAACCTCGCCACCTGCTACTCACGTGGTGTACAGGGCGTCCAGCTGCTGCGCCAGCGACAGCCGGAGTCCGTGCAGGTGTGTGCAGAGCTGGGCCACGGCCAGCGCGGCGCTGATGCCGTCCTTGTCCAGCACCTCGGTGCCGCACATGAAGCCGATCGCCTCCTCGAAGGCGAACAGCACCGTCTTGCCGGCCGCCTCCAGCCGCACGGCCACGTTGGCCATCCACTTGAAGCCGGTCAGCGTCTCCTGGCCGGCGGCAGCGTCGTCGTTACATCGGCCGCCGCGCGTGCCGCCGCCTCGCGAGTCGGCTGTTCGGGCTGGCTATTGGTTTTACGACACATCGACCGTTGAGTCGTGTAGCGTCGCCAATCTCTCACGCCGATTGGTCGCCGGCGAAGAGTAGCGACAGGTGAGACTCGAACCCACAACCTTTCGATTGTGAGACGAGCAACTTACCCCTAGGCTACTCGTCCCCTGTCAGTTATTTGGGCTTTAGGGCGCTTCGACCAGAGTTGATCATTAGTGCTCACTACCGCCTCAGCATTAATCCTATTGTCAACCTATTGGATGTACATTGTGTCGGGTACATTACTCACGCCACACTGCCTGCCTGCCTGCCCGCTGAACGATGGACACACGTGGGTAATGATCCGCGACAGAGAGCGGCAATGGCCGAGTGCACGGGGCGTGCGCTGTCCGCTTCGCAGTAGCACCCGCTACTCGCTTCGAGAAATTTCCACATGGCTACAGCCTACACAGAATCACAAATGCATGTGCAGTTTCAGCTATACACTTCTTTAATCGCAAAATATGAACTACCCTGATGGTACAGCTATTCAGCTTGCTATTCAAAACCAATGAATGCCAAGATATATTACATCCAGCGTTGGACCACCCTTTGCATATCAGACGGGCAACCCTCTCGGGACTGACAGAGAGATAGCGAAACACATGCAGTATGACGGCTGGTTTTCACCAAAAATTGGATACGCCGAAGGAAACACGCATTGGCAGGGGTACGAAGAAATCGAAGTTGCCAACGGGAGTCGAGAAAGCAATCCTGGTGAGTCTTCAATACCTCCTTCCATATAAGCTGACTTCTAAAGCAAAACAGGGTATTTCCCTGTTTTGCAAAGTTACTTCCCATGTCCCTGTCCCGGTCTTCCAGCTACCTTCCGGAAAATAACAAGATTACGCGGGGAAACAACGGATTTTGAAATGTTCATAGGACTCGAATAGAAGCTTTCATGCTAACTTCTTTTAAAAACAATTGGCACTAATTTAAGTGACACTTTGGTACAAAGACAACAAGAGCAAATTCACGGAACACGATCACGGGTGCTGTAGGAAAAATTATAGTTTGTGTTGTTATTTACCACGGGGAAGACAGGGGAACAGGACTGGAGAGGGCGAGGGTATAAAGACATAAAGACATAAAGACATAAAAGATTAGTGCAACTATGAGCCACAAGGGCCCTTCTTGGTTGCACTCTGTACACTGAACCAGATGCCCACCAAATCTGTCAATCAGCCCTCCCTGTAATACTGAAAAGCAAGCCCTCTATTCTTATAATGATTGTCTATGCTGTTTTTAAAGATGTTCAATGTGCTGCTACTGACGATGTTTTCTGGCAGCTGGTTCCAGTGTTCCACTACCCTGTTGGTGAAGAAAGTTTGCCTTAACCTTGCTCTGCTGTGGTTCACTTTAATTTTGAATTTATGACCTCTAATTGCATCATTTCTGTTAAATTCAAAGATTTCCCCAAGGTATCCCCTATCCAGACCATTGACAAATTTAAAGACCTCGATGAGATCTCCTCTCAGCCTTCTATATCTAAGTGAAACATATTCAATTTCTTCAATCTTTCCTCATATGCCAGGTTGCTTATGCCATTAACCATTTTTGTAGCCCTCTTTTGTACTCTCTCTAAAAGCCAACAATCTTTTTCATAGCTAGGAGACCAAGCTTGGATGCAGTATTCCAAATGTGGCCTGACGTATGCACAGTAAAGCTTCCTGATCACTTCCTCACTTCTGTATGATACATTCCTATTTATTGCCCCGAGCATTCTCAGTGCCTTCTTCCTGGCTTCCTTGGTCTGTTCTGATGCCCCAGTGTTGTGTTTAGAATAACACCTAAATCCTTCTCCTGTTGAGTTACTGATAGCACTTGGCCACCCATCAAGTATGGAGCCTTCATATGCTGCTTACCTACATGCATGATTTTGCACTTATCAAAATTAAATTTCATTTGCCATTCTTCGGACCACTTCACAAGTTCGTCTAAGTCTTTTTTGCAGCGAGATATGCTCATCCTGACCTGTTATTGCCCTAAAGACCTTCAAATCATCCGCAAATTTCAAAACTTTACTGCTTAGGCCACTTTCAATGTTATTTACAAATATAATGAACAGTAATGGCCCTAGTTCTGACCCCTGGGGGACTCCACTAAGAACATTTTGCCATGATGACTTTGTACCATTTAGTATCACTCTTTGCTGTCTATCTGAAACTATGATAGAATTGCAGGCTCATCAAATGCTTCATACAGAATTTGGTGCGATGCATGTCAGATGGGAACATACGTGGGTGAAACTGCCGGGATCCATGCTATTGGTTTCAAACCAATCGCAAGGTCGAGTCGCACGTCCTCAGAGGCAGCGCGTCACTTCAATAATGTATACCCAAACGGAAGTATTTGAGTGTGGTGTGGCTTGGAAAGTACATGAGTGAGTGAGTGTGTGAGTGCGTGCACGTATGTATGTATGTATGTATGTATGTATGTATGTATGTATGTATGTATGTATGTATGTATACATGCATGTATGTATGTATGTATGCATACATGCATGTATGCATGCATGTATGTATACATGCATGCACGCGTCCAGACATGCATGCATACATGTATACATGCATGTATGTATATATACATACATACATGTAGGTATATATGCATGCATGCATGTATGTATGCATGCATATGTTGATGTATGTATGTACGCATGTATACATGTATGCATGCATGCATGACAACAATGAGCACATGCACATCTCACCTCAAAATGGAAGCCCTCCTTGTCGGCAATGGCGCGCAGTATCTTGGAGGAGACGGTGCTGGCCAGCATGTAGCACTGGTCGGCGGCCAGCTGCGGCTGCCGCTGCTGGTGCGAGTGCCAGCACCACCAGCCCAGCAGGGCGCCCGTCTCGTTGCCGCTGAACACGCGCCACTCGCCGCTGCCGGGACAGGAGCCGCACGTCAGTGATGGTGTGGTGCGGTTAGGTCAGGCTAGGTTAGGTTGGGTCAGGTCAGGTCAGGTCAGGTTGACGGTCACGCCATGCTGACGATGTATGGTTAGGTTTGGTGAGGTCAGGTCAGGTAGGTAGATCAGTACGTTAGGTTGGACATGAGCCGTACGTCAGTGACGATGCCAGTGACGATGTCAGTGACGATGTCAGTGACGATGTACGATTGACGATGTCAGTGACGGTGTCAGTGACGATGTCAGTGACGATGTCAGTGACGATGTCAGTGACGATGTCAGTGACGATGTCAGTGACGGTGTCAGTGACGGTGTGGTGGGGTGGCCTCACAGCACACCGGCACAGTGCACAGTGTGATAGCTCGAGGCAAAACTGGCCAGAAATGCATTTCTCGACCATTTGTCGATACCATATTCGTGGCGTCTTGCATCAGCAAATGCTTGACGAACACCCGGTCACAAGTTTTACGACAATGTTCCAAACATTTGATACAGTAACAAGTCCATGGACATGGACAACATTACGTGTGGGGAAAAGGCGATGCACATGTGCACAAATGTTTTCGGCGTTTGACGACTGGTAAAGGTAAGATGCACTCTAAAAACCTGGACAAGGGAGATATTTAATCATAACTGAAAGCATTCTCAATGCGTGAAGCGATTCAAAAAGGCATGGAACGATTCACAATAGGATCTGTTTCCATTAAATACTAAGTCATTGCAATAGTTGTTTACAAATGTTGTACCTCCAAGTTCAAATAAGGTTTTAAAACACGCACAGCAGCGCACAACCAGAGACCAATCCCGATGAAATCATCGATCCTTTGACTATATGCACCGTAAGTTTCAGCTGCACCTAGCTGCTCCAACACCGGTAGTGATCAATTCAATTGTATTCCGGCAGGTCTCGGTGCGGTGAGGTACGGCGGCCGGCGGCACGGGGAAGTCCCGGCCGGACAGCGCGACGCGCCGACTGGCTGGGTGTTTTGACCGGGTAACCTGATCCAGCGGTCGATATGCCAAAAATCTCCCGGAACTGACGAGGCGATTGAGTCGATACAGGTCACGGAGAGCGTTTCCCATGGCAGGGAGCTGTCCTCGTCGGTAAGGGTCGGGTCAGTGTGGGTGTATTTTGCGTACAGTGAGCATGGAGGTGCGCGTCAGCATAGAGGAAATGGTGAACTTGTTGACCAGGGCACAAGGGTTTGCGCGTGGCAACTATTATGCTCATGCACTACTTATAGTTTGCAGTTGGTTATGGGGAAAATCCATCAGGACTGTCCCCCGAGTGAGTCGTCGATTGTGGACACGAAAAAGGTGACCGACCTGATCGCCAGGAACTTAAAAGGAAAATCGGTTAAGTGTGAGCGAGCCCAGGATAAATTCAGAAGTCAGCCTGCGACTAATCCTTCGGGAGACGAGGGGTTCTCCGTGTCCCTGAATCGTAGTGACCACGTCGTGAGTGATGATGAAGCCAAGACCCGCCTTGACGAGGCCGTAGAGGGAGCGCGATGGCGACAAACTAGAATCTACAATCAGCTCAGCGCCTGTTCTCAGCGTCGGGTGTCTTCAAGAGTTGTTCAACAGCACAGTTATCTGCAGCTCGTGAAGGCTGCCATGCAAAGTGCTCGTGCTGAGGGCATGAAGGACGTGGCTTGAGTGCTGCGGCAGGTGGGGACATCACCGCACCGGCCCAGCAAGACCCGCCGGGCTCTCAGAAACTCCATCGTGAGCCAACCCGAGTGCGTATCAGGAGACTGGGCGCTGACAATGTGTGCCAGCTGACTTGTCTGTGCACGGCAACCGTACGGTCCGCCGAGTGACGAATGATGCGGCGAAGGCAGACATCCTGCCCGCATATGGAAAGGTGCATGAGGCCAAGGCAGAGTGCATAAGGCCAAGGCAGAGTGCTATCCGGCAGTCAGCAGCACGCAATTCGCCGAGACGTCAGCTGAGGTGCCTCTGCAGGCTCTCCTGTACCATACGACGCAGCGGCTGGCGGCATATCCGCCGCCCGTACGGACTCGGCTTCACCTGCTGACCAGCCGTCGGTGGCATCCAGCACCTACGCTTCGGCCGTGCCTCACGTGAAATGGGAATTTGTCGAGGTCACGGGGCAATCGGTGCGCGAACAGGTGGCAGACGGCCGTGAAGCTGCGGAACAAAATCTGTTCTGCGCCACTCTGGTGCCTTTGCAACTGACGGTGGGTGGCACTTGGGTCTGGACCAAACCCACGCCGGCTTCAGCCCGCTTCTGCCGGCCGTTGCGGAACCAGAGCAAGCGCGAGGCAGCCGAGGCCTCCCGAAAAACCGAGTGTTGAATCCGAGATACGCATGCTGTGGCGGACCTACGTCGCCGCAACAAACGGCACCAGCGTCGGAGCGGCGTGCAATCTTCAACTCACCATGATCGAGGGCAAGGTGGCGAACGCTCTGACCAACACGGGCAGCAGCATGACATGCACCATCTGTGGGTGCACACCTCATTAGATAAATGACCTGTCTGCTGCCGCTGCTCGACCTGACCGCGAGGCTGCATGCCATATCGATCTCAATTATGCATGTCTGGATTGAATGTTTTCAGTACCTTCTCAACATTTCCGACCGCCTGGAGGCCAAAGTATGGGCCGTGCCTGGCGAAGTAAACAAGATTCGTGTGAAAAGAAAGAAGAAATTACAGCCGCAGTTCCGGGAGAGGCTGGGTTTTGTCGTGCATCAGCCGCGTGCTGGTGGCTCGGGTAAAGGCGAGGAACGCGGCTCGACGTGCCTTCAGAGACCAAGATTCTACCTGTGTGTCAAATCTTGGGGATATATTTTGGCATATGAGCCACTTAAGACAAGGAGATCTTGGATCTACCCAGCGTAGCAATTATTAGGCCACATTTACAGTGCAGAATGCTCGCATAGCAAACACTAACTGATAATTGCATATTATATGAGCACAGATGTTAGTTAGTTAGTTATTTGGGCTTAGGGGCGCTTCGACTGCTTCGGTCATATAGCGCTATGAGCACAGATGGACTTCGCTTATGAAGTCATTATGATGTCGCCATGTAGAACTGGACGTAGATCCTTCAAAGCAAGCCACATTAGGTACTCGTGTAGGTGCGTGTAAAACTTCAGCTGGTCGCGGTGTGTACACCAGTTGTCGCGAACCTGCATACGGGTAACCGGCATCCAGGACCATTTCTCCAATCTCGGGATTTGGCGATTATAGAATTGATAAATAACGAAATCGTGGGGAATCCCTGAGGATTCCCCACGATTGGACGGCCGTGGCGAGGACGTGCATGCATGTGCATGGATGTACATGCATGAAAAAGACCAACCATTTTTTCACTGAAGGCCGTAAAGGAGTGATCGACTGGTTAATTGATTATTTGGGCTTAGTTGGTTGGTTATTTGGGCTTAGGGGCGCATCGACTGCTTCGGTCATACAGCGCCCATGATTATTTGGGCTTGAGGTCGCACCGACCACACGGGGGTGCGGTGGGCCACGCCAGCGCCGTGAGCTGTGTGCGGCGCACCGGCGCGCCCAGCCGCGCACCCCGGCCGGCCCCGTCTGGCAGCAGAGCGTGGGAGCCGGCTCTGGGAGCAGAGCCCTGCAGGCGTGCCGCGGCCGTGTGGCAGCCGGCCGGCACTGACAGTGAGCGACGCCCGCGCCCGACCACACCGGCCAGAAAATGTGCAAGTCACCTAATGACACCACAAACACGGCCCGCCACGTACGGCATAACGGACGTGATGGCACCACAAGCAAGGCATGCCATGAACGGCATAATGGCCACTGCCACAACAAGCAAGGCATGCCATGCACGGCATAATGGCCACTGCCACAACAAGCAAGGCATGCCATACACGGCATAATGGCCAGTGGCACAACAAGCAAGGCATGCCATACACGGCATAATGGCCACAGTGGCACAACAAGCAAGGCATGCCATGCACGGCATAATGGCCACAGTGGCACAACAAGCAAGGCATGCCGTACACGGCATAATGGCCAGTGGCACAACAAGCAAGGCATGCCATACACGGCATAATGGCCACAGTGGCACAACAAGCAAGGCATGCCGTACACGGCATAATGGCCACAGTGGCACAACAAGCAAGGCATGCCATACACGGCATAATGGCCACAGGCACAACAAGCAAGGCATGCCGTATACGGCATAATGGCCACACAAGCAAGGCATGCCATACACGAATAATGGCCACTACAACAAGCAAGGCATGCCATACACGGCATAATGGCCACAGTGGCGCAACAAGCAAGGCATGCCGTACACGGCATAATGGCCACTGCCACAACAAGCAAGGCATGCCATACACGGCATAATGGCCACTGCCACAACAAGCAAGGCATGCCATACACGGCATAATGGCCACAGTGGCGCAACAAGCAAGGCATGCCGTACACGGCATAATGGCCACAGTGGCACAACAAGCAAGGCATGCCATACACGGCATAATGGCCAGTGGCACAACAAGCAAGGCGTGCCATACACGGCATAATGGCCACTGCCACAACAAGCAAGGCATGCCATACACGGCATAATGGCCACAGTGGCGCAACAAGCAAGGCATGCCGTACACGGCATAATGGCCACAGTGGCACAACAAGCAAGGCATGCCGTACACGGCATAATGGCCACAGTGGCACAACAAGCAAGGCATGCCGTACACGGCATAATGGCCACAGTGGCGCAACAAGCAAGGCATGCCGTACACGGCATAATGGCCACAGTGGCACAACAAGCAAGGCATGCCATACACGGCATAATGGCCAGTGGCACAACAAGCAAGGCATGCCATACACGGCATAATGGCCACAGTGGCACAACAAGCAAGGCATGCCATGCACGGCATAATGGCCAGTGGCACAACAAGCAAGGCATGCCATACACGGAATAATGGCCACAGTGGTACAACAGGCAAGGCATGCCATGCACGGCATAATGGTCACAGTGGCACAACAAGCAAGGCACAATGGCCACAGAAGCACAACAAGCAAGGCATGCCATGCACGGCATAATGGCCAGTGGCACAACAAGCAAGGCATGCCATACATGGCATAATGCCCACAGTGGCACAACAAGCAAGGCATGCCATACACGGCATACTGGCACTACGGGCACGACATACCAGATGCAGCACAGTGACCATAATGGCAGCAAATTCATGGCATGTCATATACGGCATAATGGCCATAATTGCACCACAAGAACGTCATGCCACATACGGAAACATGGACGCTATGGTTTTTATCAATACCTGCTTTAACTTCTACGCCCTAGGCTGTTTTTTTTTCGGTTGGGAAGAACACAATTGCTCCCAGCCAATAGACAGGCAGTCGATATATTGGCGCCACTAGGTTAGCAGTCTAGTGCCTCTCAACAAGCGCCACTGCCAATCCTGCTCTCCCTCAAGAGTCGCCTTCTCTTCCCAACCAGTCTGGTTCTCTACATAAGCAATACGTCTGTAAACCGTGTTATAGTGAGCGTTCGTAAACCGTGCGTTAGTACTGTACGTCTGTAAATATTGTTACACAGCACGTCCGTATACAGTGCTATACGGTTCGTGCATATCGGATGACATGTTTCTATCTCTTTGATTTAATTCGCCATCACCGCAAATTGTCACACTTTGAACTGAACAGCTACATTTAGTTGAAAACAATTTCATTTTGAAAAAGGCCATTTGACTCGCTTTCAGTTGGGAACTAGCATGACTATTCCAGGAAGTGCATTGTGGTGAAGAGCGCGTTGACTGCGCTTGTTACACAGCTGGGAAAGTTGGGTAAAGTAAAAGGGATCTAGAAAAGTAGAGCACCGTGCCCCTGTCCCAACCTGTTCCTTGTCCATGATTGGTACTGCTTAGATGCAAAAATCGCACAGAGCGTGAGTTTTGCTTACCATTACCCCTTAACCGCGGAAACTGAATGAAGGATGAACAGAGGAGATCCCACTGCCCCGCAAAGTGACCCCATTGCTGCGTGGTGACCCCAGTTCCGCGTGAAGAGGCCATCACAGCCTGTCGAGAACATCATGTCCACCACTCGCACTCATCTGGTACATCTGGTACACATAAACGGCTAATTCAGCGACTACTTCTCAAATATGGATAGCTTGCCTCCTAACCGTATAAGAGACTCCTTCTGTAGTCACGTTGGTGACAATCTAGGGCTGAAACGCGAGGAACTCATTGAACCATCGAACCAATAGACATCTGGCGGCGAGGACAAGCAGTATTGCATGGGTCATGAGATGCCTGATCTGCGTCTGCATTGCTGATGACCTGACTGTTCTGCAGTATAACGGATAATAAGAGCACACGTGTCTCGTATTTCGAGCTTCATAAGTACTCATATTTCACGTATCGTCTTGAAATAAGCATCATCGACGATCAAAGGCAATTGAAATAACAAATGATGGAACAATATTCGGGCGACAGGGACCGGATTCCGACTGATGGAGGGTCAGTGAAGCAGCATAGTTTGAAAACCCCTGGCTCGAGCGGTCAACCCGGCAAATTTAAATACCTTCACAATGAATGATGCATTTCATGTGCAGGCAAACAACAGACCGGGAACAATTTCGCACCAACCTGGGAACGTTCTGGTCGCGCGTGTTTGTGCGCATTTAGAAGCCAACGGCTCGAAATAGATCAGCTTGCCCGCCGGGTGGGGACGGGGGTGACGGGTGGGGACGGGGGTGACGGGTGGGGACGGGGGTGACGGGTGGGGGGGGGGAGGATGACGCGACAGTCCGCCGCCGCCGCGTGTTCCGAGGACGTCACGCGTCGCGAGGTCCGCCGTCGTCGCTGCCCACACAATGCACGCCGGCGTGCGGTTACTCCCCACCGCGTGCCAGCATTCGGAGAAGGCTTCACAGCGCCGGCCACGGGCCGCTGCACCGCCACTCCTCAGACACGCGGCCGGCAACGGCGCCACCTGCTGACAGCCTGCCCAGCCGGCCGGCAACGGCGCCACCTGCTGACAGCCTGCCCAGCCGGCCGGCAACGGCACCACCTGCTGACGGCCTGCCCAGCCGCCCGGCAACGGCGCCACCTGCTGACGGCCTGCCCAGCCGGCCGGCAACGGCCCACCTGCTGACAGCCTGCCCAGCCGCCGGCAACGGCGCCACCTGCTGACGGCCTGCCCAGCCGGCCGGCAACGGCGCCACCTGCTGACAGCCTGCCCAGCCGGCCGGCAACGGCGCCACCTGCCGCCTGCCCAGCCCGCAGGCGCACCTGCCCAGCCGGCCGGCAACGGCGCCACCTGCTGACAGCCTGCCCAGCCGGCCGCAACGCCCCACCGGCCGGCAACGGCGCCACCTGCTGACGGCCTGCCCAGCCGGCTGGCAACGGCGCCACCTGCTGACAGCCTGCCCAGCCGGCCGGCAACGGCGCCACCTGCTGACAGCCTGCCCAGCCGGCCGGCAACGGCGCCACCTGCTGACGGCCTGCCCAGCCGGCCGGCAACGGCGCCACCTGCTGACAGCCTGCCCAGCCGGCCGGCAACGGCGCCACCTGCTGACAGCCTGCCCAGCCGGCCGGCAACGGCGCCACCTGCTGACAGCCTGCCCAGCCGGCCGGCAACGGCGCCACCTGCTGACAGCCTGCCCAGCCGGCCGGCAACGGCACCACCTGCTGACAGCCTGCCCAGCCGGCCGGCAACGGCGCCACCTGCTGACAGCCTGCCCAGCCGGCCGGCAACGGCCCCTACAGCCTGCCCAGCCGGCCGGCAACGGCGCCACCTGCTGACAGCCTGCCCAGCCGGCCGGCAACGGCGCCACCTGCTGACGGCCTGCCCAGCCGGCCGGCAACGGCGCCACCTGCTGACAGCCTGCCCAGCCGGCCGGCAACGGCGCCACCTGCTGACGGCCTGCCCAGCCGGCCGGCAACGGCGCCACCTGCCCAGCCGGCCGGCAACGGCGCCACCTGCTGACGGCCTGCCCAGCCGGCCGGCAACGGCGCCACCTGCTGACAGCCTGCCCAGCCGGCCGGCAACGGCACCACCTGCTGACAGCCTGCCCAGCCGGCTGCAACTCCTTGGTTGGTTGGTTGGTTATTGGTTTTTACGACACATCGACCGTTGAGTCACGTAGCGTCGCCAATCTCTCACGCCGATTGGTCGCGGGCGAAGAGTGGCGATGGGCGAGACTCGAGCCCACAACCTTTCGATCGTGAGACGAGCAACTTACCCCTAGACTACTCGTTCCCCGGCTGCAACTCCGAAAGCGACTGATGGCTTCACGAAGCTTGGTGAACGTCCAGGTTTAAGGAAGGCTGATTTCACGAAGCTTGGTGGACGTTGATTTCATGGTGAAGTGGGGTTGATTTCACGCAGCTGAGTGGACGCTGATTTCAGGATGAAATAACGTTGATTTTACGAAGCTTGATGGACGTATGGATGCTTGACGGACGAAGCTTGCTGGACATGATACTTTATAATGTTTGACTTTATGACGCCCTGAGCAGCTGGGGCCATGCAGCATTGCCTGCCTCCCACCTTAGCAGCGAGCGTGGGCACCGCGGGAATCGAGCCCCGTACCTCTGGCCTCCCAGATGTTTGTGAATTGGGCGATTCAGTTGGTTGGTTATTGGTTTTACGACACATCGATCGTAGTCATGTTGCGTCGCCAATCTCTCACGCCAATTGGTCGCGGGCGAAGAGTAGCGACAGGTGAGACTCGGCATTGAGCGATTGACGACGCGCTTGATGCACATAGTGGTGAGTCTTTCTGACGGACAACCGTTCCATGCCGGTTCCTCAAATGGAGACACCTCGCTGACGGACGGTAGTTCCCCCGGCGAATCCCCAGATGTAGATACTTTGACCGTCGGTGGCATAGGTAAGGAGGTACATAGCACATGTGCAACGTGTGTCCTATCCTGGGGCCAAGTTTTTGCCGTGCCTTTGACGCATCACTACATACAACATTTAGTTAGTTATTTCAGTTTCAGGGCGCGTCGACCATACATACAACATGTAGCCGCTATTTGCCCACATTTGCCCTACTGCCCACAGCCCACCCACCCCGGACCAGTGTTCTGCATGCAGCGCGGGGTGCGTGCTTCAGTGTGCACGACGCAGGTGCATTGCACCAAGTGTGGGCTATGCGGCGCAGCGGGCGGTCGCGACAGCATTTGCCAGCGCGCGGGGACCGCCGCATATCACGGCGCCGGTTTATGATGAGGAATATGACGAGCACTGGGCCCTCGATTCGGTGCGGTGTGCTGTGATGTATGATATGCTGTAGGCACTGCACGACTGCCGCCGACTGCCGCCGCCTGGCTGCAGCGGGACGGCTCGTTTGGCCGCAGCTGGTTAGCACTGCTGGCTGGGACCGGCCACACCGTGCGGCGCCGCTGCCGCACCGCAGCTGCCGAGCTGAGCTGTCGTGCGGCGCAGCCGCCGCTGCTCGACTTGATGACGCACTGAGCAGCTGGGGCCATGCAGCGTCGCCTGCCTCCCACCCTAGCGGCGAGTGTGGGCACTAAACCCGCATCTGCGGAATCTAAACCCGCATCTCTGGCCTCCCAGACGTTTGCTTATTGGGCGATTCAGGACGCATTTAACGTACCTTCACGTAAAATGGCGCCGCCCACACCGCTTCGCCAGTGCACAGTGCGATAACTCGAGGGAAAAACTGGCCATAAATCATAGCGGACAAATTATACAAGTTACCGGGGCGATTTTGGTCTTAGTCGAAAGAGCTGAAAATTTGGATCATACGGAGAAGATTTATTGTCTTAAATATTGCCTAACCCAGGAATGTCAGACGTTATACCTGCTAGAGGGAAGGGAGCATTCCGCTCCACTCATTTTGCTTCCGCGAAATATGTCGGTAACCAATTGAGATAGATAGCTCGAATTGTGCACACACCTACATGAGTATCTAGTGTACCTTGTATTAAAATATCGATGTCCGGTCATCCATGATGATATCATGGTGACGTCATAAGTGAAGTCCGTTGGTGATCATATATTGGATGATTATTAGTGAACATTTGTTATGCGAGTATTCTGCAGTGGAAATGTGACCTTATAATTGCTACGCAAAATAGATCCCAGATTGTGTCCTAAGTGGCTGAAATTACGCCAAAATACATCACTAAGATATGCACTCAGGTTGGCTCACTTCAGAGCTTCCGAGAGCCCCGCGAATCTTGCTGGGCGATTCGGTGATGCCCCCACCTGTCGCAACACGAAAGCTACGTCCCTCATGCTCTCAGCACGAGCACTTTGACTGGCAACCTCCACGAGCTGCAGAGAACTGTGCTGTTGAGTAACTCTTGAGGATGTCCGGCGCTGAGAACGGGCGCTGAGGTGATCGTAGATTCTAGTTGGTAGTCCTTGCGCTCTCTTCACGATCTCGTCATCAAGGCGGGTCTTGGCTTCACCATCACTCACGGCGTGGTCACCACGTTTCAGGGACACAGAGAACACCTAGTTTCCCGAAAGATTAGTCGCAAACTGACTTCTGAATTTGTTCTGGGCTCGCATGCGCTTAACCCACTTTTCTTTTAAGTTATTGGCGATAAGTCGATCACCTTTCTCAAGTCCACAATCGACGACTCACTTCGGAGGCATCCCTGAGGGATTTTCTCCATGATCAACTGCAGAGGTATCCCTGAGGGATTTTCCCCATGATCAACTGCAAACTATAATTAAACACGTGAGCTAGTTCCCACGCCCCGACGCTTTTGCACTGGTTGACAAGTCCACCAATTCCTATGCTGACGCGCACCTCCATGTTCACTGTACGCAAAATCAAACCGCAATAACCCGAACCTTACAGGCAAAGGCAGCTTCCCTGCCGTGGGAGACGCTGTGCGTGACCTATCTCGACTCGTCAGTTAGTTAGTTATTTGGGCTTTAGAGCGCATCGACCAGGGTCTATCTCGACTCAGTCGCCTCGTCAGTTAGGGGACTTTTTGGCATCGCAACCACTGGATCAGGTTACCCGGTGAAGACACCCCGCCAGCCGACGCGTTGCGGCGTCCGACTAGGACTTCCCCGTGCCGCCCGGGCTGGCCATCGCACCGCACCGCGGCCTGTCGGGATACAATTGATCACTATCGGTGTTAGAGCAGCTATGTGCGGCTGAAACTTGCGGAACATATAGTCAAAGAATCGCTGATTTCATCGGGATTTGTCTCTGGCTGTGCGCTGTTGTGCGTTTTTTAAACCTTACTTGAACTTCGAGGTACTAAAAAGTTGAACGACTATTGCAATTGCTGATTGTTTGACGACATATTGTTAATTGGTGTATGGATTTTTGAATTGCTTAACGCAATGAGAATGTTCTCAGCTATCATTTCATATCTCACTTGTCCAGGTTTTCAGAATGCAGCTTACCTTTATCAATCGTCAAACTGCGACAACATTTGTGCACGTGTGCGTCGTTTTTTTTTCACACGTAATGTTGTCCATGTTCATTGACTTATTTCTATGCCAAATCTTGTGAAAATTATCATAAAAACTGTGACTTCGTGTGCTTCAATCATTTGCTGATACAATAGCGCCAGAAATACCGCATAAAAAATAGTGGACAAATGCATTTATGGCCAGTTTTTTTTCCTTGAGATATCACACTGTGCAATGGACCGCGGGATTCGAAAATGTCTTGAGCGGTGCGAGTGTTGAACCCGGGACCTTTGGTACCCAGAGCTCAACACCTTAACCACTCGGTCCTCCCCCGCCTCTGGCCTCCACACGGCTCAGCTTGACCGCTAAGCTGCCGACGCCCGCGCAACGGTCGTCTATGTAGAGTGGCCGTGCCAGCGATGTCTCCTGGTGGTCACGGGTCGACATCCTCATTAATATTGGACGGGTGTTGGCTACCCGCTTGGACACCAATGTAGATCAGTAGAGGCCGTGCTGTGCGGTATGGCAGCGGCGGATCCAGGGATATTCATGGGGTTGGCATATTTTATCGGAGGGGGCCTTCGGTGGAAACACTCGTTGAACGGGAGGTAGGGGTGCACCTGATCATATTCGGGCCTTCCTAAAGCGTCGCCTTCCCCGACGGGAGGGGCGCCATCTATTCTCAGGTGTGGGTGGGTGGCGTCACATTTTTCAGTTCCCCTGCGATGCGCGCCGTTTGTTTTGCCGCACCCCTTCCCTTCCCTGCATCCGCCACTGAGATGCGGCTGTTTGTTCTTTCGCACACCCTCCACCCCCTTCCTTGCATCCGCCACTGTTTGTTCTTCCGTACACTATCCACCCCCTTCCTTGCATCCACCACTGCGCTGCGAGCCGCTTGTTCTGCCGGACCCCTCCACCTCCGCGAACGAGTAGTCTAGAGGTAAGCTATCCGTCTCACAATCGGAAGATTGTGGGTTCGAACCCCACCTGTCGCTACTGTTCGCCCGCAACCAGGCGAAGAGTCGCGTCGCTCCACGGTCCGGTCGCTCCACGCTCCACGGTCGACGTGTCGCAAAGCCAATAACCACCACCGCACCGCACCCCCCACCCCATGACTGGCCGGATGTGGCCGGCCCCGTACCATCGCCCGGTCGCTTGCCGACGCCGCCGAACCCGTCACGTTCAGTCATCGCCCGTGCACGCTGCACGCTGCCGACCGGCTCGGTGTCTTCCAGCCCACCACATCCGCCCGTTTCGGTTGTCGAGAACCGTTGGGGGTTGGGTGTGAGACTGTGGGGCGGACGGGCTACCGGCAAGCGCGCACTCAGAACATGTCTTCGGGGAGCCTCGAGCAGTGGCTGGAGACAGACTTCGAGGCGTTGTCTCGTTCTGCACCGGCGTACAGTATTGTTTATCTTGTCTGGTATTGTTCGGATAAAACTGTCAAAACCTGCAAATGCAGACTGTTTACGACTGAGAGAGTCCATGGGACCAACAATTCACAGGATCGGGCAACATACATCAGTGGGCAACAGCAACAAAACAAAAACAATTAGATAGAAGAGGGCATATCCAGACGATTGACTACGTTTGAACACTGCAATTGTACGCAGTAGTTCTTCATTAATGCATGTTTAGCAAACAGTTACTGTTGAATCGACTTGCGCCAAGTTGTTGTGCATCGTTCAAGGTCTGGTATTGGTCTTGTTTGCAGGACCGAGTATTGGAGTTTAGGGGCGCATCGACTACATCGGTCATGCAGCTGCAGGACCGAGTTGTTAGTTAGTTAGTTATTTGGGCTTTCGGGCGCTTCGACTACTCTGGAGGACCGAGTTGTGAAATTAAGCTATGTATTGTAGTTTAGGGGCACATCGACTGCATATGTCATATAGCTGCGAACTTAAACCAATACCTCTACTGCCACATATTAGTTGTAACGCTATTGGTCGCTATCAATGTTTCGACAACCCTGGCCACCTTCAAAATACTGCACCCAGACATCATCGGAAACAAGGCTATTTCATAAGGTTGGTTAATGCGATAGCCTTCATTTCACAATTATTGAGCCGTCTCGCGAATCGTCCGAAATAGCTAGAGCTAGCATCACTAGCTGCAAAGGCAGGGTAGGTTTCCATGCCAGCACTACGTTTTCGCACACTTGAGGAAATTTGTTGCGGGAATTTGCCGTGCATTTGCATTGCAAGAACATAACCAAAAATATTATCTCCGCCATAAATAGAAAGCTTCCCTTTCATTTAATTAAATAAAGCCGATCGGACATTGATGCTATTTTTCGAGCTCCTAATCAAGATTAACTTCATCACATGAACTGGTGGGCACATAGTGCCTCCTAGCAACAGCGCATCGCTCACACTGGAACTTTGTTGGATTTCGTGAGTCTTTACACGTGGGGTGCCAAGTCTATAAGCCTCAAACTTGCACAGGGATTGCTACGGGAGTGAGTTTTCCGGAAGATGTTCGGAAAATATTCGCAGTTTTTGTCACATCGCAGAAGGGTTGGCTTCTTTCTCCATTCTGCATCTTCGGAAGTATTCGACCGTTCTTCAGCAAACTTGACAGCGAATACTGAAAGGCCATTCGCTGCACCTCCAAAAGGTCATAGTTCTTATGCTTACCAGGGTCCACCATGGGAAGAAAAGGCAGCAAAAAGGATACTGTAGAACCACACGCATATGGTGATACTGAGCAACACGGAGTTGCATCGGCCATTATGAGACATGTGCGGAAGTTTCTGAGAAATCCCGAAATACGCTTTCGTTAACAAGGGCTCAAATAAATAGATAGATAGATAGATAAATAAATATATATATATATATATATATATATATATATATATATATATATATATATATATATATATGTATATATATATATATATATATGTGTGTATATGTATATATATGTGCATGTATGTGTGTATGCATGTATGTATGTATGTATGCATGTACGCATGCATGTATATATATATCGTATCACTATGGATCCCACTACTTAACGTGCTAAGAGACCTCGACACGCACGGAAACTTGAGTTCATCCAAGTACAAGAAGCTGAATGTGGAGCGTTTTCCGAAGTGAGATACAACTAATTATATATACATATCCAGAACATCCCGACAATCAAAAACATTTTCTCGCTCCCACTGCACGAGTCCGATGTCCCCGGTGTCAACCAGGAACGTTCTTGAAATGAGTGTAGTTGTATTATTATAGTTGTTGAAAGTAGCACAGAGGAGACGATGCTGATCGTGAGTGGCATTTACAACAAAACAAGACACTTTTGCTGCTTGGGAAGAGCTCGCCGATCAGTGGCAGTTGTGGAGTTAGTATGTGTTAACGACAAAGCCAACCATGAGCGTTGGGCAACTACTTGCCAAAAAAGTATAGGCATACATCTTTCGTCGATGCCATGTTGCTCAGGACCCGAAAACCTGTGCAGACACCGATAAATTAAGCTGGTGCCATAATTGTACCCGGACAAGAATCAAGCCGAGGACCGGCAAAATTAAGCAGAGAGCTCCCAGGAAAGATATCCGGGTTCTGATAAACGCTCTCGAGTAAAGAATATCGCGCCGGAGAACCACAAAATCGCGTAGGGCTACGAGAGAAAAAACGCGTGCAGGACCAGTAACAACTGCGACATGTACCACATCGAAAACAGCCACTCCAAGGCGCTTAAGTGAGTTTTTGTTTGACTGAAGTAATCTAGCTTACCACGGGATTTCCCGCGGCGGTGGTGGATTGATGTCTTGAGGTGCGCCGACTACTTCGGTTATTTTGCGCCCACAACGCAATCCTCGTCATCCAATGGTTGAATGAGGAGCCCCGGCACGTATGTGAGTGCCTACGATGGGCGATAGACAACGGCAGAACCTACTTTCCAAGGGAACGCAAATATATCCCCGGGTGCAACGATCAGCAAGCTAAATGCGGGCCTTTTTCGCAGCGATATATCAATACTTCGAGCCCAAAGATATCCGTGGCGTGCACGTTCCAATACCGGGCAGCCAAAGGGTACGTTAGTACACTGTAAGCGGGGAGGAACAGCGTGGACTACGAGTGATCACTTGCTGCTAACGGCTGTCTGTGTGACGCTAGTGTATGTCCGATTCGAAGCCGACATAGCGTACCTTCCTCCATTTTTGTGTGTGCAGGAAATGAAAACTTCAACGTCCATTCACTAACTTAACTCACAAGCCACTGGAGGGAGGGGGCTTGTTTTTCCTGCCATACCACCCAAACCAAGTGAGATAGCAGACTGAGACTCACAGTGCCTTGACGTGAACATCTGGGGTATGTTGTGTAAACAAGGACGTCAAGATCATCTTAGGTCATGTTCTATTGAAGGTGCAGTCATTAAGGCATTTTTAACATCTCGAATGGTTGCTTTTTGTTTGATTGATTGATTATTTGGGCTTAAGGGCGCGTGGACTACTAAGGTCATTTTGCGCCCATGGTTGCTTTTTGTTACTGACACAATCAGACCAATGCAGAGTGGCAAATCAATACAGGTGCAGCGGGTGCCCCAGAGGTCATCGTGTTGCCGTGTGATATCAAGTAGGTCACCCTGAGTCATTTTGGTATTATCCATTTGTGAAATATAATGGCCATGCTGAGGTGCGACGCAAATTCTGCAGCACCGCAATGGTTCAACTCATCAGCCCAAGCACCCGCTGATCCTCTCAATCTCATTTCAACTGCACGCCAGCGCCACGGACCCGGCACCCGAACCGTCTCTCAGCCGGACCACAGTAGCGCGCGTTCGCGCCGCAGCCCCTGCCACCTGGCGTCGTCGTCACTAACCTGGGCTGCTTCTCGGCCACCGCCAGGCGGTCGGCGTCAGGGTCGTTGGCCAGTATAACCGTGCTGCCCGCGGCATCCGCTGCCGCCATCGAAAGGTTCAGCGCAGACTTGCCCTCCTCCGGGTTGGGGAACGGCACCGTGGGGAACTCGGGATCGGCCTCCATCTGCTCCACCACCGGCACAAACGGCTGTGGAGGCATGACGGTCTGGTGAGACGCACCACGTACACACCGCCAGTGCCAACAACTTCGGCGACATCGACACGGTCTCCCGGAGCGCGCCCGGGGAGCAACCCAGGGAGCAGGGGGCCAGGTCAGAGGGGGCACCTAGTGCGCAGGGCAGCAGCCCAGGGAGCAGGGGCCAGATCAGAGGGGGCACCCAGCGCCCAGGGGAGCAACTGGGGCTCAGGTCTTCGACGAGACCGAGCACTGAAGATAATAATAGTCACCTGTGACTTTCGTCACTTGCATATACAATTCACGTAGGCAATGTTGGCTTAAAGTTCTGCATATTGTCGGCATTGTTATGCAACAAGGTCACTATACTTCTAGCATTAAGTCACCCTGTCGGGATGGCGGCCTGGGTTCACGTCTGGGTGGATCGCATCACACACCTCAGCTGGCCCAACGTTGGGTCTCAATAGTTTTTTGGTGTTAAAGAGGAAGACGCTCGCATCCAATCGCACAAGTATCATAAGCATAGAGGATCTTTATCTACGCGCCCGTGTCAGAATCAAATTCGATGTCATTTTAGCAGTACATCAAAACCTGGCAACTGAATACATCACACTGTACGAATTCTGTCACATACGTTGCCATTCGCCACCATTCACCCCTCAATCAGGCACTCAGACCCCCCCCCCCATTCCCGCATAGCGCATATTACAGCAGCTCGAACTTTACTCTGCTTGGTGTCGAAACGTGATTATCTTTAGCGTCGGTTGAGAAGCATGGAGTCAGTCAGACGGTGGTCAGTCACCACCGTCGACCACCTCACAGTTACGGTACATACCCAGAGCAAGCTGCAAGGGAACAAAATTCACCATGGCACACCATCACCTTCGCCATGACCACTTCGGCACACACGCACCTTCATCGTCCGTATATCCACCCCTCACATCCACACCTTCAGTCAGTATACCCACTCGTGCACATCAACACCTTGCCCACATAGGTACATACACACCATCATTGTACCAAGGTCCTGGAATTATCAAGGTGAGTGGAGACTCATATTTAATGACATTTCTTTTCCCATTATACATTTTACTATTTTTACATCATTTAATGCCACTTGCCTTTATTACACATTAACAGTGACAAAAGGACTGTAAAGGCACATAGGGCCTCTTGTAACTGCACTGCTGACTGGTAAAGGCAGCAGGTACACTATACACACATACATACATACATACATACATACATACATACGTGCATATATATATATATATATATATATATATATATATATATATATATATATATATATATATATATATATATATATATATATATATATATATATATATATATATATATATATATATATATATATATATATATACTTTCCACTTCCTTATGAAGTGGAATTTGGCAAACATGAAAATAATCCAAGAGACATGGAAAATGCTTAACCAGATACTCAGGCAAGCTCCTTCAAAGCATGATAACCCTGAAAAAAATGAACATAGATGCAGACATCACTGTAGAAAATGATGCAGCTATAGCTGAAGGATTTAATAAAATATTTCTCAGAAATTGCACCAAAATTGAGAAAACAAATTCCCGAAAGCAACATCAATGCTTTTGAATACATGCACACCTACCCAGATATATCAATGGTGGTATTAGCAGTAACAGAAAACAATTTCGATACAATAATTGATTCTTTAAAAAATGTTGGATCTGGAATTGATGGAATAAATTCTAGGATATTTAAACAGTCATATAGGTAAATATTTCACACGTAACCCATATCATTAACTTATGTCTGAGTAGTGGGATCTTCCCCAAGCCATTCAAAATTGCTGTTGTAAAGCCCATCTACAAAAACGGTAACCCATCAACATTTAGTAACTACAGACCAATTAGTATCATTCCATATATATCAAAAATATTAGAAAAGGTAATCTACAACCAACTCTTGGAACATTTCACCCTACATAACCTACTTTCAGATAAGCAATTCGGATCAGAAAAGAGAGGTCCACATACATGCCTCTACTCTTAATACAGAGCCTGATTACTAAAGGATTTGAAAATAATGAATACATTGTAGGAATTTACCTTGACTGCAGAAAGGCGTTTGATACCATTGACGAAGAAATATTGTGTGCAAAAATGGAAAAATATGGTGTAAAGGGAAATGCAATTAAAATAATACAGTCATATTTATCAGGAGGAACACAAGCTACTGCAATAAATAGCAGTACCCCTACTTTCAGAAGAAAAAAAAACTGTAATAGGTGTGCCACAAGGCTCAATTATAGGCCCCTTACTCTTTCTAATATATATAAATGATATTGTAAATTTACATATAGAATGCAAGACATTTATATATGCTGATGACTGTAATTTTTTTTAAAGCACTGACTGTATAGGGCTTCATCACAAGATGACAAATTCCTTGCAAAAAAAAATTCACAATGGCTACATTGAAATCTTCTGTCATTAAATGAATCCAAAACTGTATACCAGATATATAACAATGATAAAACATATTGATATCCAGATTGAATTTAATGGAATTTCTATCTTAAATCAGAATCTGGCAAAACACCTTGGTGTATACGTAGATGAGACTGAAATTTGCATCCCATATCAGCAGTGTCTCAAACATGGTAAGATGCAACATAGGAATGATATTTTTTTAAAATTCAACATCGCCTATGGAGAAATCACCTCCTAAAATTGTATAATGCATTAATTCTTCCATATAGAAATTATTGTTGTTTTCTCTGGGGTGCAAACTATGCAATCAGACACACAATTTATTGTTACTTCAGAAAAGAATGATGCGTATAATTGAGGGTGTATTTCCCCCCAGAGTGCAAACCCTATCTTTAAGAACAGTCATATGCCTCCTTTGGGTATGACTACTAACAGCATTTTTTATTATTAGTATTATTGCTCTAATGCCCGATGCTTTGTATGCTTGTTTTATTTGTTTTCCATCTCTTAGCTGGGAGTGCCGCGACTTTACTCTTTATTTTATGGTGTTAATGTAAAGTGCTTGCAGTAGCTGGGTCAGGGGAGGGGGCGCTCCTGGTCATCCGATCTTGGGTGGCGGATATAAATAAAAAACACACACACAGCATCCCACACACCTCGGCACACCTACACCCTCCATGGCACATCCACACATTCCTCATCACACCCACACCCTCCCTGGCATGTCCACACCACATCCACGGCATAACTGCACCCTCTTCAACACAATCACCACATGCAGTTGGTGACACTGAGTAACAACGGAGCTGCATCGGCTATTATGAGACATGTGCGAGAGTTTTTTAGAAATCCAGAAATACGCTTTCGTAAACAACGGCTCAAAGCGGCTCTTTGGAGGAGGTCGAGAGAAGACAACAGTGTGCTTTCGCCTGAACCTCTCAATTGTGCTGAGATATTACCGGACGACTTTGCTGCTCCCGTTGTAGGGCTGTTTGCTTGTTCATTGGGTGGTTCTCGACCTTCTCCGCCACACTCACGCTCTCCCTGGCACCCCCATATCCTCCAGAGCAAACCCACACCCTCCCAGGCACACCCACACACTCCCTAGCACAACTACACCCTCCCTGGAACCACACGCACTCCCGCACACCCACTCTCCCCAGCACACACACACCCTCCCAGCACACCCACACCCTCCCCAGCAAACCCACACCATCCCAGGCACACCCACACCCTCCCTAGCACACCCACACTTTCCAGCACACCCACACAGACAGTACCGGCGGCGACACACACACACACAGAGAGAGACAACGCTGTGTCGCACCTTGAAGCCGCAGGCCTCGAAGGCGCGCACCATGTACGGGTGCGACACGCCGTGCATGGCGGTGACGGTGAAGCGCAGCGGACTGTCGGCGTGCGTGTGCGGGTGCGGCGCGGCGGCCGCCAGCCGGCGCAGGTAGGCCGGCGTCACCTCGTCGTCGGGAGCGACGGCCGCCGACGCGGCCGACACGTCCCAGGGGCGCCGCCACGGCGCCAGGTTCGCCTCGATCGCCGACTGGATGCCGCTGTCGTGCGGCGGGATGATCTGCAGCATACGCACAGACTGTCGCCGCGCTGCCTTTTGCGTGCAGACCGGCAGCTGTGCAACAGTGTTCTTATAGCCTGATAGCCGGCTCACGAATGCAACGTCAAGCGAGTTGGTCTTCCGTGGACGCTAGCTCTTATTGTTGATCCCTCGCTTCACCCTCCAATCAGATTTTTGGAATTGGATACTGGATGGCTTAACGTAGTCGTAATTGTTGACGGGCCATACCCGTGCACCCAGAATGCACGGGTGTGACGGGTGTGGCCCGTCGGCCCGAAAAGCGGCCTCCAGCAGACGCCAATAACAGCCCGTAGGCAAGGATTCCACCTTTGATACGCGGTTGGCTTCGCCGGTTGTGATCGACAATCGTTAAAACAGGTTCAATGAGCCGCTTTGCCATCGAATTGTTTGTCAACTACACACGACATTATCTAGCTTTCCAGTCCGGCTTCACGTGGAGAACCCAATGCTTCAAATGAGCCATCCCCTTTCCTCCATGGGGAACAAATGGATGGACATATGAGGTTTGAAGTAGAAATTTGCTCTCTTATATCAGGATTTGAGGAAAAAAGCTCTTCAAGGCCAGAAAGAAAATGTAACCGACCAGGTAGAAAATACTACTAACGTGTTGCTACACTCTTTAAGGTGTTGGAACAGCCACCCTCCACATCCAGGTCCCGGTCCTGCATTGCGTCCAGCATTGAACAACCAATCACCACACTTGCACGCGCGCGGCCAGACGCCGAGCGCTGACAGCCAACATAAACTAAGAGCGCGCCGGCCTCAAATTCGCATACACACCCAGGGACCGGGACATTAACCAAACACAGCTGCAGATACGCGTTGCACGGTCGTGCATACCAGACAGAGCTTCACACTATCAATCGCCGAGCTCTGACAGCTAACGCAAACCAGGCGCGCGCCGCCCTCATTATTTCATATGCACAACCCAGGATCGGGACGAGGATGGCCGAGTGGTTAAGGCGTCGGGCTATGAGTACCAAAGGTCATCGGTTCGACACTAGCGCCACTCAGGACAATTCTCAATCCCGCGGACCGCCGGCGAAACAGTGTGGGCGACACCATTAGCAGTCAGTATGCATAAAGTGCCACGTGAACCATCCAATAAACAAACAACCCAGGATCCGCGACAATAAATTACACTTGTGCGTTGCATACTGACTGGCTTGCACCTCTGCACCAAACCCGATGTGAGAGTGCACTGCCATACCGCCGATTTGAGCATTTTAGCACGTATAAAAAATGCGTTAGACCGGCACCTAAAGGGTGAAGACCGATAATATGGGACGAACTGAGCCATGAACAATAGGCCGTGAAATACAATATGTTGACGGATACCGGGTGGTCCCTGAAGGGGCAAGGAATGGCGGCTATTGAGAGGCCAACAGTTAAAAGCCACATACTTGACAAAGAAACATGAGAATCGAATGCGTGTACGGCTAAACATACACAAATACATACACACAAAAACACGAGGTCAACGTGGCGGGCACACGCGGTCGCTGCGGCGAGCACTCGTGGCTACAGTGCCGCTGTCTCCATGACGGAAGTAGGCGTGGCAGGCTCGTCTGACTGTACAGGCTCCGAACACTGGTCCAAAGACCGCTGAGAGGATAGAAGTTGGCGTAATTCTATGACTGGTTCAACGGAGGGGTCCTGGCGTGACACAGGGACGAATCGGGGGAAGCTGTATGCGAAACGCCTTCCGGGGCAGCATACTTTGATGCATACGACCAAAATAATGGCGGAGAAAATACCTTTTGTTTGTATATTGGGTGGTTCACGACGCACTTTATGCACGTTCACGGCTAATGGCACCGCCCACTGTTTCGCCCGTAGGCGGCGGGATTAGGAAATGTATCGATCGGTGCGGATGTCGAACCTGGGATCTTTGGTACCCGGAGCCCAACACTTTAACCACTCGGCCATTCCCGCCCCGGGAAAAAACACCTAGGGACAGAATAAAAAGCCATGAGCGATTGTACGAAGAGGGGAGATGGCCCCTTGTGCGTTCCGAAGGTTACATTTCGATAGCATTGAAATAGGTGGAAGCGGAGATGACGTCGATGTGGATAGCGGGAAGATCCGTGACATTCAGCGGGTTAAGATCGTGACGAAGAGGATCCAGCCAAAGATCTACCCAACATATCCCAATGATCATTGTACACTGATACAGAAGACATTGCCTATGGTGACATCAACTATTGTAAACAACATGCGACGATCAAGCAACAAATCCGATGGCGTTCTACTCTGGGAACAACCATTATCTGCGAATGTACGTGCATTCGCGATGCTCACCTCTGGAGGTGAACATCTGGATTTGGACTGTAGGCGAGGTCGTTTTTCTGTGTCTCAACACCTTCGTGATCCGGTTAATTCCCTCGTTCGTTGGCAGGAAAGTCCATAAACTGACCACGCCGTAATGCTTCGTTCTGGCGCGCACAATCCATAGGTTGCTTCCGTGAACGTAAATCATAACGGTGAGTCGGTTGTGTGTCGAAATGATCACTGTTCAGTTGTGGTTGTTTGTCAACCCCCTTCTTTGTCCGTTAACATTCATGTGTTCTTATTTTGAGGAAATCGACCTTGGGAGGATCCGAGGGAAATGATGGGATTTCGCAATATACGTGTTCCGTGGTTTCGTAACCATATCCGGCTGCTATGGGCTGCGTATCCTCGCATGATAACTGACGTTGGTCGTACCTGAGGCGATCGCTAAGGGCGATCTTGGCTGCGCGTAAGGGCTGGTGGCGGAGCGGCTCCTCCTCCTGTCTCGTACTTACCTGAATCGGTCGTCGTTCGGACTTATACGTCCTATTCCATATATAGTCGATATTACGGGCCCTCAAATTTTATGAGTGCACTAACTTGGTTTTCCATTCATCCTGTTTTTTATCACATAATTTTCCTTGCCTAATTTTTTTTAGATGATTCTAAAGTAAGGTTTCCAAAACAAGCAAAATTTTGTAGACTCTCCTGGTTTGACAGAGAGGTCGTGGTAACATTCGGGGTCTCCTGGCTTGAAGGAAGACGCTCGAGCATTTTTGCCATTCAATGTTTTATTGTGATCTCGGGACTGTTGACGATTTTGAACTACGTCCTGGAAAGCGTTATGCAATTTTTATTTAAGTTTTGGCAGCGTAATCCTCTCCTGCATAACGAACACGAAGTTGTAGGAAGGTGGCAATGGGAACTCGGGCATCTCTTCCGTACATGACAAAAGGGGAATGGATTCATTCTTGCTCACTCGGGAAGTGTCTAAGCAAGGATCCAGTACTTGATCCCATTTACTAAGGTTTTCGCTAATTGGTTTGGAGACATTTGGTTCAAGGTTTTATGAAACCACTCAGTTAAGCCATTCGTTTCTGCATGGTAACTTGATGTGCGAAGTTTCGTTACTCCAAATTCCTTGCACACTAAATCCATAAACGCGTTGCAATAGTATGTGCCCTGGTCACTGAGTAGCATATTGGGACAACCGTGTCAGGAAGAAAAAAAATCAGGATATAATTTAGCAATGGTTTTCGCGGATTTGTTTGGAATAGCTCAACCTTCCTTGGTCGATCGATTTGACTAGCTTGGTATCACACAGAGTCAGAAAAGTTCAACAAGAGAGAATCTTGCATCCGTATCCAGAAGTGATCGAAAGGGTTGGGAGCCTATACAAATGCTTGCAAAGGGACATTTTTCCCTCACCTGACAAACGGAAGCTTGCTGTGCAGACACGGTCGGTGAGTCGGTGTGAGGCCTCTCTAGTTTACCGAATTTCTCGGCTGCTGGGGCTGGGGATGAGACGTTTCATAAGCCCTCTTCCGGCACACGCGCTGGACGTGTCCCAGCAAATTGCAATCATTACAAAAGAGTCTGCCTTCCGCTGTCCATTTGTACAAAATTAGGGGGGTTCTTTGGGGGTTCTGGTATCGGTCGTTCGGCGGCGGAGCATACTGTCTGGGTGTTCGCGATTGGTACACGTGGGGCGGTGTGAATTCCGGAAGTGGTGCCTTGGGGTTCCTCTGCTATTGAGTCGGCTGCTGCGATCTTACCTGTGGCGACTGCGAGTGCCGCTGAGGGGCCTGTGCTACCTGGTCTACTCGTGAGGCTAAATTCGACACGTGTGTCAACTGTGAGATTTGTCCGAAGAGATTTTGGTCGGTAACATGTGCGGCAATGACGCTAATATCCATCAGTTCGTGATCTTTTGTATGCAAATCTACTAAATATTGAAGACTGCGCTCTTTTTCTTCTGTGGTTACGGCTTGTTCAAGGGTAGCTGGATGTTTTCGGATCGAAGACACCTGCATGCGTCTGTCGTACAGGCCATCAATGAAAATTCCTGACAGATGAGCTGGGATTGGAGAAAATCGATATCTGTACTCAAATATAATTTATAGGCGAGAAGATTGATCCTCTTCCCGTACTGTTCCACAGGTTCATTTTTGTTTGTTTGAGCCTTTTTAATTGTTATCGTACAGTTCTGAGGTTATGCATACCGGCAAATCTTTCGGTCATCTGTTTTTTTTTAGTACGTACCATGACTGGGGACGTGGTCCGGTATCCACAATTAGAATACACTGACGTTTGGCGGCACCGACCAAGACCAAGTTCGTCCAGCAATCTAGAGGGTCATTTTTTCGCATTTTCAGCACTACATCTGAAAACCCTGCCTACCGTGTCGACCCATGTTCTTAATCCATCAGTCATGCCCATCGAATCTCTTCTTTTGACTTAGCACATCGGTGAGGAAAGGAGCCATCGGAATATCATCCCCCATAGTGCATAAGTTGAACTCCTAACTAGAGTAGAGTAATGTTGGTCATCATGAGCAGTTCCGTGAACCATATCGTAGTTTTTACGTTAACGGGTTAACTCAGCAAAATAGCAACACACAATTTTCAAACCAGTTGGTACGGCGGGGTATTTTACTGTACACTTGGTTCCAACCAGTAAGGTGAATGCCGACGACAGCGTCAGATGCTCGAGCGGTCGTTCGCGTCGAATTTTGAGACGCAATTCACACGAAGTGAGCTGGATGCGGCGTCGGCGATGTCGGAAAAGTTGAAGTTGATCGAGGCAGTGAGACGTCTGGTTGAGAAGAGTAGAACAGGTAAGGCGGCAGTGGTAGGTCTTCTGGTCGGGTTGTTCTTTGAGGGCCTTCTTCGCAATAATTGACCATTTCTTTGTCGTCTTGTAGGATTAGGAGTGGGTATGCGTCCGAGGTGGTTGAGCTGAAGCCGCAGCAGAGGTGCAAGCAGGGTGGACAGGAACAGCGGTGGAATCGGGAGGTGGGTGTGGTGGTTGAGTCGCACCCACAAAGGTGACATTAACCGCACTGAACACAGTACAGATAAGCGTTGGCACTAACGGAAGTGTCCGTCTCGACGACGGTTCGTCCAGTAACTTCGGTGGTATCTGCAGAGGCGGTTTTCAATGGATGAGTAGGCAGCGCGTTGTTCAGCTACTGGGGTCGGCAGGTCCCAGCAGGTACAGCTACCGTGGGTGATGTAGTCTAGGTTGGTGGTTGAAATCCAATGACCTGCCCTGGCGTTCAGCTTGAGGGGGACGGAGAGGCCGATGCGCAGTCCTCGTCATGGTAGATGAAGTTGATTGGTGACTGCATCCAGTTCACGGCACCACTGAGACATCTGGTTATCTTGGCTTCATGAAGCGTCGATGATGATGAATGTTGTTGTCCGCGATCGTTCATCACCCATAACTCTCTCTGTCTCTGTCTCTCTCTCTCTCTCTCTCTCTCTCTCTCTGCTTGCAAACACAGCGGTGATAGTCCGGAACCTCGCGTTGATATCTTCAGACAGTGCACAAGCCAGTTCTTGAGATAACCACGAATCGTACGAAAAGAAACCACTCCGTCTCTTCTTCCGTCTCCAGCCAAGACAGGCCTAGTGGATGCAGGGTGTCAGCTGGTTGATGGCGTTCGGCGACAACGATGTGCGCAGCTCGGCGTCTGGTGATGGTCTACCCTTGCGAAGGTTCTGTCCTGAGGAATTTATGCTACTGTGTGTATGTGTATGTGCATATATATATATATATATATATATATATATATATATATATATATATATATATATATATATATATATATATATATGACCGGGAAAAGGCTCTACTCTGACCGCGAGTTTGGTGAATAGGTGCAAGCAAGTTAGTGTGCAACGCACAAGTTTAATTTATTTCAACGGATCGTGGGCTGTGTATACGAAATATTGAGGCGGGCGCGCGCCTGTCTTATATTAGCTGCCAGAGCTCGGCGATTGTTAGTGTGCAGGTCTGCCTAGTATGCACGACCGTGCAACGCGTATGTTTGTTCATTGTGCTTGCAGCTGTGTTTGATCAATGTTCCGGTCCCTGGGTGTGAATACGAAGTTGAGGCCGTCGCGCTCTTAGTCTATGTTGACTGTTCACGCTCGGCGTCCGGTCGCGCACGTGCAAGTGTGGTGATTGGTTTTGCAATGCTGCGCGCAATGCCGGGCCGTGACCTGGTTCGGGAGTGTGGCTGTTCCAACACCTTAGCCCGCGCCGTCTTTCCGGTCAGATCCTCACACCCCGTCTCGGGTGGAGGGGGCGGTTAGTAACCCCCTCTAAAATCCAAACTAAGCATCGCACAAAAACGAAACAAAAACGAGGTGTCATCGGGAAGTTTTCTACGAGTAGGGTCCGGGTCCACCCCCAAAACAATTTCCCCCAAAAGTGACGTCACCAGGGGGCTAGATTTTCACGACTTTTCACGACTTGCATTGTGTTTGGCTCTGGCGAGTTCATTTTGGGATATATAAAAAAATTATTTGGAATGAGAAAAGGACAGCGAAATCAACCAGGGCTTTAGTTTGTTTGGCCACCAATTTTTTATTTCAAGATTTTGAGTTTTCAAGTTTTCTTTAATTTTCCTTTTCCAATAGGTAGATCAGACCGAGAAACGTTGTTGGAAGTCAATTTCCCTAATAAAAAATGCTTACTGTAGCCAGAATCCTCTATTTTAACTGCAAGTTCGCACGTACGCAAAATTTATATGCAGTCAAAAACGAAAAAAAGAAAATTCCACTCGTGCGCTTTGTTCCATCAATAAAGATAAGCAAACGCTGAAAGTTTCATTAAAATATCTGTATCCGTTAAAGGGTGACGACTGGTTGAACTTGTTTGAAGGTGACCTCACTCGACCTTGACTAACTCGTTGACCCTAGATGACTTGGCTTTAAAATTTTGAATCAGCGTGCCAAATTGATGTGGGAAAAGGTATGCCAAATTTGGGCGCGCTACCGCGCGCCGTTCGTCCACTATCTGTTTAAAAAAAACCTGAGGGGGGCGGTTGAAGACCCCTCTAGATGGCACGGGTTAAGGAGTGTAGCTGTTACACGAAACACCCGTGCCGAAAATTCAGATGACTGACATACGCCTACCAACAATCGAGAATGAGCAAGAGAAGGAAATCACCACAGCACAAGTATCGAGCCTGCAAACAATACACCAACACCTCGGACGAAATTAACTATGGTGAATGACTGCTCCTAAACACATAACTACTCGTGAAGTTACCCAAGCTACCACACTCAATTACCATCGTTATCGCACTCAGCTGCCAACGTTACCATGCTCACTGACGCATTGAGTTAGCGACTAAGCGCCACAGTTACGAGTTGCCAGTTGCGTCAGCACGCCTGCGCCACGATAGTGTCATGACCGTAGCAGCATGACCGTACCTGCGCCCCGTTCTCCCAGTAAACCTTGTATCCGTTGTCCTCTTTTGGGTTGTGCGAGGCAGTGATCATTATGCCGGCGGCGGCACCATAGTGCTTCACGCTGAACGCCACCCATGGCGTGGGGCAGATGGTGCCGAACAGCCACACGCGCACGCCCTCGTGTATCAACACCGACGCCGTCAGCTCGGCAAACCTGCAGCAAACACACCTCGGTCGGTCAGGCGAACCTGCAGCAAACACACCTCAGTCAACCAGGCAAACCTACAGCAAACACACCTCAGTCAGTCAGGTAAGCCTGCAGCAAACACACCTCAGGCAAGCCATGGGCGCTGCATGGCCTCTGCAGTCGATGCGGCCTTAAACCCCAATAACCAACCAGTCAGGCAAAACTGCAGCAAACACACCTCGGTCAGTCGGGCAAGCCTGCAGCAAATACACAATCGGCCAAACCTGCAGCAAACACACGTTCAGGCAAGCCTGCAGCAAACGTGAGACAAACGTCCAATAGTCGGGCAAACCTACAGCAAATATCAGACAAACCATCAATAGTCAGATGCGAGCCTGTGGCAAACATCAGACAAGCATGCAGCAAGCAATCAGGCAAACATCCCGCGAACACTGGTCAGTAGATAAAAGTGCAGCAAACGCCCCCAGGTCCAAACTGTCTGGGGAATATGCTTCAAACAGTGTTTGTCACCAGAGTCCAAGGACGGTGAACACACAAACGAGAGTTGCATGTTGTCAAGCATGGACCGCACAGTCAGTCCGATTCGGTACAGCGGTGGAGTGACCGCAAGGCGACTAACCCGGTGACTAACATGGTGACGAAACGACGCCGACTAACCTGCGGCTGTGGTGGCGCCCGTCGTAGCCGACGACGACGCCGCGCTGGGCGGCGTCCGGCACCGTGTCCAGCAGGTGGCGCGTCACGCCCTGGGTGGTCTGCACGATCACCAGGTCGTTCATGCGCGCGTAGCCGGCGCCCATGGCGCCGCGCAGGCCGGCCGTGCCGAACTGCAGCCGCGTCAGCAGCAGTCGCTCCAGCTGGCGCCACTCGGCCGCCTCCCGCAGCCGCAGGATCTCCGCACGCGTGGCCTCATTCTGTCGGGGCACGCGCCTCCGTCAAGCGCCGGCCGTCTCGGAAACACATACATACTCCACCGTCAAACGCCGGCCGTCTCGGAAACACATACATACTCCACCGTCAAACGCCGGCCGTCTCGGAAACACATACATACTCCACCGTCAAACGCCGGCCGTCTCGGAAACACATACATACTCCACCGTCAAACGCCGGCCGTCTCGGAAACACATACATACTCCACCGTCAAACGCCGGCCGTCTCGGAAACACATACATACTCCACCGTCAAACGCCGGCCGTCTCGGAAACACATACATACTCCACCGTCAAACGCCGGCCGTCTCGGAAACACATACATACTCCACCGTCAAACGCCGGCCGTCTCGGAAACACATACATACTCCACCGTCAAACGCCGGCCGTCTCGGAAACACATACATACTCCACCGTCAAACGTCGGGTGTTACGGACACATGGCCACCGCCAAACGTCGACCGTCCGGGACACGTGGCACCATCACACGTACGTCCCATCGGAGACAACCATCAAACGTTCGTCTAATCGGAGACAACCATCAAACTCCTGTCTCATCGGAGACAACCATCAAACGTCCGTCTCATCGGAGACAACCATCAAACGTCGGCCGTCACGGATGGACATACACACACGGTGGAGATGCCATTTAAATAATACTGTGAATTACAGTAATGATGTCTTATTTTTAGGTTAATTTGAATGTGGGAGTATTATCATAAGCTGCTAATATTAAAATCATTCGATTTTAATAGGATTTTTAACATACACAGTTAATGGTGAAGTAATTTAGGACATCCTGGAGAAAATAAACGGGCAGTACGACAAAAAAAATACGTAAAGTCGGCCGTAGGATGAATAAAACAATGTCTAAAATTATTTCACCATTAAGTGGATGAGGAAAGTGCTAATAGGAAGATGGAAAAGGATCTACAGATTAAACGTGGAATGCCTTACAGTACATGCATTTAATTATTTACAGTCGTGTCTATAATGACGCCCACACATTAATTAAAAACCTAAGCGTAATAGACAATTCATAACTTATTTTAAACACACATCACCGTCAAACGTCGGCCGTCATGGACACGTGCCACCGTCAAACTTCGGCTATCTGCGACACAAGGCACCGTCAAACGTAGGCCGTTTAGGGCACAGATTCATTCGATTATAAGTCACCTTCAATAAGGAGCTGATGATCTGAATTGATGTCTTCAACATAATAATTGGTCGATCGGTGGTGCCATGTTTCGGTGTGCAAAGGCAAGCACCTGAGCGTTGCCATACTCTATCGGCAGCGAGGAAAATCGGCATGGATTGGATTGTGGCTTCACTGAGCACTCAGCAGCTGAGGCCATATGGCGGGAAATCAGCATGAAATCATCGCCGGTCACCAGGGTAAAAGACGAGCTCGTAGCACGAAAGGGCTCCCATGTCTAATGCTCCATGAGTCTCCCATGTCGATCAGCGTCAGCGCCGGGATCCGACGACGCAAGTGCACAAGTTTCATCAGCCACGTGCGCCAGTGATAAATTACTCGTGAAATAGAGTGGAATGTACCACCTATTGAACAATGAGAAGACATCCTTCCCAAAGAACTATCGACATCTTGCTTCTTGATGTGTTTGTGAAGTCTCCATGTCTTGTTTTTAACCGTGGTGTGTGTGTAAGTATCATGCTTATGCTTACCATTATAGATTGTGATATATCTTGTACCAAACGCGAGTTCAAGTAGAGATTACTCCTGATATGGTCTACTGTTCAAGATAATTTTCTGATAGTATGCCATTCTTATCATTGTCATTAACATAAATGTTCCTATAATAGGTGTCTCCAAAAACAAGCGAAAAAGATGCACATATACAGGCCATTGGCTCAAAATTTTCTTTCAAGGACTTAAACGATACTGTAAACGACATCACTTCCATGGGCAAGATCGACACGTGGAATCCTTTCGGCATCTCACACCTAACGAAAAACAATATTTTAACGCTGACGTGAGCTGTCTTGTCCGGCCAGCATCGGCCACGCGATCAATACTGAAGGTCAATACTGAAGGCCGATATACGACATCGAACTCCGCTATGCTCCACTATGCGAAGCTATTTCCTCTGGAGCTGGTGGACAGCTGGCCACTGTACTCATGCCTTCACTTCAAGAACCGAGTAAGAAGCATGAGCCCATTGTTCAGCTTTTGGCAGGATGGTGGACTAAATTTGCCTTACATTTCAGCCGAAAGTTCTAGGAACTCCCTCTTCAAACAAGAGCTAGCCCTTGTGGAACTATGGCTGCAATTGAGCGGATTGCAATGGGTCATACTGGAATAAACAAAAAATGTCCTTCCACATTGTTATGCAAACATGACGGTGCCTCGTCGAGACACCGGCCATATAGTAGGCAATGTTTGCAACTATGCTCTTTGCTGTGTATATGGACCCATGAATGCCAACGTACACCAATAGGGTAGTCGGCATGCTATGTAGCAGTCTGTACATAGTCTGTTCAGGTGACCTATTTAGCCTATGTAGCAGCGGCGCTTTTCATGCTTAAGGGTCATGAGAAGGTCAGTCAGTCAGTCAGTCAGTCAGCTTTATTGAAGTCTCCACAATAATATGGCTTTTCAGCCCTCTCGTCAATACATTTCCGTAAAACTATATACATAATCCTATTTCTCATGTCAATAAACAAGAGTCAATTAAAAATCATCTAGACATAAATCACGCTTGATCACCTCGTGATCGTTCGATCACCCCGTGATCGAAAGCGCCTCCAAGCGGCCGTTCCACGCAGCTACGGCTCTGAACGGGTAGCTACGCTTAGCGAGTTCGGAGCGAACTCGCGGAAGCTCCAACATTCCTGTGTCTGCGCACTGAGTTCTCCTGGACGACACATCCGCACGACGGTTGATGGAGCACGTCAGCGTAGGTGGGACACCAGACGACGTTAGTATTAGTACGTCGTGCTCCTCCAACATGGCATCAAATTTCAACCATCCATGTGGCTCTAGTGCCGGGGTGATGTGTTCATGTCGGTCGAGGCCGGATACTATACGGCACCAAAATGTATCGCCTTCTGAATCACATATCTCTGGGTTTTGTTGCAACTTCCCCAAACTGTCATACAGTAGTAGATGTGGGGGAAAACCAGTGCCTGAATGAGGAGTTTATTCGTTACTGAGGGTAATTTATGTCGACATTTTGACAGGCCAACGAGAACACTATAACACCGCCGAACCACCGGTCAACCGCTATGAGTCAGAGTCGAATCGACGTGAATACCGAGGATTCTTGCGTTCGGTGACGGCTTAATTTCAGCATCTCCAAATTTGATCGATAAGGAGGCATATTTCCGGCGCTGAGATTTGACAACCAGGAGCTCAGTCCTTCCAGAGTTGATTTTTAGCGCGAAAATTACCAGGTGGCCATACTTTAGATGTGATGCTAGGTCGTTAGTGAAAATCAAATACAATTTTGGTCAGATTTGGCTTCCCTGTACGACACCGTGCGTCACCGGGAGTGGCTCAGCGTTAGTCCCCTGAATTTTCTGGCTCCTCCCTCGCAACCAATCCTCAAACCATTGAACGTCGATCCCATACCAGTCTAGCTTTTCTAACAGGCAGCTATGCTCCACGCTATTGAACACACAGGACGTGCAGCAAGCAGGGTAGACACATGACCACGATCCATATTTTTGGTCCGAAATTGCACAGTATGGAGCATTGCTGTTTTGGTTGAGTGGCCGGGATGAAAACCATATTGATTTGAACAGAGTATGTGGTTTGAGTCAGCTGCATGTTTACAATTTTCTCACACAGTTTAGCAACAACACTCAGCAAAGATATGGGCCTAAAGTTTCTGGGGTTGTCACGATCACGAAGGTAGGCATTCCATGACCATGCATGCACCAAGATCCGAGAAGAGCCTCACTGTTATGAGATAAGCATAACAGTGAGGCTCTGTCATGCATATGTGCTTATAGTGATGCTCTGTTAAGGCTCTGTTATCTCATAACAGAGCCTGTTATGCTGGCCCACTCAGCTACTGGTTCCTCTAAGCTGTGCATTGCATACATCTGGGATGCTGCCTACTCTTCAGTGGAGATGCCAGTTAAATAGCTTCAATACAATGAACGTTTTGAATACAGAATGGCAAGCACCATGGATTTTCAGGAAATTTGGGTGCATGTGCATACTCTTCTCCAGGTCTGTTTATAATATGTTCTACACCACAGTTAACTGGGAGCATGTATGAATGCCTTTTTTCTTGCAAATGGAATGGAAAGCACCTTGAGATAGTTCAGTGATAACCCTAAGAAGTATATGTAGTAACTATGATTTCCAGTGAGGTTCTACATTACTCAGCAGGAAAAGGATTCCAAAGAATATACTCAACCCATGCTGCAGGTATTACCTCATCCCATGAAATCCATTCATCAATCTTGGCCTGCAATGCATTATCTTCAGACATCTGTGAAACAGAAACAAACAATATCATTTGACATATTTTGCATACAGACCATACATATGTATCATACAGGTGAGGTTACATTAAGTCTTTTATCTCAACATTTTCCATTATTCCTCATCCTATATTACACCACCAAAACTCATATTTCATCCCACATTTTCTTGATGATGTTTTTCCAGTGCCTTTTAATCCAAAGTTTTTGAAAGATTTTGATGTTCCTTTTGTATTACACTAATTACCTTCCGATATATAATTACTTCAAATTGACCTCCTTGTATCTTGAAGTTGTAAATTCCACACAAAAAATATTAATAGCAAATTCAATTTTACTTATATGAAAGTAACAAACAAAAACATAACTTGTAACAAAAATGTGCACATCTACTGCTGAAGTAGGCTAATATACTCTTATCTTAATGACTTTTTACCCTGGTGTTATAAACTTTTATTTTACTCACAAAATACACAGTTCATGTATTCCAATAAATCAAATAGTTCCAGCAGTTCCTATTTTTAGAAAATACCATTCACAATTATGGAAGTTCCAAAAATTGGAGGTTTCCAAAAATGGAAAATACAACCAGTTTCCCTGACATCAGATGCTATTGAACAAAAATAGTGTCCGATTTTTTGGACCAGGTTAAAAAATTGCAAATACTTTCCAACTTAACAAACCTGAACTAACCTAACCTATTTGCTTCCTTTATGGAGGCAAATGCTTATAAAAACGTGTCTTGTTACCACCTCAAAACACAATAATACAGCTGTATCTATACAATTTCACTGCCACCATCATGAGGCATAGTAATATTGAACTGAAGCACAAGGTAGGTAGCAATTGTATGCACAAGCCAATACATGACACAAGGCACAAGAAAGTTAGTAATGAATATCCATGATTCTCACCTCCACTGTCACTGTGTAGGGCACTGAGATAGATAGGCAGGCACCTAGGTGGTAAGCACTATCAAAAGATAGAAATAGATGCACGGGTTCCAGCGTCCACCCACGCCGCCGGTACAGCCAATGTCATATGCAGAGAAACACACGTCTTGGTACCTATCTGGAGGCACAGCACCGCGTCGCCAACGTACCGCGACGTACTAAGTATTCGAGCACAACCCCTTACTACCGGCCTAGCGAAACACAGGACCCGGGGAGGCGTGGTCTCCTGCTTCCGACCTTTGGAAGACCTCCAAATAAGGTTGACCTCTGGAACACGGCGCACGTGCGCCGACGCACGACGCGGCGACAATGGTTCAAGATTTAAGGCAACCAGCTATGAGCTATGACAATGACGTCATCTCATGCTACTCGCTAGCATGCTTACTGTAGTGAGGCTGCTGATTGGCTTAGAGTGATTTTAACCCGACCAATATGGGATGAAAGGGGTGCTGCAGGCTGCAGATGAACGCACATCGCTGACGAGGCGAACGGTAACCTGACAGCAACAAGTTTTCCGGCCGATAAATCGGGAAGCGTCATATTTTTGCTTTCAAACCATTCTTGAGCAACATAAATCTTGACTATCATGCATCTTCACTTTGGTGGAAAAATTTGTATTCCAAAGCACAATATTTGCAATATTGGAAAACCTTGAACGTATTCGATTGCCTTTCCCTGCGCATTTATCGACATATGGTTTATCCTGGTTATATATGGTGATCCTGATTTCTTTCAGTATATTCAGGGCCACAGAGGGAATTCTTAGACGGCCTTAAACGTACGTCCATTGCCGTCTTATTCTATATGGACTCAATTATTTGACTGTTTATGACGTCATCACATCTTGCATCGCTAGTCACTTTTTCATTTCAACAGCGTGAAATTATTACCGGTAATTTTTGTGCAGTCTATGGCAAACAAGAAATTACCGGTATGTGTGTAAGAGAGTCCAGTTAAATTTTTCGTGTGAAATTTTGAGATGTCACATAAGTAAATTTGATATTCATTTCTTTGGTAGTTACTTAGGTAAATGGGTCAATTTGTAGTATAGAGTCCCGGTTAGCTCGTAGTAAAAATGTTTCTTTTAGGAAAAGCTGCCTCGGGATGGTTTTCAGTTCGTTATATTTCGGTAAGCTGGTAAAAATATATTGTCGAAATAAATTGAACTCAAGATGATCCCTACATGGCATTGAAGCTGGTTTCCCCCCACCCAAAAAAAAAAAATTGTGGACTACACTTCAACCAACCGTATTTATGTATACACTGTCAGTATATTATTTTTTTTATTAATTTTGGGAACTTTTCTTAAGAATATCATGTTTATGAAGGAGGTACCATTTTATACCTGAAGTTGATGGGACCACCTATTTTCTGTGTATATGATTACTTTTCAGTTCACCAAAATTTTAAAAATCCTAGGGTCTGTTCCCGTGGCTCCACTAACCTCCACAAATCTCTACTGGTCATTTCTGTGGCGAACCCAGGGGATAATTTTCCTCCACCAACATCCAGCAGTGGAGCAAAAGCGTCACCAGCTGAGAAGCAGGGTCCAATTGTGGTTTTTCAGTGGAACGATGGCACACTTGCTTCATATATTTGTGTGTGAACAACTACTCTGTCATATGAATCTCATCTTCATGCATGAACTGAATATCAGGATCATTCTTTGCAAGTGAAATATGAAATTACAGCCATGAACAATAACCAAAGTAACAGATGCAGACCACATAATATCCTTTTTGTGGCCTTTGATCTACATCATTCATCCAAAGGGGAAGATGTTGCTTTACTGGTGGGATCCACCTCAATACATGTGCCACAACTGCAGCAATGCAGCACCAACTCAGATTCCACTCAAGCTTGATCACTGAGGTTGAGAATGTTGAGATTGGAAAAGCCAGCATGGGATAGAATAGCATCTCTGGGCCCAGGTAGCCAGACACCAGATTATATGCTGTACATTAAGAAGGTAGGCTGTAACCAACCGCAAAACTGTGGAGATTTTGGGGGATTTCAACATAGCAGGATTGGGAAACAAAACAATAGGTGTAAGCAAATCAGAAAGATGTTTCATGGCTTGTTTTGAGGACAATTTCTTCTTTCAAATGATACACGAGCCTACAAGGGAAAATAAAATATTAGATCTAGTGCTTACTAATGAGGAAAATTTTGTGCAAAATGTTAACGTAGGAGAGACCTTTGGTAATAGTGATCACAACATTATACGCTTCTCATTATATGTTGGAAGGGTAGCAACCAACAGAACATTGATTCCGAATTTTACAAAAGGGAATTACAGTGAGTTCAGGAGCTTCCTAAGTTAAATTAATTGGGAAGTCATATTGAATGGCTTAGATGCTTATGAAATGTGGACAATGATAAAAGATAAGCTATTTCAGGGTCAGGATAGGTTCATTCCCAGTAGGCAAATTAGATCAAACAGGGTTAAGCACCCTTCGTGGCTGACTAGGGAAGTTAAGCAATTACTGGACTCAAAGAAACGAGCATTCAAGAAACTAAAAGATACTAACTCTGGGTTAAACCTAGAATCATATAGAATAGCTAGAAATAAAGTTAGGAGGTGTGTTAGAGCATCTAAAAAGACTTGCTGAAATCAACTTTGCTCGAGAATGTTCAGCAGGTAATGCTAAGAGATTCTTTAGCTTCTATAAATTTAAGGCTAAAAAGTGTAGTGTAGGACCACTGGAGGTAGATGGGGAAATAGTGGTTGATGATTGCAACATTGTGGAATCCCTAAGCAAGCAATTCTCATCAGTCTTCACTAAAGATAATTCTGGTACGGTAGGAACATCTGTAGGCCATGCCATGGCAGGTGATATGCTGGAGGATCTTACAATAACTACAGAAGCCGTAGAGAAGCAGTTGCAGAATATAAAACCTAATAAAGCTTCCGGACCAGATGAAATATATGCTAGGATCTTAGTAGAGTGTGCTAAAGCTTTAGCAACTCCCCTAGGTATCATTTTCAGGCGATCTATGGAGTATTCAGAAGTACCTGAAGATTGGAGAAATGCAAGTGTAGTACCAATTTTCAAAAAGGGAAATAGGAAGAGTGTAGGAAACTACAGGCCAGTCAGTTTGACCTCATTAGTTTGCAAAGTACTAGAAAAGCTGGTTAAACAGAATGTTCAGATTCATCTTGATAGGCACAACCTTTTAAGGGATACTCAACATGGATTTCGATCTCAAAGGTCTTGTTTAACTAACCTATTAGAGTTCATTGAGTATGTTACCAAAGAAGTAGACAATGAAAGCAGGATGGATGTTGTGTACTTGGACTTTAGCAAAGCTTTTGATAAAGTTCCACATGGAAGGTTAATTCATCAATTACAACAACATGGGATTGTAGGAAAAGTTCTACATTGGATTGAAGCATGGCTGCAGGGAAGGAAACAAAGGGTAGTATTGAATGGATGTAAATCTGGTTGGAAAGATGTTCTGAGTGGAGTGCCACAGGGCTCTGTTCTAGGGCCCCTCCTCTTTATCATCTTTGTGAACAACATTGAAGTAGGGCTGAGGAATAGAGTGTTCAAATTTGCTGATGACATCAAGCTGGTAGGAGTGGCTAACAGCAGAGATCAATCTAGTAATATTCAACTAGATTTGGACGACCTAAAAGAGTGGGCTGATCAATGGCAGATGACTTTCAACTATGATAATTGATAAGTGTAAGGTTATGCATATAGGGTCTGCAGGCGAGACATTCAGTTATAAAATGGGAGGGAGGGAACTGGATGTTATTGAAGAGGAAAGGGACTTAGGTGTGTTGGTCTCAAAAGACCTTAAAGCAGAAAAACAATGTATCTCAGCTAGAAATAGGGCACTCAGAATGCTGGGACTCATTAATAGAAGTGTGAAATATAAGAGCAGGGAAGTCATGAAAAAGCTGTACTTAGCATATGTGCAGCCCCACTTGGAGTACTCTGTACAAGCATGGAGCCCCTACCTAGAAAAGGATATAGATATGTTAGAAAGAGTCCAGCGCAAAGCCACTAGACTCGTCAGTGGATTAAGTAACTTAGAATATGGAGAAAGGCTTAATGCATTAGATATGTACTCACTCAAGTATAGGAGATTAAGGGGAGACATGATTGAAATGTACAAAATTGTTAGAGGGCTAGATCAGGTCAATTTGAATGATGCTCTGCAGTTTAGAGTATCCCATAGGGGTCATCAATTCAGGTTAGACAAAATGAGGTGCAGGACAGTTAAATGACAACAGGTCTTCAGTCAAAGGGTTGTTGACCAATGGAATAGGCTGCCTGCTGATGCAGTGGGGAGTCCCTCATTGAATGTCTTTAAAAGTAGGGTGGATAAATTTTTTAGACAGGAAAATGTTGTTTTTGAATTCTAACTTGTGATGCATGGGATATTGAGTATTTTCACTAGCTATATAGGGTATAACATTATGCTAGTATTATGTTGTACTATATAGGGTGTACCTAGCAGTGGATTTGGCAACTTCCTTTGCGATGTCATACTGATGAGATTGGCTGTGGTGGCACAGGTGGAGGGATTGCATGGGTTTGGAATTGATAGGTGGAACATGTACTTTCTAATATCTTCTAGACAGGCTTGACCCAGATGGGCCCTTGTGGCCCTTATTAAGCCTTAACACTTTATGACTTTATGACAATGCATAGTTCTCAACTGAGATGGAAGAGAGGTTGCTTGGTTCATCCCATAGGCAAAAAGAACATCTGTTCTCCCCACAATCCCTAAGGGCACCTACATTGGTAGAAATAAAGACAATTTTGGAACTTTGTTTTATAAGTCATACTATATACATTGTGTGATCATCTGGAGAAACATTTCAGGAGCAATTTGACCAACAATGCCAGATACAGCACCAAACACTTCCTTTTTGTCATGGAATTCAGACCACTGTCTGCTGATTTCTCCACCGGCCATTCCTGTCTGCAGCTCTCAAAAATCCTCAACTAACCTCCACTTATCTATGAACACACTGCTAAATATATGAACATGCATTCCAGAGAGTAGTTTAAAATACTAATATATGAGCTTGTGATGAAAGACATCAGACCAGATTCTGTAATGCACAAACTTTTTTCAATTGTGTTTGCAGAAAACATGCAAAGCATTTGAAAGGAAGTTTTCAGATCATGAGGAAATGTAAGCAACACATGCAATATATGCAATAGTGGCATGTTTCCCATGTACACTGTTCATTTTTCATTATGTCATAAGCATGTATGGAATATGTATTTGATCTTAGCAAATATACATAGTCATACCTGGTAAGACCAAATCCATGTTCTGGTTTGATCAGTCTGCTCAACATGCTTAGTTCCATGGCTGAAGCAAACATTGCTTTTCATGAGAGGAACAGCTGTTGAAGCTCAGGATTTGATGGGAGCTTAGGAGTTGTAGATGATTACCTTGATGGTTATTTGTCTAAAACATTTTTGATAATCATGGACTTTTCCTAATCAATATTGCAAGTTTTGCTCATAGCTTAGCCTATTCATGCACCTGAGAGAGGGAGTGAACAATTTTCTTCACAGGCAATTTGCCAGTAGTTGCTCTAGAAGAGTTTGTAATATGGATATGTGCAGTTCACAAATTTCAGAAACTGATGATATTCATATGCCATGGAGATTGACATATGCACAAGAACACATATGTGCTACAAGTAGGTTACACCCAGTTTGGTGATCTTCATCCATCAAATTGGCTACATTACAAAATGAGTCCAAAGCATATTTATTTTGTAATATATCTGTTAATTTGAGAGCAGTCTGAATTCAAAAGCTAGACATCTTTTGATAGATCACATGCCAAAGTACTTCATTACATTTTGTTTCTCTTCTTGTTCTATCTCAGCTCAGGTCTGGAATGGCAAGTGAGATTCCACCCCCACCCACTCTGCCCATCCCCATCAGCGTTTTAAGATCGCGAAATTAAAGGTGCAGGTGAGTATTGTTGTGTGGAAATACTTGACAACAAATTACACAATTGGTAAACCATTTATATATGAAGCCTCTTATTACCATATAAAAGAACCCACTTTTTGCCCATGAAATTTTTTGGGAGATATGATTGACCAGCCTGTCTTTAACCATAGTCATCTACAAAGTGTGTGAGATGGATAGGCATGAAGGTAGTTTTGAACTCCATCATTTTGACAGAGATGGTCAGCCCCTAATTCTGCTGCTACTGTATACAATGAACGTACATCAATTTATTTACTCTTGGGTTCATGGTGTTACTTTGACTTGCTGAAGCAAGCAATAAGTGCAACCGATGATTCTTTGTGTTACAGGTATATTAGTGCTGTCTGTATCAACAGCCTTGTACTTCAAGAGTGACTGAGGCTGAGAGGATCCATACATGATCAATGGAAGCACCTAGCTTATCAGAAGGAGAGCTGAACACTGAGATTCCCGAGTCGAGGCGAAATGTCACCACCGTATCGTCCGCCGACACGCGTGACAGTAAGCTGAAGGGCGATGCGGCTGTGGAACGGCCATCGACTCAAATAAGCCAGCTCGAGTGTAGCGCACATGGAGATGGACCGGACACACGTGGAGAGGACTGCGACGGCCGTGGAGAGGGCCTGATCGGTCGTGGCGAGGCGCCCGACACACCTGGAGGAAAGGAAGTAGCCAGACGCGGCCGGAAGAGGCGTCGGAAGTCGGCGCCCCCTCGCCGACCTCGGCCCGGCTTCAGTCGGCGTCTGACGGCGGGCGCGATCCTCTCTCTGGTCGTGTCTGTGCTCCTGGCCTGGCGACTGCTCGCGCCGGCCGTCCCGGCCGGCGACATCGACACGGACGCGCTGAACGCGACCCTGCACGCCGCTCTGGTCGGCCAGTCGGCCGTGATCAGCAGCCTCGTGCGGCACGTGCAGCAGGCGCAGGCGGCCGGCCGTCGGCGCGTCGACCTGCTGGCGGTGGGGCCGGCCGGCACCGGCAAGACGCTGCTGGGCCAGGTGCTGGCGCGCCTGCCGGACGTGACCGGGCGGCGCCTGCTCGGCGGCCAGGAGGTGGGCCGCGAGCGCGCGGCGCTGCTGCGGCTGGCCGGCGAGCTGCGCGCCGCCGCCGCCGCCGCGCCCGCCGCCTGGCTGCTGCTCGCCTTCGACGACGTGGCGGCGCACCTGGCCGAGGTGGTGCTGCTGACCGAGGAGGTTGCGCGCGCCGTGCCGCGGCTCATCACGCTCGTCACGGCCACCACCAGCGACGCCGGCGGCCAGCGCGGCGCCGACGCGCAGCGCCTCGCGTTCCGGCACGCGCTGCTGCTGGCGTTCCGGCCGATGCGGCGCGCGCAGGTGGCCGCCTGCGTGCGCCGGTACGCCGAGCAGCGGGGCGCCGACGTGAGCGCGGCCGCCGTCAGCCGGGTTGTGGCGGCCGTCAAGTTCGACGGCCAGTACGCGGTCAGCGGCTGCAAGGAGGCCATCTACCGGCTGCAGGCCACCTACCGACTGACTGATGAACAGCCGGTGCCGTCAGACGTCAGCTGAAGTCAGCTGCAGAGTCCGTGTGTTGGTAGGGTGTCAGGCCGAGTCAAACCATGTGACCCAGGTCTGAGCAGGTTTGACAGGCGAGACAATCCACCTGCTTGCTTGGCAACTGTTGAACACAGCCAGTTCAGCGACGCCGAGTGTAACCATAATTTGTGCCGAATCTCGCACTCGCTCTGTTCTTTGAGTGACCGAACCTGTCAGACCGACGTCACTATATCACATCCTGTAAGAATAAGCAGCTGTAGTAATATGGCATGCTACAAGTTAAGCTGCCAGTTCTGTTACGAACTGGTCCGAGGCCCTTCAGGTGGTGACCTGTCCGAACATCCGCTGAGTTGCGTGCTCTAAGAACTTGTGTGGGCAGAACAGCCGTGAGTTCACTGTGATGAGGCTTGTGTAGTCAGCCTGTGTCGGAAGTTCCCGGATGTCTTCCCTCAGTGGCGACCGCATTTGTTTGATGCGAACGCCAAGTCGTATAACCTCAAGGGGGACCTGACGGACGCTTACAACCAATAAGGTTGGTGTGCCCTCAGTACAAATGCCCAGCACACCCTGGCAGCATCGAGGTTACGACATGCGTGCCATTATATGGGTGACGTGGCGATTATTTATGCTGGGTCCAACCCTCCCTGCCATAAGCGTTACTGCGACAACTAGTGCGGGGATCGCACAATTCAAACGATGTTTTGTAACGATTTATATGAAGGAGATTATAATAAACATCACCGAATATGTGCTGGTCGTAGTTTTGCCGTCTCCGCGCCAACATTTCGACAATACTTGAGCAGGTTGAAGTGGAATAAGTCTACTAGGTGAGCTTTTGACTTGGAGAGGAGGCAAGCCTTTCACCAATGTTTCCAACACAGGTGGTGTTGCAAAACGTCCAATGTGATGCCGATGACCCTGACGCTGTTACTGCTGTGTATGTAAATGGAGTTGGCCGTTTATGCTAGAGTGATGCTTCGTGATGCTCTTCAGAAGCAGTGGCGTAGCCAAGGGGAGGGCGAAGAGGGCAGCCACCCCTGCAAGGTCGGGCGGCCCTCAAGGCGGTGCAGAGGGCGTTTAGCGTCCCCTGGGTTGTCCCCCTGCTCCGTCCCCTCCTGTTGTCTAGGGGTGCAGTCAAATAATTTCAGGCGATCTTCTGTGGCTCCACTTCATAAACTCTCCTGCCACTGAGGGGAAGAAGCTCACTTAGCCCCGACCCCATCCCTACCCCACCTCTTGACTGTCCTTCCCCTCGCTCTTGAACGAGGGTGATAACTTAACCAGCTAAAATGGACGGAAGAGGGAGCATACCGATATCGGAAAAAATCCCTTATTTTGAGGTGCATGATGGTCAGCATGCCGGAAACGGCCCATTATCAGGCAGGAAGCTTGTTACTGGGTCATTTATTATACACTTTGCTGAAGTTGAAGAAGAGGTCTTTAAATTGGTATACGTCAAAGTAGTCTATATTGTCATAAGACATGCAAGATTTCGTACAGAAAATCGGTAAAATTGCATGTAAACCAGTGGTGAAGGGAAACCTTCACCTTCAAGCCCGCTACCAAACATACTTCGTGGGGGCCTGACGCCTCCTGTCAAATGGTGGATTTCTGGAGGAATACGAGGGAAGTCGGCAGGTGATAGATAGTCTGAACGGCGGCACGGAGTCACGATTCTGATTCGGCCGGATTCATCATTTTAGGTAGGTATTGGCCCACCTGCATTGGGTAGACACCGAGCACTGGATTCGTAGCAAGGATATATAGGCAATTCAAGCAATGTTACACAGGTCGCAGAACAGGTCATATCCTACCTGCCTAAGTAGTTGTCCTACCTATTCTGTCATACACGTTAGGCACTCATTTATTTTGTTTTTGTAATGGACAGTCTGGCTCTTGCAAGTACTGCCGAAGTAACAAAATGAGCCATCAAATTATGTGTTGCGTGTGCATATGGTGCAGGTATGAGGAGACAAGGTGGTATATCTGAACATGTTCTGTTTCCCGAACACCTACCTTTGGATGTCTCCCACATCGTGTTCAGCACATAAATAACAACAAAATGGTGGTATTCATCAATGATGGACCTGTGTCTACCAAAATATGAAGGTCTGATTGCATAGTTATAACAATTTGTTGGGGTATGGAGCTAGTGAAGTTCACATGCACCATTTTAGGCTTCCAATAGCTTATGGCTTAAGGAAAACATAAGGAAGTGACTTTCAGTATATGTTTGCAATTACACAAGCATTTTTGTGTGGCTACTAATGGCTTGCACCATGTGGCCAGCTAGTTAGTCAATCCTGCATAACAACATTTTCATGTTCATAATATTGTACACCACTACAAAATACTTATCTGTTTTGAAGTTGCTTGTTGCTAGTGGTTGGAGGATTTTCATTGAAAGGACCTGTTTGAATATGGATAGCTTGTTCATTTTTGTGTCCAGTAAACACAGTACAATTACTAGCTCAGCCATACAGAAGCAGTATTTGAGCTATTTGTGTTATGCTGCCTTGAGTGTTCAGAACCCCCTCTTCATAAGTATTTAATGTCTTTTATATAGGTACCTGCCAGCCTATCTAGGTACCTAGGTAGGTATTTGTCTGATGTATTGGATGGATTGGATTCAAATTGTTCATGCCATCTTTTGTGCATGGTTGAATTAGTTGGGTTTAAGCAGCTGCTGGTCAATGTGGAGATGTACCTAAGTGGGGATGTGCATAGATAATTAAAGGGCAAATGGACAGAAGCTGAAATACCAGTTACCATTTGGAGGAGTCTATAAGAGTACCTAAGATACCTGCCCATGTCATATATTGTTTGACTAACCAGATCAGCTTGTCATGCCAAGAAGGTGAATTAGTCAGCAATGGTGATGGTATCAAAATTGGTGAAATTAAACAAGTAATTTCCTGGGTGAATTTCCAGCCCAAGATAAGTTGATTTGCTATGTTTTTTAATGTGAGGATTTTGGTAAATTTGTGCTTGAAGGTGTTATGTGAAAGACAAAATTATATGAAGAGTACAATATTTGTTTTTAGTTATCACAAGAAAATTAACAAATTTAACTTCGACAATGAAGATTGTCAGATATTCTGCCAAAGCAGGGAATGCAAAATTTGTGGAAGGTCTGCAATCTATTCTTTGAAATTGCTCTTTCCATTTGATTGTATTGCTGCTGAGGCTGAAGGTAGGATTTTCTCCAAATATAGTTGAGTAATAAACAAACAGTTTTGATATGCCAGGTCCGTCACACACCTGGCCATCATATACAGTTTTTGTCATAATTTGAAGAGTGCTTAACAGCAATAAACCATCTAAGCATGCATACATCATTGGAGATATAAATGCCAACCTGTTCTCAATTTCAAATGACCACTTTGCAGACTCATTTTCATGTCTATGTGCTCTCAATGTTTTCTTCCTCTGATATCAAAGGTGACATGGTGTATGTGATACACTATGCACATTGACAGTATTTTCTGTAGTGATGTATGAAATATATTACAGACTGGCAGTATTAAATCTGACTGCTCTGATCACTTCTCTGTTTTTATGTCAGAATTTACACTTCAAAAACCAATAAATACAAGGTGAAAAAGAACTGCCTATGACTCACAGAATTGATGGTATGAGGGATCATTTGGCCAATGAACTGGAGGGAATCTTTGATGAAAATGATCCTGAAGAAGCACATAGCAGCTTAATTAATGCATATAAAAGTAGGATTGATAAATTGTCATATGCTTCCATAAGTCTTATCAAGGAAAATAGCCTCCATAAAGCCATGGAATTTGACCTCCAATATTATGTTCAAGAAATTGAGTAGTTCAAGTAAATGTAACATAATCAAACACTTAAATATAAAACTGCTAAAAACAATAACAGATATAATATGCATAAGTACACACTGATTACAATAATTTGAAAGTGAATCAATTTTCAGACTGGTTCCAGAGGCATTTCATTGTAATTCAACCAGTGGGTGCCATCCAACCATTTTTTTTCTTGAAAAGTTGTGTACCAGGGCTTTCAAGGGTGAACAATTCATTTATGATAACAAAATCCCCCCCCCCCCAAAAAAAAAAAAAAATCCCAAGATACAGTGTGGGCAAATTTACCAAGGACAGTGAGGAGGCCTGACTTTGACGACCCATAACTCTGAGGCTAAGAGAGCTATTTCATTATACTTTTTTTGGTTCAATTGGGATGAATCAAGGAACAAGTTGGCTATCTCAGATTTCTGATTTTCAGTTTATTAGGTTTTGTGACCTCGTGACATATCTTTTGACTGCTGAAATTATAACTTTTGCCTGATGACGATTTGAGTCCCATTCAGGCCATTTCAAACAGATGAATTTAAAAAACGTGGGGTTTGGCCTCCAAAAAGTACGTTTTGGCATCACAATGCTGACACAACATGCTGGTTGGGCCCCCTGTCCGTCGATAACTTCGCATCTATTTGGCATATGGTTTCGAAATGGTCCAGAGTGGCTCCCGACGACAAAAGCTGTCAGTTGGTGCCTGTTATACTGCCATCAGGTCATCAGGTGACAATGACATTAGGTGTTCAAGGTCATTGGATCTGCAGTCACTAATTTATTTTTGGCTAAAACTGTATTCTTAAATGATCCAAACAGCCGAACTCGATGCTATTGTGTTCGTCACATCAAGACTGTTAGTGATATATGGGATGACCCTGATGGGCCAAGTTAGGTCGCGTGACCTGAGGTCAGGTCACCGATACAATTGCAGGTGCCTATTGACATATGCATGTACCTATCGATAGAACAACGCGACACCAGCACACCAACGTATCACTTCAACACCTTGACATGTTTGCCAGTCTTTTCTTCTGAGAGGACGTGGATCCGCATTATTTTCTGACTCACAGGGCAGAACCTGTGGTGCTTTCTTGTTCCCTTGATCGTCACGGTTTTGGTGAAGCGCCCATTCAGCGCTTGCTCAGCCTTCTGCACTTCCTCTTTCAAGACATAGAAAAACTTGATCTTTGTCATAAGCTGCCCGGCGAGAAATCGCTACATGTCCTCTGGTGTGAGGATTTGATCTTTTACCGGGCGCCGAAGGCTCTCTAGGCACGTGGCGCGTTTCACTGTCCCGCTTATACCATCGGACGCTCCCTTCCCGTGGGACGTGGCGAAAAAGTGCCACTCGCATGTCACACCGGGGAAGTCGATGTCATGATAGCACACATTCGCGAAGCTGTACTTGTTTTGGTATTGCGCAGCGCATCCGTCCGCGAAGTAATGAATTTTCATGAGCCCGGAAACCTCTTCCTTTATTGCTGGTACCAGTTGGCACAGGAAGGCGTGAACAGTGCTAGTTGTATGCTTTGTGGTGTCAGATATCTCGCAGAAGCTCCGGTGTCGCTGCTCTCCGTCTTGGCGCCAGTACACCACGAACGGGTGCACGGTGCTCTACGCTGTGTCCTAGTGAAAACCTTCGGTGGCATCCTGCACCACGAAGGAGACGTTCTCGGCAAAGTCTCCCTGGACAATAACTTCGCCATCTTTAACGGTCTCCTTCAGATGCTTGAAGTGCGTTGACTGAGCCTTCGCCTCGAAGTGATGACTTGTCAGCTTCACTATGGCGGAGCTCAGTCTCTCGCTGCACTCGCCCTGGCTTGCGACGATTTCTTGGAGCGTGCAGCGGTCAGTGCTGTCCCACCGCTTGTAGTGGACCTTCTCCTCACTGTCAACGTCATCATTGTCTCGCTCTTCGACTAGTATATTCAACATGTTCATCACACCTTCCTCGCCGGGACACTCATCCCACTCACCCATCATGCAGTCACGATTTTCTGAATCACACGCAGCAGTGTCGATGGCAAAGTTATTAGGGGCAAAGTTATAGCCATAAACGTGTTAGTGACCACATATGACCTTGAACGTCCACTGTCATGTTACCTTGTGATCTGATGTCAGTGTAGCAGAAAACAACTGACAGGTTTCGTCATCAGGGGCCACTCTGGACCATTTCGACACCGTATGCCAACTAGATGCGAAGTTATTGGCGGGCAGGAGTCTCAAACAGCATGCTGTCAACATTGCGAGCCCCAAAAGTGCTTTTTGCAGGTCGAACCCCACGTTTTTTATTTATATATATGAAAAGGCATGAATGGGGCTCAAATGCTCATCACACGAAAGTTTTAATTTCAGCATCCAAAAGGTCAAGGTCACGACGCAAAAACTAGGTCACGGAGTCACGTGACCTAATAAATTGAAAATCGAAAATCCGAGATAGCCAACTTGTTCCTTGATTCATCCCAATTCAACAAAAAAAGTTTAATGAAATGGCTCTCTTAGCCTTGGAGTTATGGGTCATCAAAGTTAGGCCTCCTCCTGGACCTTGGGAAATTTGCAAGACTGTGTCTTGTGACATATTTTTGGGGAATTGTTTTGTTCACCATAAATGAACTGATCGCCCTTGAAACCCCGGTACACAACTTAGCAAGGAAATAAAAAATGGTCGGACAACAAATTGGAAAATTTTCAGCTGAGTTACTGTGGAATGCCTCTCCAGCAAGTGAACAGTGTACCACACTGACAGACAAAACATATATATTTTTATATATATAAATATATTTTCCTATATATATTTTTGGTCTGCTCTAAACTGGACTGCGCGTGTATCATTTACGCCGTCGGCAAAGCGTCGACTTGTACGTCGGCAAAGCGAACCTTAGACGAAATCCATCACAGTTATCCGTGCATTGCCACAGGTGCTTTCACACGTCACCATTAGGGAGCCTTCTGGTATTAGCCAGCGAACCGTGCCTGGTTACGCGTCGTTACCTCCTTGGCATGCACTATGCATGCATGTTGCGATAATTTCCCGACCACCCCACCTATCTGTCGGTGTATTCCCGACTAACCCTGGCTATGTTCAGGGGGAGTCCACGGTGGGCTCCTGCCCATTTCCGCGTGAGAATCCGAACCCTCTTCGCGGACAATGGTATGCGTGTGAAACTGTGTGGAATTATGCGTGTGGAATGTTTTAAAACTCCTCCATGGAGACTGTCCACTCCAAATATCGATGTGTGGCTGCCATCTTTGAGGAAAGGTGATGTCATTCCTCAAGAACACAAGCGAAGAGCACTGGAGTGTACATCGTCATACGAAATCTACACTCTGACATGTGCGGATGGATCAAAGCCGGACGTCGGTGTTGGTAGCGCCTTTGTAACGAATACCACAACTCGAACGTTTTTTCTTCCTGTGGATGCATCAGTGTGCACATCTGAACTGGTCGTTGTCAACAAAGCCATGAGTTTTATTGAGTTCGGACATGATGAACTACGTGTGATATGCAGTGACTCGCTTTGTGGCCTATGGGCGTTTAAGCAGTTTTACCCGGGGCGGGGATGGCCGAGTGGTTAAGGTGTCGGGCTATGGGTACCAAAGGTCCCGGGTTCGACTCTAGCGCCACTCACGACATTACCCAATCCCGCGGCCCACAGGCGAAACAGTGTGGGCGGCGCCATTAGCCGTGAATGTGCATAAAGTGTGAACCAACCAATAAACAACAAACAAGCAGTTTTACCCATCCAGCCAAGTGGTACAAAGCAACTTATCTAGACTCACGACACTGAACCTGGGTAGATAAATAGGTGGTATTCTGCTGGCTTCCCAGCCACGTGGGAATCGGTGGGAATGAGGCCGCTGACGCTGCAGCGAAGCATGTTGTTCATGGTCCACACACTTCCCAGACAGTAGGAGCGCGGTTTCGAAGAAATGAGAGGACAGCTAGGAGTCCATGACCAACAATAAGTTGAGGAGAATCAAAAACCGTCTTCAGAAATCAAAAAGTGTCATCGCATATAATTAGACGTCATGAGGTGGTATGCCGCCTGCATATAGGTTGCACATACAGGGCCCATAGATACCCCCTGAGTGGCGACGAAAGGCTACTGTGTCAAAGGTGTCACCCTCCGCTATCAGTTCAACACATATTGATTGCGTGGCGCCAACTTTCCCATGGGAGAAGACGTCACTTTGGACGCACTTCACTCTCGTTGCGGGAATGAATGGGGGACGAGTCACCCTTCGTTCAATCAGGACAGTTATTTCGCTTCCTTTCGGACATCAAATTTTATATAATATATACTCCTCACTTATATCTTGTCTGGTATGTGGTAAATTCATTGTGGTTCTAATGTACGTATTGACCGCAACGAGTTCGACAATGTTTTGTATATTTAGCCGTCTAGACTAGTTTACACGGAGATAATTCCTCATGACTAACAATGTTATGTGCGCTACATGATCACTGCAGTTAATGCGCCCCTATACTCCAATACAGAAAAAATCATGACAGCTGAATGCCGACACGGCGTACACTACTAGGATTGACCCTGCGGTCAGGCGTCTTTCAAAATTATAACTTTCCTTCAACAAGCATGCTTTGATGTGATATGCCACCTTGATAATTGTAACTGGCTACTATAGAACCTTTGTATATTGCCTGTAAATACGGTTTTTGGCGCAAATTTGAGAAAAAAAATGACGTTGAAAGTCGACGCGCCCCTAAGCTACAATGCGTCATCGTCACACGTGTCCCATTGTTTGGGAAAGGTCGTATTAATCCCCAATAAGATTCAATCACTAAAATGGCGAGGATTCATTACTAGTTAAACGACATATTTGTCATTTAGATGTGCATAGTAGCAAGCAGGATTGCATAATAGTAATATTCAGCTTCTTAAAGCAGCGCTCTGTGTGCTAGCATAAGATCTGTTTCCACCAATATTCTGTGCAATATTGTTGCACATTCCATGACATATATCCATCTCAGATTTCAGGTTCTGGTAATCCAGCATCCAATCAGTATTACCTCATCCTCGTCCCTGGGAACTCCGTCCCTGCATCATCACTTCACCAGTCGTCATCCTCGTCCCTGGGAACTCCGTCCCTGCATCATCACTTCACCAGTCGTCATCCTCGTCCCTGGGAACTCCGTCCCTGCAGCATCACTTCACCACTCCACCCATCTGAAGATATGTGGCCCAAAGGAATGTTGTCTCCATTGTGTCGGTGTTTTGAATAACACAAATGTGTATCATCGTCCCCATCGTATCATTTGAATGACACAAAGGACAAGTTGTTGCATGCAGCCGTCACTGAACCTCATCAGTGCGTGTAGAGCCGCGTGCACGCGACGGCGTGTATATTTCAACCGGTCGTCACGGTGAGAGTCGCGACATGGGTAAAAAGGAGAGCAAAAAGGTGGTGGCGGCCGCGGCCGAGCCGGAGCCGCCGGCGCCGGACGCGGAGGCGGACACGACGCCGTGGTGGGACACCCAGCTGCGGCAGCAGCCGCTCGGCGGCGACGGCGCCGCCGCCGTGTACCTGGTGCTGGAGGCGGCCGCCGACGAGGCCGACCTGCTGGCCATGCTGACGGCGGCCGTCGGCTCGGGCGTGCGGCGCCGGTTCGTGCTGCTCGCGCGCGACGACGTGCTCGCGCTGGTGCCCGAGAAGCGGCCGCCGGCCGACGTCGCCGCCAAGGGCAAGACCAGCCACAAGGGCGGCAAGGGCGAGCCGGCCGGGCACGCGCCGGCCGGCGTGCCGGCCGACCAGGCGATGCTGCAGGAGGCCGGCGACCAGCTGCGCGACGCCGGCCGGCTGGACGCCGCCATGACGGCGCTGGTGGCCAAGGTGGCCCTGATGCGGGCGGTGGCCGAGCGTACGGCCGCCGACGCCGCCAGCGCGGCGCCCGCGCCCGACAACACCGCCACTGCCAAGGGCAAGGACAAGAAGGAGGCGGCCGGGAAGAAAAAGAAGCAGGGCAAGCCGGAGAAGTCGACCGACGACGTCAAAGACCAGAAGGAGAAGGAGCGCAAGGACAGGGAGTTCGATGTCTCCTGCGACGCGAAGCAGTACTCGCTGCAGAAGCGGGGCGAGCCGGTGGAGCCACAGTACAAGGACGACGAGCCGGACGACGGGCCGAGCCTCTACATTCTGCTGGCGGGCTTCTACGAGCCGGCGCTGCCGCGCGAGCTGGCGGTGTGCGGTGTTCACGTGACGGCGGTGTTGCGGCTGGTCGGGCAGCCGTGTCGGCTGTCGTCTGCCGCCGTCCGCTTCGACACCGCCGTCCGCTTCGACATCGCCGACGCCGACGCCGACGCCGACCGTGCCGAGCTGTTCTGGCGGCAGCTGCCCGACGGGCTGGCGCCGCCGGCGCCGCCGGCCGGTCTCCGGCACACGGCCGTGGCGGACGTGGTGGTGGACCGTTGTCGGGCGCGCTTCGTCGCCGACGCCGACGCCGCCGCCGACTACGTGTACACGGCCACGGCGCACCAGATCTACCGCCACCTGACGCTGCGCGCCATCTTCGACAAGTACGTGCAGGCGGTGGCGCGGGTGGCGGTGCCGGCGGCGGCGGAGGAGGAGGCGGTCGCTCCCGCGACGCCCGCCGAGGGCGCCGAGCCCGACGAGGAGCCGGAGCCGTGCGCGGCAGCCGAAGCCGAGAGCCGTGAGCCGACCGAGTACGTGCGCCGGCTGGCGGCGCTGCCGGCAGAGACGGTGTCCGTGCCGCTGCTGGTGGACGCGCTGGTGGAGCAGGTGTGCGCGTGGACGGAGCCCGGCCGCCAGTCGGTGGAGCACGCGCAGTGCTCGGCCGACCCGGAGCCGGAGCCGGCGGCCGCTGACGCTCCCAGACGGGACACGTGCGAGCTGAGGCCCGAGTCGTCGGCGCAGCTGCAGACCGAGTTCGCCGCGCAGGAGGTGACCGCCGACGGCGGCCCGCTGCTCGTGTACGAGGGCGACGCCGTCAACGCCGACTTCGCCGACTGGCACGACCGCGACGTGGTGCTGAGCACGGAACACATGCTGACGCAGGGCGTCGAGCGTCAGAGTCTGCTGCAGAGGGCGCCGGCGCCGGCCGACTGCCTGTGGCGCCACCAGGCGGCCCGCCAGCTGCTGCAGAGCGTGCCCGGCGGCCCCGGCTCCGAGTCGGCCGCCGAGCACGCGCTGCGGCTGCTCATGTTCGAGTCGATGTACGCGGCGCTGGCGACGGCCGTCGACGGCGGGCCACGGCCGTACCCGCACCCGTTCGTGCCGGTGCAGTCGGTGCACGCCGACCGGCAGTGGCTGACGGCCGAGTGCGGCGACGGCGCGCTCGACGGCGCGGCCGACGCGCTCTGCTCGCTCGACACGCCGACGGACGAGCCGGCGCACTTCGCCGACTACTCCGCGTGCGAGCCGCTCGACCGGCTCACCATGGCGCAGAGGCTGTGCGCCGCGCGCGACCAGCTGCCGCTGCTGGCCGCGTACCACTTCGGCGGCGACGACGGCCTCTACCTGGTGTACGGACACCCGCGCGTGCGGCGCGGCCGCCTGCGCGACGAGTGGCAGCGGCGTGCGCACACGGCCGTCGGCTTCCGCGACTTTCTGGAGCATGTGCGACTGTGGCCGGACGTGCGCGACTGGCTGCGGCGGCAGCACAGCGAGCTGGCCGAGTCGGCTGAGCCGTCGGAGTCGGCCGCGGCCACGCCCGGCGCCGCCGCCTCGGCCGACGCTGCGCTGCCGCCGCCGGCCGGTGCCGACGCCGGCGCCGGTGTGCAGCTGCCCGACACTGTGTTCCTGGTGCCCGGCTCGTTGAAGCACGAGGCCGCGACGGCCGAGCAGAAGGCGAAGGACAAGGACAAGGAGAACCAGGCACGTGCCGACGCCCACCCGGCGGAGCGCAAGCCGGCGGCCGCCAACAGCAAGAAGAAGCCCAAGAAGGGCGCCAAGTCGCGGTCGGGCAGCAAGGGCGGTCGAGCTGGCGAGGGCAGCGCGTCGCCGCCCCCCGTCCACCTGAGCGTGGTGGAGTTCGAGATCCAGCCGCAGGCGGTCGAGCCGTGTCGACTGCGCCAGCGGCCGCCCAGCCCGGTGCCGCCCGAGAAGGTGTTCGCCGGCTACGACATCGAGCTGGAGCGGCTGCTGCACGTGACCGGCCGCCGCCAGCGGCAGTACTTCGACAACGGCTCGCACGTGACCGTGCGGTGCAGCGCCTACGTGCACGGGCCAACGACGCTGGCGGTCAGCGTGTGCCATGGCGAGACGCGACTGACGCTGCATCCGGCCGGCGGCGGCGGCGGCGGCTCCAACGACGTGGTGGCGCTGCTGGCCGGCGGTGTCGTGCTGCACCCGCGGCTCGAGACGCGTGCTGAGGCGACGCCACCGCAGCCGCCGACGGCCACGCTCCCTCTCCCCGACACGATGTCCACCATTCGCCGAACGGTGCGGCGCCGGTCGCCGCTCGACAAAAAGGACGACAAGTCCGACAAGAAGGACGAGAAAGCCGACAAAAAGGGGAAGAAAAAGGAGGCCAAGAAGAAGGACGACAAGGGCGCCAAGCTGAAGGGCAAGAAGCGTGGAGGCGCAGTGGAAGAGGAGCCGCCGCCGCCGCCTGCCGCTGACGCCGGCTCGCCGCCGCCCGTGGAGATGCCGCCGGCTTCGCGGCGCGTGCAGACTCTGCGGCTCTCCTGCCCCAGCGGGCTGACGGTGGAGCTGCAGCCCGACCCGTTCTGGCCGGGCCCCGAGCCGCGCGTGCGCGTCGTGCAGTACTACGTGGACGCGGCCTGCCAGCGCCGCCGGCTGCGCGTGCACCTCAGCGACGGCACCCTGCTGCTGATGAACGGCGACGACCAGCCGGCCGACCAGGTGCTGATGGTGACCGTGGACGGCGGCGTGGCGACGCTGGCCGACACGGCCGCCGGTCTGGTGGTCGTGTCGGAGGTGACGCCCGCCGGCCGCCAGGTCAACCACGCGGCCGGCCTGCCGGCGCCGCGCCGGCCGCTGCTCAGCAAACTGGCCACCGACCCGGTCACCGGCGAGCTGTACGTGCAGCGCGAGGACGGCGTGCGCGCCGTGGTGCGGCCCAACGGCCAGTCGGTGCTGCAGCTGGCGGACGGCACGCGCTTCACGGCCACGTCGGCGCCGGCGGCGCGGCCCTCGTGCCGGCCGGAGCGCGCCGACTGCAGGCCGCCCGGCTGCAGCGACTACCTGGTGAACGAGGCCGGCTGGATCGGCGCGCCGCGCGTCGCCTGGCTGCTGGGCGCGCGCGTCACCATCGACGACGACGCCGCCGACGAGCTGACGGTGCTGACGGAGCACCCGCAGTTCGCGCGCGTGCTGATGGACCAGCGGCGGCGCCGGTGCGAGGTGCGGCTGCCGCAGGGCCTGCTGCTGGAGGCGACCAGCGGCGGCGCGTTCTACCTGACGCAGCCGGACGGCTCCACCATGCAGATCGACGACCAGGTGGTGTGCTTCAGCACGCCGGCGGCCGGCGAGTCCCGGCCCGTGGTGCACACGCTGCGGCTGGGCGCGGTCGAGCCGCCGGCCGGCCCGGCTGACGGCGGCGACCCGAGCTGCACCCAGACTGTCGCCGAGCTGCCGGCCGGCCTTGCTGACGGCGTCGACCTGAGCCGCGCCAAGGCTGTCGCCGAGTCGCCGGCCGGCGCCGCTGACGGCGGTGACCCGAGCCGCGCCAAGGCTGTCGCCGAGTCGCCGGCCGGCGCCGCTGATGGTGGCGACCCGAGCCGCACCAAGGCTGTCGCCGAGCAGCCGACCGGCGCTGGCGCCGACGCCGTCTCGCCCCCCGGTGACGCAGCTGTCGGTGGCCCGCCCACCGGTGACCCTTCCGCCGGTGACCCGTCCGCCGTCGGCCCACCCGCCGCCGATCCGTGCGCCGTGGCCACTGACGACCTACAGTCGGCTCACGCTCTCGGCAGCCTGTGCGAGACAGTTGATTCTGCGGGCGCCGTGTGGCGTGTGACGTGCGACGGAGAACTGGTGTCTGTGGACTCACCTGAAGAGGAGCTGCCAGACCCACTGCCGCTGGCGATGTGCCACCAGCTGGATCGTGAGACAGTCATGCCCGAGCTGCCGCGCCTCTTCGTGCTCTATCGGCAGGGCGACGGCGTGCAGCTGCTGCCATCCGCTGAGGTGGACGCGTACTTAGAGTCAGTGGAGCAGACGCCAGAAGCGATCGTGCTCCGCGAGCCCCACATGGGCGACGCCGATCTGACTGTAGTGACGACGTTCCGACCCGTCACGTGCACGCTGGCGGATCGCTGGCGGATGCCCTACTGCGAGGCCAACATCGTGCCGGCGAACCTGCGCTGCCGCGATCTGCGCCTGCTCTGCCCGGTCGACGACCCGCCGCCGGCCTACGGCGCCGTCTGGGGTCGCGGCGAGCCGGAGCCCGCCACGCCGCCTCCGACGGTCCGCCTGCCGGCCGGGCTGGTCTGCACTCGAGAGCTGCTGATCGCGCCGACGCTGGCCGGCGAGCGCCGACAGGTGACGCTGCAGACCGTGCACCGGGCCCGTCTGCAGCACCGCGCCGACGCCGACGCCCAGCTGCTGCCCGCCGATCCGCCCGTGGCGACGCGCGTGGCGCACGTCTACGAGCCGGGCCGCCTGCTGGAGGCGCTGGCCAGCTGGGAGGCGTCCGAGCGGGAGCCGCCGCCGCCGCCGCCGCCGCCGCGGCCCCGCCAGAAGAGCCGCGCGCTCTCCGTGTGCAAGGCCGCCATCCGCGAGGTCGACAAGATCATCATCTACCGCGACATGCTGCGCAAACACCGCTTCCCGGCCTACTTCCTGACGTCGACCGGCCGCCAGTTCCTGGGCACGCTGCGGCAGCAGGCGGACGGCGCGCGCTCGCCGGTCGCGCGGCGCCTGCTCGCGGACGCGCCGGTGCGCCTGACGCCGCCCGGCGACGGCCAGCCGCTGCCGTGTCGCGCCGTCACGTGCGAGCCGGCGCGGCTCGACCTGGGCCTGGTGCGGCGCGGCGGCACGGCGGCCGCCCGGCTGCGGCTCGTCAACACGTCGGCCGCCGAGCTGACCTTCAGCGTGACGCCGCCGCCGCCGCCGGTCGGCCTGCGCGTGCGGCCCGACCACGGCGTGCTGCCGCCGCTGGGCGACGCCTGGCTGAGCGTCGAGTTCGCCTCCAGCAGCGAGCTGCACGGCCGCTCCGTGTACGCGCTGCTGGCGCTGGTCGTGGAGGAGGTGCAGCGGCTGTACGTGCCGGTCGCGGTGTGCGTCGCCAGCGGCGGCTGCGCTGACGTTCTCAGACAGCACGCCGGTCCGCCCACCGCCTAGTGCGACGTGCCCGGCTGCATTCGCACCGGCTCGGGCGGTGCAAGGCACTTGAGCCACAAAACACCGTGGCTGCCCGCACCAAGTTTTGCTCAAGTGCACACAGAAAAAAAGGATATATGAAGTGTGGCTGTAGGCTTCAATCGCCCGTCTGTTTCTTCTTCCACGGGTGATCGCGCAGTTAACGATTGAAGGGAGCGATTTTGCACGATGCGAACGACGACGAAGTTGTGCGGCCAGTCTGGCGTACTCATCCGGTTATTTGCATCATAGTCTGGGCTGGTGCGACGGTGCGCTTCGTGGCGGCGTGGCGGCGCTTCGTTCTACGGCGTGGCGGTGAAAATTCAGCCGGCGTCGAGGTACGGCGGGCGACGTCGGTCCGCGATTGGTGCGGTTTCCATCCAGCACGGTCATGAAGTCCGCGTTGGAAGCGGCACCGGTCCAGGCAGTGATTACTTGGAAGTTCAACGCTGGTCCATGTCCAGCTGGTGATGACCTCATGCTCACGGCCCGACGTCCTGCCTGGCTGCTCGACCGTTGGCCCTGTGTGCCGCCGTGCTTCCCATCTGCGTGGTGCACCAAATCCGAAGCTGTCCGGGCAATATAGCCCAGGTCCCTATAGCCCAGGTCCCAATATAGCCCAGGTCCCTATAGCCCAGGTCCCAATATAGCCCAGGTCCCTATAGCCCAGGTCCCAATATAGCCCAGGTCCCAATATAGCCCAGGTCCCTATAGCCCAGGTCCCAATATAGCCCAGGTCCCTATAGCCCAGGTCCCAATATAGCCCAGGTCCCTATAGCCCAGGTCCCAATATAGCCAATATAGCCAATGTAGCCCCCAACTAACGCGCCCAAAGCTCCCAACGACACAAATCCGAATCCGTCAGTCCGTCAATAAACGTGCCGGTAGTGTCATACAAGCATTACACAACGTTCTGAGGTATTCGACGGCGCGCGGCCGTTTTTCACGTGCCGGCGTGGTTTGCCATGCCCACGTGCTGAAGACCCTCCGGGTCAGACTCCGGTACTGAAGACTCCGGTCTGGCCGTGGAGCCGTGCACGCCGGATGCGAGCACGGCTCGTCCGGCGTGTGAGATAAATCATGAAGTAACTACCGTGACTGGGACAGATGCAGATGTGAACTAAGCACTGTGGCAAGCATGGGACAATTATAAACAGCATATACAACGGTAAGTGCGAAAACGTATCAAATCACAAGAGCGATCCTTTCGATTATCAACGAATACTGCATGCCTTAATAGAACGAACTGCCGCAGCCATCGCCAGAGAACCTGATGAAAAGGCGCTGACTAACGACGAGGACAAAGAAAAGCAGCCGGCATATCTGACTCACAAACTGTACAAATCCCTTGACGTGACGTTGCCGGCGCCTAGCTCGACATCTCCCGCCATTTTGAGAACATCTGGCGGAAGGGGTTTCTCCTTGAATGCAAAAGCCAATACTCACGTGCTGACCCACGTCATTGGTGGTTATTGGTGTCACGTCACGTCATTGGTGGTTACGGCCATGTCTGCTATAACAGAACACGGGCGCTGATCGGTGAGCCGTCGTCTACGGTCCAAATTTCCAGTACAGGATGTCTACAAGTTGGTGTCCTGGAGCCCGTAAATTTATCTGTCGAACTTTCAAGACGTACGACACACATTCTTTTATTCGCAGGTGACGATTTACTGTATGCCTCTCACACGATTGTCAACTTTGTCGCTGTGCAAGGGACACTTGAGCATGACTTAGACGAGATTCATAGATATAGTCGACAATTGGTAATCACCATCAACACTTCTAAAACAATTCAGCAAACCTTTTCATGGGCGCTAAATGACCTCGCAGTCGGCGCGCCCTTAAGCCAAAATAATCAATCAATCAAGCAAACCTATTCACGCCAATGTCAGTACTTACGCTCAGCAGTAACATTTGGAGGCGATTGTATGCCAATGCATGGCGCACCTACCTACCCATCTTTGACTCGCCACTTCCCAAGGTCTCCCTTTTTTCGAACACAAAAACAGAATTCGCGGTAAAGTCAGCACCGCACTGTCCACGGTACCAGTGTTGCATAAAGCATGTCCAGACACATTTTATACCAGACAATGCATGTCGCAACTAAGCCAGAGACTTCAAACCAGGGCATGGCTACTAGAAACTGCGACTTTCTAGATCATCTACAGAAAAAAGTTCGACTCGACTTTGGGATGTGCGTTACTATGTACCAGATGACGCATACACAGCCCGGCATTTTGTCACAAATTAAGCGACTGAGCAGAACACACCATACTATATTCGCACTATCATACGTTAAGCACGTGTTCGCGAGGTAGGGTGGAACCTTCTTAATGCCAATTATCGCTCAGTAGCTGCAAACCACACATTTACCTTTTAAAAAAAATATTCCCAGCTATGGGACGTGTTTGGAACAACCTAAGCGAGGCTACACGATGTCTTCCAACATCTTAAGAAGTGATTACGCAGCAGTTGGACGTGCCCACTCTACCAAAATTGTACTATCGGGTCACGAAAGTAATTTCCTCCACACCAGGCATGGCGTGCACATGTGTCATCTAAACTTCCATCTATTCCGAATAAAAACGTGCATTTCCTAAATGTTGTGGCTACCAAAACGGAGACCCAAATATCGATCGTCCAAGTCGCATTGGATCCCGAAATAGTTCCACAGTTGTGCACAGCTCCGTCGGAATGTTTTTTTCAGGCTGCGAATTACGAACCAAATTTAGTCTCCAGCTTTACGTGGACGGATTGAGCGATGGCGGCATTCGACTCGCCATTTTCATAGATTTTTATTCAAACCAACTTATTCGATCTGAGCTGGCGTCGATCACCAGGTGGTAAGCGTCTCAATGGCGCGTCGGAGTCGGGATCCACGCCGCACCGGGGAGTGGTTCCACTGGTAAGCTGCAACTGGCGACGGTTATTGGTGTGTGAGCTTTGCTGAAAAAAAGGGTACTATTTTCTACCCATCGCGGCACCGTTTGCTTCAGGTCGGTGCCATGATTTAAGCACTTGTGCTCTTGCGCCACTCTAGGAACTTCTAATGGATTCGTGTATCCTGATATCAACAAATGTTATGACCCTGACAAGCATGCCAAGAGTTGAGTGGACCTCACCACGGCTAAGACCCTAGTCCGTCGCTTCTACACGCAGATAAGTGTTTCTGATTTTACTACCATAGGGCTTGCCTGCTGCCGCCGAGAAGCACATTTCGGACAAGGGCCTAGCCGTCGCGCCCAGAATGGGAAGGTGGTCTGGTCTGGCCTCCCACGATTGGGCACATTCCTGGTGAATTGATAGCTTCTTTTAGTATTTTTCGGCGCAGGATGTCTTATCCTCGTCATCTCGTATCTGCGTGTATGTACGCCCGTATTGCTGTTAGTGTACACGCAGTGTTTCAGCGCTTGACCGTTAGCCATGCGGGTACGCTGGGCCTCAAATAGATCATGACGGTTCTACTGCCTCGAATGCACCCAGGTTGCTTTTGTTTGATGGAGGCGTATTTCTGGACCTGAGGTCAGCACTGCACCGTCTTCCATCTGGAGTCACTGTGTGCATGCTAAGGGGGAAACTGGCCCCTCAATCATTGATCCCCCTCCAATCTGGCTGAAGCTCAGCCGCTTAATATTTGGGCGTATGCTGGATGCGAGTGGTTTTGGGGGCAGCCTTTACCATCAAAAAAAAATATTTGGTGTTTCCGATCAACTTTATCGAGTGACACCGTGGCTTCCAGGGAGGTGTTTAGCTTTCGATCTTGGCCTGCGCCAATCTTCGCACAGCCTATCTTCGGCCGAATCCCATGCATTTTCTTTACATGCGCACTGCTGGGATGCAATTCGTTCGCTCCTCAAACCAACATCCAACCACAATGAGCAGTGGAAGTCCACCTCGACGTTGTGTGTGTGTGTTTTTTTTAAAGCAAATCCCACACTAAACTGCTTTCTCTTCCTGCACTCGTGTCTCATCGTGCTGCCTTGTGCGGTGCAATGCTGCAGTGCAGGCCAGTGCAGGTCAGCACAGATCAGTGCCGGTCAGCGGGTAAGGGTGACGACCGCCGGACAGTGGGGGGGGTGCCACGGCGTGACCAGTTTGTGCGGCCGGCTCGTCAGCCGCAGCACCGTTGCGATGACCCAGTTGCAGGGCCGAACCGGTGTGCGCCGGCTCGCTACTCTCACCCCACGGCTGCGGCCGGCAGTCACCGGCGACGGAGCGGCCCCCACTGCCGTCCGCCCACGTCCGCAGCACGTCCGTGGACGGTGCCGTCTGCCGGGCTGTCGCCAGTCGCAGTCTGCTGCACGCCTGTGGACGGTGTCACTGTGTCGTCGGCTGTGCTGTCGTCAGTAGCAGTGGTACTACGGTGGCAGTAGCACGCGAGGTGCTAACTGACGTGAGGTGCGGCCGGTCATAGTGGCAGTGTGGCTGTGTGTTAACTGACGTGAACTGCCGTCCTGCCGCAGTGCGGCTGTGTGTTAACTGACGTGAACTGCCGTTAGCCGCAGTGCGGCTGTGTGTTAACTGACGTGAACTGCCGTTAGCCGCAGTGCGGCTGTGTGTTAACTGACGTGAACTGCCGTCAGCCGCAGTGCGGCTGTGTGTTAACTGACGTGAACTGCCGTTAGCCGCAGTGCGGCTGTGTGTTGACTGACGTGAACTGCCGTCAGCCGCAGTGCGGCTGTGTGTTAACTGACGTGAACTGCCGTCAGCCGCAGTGCGGCTGTGTGTTAACTGACGTGAACTGCCGTTAGCCGCAGTGCGGCTGTGTGTTAACTGACGTGAACTGCCGTCAGCCGCAGTGCGGCTGTGTGTTGACTGACGTGAACACGTCCGCTGTGTCTGCAGGATGGAGACGCTCAGGTCGGCGGCGGCTCTGACCCGCGACAATGTTGTCTTCCTAATGCAGGGCGTGCCCTGTATGTACCGTGAGCTGCTGTTCTCGGTGAAGCGCAACGGCGGTGAGTGCGGCGGCGCGCTCGTGTGACACGTGACCCGCCGGTTCCAGATGTTCGACTCAGTGCGCATGTGGGTGTGGAACGAGGTGGGGGTGGTGCTGGTCGGCGGTCTGGCTATGGTAAGGGAGTGGCGCCACTTCCGCCGCGTGTCGCCAGGTGAGTCGCGCCGAGACCGGGGCCGCGGCCGGGACGGCGGCGACTGCCGGCGCTGGCGCCGGGCCACCTGGCGCCGCCTGAAGCTGTGCTCGGCTCGTCTGGCAGCTCTCTCGGCCGGCTCCCTGGCAACGTCTGTTCAGTGCTGAGGCTCAGCGAATGGTCTGCAGCCAGCCTATGGATGCACCTATACGCTATCAGTGATTATAAAGATGTTGGTGGCTCGATTAACGCCAGTGTTTCCATTGCCAATCACGTCTGTTGCTTTTCGCCGGTTGATGGCTGCGGGGAGATGGCCATGCAAATTTTGCGTTTGTGAAATTTTTCAGTCAATTTTTCCCACTCAAGTTTTCACGAAGTCAAATTCCAGCGCAATTTGATGTTCTGTTCGCCGCATGTTTCAAGAATGGCGACCAGCGACATTTCGTTGGCCTTGGTTAGTTTGCGCGTTTATTTCAATACTGATGCAGATGCTCGGCGCCAGGTACCGGCAGTCGCCCCACGTTCTCGTGTCATCACCAGGTCACTGGTCAGGTCGTTGGTCACTGATCGGAGCCGTTCTCAGTGGTGTGCATTGGTGTACACAGGCGTTTTAGCTGCGTATGTCGCCAACTCTGCTATGCAACAATGTTTGCCTGTGAGCAATCCAATTTTATTCCTGTCTCCAGAGGGAACGCTCTGCCCGTTTCTCCGTCAGTGACCAAAGACCTGCACGCCCGTTTCGCTTTTGTGTCGACTGTCGATGCCCCGTGAGTGTAGTTCAGCACGCATGCAACGGCGGATGGTTCGACATTCACACCCGGCATGACACAGGGAAGCTCAACTTACCTAATAGCTTGGAAGCAGTTGGGACCACATGCCTGTGTAGGTGGTGAGCATGCCCCCTACCTTCACTCATCCTCTGCAAGTCGGAGACGCTTTGGATCCACGTCGACGGCGGAGGTCATGACCACTGCCGCTGTCCTCACGCTCCATATCGGCGGCGGAGGTCACGACCGCTGCCGCTGTCCTCACGCTCCATATCGGCGGCGGAGGTCACGACCGCTGCCGCTGTCCTCACGCTCCATGTCGGCGGCGGAGGTCACGACCGCTGCCGCTGTCCTCACGCTCCATATCGGCGGCGGAGGTCACGACCGCTGCCGCTGTCCTCACGCTCCATGTCGGCGGCGGAGGTCACGACCGCGCCGCTGTCCTCACGCTCCATATCGGCGGCGGAGGTCAGACCCTGGCGGCGGAGGTCACGACCGCTGCCGCTGTCCTCACGCTCCATGTCGGCGGCGGAGGTCACCGCTGCCGCTGTCCTCACGCTCCATTCGCGGCGGAGGTCAGACCGCCCGCTGTCCTCACGCTCCATGTCGGGGTTGTCGGCGGCGGAGGTCACGACCGCTGCCGCTGTCCTCACGCTCCATATCGGCGGCGGAGGTCACGACCGCTGCCGCTGTCCCACGCTCCATATCGGCGGCGGAGGTCACGACCGCTGCCGCTGGGGGTCACGACCGCTGCCGCTGTCCTCACGCTCCATTCGGTGTACGACCGTGCCGCTGTCCTCACGCCCCATGTCGGCGGCGGAGGTCACGACCGCTGCCGCTGTCCTCACGCTCCATGTCGGCGGCGGAGGTCACGACCGCTGCCGCTGTCCTCACGCTCCATGTCGGCGGCGGAGGTCACGACCGCTGCCGCTGTCCTCACGCCCCAGGTCGGCGGCGGAGGTCACGACCGCTGCCGCTGACCTCACGCTCCATATTGACGGCTGCATGTGAGCAGCACCGCCTGTCGCTGGTGGTGACGCGGCCGCGGCCGCTGCCGGAGCGCCTCACCGGCGCCGATGAGGGGAGGGGGGCCAGTCGACCGTTCTGCATGCTGCCTGCTCTGCACGTCGCCTGTTCTGCACGCTGAAGCACCAACTAAAACACGACACCAGGGCGTTTGGCTGGCCCTCAGACAGCGCTCGGCGCCGTTGTGCTGTTCTGTTCTGATTGCGCCCGGCAGCGTGTCAAAAGACCTGTTCAACGTCTCTGGGACGCACGCCGGTCGGCTGCAAGCCGCACCCTCCCTCTTCGAGGGTGCACACGGGTATGTGGTGCAACACGCGGGTAAGCAACGCATCTGCAGATATGTGTGCGTATGTCGGCGAGAGATCGCCCCCGCAGACGGTACATCTATGCACATATAGCATCAACAATCCTGAGTGCATGTCCACTCATGCTGGCCTTTAGGACGTACCGATCGCATTGGTCATGTAGCTCCACACATGCTGGTTTGCATATAGACACCGTACGAGAAATCAGTGCTTTGTACTCCTTGGCAAGCACAAGCATGACGGGGAGGCTGGGGGGACGAGTAGCCTAGGGGTAAGTTGCTCGTCTCACAATCGAAAGGTTGTGGGTTCGAGTCTCACCTGCCGCCACTCTTCACCCGCGACCAATCGGCGTGAGAGATTGGCGACGCAGCATGACTCAACAGTCGATGTGTCGTAAAACCAATACCCAGACGGGGAGGCTGGTCATTGCACGCTAAAAACGGGAATTACATGTTTGCGTACTCCTACAGTGTAGCTTTGTTTTGCATGGCTAGATGCACATTCTACTGTCGGACGCACTTTCGTCGATTGGACTATTGATAGCCACATATAGAGGCGTAGCCAAAGGGTCCCCCATGGCTAAGAACGTGGCATAAAATACACTAGAAGAAACGAGCAATATTTAGATTTTCACCACCCAAAACCCCGAATTATCGGTGCGCTTTGCTCGCCGGAAGCTTTCTCGGTTGCATCACGATTTGATTGGTTCCCCCTTTAGGAGATCCTGGCTGCAACCCTGGTCACACGACCAATATTGCATACGTATGGGCATGCATAAATACAACCGATGAAACCAATGATTATTTTTAACAAGGGTCGGGGATGGCCGAGTGGTTAAGGTGTCGGGCTGTGGGTACCAAAGGTTCCGTGTTCGACACTAACGTCGCTCAGGACCTTTCCCAATCCCACGGCCCACCGGAGAAAGTGTGGTCGGCGCCATTAGCCGTGAATGTGCATAAAGTGGGTCGTGAACCACAAAAAAAAGAAGATTATTTTTAATATTTGCGGTTGTCTTATGAACGCGCATATTTCTAGAAAGCAACCTTTCAAAGATGATGGAAGATAGATGTACCGGGAAATGTGACCAGGGGCGGCCGTATGACCCGTGACGTGACCAGGAGCGGCTGTATGACCCGTGACGTGACCGGGAGCGGCCGTATGACCCGTGACGCCTCTGTCCGGAGCAGACCTGCCGTCGCAGGAGGGCCGCGTGGCCGTCGTCACGGGCGGCTCGCGAGGCATCGGTCTGGAGGCGGTGCGCGTCATGCTGAAGCTCGGCATGCACCTGGTCGTGGGTGAGTACCGGCCGGCCGCCAGCGGCGCCTGTCGCGCGGCGCCGTGGCCGCCAGTGTCGCACGTCACTGGTGACGTCACGACCGGGGTCTGCGCCGGCGGTAGAGGCGGGCGCGGCTCGGTGAGGTCGCTGACGTTGAAGTGTCCAGTCTCGCGCTACGATTGGCAGCGTGTTTTCGCGATGTTTGCGCGGCACCGAATTGTAGGCGAACAGAACGTTACACGGCCGTGGCATTACTGCGCTTCGAACTTCTTGGATGTGCTCAGAATTCCAATTGAAGAGTCTGGCGAAAACAAGACATCCTGCGAGTGTTGATTTTGTTTATTTTCTTCCTTTTGTTTTTTTTTCTCGCGGATATGCCACCACCAGTTAGTGGTAGGAAATACTACCCTGGGTGTCTGTGGACAGATAGCAATATAGTGACTCCACAGCATTCTCAAGGTCACAAGATGAAAGTGTTAGGGAAGCATAGAATTGATGAAAGCATACTCAGAGAACTCATGCAGATTATGCATAGCAGATGTGTATAATACAATCAGTGTGATCCCCAGGAAAATGTATTTTTAAATAACACTCGTTCATATGCCAACATATTTTTAATGTTTCACAACTCGTAGCCACTATTACCCTCCGTAACGAGGCACATTTTAAAATGTACTATGACAATTGTACGGACCATATTCTATTTGCACTTTGCATTTGGTGTGTATAATTTGACAAAGTGATATCAGATGCACCTGTAGAGGACTTGTTTTTCTGGCACCTATTATATACTGATTAATATTTCGCAAATTGTATTGTTCCATGCATTTGGTGCGGAGTATGTAATAGCGTACAGCCCATCTTATCTATAATTAAATGGTACAAATAAATGATGAATGATTTTTGTGCTATTAGGTGTCGCATATTGAAACAAGTCAGCCATAGCAAGTGGCAATGTGTGATGAACAATTTTGTGTAGAATTAAGTATGTTTTGTTCCTGTACTATGTCAGGAAGCTTAGGATATTGTATTTGATGAGTCATTCATTTGTAAGATGTACATCACGTGTCTAATCCATGGTTCGTAATGCACGTTGCTCGGATTTTATAATTTCGTATAATCTGGTGGGGTAAATATTACCCCTTTCACAGCATAATAACGTGAATAGGGAAGAATGAATGTGTTCTGTAAGAACTTCAGTTCTCCACATGTGGTGCAGTATTTTGCCCTCCCATGATACCCACGTTCTTACTAATGATGACTGTAAAATGATCTAGGGAACGAGTAGTGTGTGGCCAAGTTATTCGTCTCTCAATCGAAAGATTTTGGTTTCGAGTCTCACCTGTCGCTACTGTTCGCCCGCGGCCAATCGGCGTGCGAGATTAGCAACGCTATATGACTGAACGGTCGATGTGTCATAAAACCAATAACCAACCATGTAATATGATGTATGTGCCCACGCCAAGTCAGTTTTTCATCTATCTCTACACCAAAATACTTCGTTTGCTGTTTTCTGGTCACGTTCGCAGATATGATCATGATGTATATGTCATTGCCGATAGTTCCAGAATAAATTGTGTAATTTGGCTTCGAGAGATTCAGTAACAGCCTATTTTCCTCGGACCATTTAGTTAGCTCTGGAACAAACCGTCTTTTTATTTCTTGGTTGTTTATTTGGTCTTACGACACGGCGACCTTTGAGCCATATAGCGTCGCCAATCTCCCATGCCGATTGGTCGCGGGCGAAGAGTAGCGACAGGTGAGACTCGAACCCACGATCTTTAGATTATGAGGCGGGAAATTTACCCTAAACTACTCGCCCCTGGATTTTTATCTCGTTTTAACGAAATTCATCATCTTCGCGAGTGATGTGCGGACGCTTTGTGTTCGCCTTTGACTGCTCGAAGACCGCTATATCATCGTTGACGACCCTCTGATCCGCCATAGACTGCTCGAAGCCTGCTATGACGTTGTTGAGGATCCCCTGATCCACCCTTGACTGCTCGAAGACGGCCGTGACATTGTTGACGACCCTCTACCGTCCGCCAGGCTCCAGTAACCAGGAGAAGGCCGAGAAGGTGCTGTCGCCGCTGCCGGCCGAGGTCGGTGGCGACGGCAAGGTGGACGTGTGGCCGCTGGATCTCTCCAAACAGAAGTCGGTGCGAGAGTTCTGTCGGCGCTTCCTCGACAGCGGCCTACCGCTGCACGTACTGCTCTGCAATGGTGAGGACGGAGACCACTGATATCACCACTGCCCCGCCATTCCCGTGAACTTCTACTGCCGTGCTTCAGCTTGGCGATTCGAAGTTAATTATGGTGTGAGATTCCGACTGTGCTGTGTATAGTCGCGATGTGTAGTACATATTATATACATATCGTTCAGTTTGTGATACTAGCATGGTTTTCCGTGATGCCTGAGCATCGTTTCATTTTGTTCCGCGTGTAATATGTGGTACTGCAGTGTGTCTATCTGCCTGTCTGTCCGTTTTCGAAAAGGGCTAAGTCTTTCCGACCAGAGGCAGCCGATGTCTTTACAGCAATGAAGCTCTCTTTAAATATCAGCATCTCGTGCCAAGAGGGCCACATCTAGTGACGGCCCAGCCAGACATTGGCCGAGCATGTCAGTCGGGCACCACTGACCGGGAAGGGGCGCGATGTCTCTCGGTCGTTGCTCGGCGTGCTGTCGGCTGTCCAGCGCGTGAACGCGACCGACGCGCCCGTCTGCCGCCCGTCCGCAGCCGGCATCATGTTCTACCCGAAGCACGAGCTGACCGAGGACGGCTTCGAGATGCAGCTGGCCGTCAACCACCTGGGCCACTTCCTGATGCAGCACCTGCTGTACGCGCGCCTGGCGGCGTCCGGCACCGCCGGCCGGGCGGCGCGCATCGTCAACGTGTCGTCGGCGGCGCACAACTGCGGCGGCGTCAACTTCGACGACCTCATGATGAGGTGCGGCCCGGCCGTGTGGCGCTCTCTCGCGTGACGTCATCACGTGATGTCGTCGGGTGACGTCAGCACGCGCCGCAGTCTGTGCACCGGGTGGCAGAGGCCCGGCGATGTCTGGTGGTGGCCTGTCTGCTGACTGATGGACTATCGGCCCGTCTCGTGCAGAACCTCTCGCTTGTCAGCTGGCTTGTACGCGCCGAATTTGGCGCGTTTATCTATGGAGTAAAAATTACTGCATAAATTAAGCAATTCGTGTTCTTAGTTTCATGTGGCGGCATGTTCTTTTCATTTTCAGCAATTTTCCCTCACATGGGCTATTCATTTCATTTAAAATGTTTACTTTCAGTGTAGTGGGAGCTCACACTTGAGCAATTGTTTAGGGGAGAGTCACCACTCTGCTAACATTGTGACTGGAGAGCTCTTGCTTATAAAGCATAACTGAACACGTTCTTCCATTCCAGCAAGTTGTACTCGTCGAAGGGCGCCTACTTTCAGTCGAAGGGCGCCCAGATTCTCTGCACCAAATGCCTCGCTCGAAAGGCAACCGACGCGAAGGAGAACGTGACATGCACTTCTCTGCACCCGGGCGTCATATATACTGACCTCTACGACTACACCACTGTCTATAGGCTGGCAGCGCCCGTGCTCAGGAGAATATGGAAGGTGGGTTGTGAAGCATAATTGTAATGTTTACTTGGCAATCGCAGTGCATTTGCAGCCTTCATACGTGCGGTAAGTGTTCGTTCTGAACAGCTTGTCGAACTGTTGAACATGTTTGCAAGTGGTGATGGTTTCTGTTGTATTATGCACGTATATAATCATGCTTATGCACTGTCGCATATTTCATGCCCCACCAGTGATACGCGCCAAATCATATGGCATTCACACTCCTTGGCGCATGACGCAAGGCACACAGCACACGAATATGTACCAGAAGGTCGGATGTACCTGTAGGTCGGATATCGCATGTCGGATATCGGACATCGCACCCCTAGGGCGTGCGATGTCGGCATGTGGACGCGGTGTGACCGCGACCTGGTGACCTGGTGACCTGGTGACCACCCTGCCGACAGAGTCCCAAGGACGGCGCCGAGACGGTGCTGTTCGCCTGCCTGTCGGCCGACGCTGAGAGCATGACGGGCGCTCACATGGAGAACGCCGCCGCATACACGTCGGCCGGCTACACCGAGGACAAGGAGCAGCAGCAGCGCATGTGGGACACCAGCTGCCAGCTGTGCCAGATCGACACGTTCGGCAAGGCGACTCAATAGGCGCTCGGTCGGCGCCGCGCAGGCGTCAGCTGGACTGAAGGTGCCCGCCGCCGGTGGTGCACGAGGCTCTTCCCACTGGCGGATGGCGTATTTAATCGTGGTGGCTGGAGATGCGCAGGATACGCTTGGAACAAACGGACACTAGCAACCAGCTTTAGTTGTCTCGACAAGGCACATCAGCATAGTTTGTGGCACGACTTGAGCCCAAACTGGAAAGCTCATGTGCCAAAGAAATCTTCGTTGGCATGCATTGTCCGGAAAAGCCAAGCTAGTTGCTGGTTTTTTGTATGTTCTCCGAGATGTGGGGAAATGTACAGCTCTTGGACAAACATGCACTGCTCGAAATCCTGCTTTATCTAAAGCATCAAACAATCGCAGATCAGGGTAGTCTATTGTTGTTTCGACGTGTATGGCAAAGTGTTTGCCTGAGTTCTAACTATATAAGCACGGGGAATGCTGTTTTTCTTACATTCGCAAATTGCCCGGTGCAATACTGGCATAAGAGGTATGTCATGACAAGCATCAAGCTCACATGTATGGCCGAGGAGATATTTTCTCTTAGTTATCTAAGGGATAAAATAATTTGTACTGAATACTCTTAAATGGTGAACTGAATGGTCTTCAAATGATGCAAACCGAAAAGGCCTCTTCGTGTTCAAAGGCGAAGGCAGGGCTTCTGCGTTCGCGTTCGAGACTGCAGCCAGCACAGCTAAATACCAAGACTGACTCAAGCTCAAGACGGTCGCTCGCCGGCTGCTGACTATCCATCGAAACTGGACGTGTCGTCTTGGAAGCAAGAATTGTGTCCGTAGTTTGCGCCCCGTTTGAGTCAACTGTTGCTTGTTTCTGAAGTGTTTGCCACTCTGTGGCGATCGAGTTTGTGCCATCTTTTACAAGGACTCGCTCGAAGTGTCTTAACAAGATCGAACATTTCGTTTAAGGCCGCGGTGTAGATTACTCATTTATTCGATCCAATCTTAATTATGTGGCGTACCATTTGATTAAAATTGTACTTTGTTCACATAGCAGGTATTGATGAATTATCATAGCAAGAAAAAATGTTCTATCGATATGCTCAAGTTGCGCATTTTGCTATGTGGTAGGGATGGAGGTGAGATATTTTGGTAAGATTGGGTTAGTTTAGCAGCATTCGGCATAGGAAAAAAATGTTTTCACGAATGTATGGTATATTTGTGCTGGATGTCCAGGCGTAGAGCGTCAGAGATCCAGGAATCCAGTCAGAATCGGAACAATGTTGGCAATGTTCTAACTTGCTTATCCTACCAGATAAGAACCGCATATGTAGGATGCAGGAACGGCCAGATGACATGGCAATATCCTGGCGGAATATATCCAAATAGCCAGGCGCGTAGACATTGCGTCATCGAACGTTGTGATACGGGAAATTTACTGAGGGACCAAGGAACCGAGCTACTGTACACCAGATATCTTGCCATTCGTGTGACGTCCGTATGCGGCGTATTCTCCGACACATGTGAGCTCTGCGGCAGAATGTGGACTATCTCACTTATTTTTTGCGCTGGAATGATTCTGCAAGAGAAAGGAGGAAGTCCGATTTTGCTTGTCGCACATTCATGTCTGCAGAATGTATATGTATTGTATTATTTCGGTCATTAGAACAGCTGCGAACGTTTCCACAATAAACTGTGCTGTCGTTTCATTCCGATGGTCTTTACTCGATCGTGCAACTGGTGGTCTGGCATGTGCTATTTTGCGGAAATTATCGGGTACACAAGAATTTGGCGTATCTGCTTTTTTGGCATTTTTGCTAGCTGTGATGAATCGGTGACGATAATTGGTTATTTTGATCGATGTGTACGTGCCAGGTAGACCATCACTTGCAAAAAATATCAGGCATATCCAATATATCACCATAACTTTATTTCGTATCCCGTAAATAGATATAATAGATATACTCATAGCGAAAAGCCAACATTAGTAACCTGAAGTTAAACTGACATTGAAGGTCACGTAATTCAATGTGATGAATCATTGATGGACAGCGGACATCTAGGCGTTGTAATCATTCGACTGAGCGGAACACTGAATTTTGTGTGGTTCCCGTTTTTGACTCGAATGCCATTTCTTAACATCCCGAGATCGAACTGCTCGTCTTACTGAATAATTGTTCGTCTTCTTTGATGCGAATTATCTATATATATATATATATATATATATATATATATATATAATGAAGCATCCTATTCGCATACTCTCCTATTTCTTTCATTTTTCAAGGTATGATCTTTGTCTCTTGCAGAAGTAAGGCAAACAACAATTATTCCGTAGGACAAGCAGTTCGATCTCCAGATGTCAAGAAAGGTCATTCGAGTTAAAAACGGGAACCGCACAAAATGATATATATTCATATTATGCTTGCTCATGATAATTTCGTTCAAAAGCCTACAGTGCAGCTCATAGAGAAGATCACCTCCACACTGAATGGCTTCATGTATCTATACCATGCGCTTTCGAGCAATGGAGTTCTAAGCAGCATTATGGTCGGGATGACCACTCAAATTGAAATTCGTGTGCTATTTCACTCAAACGATCGCTTCGCTCACTCCTTAACCAAGCTTGATCTCCTGGGTTGGTGGCGACATTAATGTTCCAGGCATGGACATAGGTGCAGGGGAATCAAGGCGGAGCATCATCCCTAATATTCTCCAAGTTTAACTATTACTCTTATGGTGTCGTGGTTTTGCGTTGTGAAAATTGTAAGATGTTATTTGATCGCGTGTATTTTGGTTACTAGGAGCGGGCGGGTCATCGTCCCTTCCATTGGCTGCGCCCCTGCACCCTCCCCAGGGGGAAGTTCCACGTCTGCATCACCGGTCATCATGGTGTTGGAGTGTGGAGCGAGGTGGACGTGTCGGCGTCGCTGTGTTCGGGCGCCACCTGATATTAGCCTGCATATGGCTTAAATAAAGCCCTCATCCCCTCGTTATCACAGGATTGTGCGTGGCTCAGGGCTGGGTGCAGGAATTGTGGGAGGGGGCAGAAAGTCTCCGATTGACGCATTCGGCTGGCATTTCTTTCGGTGCTTGAGGAGTGCACCGAATATCATACAGAAACAAAGGAAGCAATCGTTCAGAAGTGGAAAACCTGCTACTCGGCCACGAGCGTGTGTGATAGATGTATGAAAAATATTTCCGGTTGTGGTGACAACCTATGGTACCGTATTAGCATTGCGTATGGATTGTATTTATCATCGGGCCGTTTTTCCTCTAAACATACCCAGTCAATTTGTATTTTCTAATCATACAGACATATGCATACTCATCTTGTTTCAGTGCATGTATCAGAAGCGTACAGAAACAATTTAGTACCTATGATCGAGGGGACAGGGGGGCTGAAAAAAACTCTACCACTCGTGGTAAAGTCCGTAGGTTTTAACATTGCCGTGGTAAGCCTGTCACCTGCGAAGTGTGCGGTCGCCGTCCAGAGATTGAGCCCGACGCAACAGTTCCGTTTTCCACCGCAGTTTGTGGCGTGTGGCACGGCTCACATCACAGGTAACGAGATATGGCTGACATCACGTGAAAGCTCCAAATGTTGGCTATCCGTCTGGCACAATTTCGTTGCGGTCGGGTCCACGTGTTGCGCGTGCACGTCACCGAGGTGTGTGTGTGTGAGTGAATTTTGCCAGCCTGCCACCGTGTGGTGATATCGGCTGGTTCCGGTTGAGAGAAGATGTGTAAGAGAGTGAGTAGCGTAGGGTAGGAGGATGAATCCGAGGTGGAGGTTTAGTAGAGTACTTGAGCAGTGGTGAAGTAGCGTTGAGATGGTCTTGAAGAGTAGAGCTGAGGCAGTCCGGATCGATTGAAGATGTAGAGCTGGTGCAGTAGAGTTGTTTGAGAGCCGGAGATGATGAAGTCGAGAGAGAGAGTTAGTCCGGACGGTGCCACTTTGGGGTATGGGGTGTATTGGGGGGGGGGGGGGTCGGGTCATCGCCAGAATTGAACATTGCAAGAACATAAATATATATTTCTCTTTTTTTGTGATTTTTTCTTTTCTTTTTGTAACGTATCTTTTTTTTTTTCCCCCATTTTCCTGGTTTTGTTCATTTTCTCTTGTTTTTTTAACATATCTTTTCCTTTTTTCTCTTTTTTCCTTTTTTCACAGTTCTTCCATAATGCGTGTAGTTTTGAGAAGGTGGAAGAGGTGTTCGTGTAATGCTGGATGGTCGTCGTTGAGGAGCGTGGTGAGGTTCAGTGGGATGTTGTTCGTGGTGCAATAGTTTGTGGTATGTTGTCTTTGGTTGTTGTATTTGGTGCAGTATATGAGCATGTGTTTGACTGTGAGTGTGTGGTGGCAGGTAGTGCATTGTGGTCGTGGTTGATTGAGTAGGAGGTATGAGTGTGTGAGTGCTGTGTGTCCTATGAGTAGTCGTGTTAGTGTCCGTTCTCTTAGTCTGGTGTTTTGGTTGATGGAGTGCCAGTGTTCGTGTTTGGGGTGTATTTCGTGTAGCTGTGTTGTTACTGTGTCCCATGTTTGTTGTATGTGTTTGTTGATGGCCTGTCGTATTGTGGGATAGTAGTCGGATTGTGAATAGGGGCATTGTGTGGTTTGTTGGAGTGTTGTGGCTATGTTTGCTTCTGTGTCTGCGTGTTCGTTGCCGTGTATGTTTGCGTGACTTGGGATCCAGAGAAGTATTGGCCGTTGTGGTATGGTGAGTTGTTTGTGGGCGTAGTATTTTGGGTATGAGGGGGTGTTTGTATTTGGTGCGGGGTGTTATGCTCTGTAGTGCTGATTTTGCGTCTGTGGCTATGATGTGTTCAATTTTGGTGTTGTAGATGGTGCAGTATGCCCAGAAAATTGCGAATAATTCTGCTGTGTATGTGGATGCTGTGTCGTGCAGACGGGCGCGTAGGATGACCCGCGGCGGCGCTGCGTTGGTGTACAGCACCGCCGCTGCGCCCGTCTGCTGTGTATGTGATTTGGAGCCGTCTGTATATATGATGTTGTAGTTGGCGTGCTGTGCTGTGAATTGTAGGAATAGTTGTTGTATTTCTTGTTCACCGAGGTCTTGAGAGAACGGGTATCCGGTGAATGACCGGTCGGCCATAGGAATAGCATGTAAAACTGAGATTTTGCGCTCGGAAAATCACCAATTTTAGCGCTCCCCATCGACCAGATTCAAACCGCAATATCTCGACAACCAATAGACCGATCCAAGGCGATATATACGAGGTGGCGTCATCCCTACTGCGCAGCTTTCTGCGCAGGTCCTTATATGACGTCATCAGGGGTACCACTTAATACGGGCCAAGCCGCTAACACGCTGTGGAATATACGTGGCGTATGCATAGTACGGGGGATAGAATGAGGATTTAGGAGGTGCGGGTGCAAAACTTAGAGCGCCATATTTCCGGAATGGATCTCCAATACCTTTCATACACATATTATACCCGGAAGAACGTACAAAGCGAGGTAGGACAGGTCAAATATGGCAGAGAATTAGCATCTTACCGCGGCGAAATGCAGTAAGGACGTATCTGAAGTGTGGTCGTCGCCATGATGGAATAAGGTGGGGAGGGTGGTCGGGTCCCTTAATGTACATCAAATTTAGCATTGGGCTTATGGTGCTGCATGCCAAAATTAATTGACCGAAAGGCTTTTAGCCCCTCTATATGCGGCAGCGCCCCTGATATAGGAAGCAAGGGGACAATCGTTTCTTTTCTAAGATCGACAGGACCATGGGGAGCACGTGAGAGACAGACATTCCTTTTATGGGGGCATCTGTGAACCTTCGTACCAGCTCAGCAACATAGGTGGAACTTCCAGAAACGATTTGGGAGACGCAATGCCTGGAGGTAACAGAAAGGCCTATGGATTGGGGGAAGCGGGCTCACGCCAGTCGTAAGTGGGGGTTGACCCATCCCAAAAGTATGTAAAATTTAACTCTAGTTCGGAGGTTACATTCGGCGGATGGACTGGAAAGCGGTCAGACATGGGGTGCTAAAAGCGGTCAGGCATGCATTGGCGGCATTCCCCAACAATGCGTTCAGAACTAGATCTGGATGATTCAAAACACTCCTACACGTCCGCGTAGTCGACTTAGTCGGCTTATGTGCTGTTTCCGATTCAGAGCATGAATGAAGGATCACAATCGAAGTTCGTGGAGCAGAGACTTTGCATATCGTTCTTTCAAATCAATGATCATAGGCCTCATGAGCAACAATGAAATAGCATACGTCACACCTGTTTCATAGCAGTACCAAAGCCGGTAGCAGTGTCAAGTGCCGCGAGGACGGAAGCAGCAGCAAAACACGCCAACAAAACGACAGGATCGGGCGGCATGAAACCAATGCAAAGTGCCGCCAGAACGGGCAACACAGGAGGCGCCGCCAGTCCGCCCCTGGCCACGGTGGCAACAACAAACACGGTTACAAAGGGCAGAACCGAGCGACACGACACGACACACAGCAGAGACGGTGACACATGGCCGGCAGTGTGAGGGTGGACATCCTATCGCTGCCTGGTGACATGATGGCGGACGTGCCTAGATTCCCGCCCCTGCGCTCTGCCGAGCAGAGCTCTTGCGCAACCAGCAGATGCGCACATGCAGCCTAACTCGAGTCAGCCTCCGTCTCACACAACTAGCCACACTCCTAGCTTCGGCTGCCGGCTACTAATGACGCCCACCCCGGGTCTCACGATGCTGGTGTCGCCTGTGCAGGTTGAGTCCATGATGAAGCAGACATCATAATTGAACTGGTTTGGCATCGCCCTCTTCCACGTATGTGGCATGCAGCGCCCGCCGCGACCGATAATGATTAACCCATAGCTGGACACAACGGCCAGGAGCGCCTCCGGTGCTTCAGACGTTGGACAGCCAAGCGATGTATTGACGCCTCATTTTGTAGGCGACGAAGCCGGCAACGACAGCAAGGCCGTCCTGCTCCAGTCCCAGTTTGCTGATGATGGTCGTGTTAATATTCATGTGAATAGAAGTGGCATCAAACTAATTGAATACGTTCTTTATTTAGCTATACAAAGATAAGATATGAAGATAAGGGAAGCAGCATATGAAGGCTCCATATTTGATGGCGGTGGCCAAGTTCTATCAGTGACTCAGCAGAAGGACTTTGGTCTTATTCTGAACACAAGATTTGGGGCATCAGAACAGACGGAAGAATCCAGGAAGAAGGCACTGAGAATGCTTGGGGCAATATATAGGAATGTAACATACATAAGTGAGGAAGTCATCAGGAAGCTTTCCTGTGCATGTCAGGCCACATTTAGAATACTGTGTCCAAGCTTTGGCTCCCAGTTATGAAAAAGATTGTTCGCTTTTAGAGAGTACAAAATATGGCTACAAAAACTGTTAATGACATAAGCAACCTGGCATATGAGGAAAGATTGAATAAACTGAACATGTTTTCACTTAGATATAGAAAGTTGAGAGGAACACTCATTGAGGTCTTTAAATTTGTTTATGGTCAGGAGGATGGATATATTCGGTAAATATTTGAATCTAACAGAAAGGGTGCACTTAAAGGTCATCAATTCAAAATTAAAGTTAACTACGGCAGGACAAGGTTAAGACAGTATTTGTTCACCAACAGGGTAATAGAACACTGGATCCAGATGTCAAAGACCATTGTCAGTAGCAGCACAATGAACATCTTTAAAAACATCATAGGCAATTATTCAGTGGTTTCCGCATGCGATAGGATGAGCGATAAACGATAAACGATAATTATCGCTGTTAAGTAAATCGGTTATCGTTATCGTTTATCGCTAAATTTTCAAAATTATCGCTCATCCACTTATCGCAAGTTCCAAAAATTAGAACGATAAACGATAAAATGTAAAACGGGATGATGGAAAATGGAAGACGATCGACAGTGTATGCCGCGCGACAGTGTGTGGCGCAACCTGTTGCCATCTGCTAAGTGTACAGATCTGTCAGACGGCCGACGGGTGGTATAAATTTGCGCGGCGGGCCGGGCAGAGGTCAGTCACAGGGGGTCCACTCCCGCATATCTGGCAACTATCCAAATCTTCAGGTTAAAATAAGCCTATTTTCAAAGTTAATATAATTGAGATAATTGGATTATTTCATTATCATTGAAAATAGCATTCTGTACTCAGTGTAAAGAACTTGAAATAACATGTAGTTATTGATTGAGGCTTATTTTCAAAAAACCTTTAAGAACTGGCATTGTTCTACACTCCCGCATATCTGGCAACTATGCATATCTTCAAGTTAATATTAGCCTATCTTCAAAGTTAATCATAATTGAGATAATTTTATTATTTCATTATCGTTGGAAAATAAAATTGTTTACTCAGTATAAAGAATTTGAAATAAGATTTTGTAGTTATTGATTGAGGCTTATTTACATAAAACCTTTAAGAACTGGTAGGGACGATGGACATACGAGGGTTTGTCAAAAGCATATTCCTCGCGCCGCAAAACAGACGACGTTACGCATGACGTACGAGGGTTTATCGAAAGTGGTTGGGTCGAAAATATAATTACTTCTGCCGAAAATATAATTACTACTATAAATACAATTATCGTTATCGTTTTATCGCTATCGCTGTTAATTTTGTGAATTTTTTTTATCGTTTATCGTTTACGTTATCGCAAACCTTTCTTATCGTTTTATCGTTATCGCAGGTCCGAAAATTAGTTATCGCCGAAAGCACTGCAATTATTACAAGAATAGAGGGCTTGCTTTTCAGTATTCTAGGGAAGGCTGATCGACGGATTTGGTGGGCAACTGGTTGAGTGTTCAGAGTGCAACCAAGAAGGGCCATTGGGGCTCATAGTCACACTGATGTGTTGTGTCTTGATGTCTAAGATGCTCCAAAATGCAGCAAGCATCCCAGACAAACATGATGCAACACTCCATACCATACATATCTGATAGGCAGGCTAATTCATGGAATGACACCAGAAAAGGCAGGTTTCGACACTGACATTATTTTCAGCTGTATCCGTGGCCAGGATCATAAGCATCAGAGGTAAAGTGGTTGAAACAAACGGATGGGCTGGTTGGATGAACTCCATCAGCTCCTTTTCCCTGTCAACCAGGTTTTATATGCATTTTCATCTCTGGGAAACATAAGCATGTTGGTTGACAATCTCTTCTTTCCATATCTTTCTTTCAGATAAAGACACACCACAACAGAACACTATTCAATAAAACTACAACTAAGACGCACGTACATCGAATACAAGGTGTGACAGACATAAAATCAAGCATAAAACTACCTACGAGGAAGTATGTTAACAGCTGAGCTATTTATGACTCAACTGCGCCATCTAAGAATTTGAGAATATGTGTACCCCTAAAACGCTGCATTCGTGGTGGTCGTCACCTAATTCGCAGCCTAACTGAGGATGATAAAATAACAGCTCAACACGATTCCAAAAGCACAGACGTGATATTATAGGATTTATAAAAGTGGTTGAACTGAAAATATTTCCATTTTAAAATGCATGAAACCATTAAAACGGCCCAAAAGTTGTACCCCACATGAGGTCATTTGTACCATTCGAGCCGACACGCAAGAAGGCATGGGGATGACAGAGGCCTGGACCGATCGACACCAAACCAACACCTTAGTATTGCCACGACAATTGTCAACATCGTCGTGGCAACCGTTTCCGAGTCACATGCCACGCGCACGCGAGGGGGGTGTGAAAAGCGGAAGCGACGTTTTTGGGCGTTTTTCACAATTTGGTCTGGTTCTCGGAAACGGCTAAACTTAGCGTCTTGCCGTCACCTTCACATCATGGCCCCATGTATCGACTATAATTTTCAAGTTTACTATCAGTGGCTGCAGAGTGTGCGGGCGTAGTCATCGTGACACGGGCTGCACGTGTTTCAGTCCGTGAAAAAGGCTCCGCTTTCTACTGTATCTACACCACTGTGGAATGACAATTCGTGGATAAAGTTGTACGTACGGATAGCCCCACTCATTGTGATGCTCACAAGTCATTCGGATTTTATCCATCATGAATACTTTTCTTGCAATCGTCGATGCCCGCAACCGTTACCAGGCGTCACTTTTGGCAATCTCAAGCGGCGGACGGGCGGAACAGTATTCTGTCACCTCCCAGAGACTGAATTCGACGCAACAGTTCCGTTTTCCGGCGCAGTTTGTTTTCAAAGCTGGTTTCAGTGTGCACGTATCTACCTAATAAGTACCAAAGCGCTGTTGAAGCTGAACTTGTATATGTTTGTGTGGGTGGTGTTTCGTCTCTGAGAGACGAGAGTCATGACAAGTATTGCAAACATGGTCTTGTCTGTGATGTTGGCCGCGAAAAATATTATGCTATCTCCAGGAAGTCTTCCACTCCATTCGTCCAAAAGAGGAATTGAGTCTGACAATGACTGCGATCTCCTTGATGTTTGGTCATGATCATGGGAGCATTAAACACGGAGCATGACCGTGAAAAGCGCGAAAATAGTTGTTTGATGACAGAAACAAATCACATCATTCTCCAACTTGGAATGCAACACAGTTTTTCTCTCATAATCCAAGATTCAGATTACAAGAAAAGTCCTCAAAGTCCTCTGCTCTATGCCAACCTGTAATGCCACATAATTTTCCTTTCCAATTCCAGAATTTCAAGACATAAACCCAACCTTGGTCATACCTGACTGAAGTAACACTTTTCTCCTTTCTCAGTCGAACATATTATTTCAGCCATTTTCCCACACTGCATACTTCTGTAATCCTTATCATGACAACAAATGTTTTGCGTCAGACGAAGTGTACGATCCTCAATATACCAGGAGGTGCTGAGTTTACATCAAAAGTACCGTTAGGGATTATGCTATATTTCTCAACGTTTCGGTCAGGAAAACTGACGATGGCCCCTGGTCGATATATATCGGCATGGTCGATATTTTGCGCTCACACACGTGCATACGGGTCTTAATGTGAACTATCAACATGTGACAGCCTAGTTGTGATGTTCGATATTCTGTAGGTGACAGGCTGAACATTTTTTTCACATCTGCAATCGTTGAGCAAGAGGGGTGGGGACGAGTTGATGGTTGACTTCAGTTTTCTTCCCCGAAGAGCACCGTTCTCGGTCAGGCGGGTGTCACGTATTAACTTCGGAGGCGCCACCATGCGGGTACATTCTCAAGTGCCCCCCGATCTGTGTCCGCCCCTGGGGTTAGAGGGGCACCATTTTTCAGCTTCAGAGGCGCCACCATGCGGGCTCGTTCCCCATCTTTGTCCCCCCTTGAGGTGGCTCAGCTTCAAGATCCCTTTGTTTTGGCGGACCTAGTCATGTCAGGACCACGCTCCATCCGGCCGTGCAGGTTAGGCAGGTGAGTTCAGGTCAGCTCAGATCAGGTCAGGCAGACCAGACGAACAGTCAGGACGGTGTTGAGCAGCCAAGATGAAGATAAATTCCCATTCCAATTCCCAAGAATAACATAGCTTTATTTAGCATCCAGATATTTCCAACACACGCAATACATCGCAATAAAGTATTCAGCAATACTGACCCTTTCAGAATAGACCAAAACCATCAAAACACATTGGGACATTAAAAACATACCGTGGCAGCAGAGAAGACAAAAGAGCTTCGAAGTGTGGCCGGACCCGCAAGAAGTAACATGGTCAGAAAAAAAACGCGTCCCGCCAGTACCCAAGCACGAGGACCTCAGAAAATGCGCCATTCCCTCGAAAGCACCGTGAGTCTACAAAATGAATCTGTAATTAAAAACGTTGGATTTCAAAAACGTGCTAGTTGTCCCAAGAACAGCATAGGGACCATAAAACCAAGCCGAAAGCGAACAAGTGCAAGTGGTACAGACTAAAATAGCATCACCTCAGCACTCGTCTCGGCCCGATAACCAATCTGGGATCATTTTTCAACACAAAGATGAGGTGTATCAAAGTCCAGAGAGGTATCCCGATGAATTCCCCCCAGGGTTGGAAGAAGAGAAATAATCTAGAAAAAAAACTATTTTCGGACCGAACCCTGATTCGAAGCATTCCAATATATCAAGTAAGGCGCAAAACCATCACATTACAGCAAGTATCAAAACGTAAGGGGCCTAACAGAATCCGCAAAACAACACACAGAAACGCACGAACCATGGCGAATGCGGCGAACATGCCAGACACACGAATACGTGTACGAACGTTCAGGTAGAGACAACCGAGTGTTATTGAAAGAATGCGTCAAAATTGAAACGTATTACATCTCGGGTGATCAGTGGAATTTTACTTTTAGCAATGCAAGCTAGCTTTTCAATAGATGTCAGAAAAACCCGGGAAGATGGAGAAATGCCAGAATTCGGTGACAGAACGACGGAAGTAGGTTGAGCTCCCACCCGCGAAAATTATGTTCTCAGAACCTTTACATAAAAGGCCCATTTGGAAAAATCGTTGTCGAAATCGTGTAACTTAACAAACATGCTTAGGTTTTCCTCCCCTCCCCCCGCACAAACGAATGGGCTGGATTCGTCAATCACTTCAGCATTCGCTAACTAAATTCGCGTCCGGCTTTGGTAGTGAATCATCAGTGATGGCAGTTCAATAGTTTGTAGTGGCGCGCAGTGTGACTAACTTTTGCTGTTGCTTCCCGGCATGTGTCCAGCCTGGGTGGCAAGCTTCCTTCACCAAAGTTGATAAGTGCCCCATGCAAAATAGTCAGTGCGTAGGGCCGTTACCGACACTTTAACAGCAGTAACCGCCATATATGACGCTGCTCTGAGCGTCCTGACAATATCCTGATGCGGCTGACAGTATATACGCGGCTGTGCTAGTTGGAGGTGGAGCAGTACTGGCCAGCGAGGGCGTTCTGCCTGATCCAGGGCAGCGCCGCTGTGATCCTGGAGTACACGTTCGGGTAACCAAAGCTAGGGGGACCTCTGACCCACGAGACAATGCCCACCAGAGAGTACGTCTGCCCCTCCAAGCTAACAAGCGGGTTTCCGCCGTCGCCGCGCCAGACGCCCTCGTGGATGCTAGCCGACCTGGTGCACAACATCGTCGAAGTGAGAATGGGGTGGATTATTTTGCATGCGGAGTTAGTCATGATGGTGACGGTGAGGGCACGCAGGGCCCTGGCGGGCTCGCCGCTCGCAACGGAACCCCATCCGCTGACGATCGCCTGCGCGCCCGAGAACCTGTTGCCGGTGGTCGGCAGACACACGGGAGCAATCGTGTGGTCCGCCGGAAACGCGATGGCGGAGGACAGTTTCAGTAACGAGAAGTCGTAGCCAAACACGGCTGAACTCTCGAAGCTCGGGTGGGTGATGATCTGCTCCACCTGTTTGCGGATATGACCATCGCAGATGCCGACAAGGTGCACTTTGATGAGCACGTCCATGCCCCCCGGTGACCGTAATTTCATGCAGCTGGCTGACGTCAGCAGGAACCGGCTGTTGATGATGGTGCCCGCGCATATGGCATCACTGCTGGGGCGCTTCACAATGGCCGCCAACCATGGGTACAAGTTGGGTTCGGTCTCCTTGCTACCGAAGATGCGCTTCGCTGGCGCCAAGTTGAGACGACCACACTCGCAGATGGCCGGCTGCGGAGCAACAACGACTAGAGATGCTGCCACGTTCACTTCACACAGGTAGCCCCCGAATGTCCTTTCAATATTGGAACTCCACTTGATTTTCATGACAGTCTTAGCGATGGCAGCACTTGGCCCAATTGTGCCACAGTACCTCTGACCGTCCACGGCAAAATAATCAGATTGGCAGCGGGGGCGATACTCAACCTCAAAAGCAGAACAGGTCACGGTAATTTCATCTCCGCTCTCCGCCGCCACCAGCAAGTATTCACATTCATATCCGGCCGGGTAGTTTGAAGGGTGGTTAGTGGACTGCATGGTGTACTTGGTTCCCCTTTGCAAGGTAGTGTTGCCACAGCTCAATTCCACCTTCGCACGGGTCTCTATGCCTAGTAATGGGCCTGCATCCAACTGACGCACTGTTTCCTTAGTCTCTTGGGATGTTCCTGGGTCTGGCAAAGCCAGAGAGCTTCCCAGCAGGAGCACGAACGACACGACGACGCTCATGTTGAGACTGATGCTGTTGGAAGACTATCGGCCGCTTATATAGTGAAATTCGCGCTACGATGCAGTTGCGCTAACATGCTTTGTTGATATGTACCCGGTGTCAAAAGACAAGCAGCACCTGAATGCGAACACTTGTCAATCGTCAAGTCGTGCGTCATTCGCTGTTTTACAGGTGTTGCAAGAGATACAGACAGAGAGCTAAGACAGCAATATTTACTCTTAATGACTACAATGTACAGCAAGGAACTCGAAAGAGCCCCATATATTGAAGTGAATGGCAACTGACAATTAATTGCAAAACTGTCATTTTCAAAGGATTGCTGAAAAGAACAAAACATGGCAACAGCTACAAGGATGTGAAAGTCAGCTTGTGTAGGAATGAGGTAATACATAGTGAGTCTGTAGTACACTGTTTTGCTGTTGCATGTATGCAACAGCAAAACAGTTCATGGATAAAGAAAATTCATCAAAATTCAAAATTCATGGATAAAGAACCGTATACGGTTCTTTATCCATGAATTTGAATTGATTTGGAAGTTATTTAAGTATACCTATGTTTGCATGCACATATTACTTGCAATGGATGAACATCCATTGTAAAAATTACATCACTTGGCTTAACTATTTGACGTGCACCTTCATCTGATGTCGTCACGTACTACCGTGGGTATTCTTATTGCACACCATGGTGTCTTGTTTTTGCCAATAGCCAAAATGTGAGGCTAAAATTAATTGGCACGCTTGTTTTCTGCATCTGCGGCATTGAATGTTCTGCAAAAAGGAAGAAACATCATAAGAGCGAATATTGCTATCATTTATCATGGGGAATGCATATTTCCCTGCCCATTTTTCCCACAGGTGTGATAAAATCCTCTATTTTAAATCGCTATTGCCGTGTGCTATGATGCCTACTTCGCCTGTTTCCAGGCGCATACCTACTTAGGGAATTGTTACGTACCAATGTTATATTGCGATGTATTTTACATAGGACATATAGGATGAAGAGACACCAGAAATGGATATTTCTTAGAACAGCTATAGAGACCCGCAAAATAGAACAGCCATCAAAACCTTTTACATGCAATGCATTAGGACGCTACAAATACGACACATTTGCAGACATTCAAACCTATCAGGAAGGCGCGAGTACTGACAGACTAATTATGGGAAGAGGTTGTTGGTTGGGTTGTCCATAATTTCTGAAAAGGCATGGTGCTGTTCCCGGGATATTTTTTGGTGTGATTTTAGGCATTGATCACTCAAGTTGTGACGGACGACGCCACAGCACCCTCCTGGTAGTCACAACTTTACTGTTTCGTTAGGACTAGGATGGCTTATGGTTATCAAGCCGTCTATAGTTATTAAACATAAAGACATAAAGACCTAAAGACATAAAATGATTAGTGCAACTATGAGCCACAAGGGCCCTTCTTGGTTGCACTCTGTACACTGAACCAGTTGCCCACCAAATCTGTCAATCAGCCCTCCCTGTAATACTGAAAAGCAAGCCCTTTATTCTTATCATGATTGTCTATGCTGTTTTTAAATATGTTCAATGTGCTGCAACTGACAATGTTTTCTGGCAGCTGGTTCCAGTGTTCTACTACCCTGTTGGTGAAGAAAGTTTGCCTTAACCTTGTTCTGCTGTGGTTAACTTTAATTTTGAATTTATGACCCCTAATTGCATCATTTCTGTTCAATTCAAACATTTCCCCAAGGTATCCCCTCTCCAGACCATGGACAAATTTAAAGACCTCGATGAGATCTCCTCTCAGCCTTCTATATCTAAGTGAAAACATATTCAATTTCTTCAATCTTTCCTCATATGCCAGGTTGCTTATGCCATTAACCATTTTTGTAGCCCTCTTTTGTACTCTCTCTAAAAGCCAACAATCTTTTTCATAGCTGGGAGACCAAGCTTGGATGCAGTACTCCAAATATGGCCTGACGTATGCACAGTAAAGCTTCCCGACCACTTCCTCACTTCGGTATGATACATTCCTATTTATTGCCCCGAGCATTCTCAGTGCCTTCTTCCTGGCTTCCTTGGTCTGTTCTGATGCCCCCAGTTTTGTGTTTAGAATAACACCTAAATCCTTCTCCTGTTGAGTCACTGATAGCACTTGGCCACCCATCAAGTATGGAGCCTTCATATGCTGCTTACCTACATGCATGATTTTGCACTTATCAAAATTAAATTTCATTTGCCATTCTTCGGACCACTTCACAAGTTCGTCGAAGTCTTTTTGCAGCGAGATATGCTCATCTTGACTTGTTATTGCCCTAAAGACCTTTAAATCATCCGCAAATTTCAAAACTTTACTGCTTAGGCCACTTTCAATGTTATTTACAAATATAATGAACAGTAGTGGCCCCAGTACTGACCCCTGGGGGACTCCACTAAGAACATTTTGCCATGATGACTTTGTACCATTTAGCATCACTCTTTGCTCTCTATCTGAAAGCCACAACTCTATCCATTTTAAGATGCTACCTGCAATACCATGGGACTGAAGCTGTATCATTAACCGTTTATGGGGTACTTTGTCAAAGGCCTTACTAAAGTCAAGATATGCTACATCAATCTGATTTCCCTAATCAAATTGTTCTGTGGCGAAGTTCAAAAAGTCCAAGAGGTTTGTGAGACACGATCGTCCTTTTCTAAACCCATGTTGAGTATCTTGAATCAATCTGCTACCTTCCAGATAACTAACTATTCTATCCTTGATAATTGATTGAAGTACCTTGCAGACTAGGGATGTGAGACTTACTGGCCTACAGTTTTTAACTTTCCCTCTTTCTCCTTTCTTGAAAATAGGAACTACATTTGCCCTTTTCCAATCGGTTGGAATTTCATTTTGTGAAACTGATCTACAAAATATTATACTAAGTGGAAATGCCAGTTCCTTTTCAGTTTCCCGCAACACCCTAGCATAAATATCATCAGGTCCTGCTGCCTTGTTTGGCTTTATTTTCCTGATATGATTGTAAACAACATCACTATCAATGAAATCAACATCATTTGTCAGATCCCATGTCACTGAACTATGGTGTACGGTCCGCAGATTGGTCATATCTTCCAATGTAAACACTGATTTAAACTGCTTGCTCAGCTCCTCAACCATCTCACTATCCTCACCCAATTTAGTCCCGTTTACTTCCAGTGGACCAATTGTGCTAGAAACTTTACTCAGCTTGTAGAAACTAAAGAACTTTTTACTGTCCCCATTACAGTTTCTAGCTAAATCCAGTTCTTTTGCTCGCTTTGCTGCTCTGGCTTTTTGCTTCACAGTGTCTCTAGCTTTTCGATATGCCTTTAGATTGACGACATTTGAGGCTTCTTTAAAGACTCTAAATGCCGTTTTCTTAGCCTTAATTGCTTTTATCAAGTCTGGTGTAAGCCATGCTGGCTTTCCTACCCTTCTTTTGCGTCTTTGCTTTTGGGGGACATGTCTAATCTGAACTTCCTTCAAGTAAGATTTTAACTTTTCCCACATTTCACAGGCATTTAAATTGGAGAATTCTTCTTCCCATCTGATGGCACTTAAAGCCGCTCTCATGGAGTCAAAGTCTACTCTGTTGAAATTTGGAACTTTACCAAATTATCCTTGATAATTTCCCCGACATGTGCCTTGAATCTAACTATGTTATGGTCACTTCTTCCCAGAGTTTCGCCTACAGTCAAGTCTTGAACCAAGTCACTTAAATCCGAGAATACAAGGTCCAAGAATGAACCATGCCTGGTAGGTTCCGATACAAACTGGTGTAAGAACAGGTCCTCTTCACGGCATTTCCTAAACATTTTGCATGATGGGGAGCCAACACCAGCATTTTTATAACCTTTTAGATTAAAGTCACCAAGAATAAGGCACTTCCTCTTAAAGTTTCTACTGATTTCCTCACAAATCACCTTGTCAAGCTCCAGTTGCTGAAAATGTGGCAGGGTTCCTGATCGGTAGAAAGCTCCTATCCTAAGAGTATTGCTGTTGCCTTTTCCCACAGTGACATCAAGCCAAATGGACTCCACAGACACATTTTTATCCCCACCTGCTACTTTTTGAGAACTGAATAAGCTATTCATATAGAGCATTACACCACCCCTTTCATTGCTGGACCCCTATTGCATGAAAACAGATTGTATCCCTGGATCTCATAGTCCTGTAAGTTATCTCCAAAATACCCTTCACTGACCCATGCTTCCGTAATGCAAACAAAATCTGGTTCCTCCTCAGCAACATAACACTTGAACTCATCAAATTTGGAACGGATACTCTCAGCATTAAACATCATATACTTAACAAATGCTCCATAACCACCTTTGGCTTTTTCATACTGAGTAGTTCTTTTATCACTAGATGAACTATCACTCTGTCCCCTTGAACTGCTGCTGTCCCTAATTGCAGACTTTGAGGTTCTATTGCCTTGGCGGACACTATTGGAATATTTCTGAGTTGGCAATGCAATTTCATCCCTCCCACCCCATTTCCTAGTTTCCCTGAAGGACATGCTCGTACACTTTGCCTAACACATGGACCCCCTTCTCAGAGAAGTGCAGGCCATCCCTCTGATAGAGGTCCCACGATGCATAAAACCTGCTCCACTCGTCTACAAATGTAAAACCTAGATCATGGCAGAGCTTTCCTACCCTGGCGTTAGCTGCCAGTGCCCTAGAGCTCCACTCAGGGGAGGCTCTAGCCCTAGGCAAAATTGCTGTTACAATGACTCTATTGGTACCCTTCAGGGTGGCCAGAAGGGCCCTGTACTCCCGCAGAAGCTCCTCACCCCTAGAAGTACCTATGTTATTTACCCCTACATGCACTATGACTGTGCTGAACTGGTGATCACTGGTGACCTGTGCCACCACAGGTGCGAGGTCCTTCACCTTGGCACCTTCCTAAACAAGGTAATATATGTTTAGATATGACGTTTGGGTGTTAACCATGGAAGCGTACCAATGCCGAAGGAATCACGTACTGAGAGAGTATTTGCTTTTTTGCTTACATTGTGATTGAACACATTTAGAGAAGATGATGGAGATTGTTTATGCAGTCATGAACAAAATTTGCTAGTAGATCTTGCTGAGGGCAAGGATAGTTGTTTGTATTCAGACTTTATATGTCATCAGATTGTTGAACTCATATGAGAAAATTGCTGGAAAATTGCTGACTGTTGGACCGAGCCAGAACAGAGTACAAGCGGACCACGGGCGCGAGCCAAGTGCAAATAGCTGCACACAAAGCGGAACCGAAACGGACGCGAATTGCAACCAACCGAGGAAATGCTGTGCGTGCCAAGCGGTGTGTCTTGCACACCTATGCATTCTTCACTACTCCGAATTTCTCATTGGGAGGGGCACAGGTCACCAAACGTGCCATCTCCGTACCACACAATATCTCCGGAAGGGACTGAGTAGTTCGGCGGTAAGATGCCCGTTTCCCAACCGAAAAGCTCCGTGTTCGAGTCCCGCTTGTCGCTGCTCTTCGCTCGCGACAATCGGCATAAGATAATTGGCGACGTCCGGTGGCCAAAGCATTGATGCGTCAGAAAACCAGCAACTGGTATCGCCGGGGAATGTCAGAGTACTTTTTTTGTGTTATAGTAGCATTCCTTCATCGAGAGTGTGCTACACAATCACTAGATCCACGCCTGTGCTACGAGAGATCGAGTGAACAGGACTAAGTAACCCTGGGCTAGACAGGGAACTAGATAGGCATATGAAGGTAGTTAAGATGTATAGGTAGATGTGATGTTGGTAGTTGGTTTTCTATGGCTTAGGATGTAGTATTGATTAGGGCGTTGAGTAGCATTTTTTATAAGCTGATGCAATTCATTTTATAGGCTTAGTCCAATGGTATGTACATTCGATCACTGAATAATCTTTCAGAGTGCCTTTGCTATGGCTTACCACTAAGAACGTAGACTGTGCCGCTACGCGCCAATAATTACTGGTAGGCTGCGCCGCTTCACAGACATGCGTTGCGTGACAGTCTACGAGACTCACCACGCCCAGTGTCCCAGCCATATAAATTCGCTTGTGCGGTCGTCACGGGATCATTTGCCCTGCAGCAATAAAGTGAGGAACATGCGTCTACGCTGTTCCCGTCTTGCATTCCTGAGTCAGCCGAATAACATTGACAGTTCAACATTAACAATATTAACCATGGTCTCACCACACGATCCATGACTTACAGTTTTGCAGTAAACACGCTTCACGTGCTGTCAGATCACCGACACGGCCACAACGGTAGCTCCCTTTCGACAATTGCTTGCTTAATTCAGATTCATTGACAAGTCGGTTAACTAATTCATTAAATTGCACCTGCTTCATTGAGAATGACAAGTTGTTTCGCGTAGGCGTACATTGTGGGATATATGATTATTTATTATGTGCGTACACACACACACACACATATACATATATATATATATATATATATATATATATATATATATATATATATATATATATATATATATATATATATATATATATATGTTGCACACTGCATTCCAAATGGCAGATTCTGATTCCTGTGCGGATAAAATATTTATTCACGCGGATACCATCGAACTATTTTACCATACGATGTTTTTACTTCATATTGCAGGACGACATGCAACCGGGCCATCCTTCATTCTTGGTTTGAAAGCACTGTAAATTATATGTTGAATTGCGACATGGAGGAACACCAGTAACGCCTCATGGGGCCAGTGAAGTACGCTTTCCAACACCACGCCGTACTTTTGAAAAATGGCGGGAACAAGGACCAACTAATTTGCACCGACCTGGAGCATTCACCAGATTAAATGGCAACAAGGATGTGGTATGTCTGTGTATGTGGTTTGTGTGGTGTGTAGATGTGTGGATGTGTGGATGTGTGGATATGTGGATATGTGTGTATGTTTGTGCGTGTGCGTGTGCGTGTGCGTGTGCGTGTGCGTGTGCGTGTGCGTGTGCGTGTGCGTGTGGGTGTGCGTGTGCGTGTGCGTGTGCGTGTACGTGTGTGTGTGTGTGTGTGTGTGTGTGTGTGTGTGTGTGTGTGTGTGTGTGTGTGCGTGTGTATCGAACCACTTCCTATGCTTTTGTATCCTACCGGGTTTCGTCGCTTGGTACAAGGCACGTGTTGTCGCAAGTGCAGTGCATTGCAACACTGCTCTGCTGACTGTGTTTGTGTCCTCCACCAACATCAATTACTACGAAAAAGTAAATGCATCAATGTATTGAGTCATGGTCGACATCTAGCAGCCAACGAACAACTAGACGTTGTGTGAGAAGTCACACATCAATGGAAGGCAGGATCGAATTAGATTGATGTATTGCGACGAGTAGAATAGGGATGCCATGGAAGGTACTAGCGAATGTTATATTCGTCATGTAATAATTGTAAAACTACACGTGGGATGGCCGTTATATGTGGTATTGCATGTAACACTCAAACGTTGCTTGCTAAATATGCGATGATTCGATGATGCACTTTTCTATAAAAAAGAACGAACCAATTAAAGCAGATAGTCAGTTCGTAGCCCTGAATGGGTGGACTGTTTGGATTGTGACATGACTGCCAACTTTGATGTTTAATTTGCCCTTCATAAAGATGGCACACTGAAACGTTGGGTATAAAGTAACGTTTGGAGAGAAAAATGAAACACAGTTATAAAAAGGAACACTGCACGAAACCAAATGTTGAATGTAAATTAGGCTTTGGAACTTAACGGGAATATTCAATCTATAGCACAAATTTAGTAAGATACTTCCCATAGTATCCGTTGCTTAGCTTCAATCGATGGACTGCATAAGCGGTAGAGGTGTATCAAGGTGTATCAAGAGCACTACACTGTTGAGGCTCTTGATTATAAAAGTCGTGACACGTGCAAATAGCTTACAGGAATGAATACCATATCGCGAAATGTAATTAAAATCCTAATATAATTAAAACGACCTAATGAAGGATGCCGAGCGAGAATGCAAATTATCATATTTTTTCACCACTGTTATTATGCTACCTAGAATAAGCCATGTAACGCGCAATTATATCTTAACGGTATAAGAAAGGCATTTTTGCGCATTTCAACTAAATTATCCAGCCACTATATTCCACAGATGATATTCCGCCCGATACATGCCGTTCGTTGTCAATACTGTCGTTGAGCTGGTCGTAATTCTAGGGCCACGGGCTGACCTGCTGAGTGAAACATTCGATGATGCAACGAATTGGCTTTTCATCCTAATGGTTAGTTGTGGCGTGCGATAAAGAATCATACCGCCAGCAGCACACACAACCAGCTAGGCCGTAAGTGTCTTACAGTAAGTTAACACGCGCACTGGAGGGCCTCTGAAAATTACGCGCACCAAAAGGGGGGTGGCGGATTCCGCCCCTAAGATCTCGGCTCCTATTAAGGGTAGTGCAACGAAATTCGCAGGGTGGATGGGCACGATAGTGACCTCTGTTGTGTGCAAATTTCGTGACCTTTGGTCAATATGTTCAAGGTAAAATGAGGTCAAAATAGCAAAATTTTCTGTTTTTTCGTGACTTGGTCTGTCATTGTTATGGACCGCTCTGATTGTGTTTAAATGCTCCAAAATTGGCATTAATGATGTCTTGGACATTACTAATGATGTAATACAGATGCGGGATCCTCTATTTGACCTCAGGTCACCTATATAAGAGAACTTTATCAGGTCATTACCTGCTCCAGTTGCCGGAACCGGACTGCCCATCCGACTGCTCCGTTGAGCGGTTCGGCACAATCGGCTCCGCAAAGAAAGGAGTGAAATACATGAATAAAGTATGGAAACGCTTAGGCACACAATGACAAACAGTAGATTTCCGGATGTGTAGGGAGTAACATGCAAAGTGACATCAATCGCATGACAGTCATTTCCATTTATGACAACATTCCAGTTGACCAAGTTTGGTTCAATTAACCTGTCATGAACTTGAACTGACTTGACCTCGGCAACCTAACATGACTTTTAATTATATAGCATAACAATATGCATCAACCAAGTACTAGTGTTGTCAAGAACACTTCCCTGTTGCCAATATACGGGAAGCGCATCAGCGCCGATTTTCGTGGTCTGGCGTTGCGAATTGCTTTAACTTTAACAGCCCCTAACTTTAAAAATTCTTGGCCGATTTTCATTTTGCTTACTTTACACAATGCGCCGGTCATTTATAAGCTGGTACGGGAAAATGGCAATATGGAGTTATTTACGAAAAAATCGGAGGGGTGGGCGGATTTCGCCCTCCACCCCTCCAGGGTGTGCGTTAACCTGTTATGAACTTGACCTGACTTGAACTCAGTGACCTGACATGACTTTGAAACAATAACAATATACATAAAACAATAACAATATACATCAAAGAAGTCGCTAATGTTGCCAAGAACACATCCTTTTCGCCAATATACGGAAAGCGCATCAGCGCCGGTATTTGTGGTCTGTCCCTGATAAAATGTTTTGACTTTAATGACACCTAACTCGAAAAATGTTCGGTCGATTTTCGTTTTTCTTACTTTAAGGAACATGCCCGTCATATCTAAGTAGGTTCACAAACAATAGCGTATATCCGCTGGTAAAACATGCAGTTATCTACGAAAAACCAGAGGGGTGGACGGATTTGGCTCCTCTCGAGGGCGCGTGCTAAGCCATGTATTATATAAAATATTATATTCAAACCACTTGCCATCCGCTCGTGACTGAAATAAAATGTTCCATTCACGATCGGTTTTATAGTTGTCTTAATTCCGGCTTTCCCCGTGAATTTTATGTGATTTTCAGTTTCACAGCCAGTGCAGTTAAGCGGTATGAATAGCAAACGGACTGGCTATACAGGTCAGCACACAAGGCTGTTGGGTAGTATATAGGTCGTTGCAATCAGGCATTGTATAATGCAAATGACATTGCAAGGTACAATTACCACCAACCGCAATATTAATACATACTGTTAAACCACGGTTTTGCAAACCTACGCGACCCAAGAGTATTTATACTTTCTGACACATGGGAAGAGCCGATTTTATCCTACACCCAAAAAGCGGATATAAACTTTGACTTGAGTGTTGAAGACGTTCCATTCAGTTCTGTGGATTGACAAAACAACATGGGCATTTTGTTCATCCAGGGTCAACTTTCATTCAAGTCATCCAATGGAATTGCATGAACTGGTTTTGTTTATTTATTGATTGTAATATTGTGTTTTATTACGAAACGGACAAATCAAGTATGTCACTCACGGTATCAAATTGGTTTACCCAACGTGTCTTTGCCGGGTGACTGGCGTGCATTTCTATTGGGAACATATGTGGACATCGAACGATCGCGCAACTATCACCCGGCGACCGCAGTCGTTGCCAAAAATAACAGATCCATGATATGCTACGAGTGCTGCCGTTTGTTTATCGCATAATCTCAAAAGCATGAGACGATGCTACCGCATTATTCACTGGCTGACTATGGTTCACACAGGATTAGATGACTGGTTTCAATTATTTTGGCAATGCAGGCAAACGGATGTGCATATGCTCACAGGCTATAACAATTTGTTGCAGTGGTATCTCGCACATCAGGTATTGTCATGCGCGTATGACAATTATCTTACACTTACCGTACGATTCTGACAGCAAACGCTAACGCGCAAGCCGATTGGCTTCTGAAATCAACGCAAACTGGTGGGAGGGGAACAATTTAGACTCCCACTAACTTTCGATATTAGCGAAGTGTTAGCAATGCAGAGTTAGCAGACTGAAACTTGATAGGCTTGTAGGTAAGCCATTCCACTGATCATGCAATAATTAATTTTGGGTTAGATGTGGAAAGTGCTTCAGGATCTCCCGAGGTCACATTCCGAAACGTCGACCTATAGGATCCATTTTGAATATTTTAGATTTATATTTAATTTTAGATACATTTTTAATGGGGGCATGGACGACGGGCAAGATATAATATGACTGAAGTACTTTGTGCTACACAGCTGGGACCATAATTTGTATCCGATTTTCATGTGATTAATCTCATTCGACTGACCATGAAGGGGGTTTTGCATTTCAAATTATAACTCTTTCTGAAAACATGGGTATATTCAGATGATATAAAATGGTGATGCGATTTATAAACGAGTTACATTGAGCCCTTGTGCACCATATAGGTGCACATTTAGCCCTTCTTAGATGGCAGAAAAACGTTCCATGTAGTTTTCGAAGACTTTATATGTATTAGTGAATTATTATCTTTCTGGGAACTGACTTGGAAAAATATAAAATGCTAACCAAATCTCCTCCCACATTTCTTTCAAAGCGTTTCAACTTCCACAGCTAGCTATCATGGACCAGTAGTTTTGTCCTGAAAGAGGGGCATTGAGGCTATATGTCCTCTATGGTTCAGACTTTTGGATCATCCATTACCATACCGTACATCAAAGAATAGTGACATAGTCCGAAATTCCGATGTAATGTCTACACTTGTTGGCAACAACGATGTATTATGAGCCAAACTAGATAATTTTCGCTGCTATTTTACATATTTCTCACCGTAAGCATGAATGTCATCGTGCACATATCAAGCCTTTCAGTACTTCATAAAACTATCACATATATCAACTTTATTGATAGAAGAGGCTCTAAATCAGATAGCTTCCAGTCTACATTCCTGTGTCCACTGCATTTTATCGATCTTAGGTTCTCGGCTGATTGTTTCTGCAATGCATGTTTGGGAGTGCTTATCATGTTTGACTCATTTTGTATTTACATTTTGCAATGCAATGCATGCTTGTGCTTATCATGGCATGCTTGATGTATTTCAACTGACAGAGACAGTCACAACAAGCATACGGCAAGTCATGGCTGGGTTTGTTCTCCAGAAACACTGAACTAAAACGGTGGTACCTTCTATAACTCGCCCTGGAGTCATCCCCCGCGCAGATAAGCGGCTGATAGGATTTTTAACATGAGATACATCATGTCAAATGTCCGAACAGAAATAAAGGTAAAACATTGCATATCCCTGTTGCAAGCTGTTTGGGCAAGGGAAGCGATAAATCACAGTAGGAGAGGTAAATCTCCTACATTGGAGTAGGATTCATGCCATTTATGGGCTATCTATGACCAGAAAACTGGCACATTTGGGGGAAGCCAATCAATTGTTGGTAGGAAAGTAGCGCGGCACCTTTGACTAGGTGTTGCGTGAATGCTGGAAGAGCGCATATGTGAGTGCGTACCCGTTTGCATGCGATACCCGAGGTTGTCCTTGTGGATGTCACTTGCTGTGTTCATACAGGTGTGTCCGTGTGTGTATGTCGTGAGTAATTGTCTTTGCAATCGTGTTTGTGTATGTGCACGTTCACGTTTATCCAATTGTGTCCTTGTTCGTCCTTGCGCTGCTGGCGTTTATGGTGTGCGCCTCTGCTTGTGCAATGTTTTCACAGGTGCGCTTTTGTCCACCCTTGTGTTTGTGTATTTTTTTTTCGAGTCTGTATCCGTGTACGTATGTGTCGATGAAATGTGCTGTTTTCCGCATGTTTGCATGCTATGTTGTGTTATGGTGTGCTATGCTATGGTGCGCTATGCTATGTATGTTATGAAGCTGAAGAAGAATTTATATATGCTTGAAGATCCCTCCCGAAATGACCTCTGAAATGCGGCTTCGAATGCATAGTTAAGTGATCAACACCTGCAAATATATTCGTGATTTTGTAGTATACTTTCTATGAGAAGTTCCTGCGAATTAATTTCATGTTGTACTCCTGTAATGACGTATGTTTATATATATATATATATATATATATATATATATATATATATATATATATATATATATATGCATATATGTACATATATATAGGTATATATGTATATGTATACATATATATACATATTTGTATATATATATGCCTATGCACGACAATGCATATGCATTACAGCGTTTACGTAAACGTGAACAACCAAATATATGAACAAATATTGGGAACTTGGCACGGGAGCGCAATGGACATCTTTCATGTCGAGGCAAACAGTATTTTTTTTTCAAATTTCACTTGGGATTTTTAATTCTGAACACGATGGGGGAACTCAGTTTTTGCGAAGTCCTGAAAGCACTTCAATATTTCAAAACTCACTTCAGAATTCCTCGCTTTGTGATTGGCCAAAATACATGTGACGTCACGTTTGTTGTCGGTAGCCAAGGTCGACTGCCGGGCGTTCCATTTTGCGTGTAGGACGCCGCCGAGTTTGAACTGATCGTGATTGTTCTACCATAAATGGCTTCCCACCGTCAGGTAACAACGGATCGCATAAAACACCGCTATTATAATTGTTTTGTGCCAAAGTGTAAAAATGCAACTTTTAGTAAGCCAAACACCATATTCATCGGTCCTCCTCCCGAGTTCAGACAAGATGAGTAAGCTGTGGAGCGATGCTGAGCACCGAGATGGTCCTCTGATCGCCGTGGTAATCTGGAAAAGACACTTGACTAAAGCCTCTTGATTTTCTTACCTCAAGTTATATTCCATTAGGTGCATGTATTTCGTCTACATGATGCCAATCCTTGACCTAGTGCATTTGGGTGTAGATTTTCTGAGGCTGGTGTGCTTCGTCAAGCATTTTGTCATGCTTTGCAGTCTGGCTCTACATCCAAGTATGATTGATCACACAATACTACACCTGTAGAGAATGTCATGTCTTCCCACACCTATTAATAATTTATTGCATCAACAGCTACACCAGCACAATTGACATCTTGCAATAAAGCCCATTAAAATTCCACAACATGTCTGGCATTCCATGCACCAACAGAATGAACCTGGAGACCTGTGCCACATCAAAAAGCCATATGCTGTGGCCAATGCCTACATTTAATTTGCCATTTGATAGCAGTCCCTTCTCGCAATATCTCCATTGACATCAGCAAAAGATGACAGCATTTACATGAGCCATCATACTCAATCTGTTCCACCACAATGATGATTAGATACTTGACTTCTGTATCATCAGTGTATGCATACATTTGACCCACATCCCCATGCGGGGTAAGAAGGGAGGGTTTTAAACACAAAACATGCAATAAATAGCTCTACTACTGCTCCTGTACGGCCGAAACAGCAATTGTACTGTTTACTGAAAACAAAAATGTGACAAGGTGACCACGCCAAGTCAGGAAAAGCCTTGGGTTTTGGATGTCGTCGAGTGTCTGGTCTCCGAGAATCTTCACCAACGGCTGGTGGTCGCTCGCGATGACCAAGTCACGGCGGCCCATCGTGAAGAAGCGGCTGTCTTCCAAGGCCCAAGCCACTGCAACGGACTCTCCGTCGACTGAAGCGTAGCGCTTTTCCGCGTCTCTGGGGAAGCGTGAGCCGGCCAGAGTCGCTCGCCAGTACCCCATCGCGACAACAGCTGGGGGTCGACCAGGCACAATCGCAATGCTTCTGGTGGAGCCAGCATCCCACGCCAGTGGTGGACTGGACCAATCATGGCTGATGCAAGTCAGGCGGCTAAGGTCGAAGATCTGGACTCCCTCCTCGATCTCCCTGATGATAGCCGCTTTGGATTTCCAGAAGGCCTCGTCCCGGTCTGGGCCCCATCGAAATCTGACCTTCGGACTCAGCAGGGGCCTGAATAGTGTCATCAGTTCGGTGGTTCTACCGTGGTGCAACACCTGGTTCACGAGACCGAACCACGCCCGCATGTCGGTGACGTTTGTGGGTGTCGCGAACGTGGGGATGGCGTCCAGGTAGTTGGGCAGGGGCTTTGCATCTGTTGTCGTGACCCGGAACCCCGCGAAGTGAGCCTCGAGTAACGAGAATTGGAACTTGGCAGGGTGCAGTATCACACCATTCTTTCCCACCAGCTCGAGGTAGTCGACGACGCGTCACCAGTGCACCGACAGGTCTTTATCCCACATGATGGTGTCGTCGACGCACTTCGACTTCCTGGGCACGTCCGCGATGATCGCCTCGTATCGCTCCGTGTAGGCGTCCTGGGATGCGAGGAATCCCATTGGGGCACACCGGTAACGGAACCTGGCCTGCTCCGTCAGGAACGTGGTCTTATGACGGTCTTCAGGCCTGATCTCGATGGAGTGGACCCCGTTCCAGGCATCCGTGACGGCCTTGAATATTCCCAGCGGAATGGCTCTTGCCTGTTTGGCGGGTGAGACGGTGTGATGCGTATCACGTACGCTGTGGCGGTTCAGTGGCTGCAAATCGATAGTTCGACGAGGGGTGCCGTCTGGCTTGGGTATCAGCACCATGCTGTGCAGCCGGGTCACAGGCGTGTTGGGTGGCACGCGCTCGATGACTCCCAGAGCTACGTCCCTCTCGAGCTGCTGCGACACTTCCTCTTGCCAGTGCAGTCCACGTTTGGAGTTCTCCTCGTCACGACCGGCTGCACAGCGGGGTCGACCCTAACCTCCATAGGGGGCCAGTGATTGCGGGAGGTGGCTGGTGTAGGCACGCGTAGAATCTCGACGACGCGTACTTCCTCAGCAGCAAGGTTTTCAATCGGTCCTAGTTCTCCGGCGAAGTTCTGACGGGCAGACTCATAGGGCGACTGAGTCTGCCCGTCAGGTCAGGCGGCGCATCGCGGAGAGGGCATCCGCACGCCGCCAATTGGGTGTGGCCGAGCGTTCCCCGATCAAACGAGCTCGCAGTAGCTGCCACTGCCGCGCCAACCTTCGGGAACTCCGGTACCAACACCCCGAGCTGCGTCAGCGCCGTCCTGTTCAATTGGAAATGGTTCCTGGAGTTGGTGACGTACATCACTGCGGACGTCCCGAACAGCCAGCGCTGCGAGGCGCACCCAGACAGCTTCAGGAACACGGCGCTCAGCACGTTGATCTCCTCACTGTTCGCGGCGAGGATGCGCTTGATGACACGAGTCAGGTGCTCCCTGCGCAGCCCCAGCTTGTGTAGGACGGCCAGTCCTATCAGGCACGTCCGCGCGCCCGAGTCGGCGACAGCGGTGACGCTGGCTGATCTTCGGGGTGGACATGGGAGCTCCAACTTGTTGTAGGTTCCGCCATGTCAATCTTAGCCTTCAGCTCGAACGTCGGGTGCGGACGGGCCTCACACGCGCGCCACCCGCGCGTGTCATCGACCACGTGCTGATCCGTGATGGAGATGATTCCCCATGGCCCCGACACACGCATTTGACCGAGGGGGCGTCACCGGGCTTGATCTCGATGGCGGCAACATAATGGAGTGTGGATTCTACGGGGCCACCATCTGATCCGCGATCTGAGTCTGCAAGAAGGGGTACGTGATGTCTGTGATTTGACTTCTTCCAGCATTCCAGGCACGTTGTGAACTCCTTCAACTTTCTTCCTATGCTGCCGAACTGAGGTGGAGGCAGGCACATCTGCATCTGAATTTTCTCTTCAGCTTCTTTTGCTCTTCGTGGCCTTGCGTTGGCTTGTGGGTTTGGCGTCCTGCCTGCTTGTAAGTGCTTCCCGCCACGCGTGGACCATCTGTTGGCATGGCCCGTGCGGCTGTTTCCTTGCTGTCCACCAGTGCGACGGTTACCCCGGGAGCCTTGTTATTTATATCCTTTGTCCAGAATAATTCATTGCTTATCTCGTCATCCGTCAGACCGTTCAGCAGCACCATCCGGACGATTTCGTCTGTGTAGTTCACGCTCAGTATGCCGGTCACACTTTGCGGAGCTGCACTGGGCCGTCTTAGTCCACTGACGCACGTACGCCAGGCCGCGGAGACGTGCTGCACATTGGCGCACATGCTCCCCTCCTTCCTGGTTAGCGTTGAGTAGTGTGGCTCGTCTGGCACTGAGTGCTACATTGAGGATTGCCAGTCGCTTCATTGCGTTCATGACGTCCTCTGTGCTCTTGCTGGCGATGTCGGGATCCTCACGGAATATAGTTGTCTCTAGCACCGGTTCGCAACATGCAAGCAACTGGGCGGTGACCTGCGCAGGGGTCACGTCAATCTCATTACTGACCACCCCCATTGTTAGTAAAGGTCACCCAGTCGTCTTCCCCAATACCCTGCTGTAGGAATGGGCGGTTGATTTTCGGAGGCCTCTGGCGCACGCTCGACTCGTGTTCGTTCCTCTGATGAAGTTTTATCAGGCCAATGCATGCTTGAATGTCAATAGCCCTCTTGGTTTCCCCGCAGCCGACCGCCTCACACTTGGAGATTGCTTGAGACAAGTGCTGGGCTGGTTGGCACTTGACTTTTGTTGGCAGTTATTAATCCAGGAGCATGATCAAACGATATCGCGATGTCGTTGTGTCGGGGCGAGTTCGGTATCTCGTGAGCGGCAGGACTACATGGGGCTGCTCTCGGCTCAACATAGGGAAACCGATTTGGAACAGCAGCCTGCGACGGATTGTGTTCGGAATGTCAATACCGACTAGCCGACGTCCGGCAGTTGCCGGACCGACAGCGGGAAATTTATATCGAAAATGGCGTGCAAACATCTGATCGCCGTCAGGCCTACAGCTGGAGGAGCGTATTAAGGAGTAGAAGGTCACCACGCAGAATGACTTCAAATGGATCTGGTGCATTGCTATGGAAGGAGGGAGAGCCTGCAGTAACTCGTGCTCTGACGTCACATGCGGCATATCCGAGGCGCCGCACATTGTCACCCGCATGCGCAGAGGCGCCCGGCAACTGGTTGCCCATCAGTATCGCCCGTGACCTCGCTCGGGTCATTGCACATGAATGTGGGCTTCTGCTGCCAAACCGCACTCGGAAACGTAGCCCGCGTTACTGCGTATAATGTGTCATGCGAGCTGTACTCGCACTCTCGTCGCTCGATATACATATCGTCAAGTTACAGATTTCCGAAGCTCATATGGGCACGTCATAAGAAACGTAGCTACCTAGGCCGCTACAGTGCAAGCTGGTTCAAAGTTGGGCCCAACCTCGGGTCAAAGTACAAAACTTCGAGGTGCACTATGAACTCCCACCCAGGGAATATGCCGACAGCAGTCCGAAGCTTGTGCTAAATTTACAATACCATTTAAGCCATAAACGCTAAAATCGTGCTTCGTGATAAATCCCAAGCATACGAATTGTCGGATTTCGGTTCAGGAATCTGAATTAATGAAGAAAAAATGTGAAGATGAATTGACGAGTGAAGCCGTTCCTGAAATGGACTGTTAAATATCATTAGTAAAAGCTTAAGTATAAATTTTCACTTTAATCAGCTGACAAAACTCCGACTTTTCAAGCCCGTGTTGAAAATTTGGCGCGGCGTCGGTGCATGTTTTGGTAAACGTGGTCATGAACAGGGCTTATGTCATGGCCAAGACCGCCGTGGCAGGGATGCCCAGTATTTTCGGAATAAGTCGAACTTCGAGGATGTCTTACTGCGTCACACTTCAATTGCGTACAAAAATAATGGACGTGTCTAAGCATAAATCATTGGTGTCATCCCGGGACGCGAAATTTTTTCATGTTTCTCAAGGTAGGCAATGCTTATTTATTCGTTTTCCTGACTCACCAGATGCAAGTGCAGTATGTGTATGTTGGTGCTTATCTACCTACGTATGTTATGGTGATTCAGGAAGATAATGTGTTATTTGCTGCATACACAGTAAAAAATAATGTATTTTGTGGGTGTGGGATGTGAAGAAGGGTGCACTATGATGTTGAATTTATGGTGGAAATGCCACTTAAAATATAAGTGTGAATTGCTCAAGTTCAATATTTATCAATAGCATACTTCTACAACTCAGCACAAAAGTGATTTTTGTACACTCACAGGATGTATAAAAATGGGGGATTATTATGGGATACTTAGGTAGGTACCTAGGTAGGTATAAATAGAAATAGTAGCAACACCATACTACCTGTCAACATATGGTGAGGTATAACAGACTGCATCATGCCTAGGTAATCCTTTTACCTGGCATTATATAAGAAGATGGTTGTGTATTGCAATCTTGTGGTTAAGGTGGTAACAAGACAAGTTATAATGCACATTTGCCTCCATAAATCAAACAAATGGGTTAGGTTTCTTCAGCTTCTTTAGTTTTTTTAAGTTGGGAGATGTTTTAAAGACATTAAAAAATATTGAAGTCTTCTCTTCCAAAGCAGATCATGTTTGGTTAGGTTTGGTTAGGTTTTTAGACTTGCAAAATTTGAAGGACATAAATTGCTTTAAATTTCTGTAATTTTATTTCTTTGGATTTTTATCTGCAAATTTCTTGATTTGATTTGTTAGGCTAGGTTAGGTTAGGTTATGTCATGCTTTTATTTTGTTTCTAAGCATTCATTTTATGCTATGTTACCCAGTGGTGTCACCACAAAATTCTTCCAGTGGGAGATCGAAAGGGGCCTCCATTGTGTTAGGGCCTCCTATTGTTTTTAGCCCCTTAGTATGGTTCGGGAATGGGAAACTGAGGGCTGGAGGGCCTCCTTTTCGTCCTGGAGGGCCTCCTTTTCGTCCTGGAGGGCCTCCTTTTCGTCATAGAGGGCATCCTTTTCATCCTGGCGCCTCATTTTCTTCATGGGGACCTTCTTTTCGTCCTGGTAGCCTTTTCGTCCTGGTGCCTCTGTGTCAATATTTGGCACTCACTTGATTTCTGGGGCCTCCTGGAGGCCCTAATTTGTATAATCTCTCATCTTGGGGTCTCCTTTTCATCCTGGAGGGCCTCTTTTCGTCCTTGAGGGCCTCTTCGTCCTGGAGGGCCTCCTTTTCGTCCTGGAGGGCCTCCTTTCCATCCTGGGGGCCTCCCTTTTGTCCTGGGGGCCTCCTTTTCATCCTGAGGACCTCCTTTTCGTCCTGAAGTACCTTCTTTTTGCCCTGGGGGCCTCTTTTTCGTCCTGAGGGCCTCCTTTTCATCCTGGGGGTTTCGTTTTTATCCTAGGGGCCTCCTTTTAGTCCTGGAGGGCCTCCTTTTCATCATGGGGGCCTTCTTTTCATCTTGAGGAACCTTCTTTTCATCTTGGGGGGCCTCTTTTTCGTCCTGAGGGCCTCCTTTTCGTCCTGGAGGTTTTCTTTTCGTCCTGGGGGCCTCCTCAAATTTCAGGGGGCAGCACCCCCCAGTCTCACAGCAGGGGGGGGGGCAATTGCCCCCTCTGCCCCCGGTGGTGATGCCCCTGATGTTACCTAACAAAGCACCTTTTGGTGTTTTTCTTTGCTCACAACCTGAAAAAGTAGGCATTTGCACAGAAAATAAGTGGTCCCATCACCTTAGTCACATAAAAACTTGCATCAGAATGCTAAATTACATGGATTCATAAAACACCTTAGAGCACAAATTTACCCTTTTCAGTTGACAACCAACTAATGCTTCATTTCTCATCAGTTTATCATGGGCTGTAAACAGAGTGGGCAAGTTACTTTTAAGGATCAAGGTCAGTGTGCTTTGCCTCTGAGCTGGATTGCATTTTTGCAACAATGCAAAACTGGCTGTGTGCTCAAAGTGTTATCAACATTGTGATATTCATAACATGTGAAAATTCTGTAGAATGTGAATTATGTCATCCACTATATATGTGGTTATTGTAAGACCCTTCAGAAAAGAATAGCATACTTCTTGCATTTTCTTTCTGTTGAGAAATGCATAAAAAGCAGCACAATAGATGGTTACAGTATCTGGAATTGTCTGATGAATAGGGTTAAACAAATGGCCTGTTGCTGGATTTTTGTCATCCAAAACAGAATCCTTTCCAGAAAATTATTTGCTTGTTTGTATCATCTTGAGCTTGAATGGTGATGTTTGTCCATATACCGCTCTCTTCAAACAGAGATTCCTGAGATTCTGATGTCACATATGGAGGTTTAGCTAAGAGCCACCCCTTGCCCTAGGCCCCCTCCCCAAGAATGCACTAGATGAAATAGAAACTTGTGATTTTAATCAAGCAAACCCTCAATTTTCACTCTGGAAGCTTTCTCTATTTCTTCTCTTTTTTTTACTGTTGGCCCCTACAAAACTGCCAGCTGTGCCGCTGATCAAGTGAAACAAATCCTTCCCATATTTGATTCCCTGACTATCAACAGAATATATTAAACTTTGATGGGAAAGATGCAGTGTTCCGTAAGTGTCTCCCACTTTCCTGAGAAACATGCCACTGCATGGGTAGACTAATTAACCATATGACCTGGAATTACTGTCCCAGCCAAGGGTTGGCGACAAAGACACCAATGATCTCCCACCAGGATCATTTCATCACTGTGTGTGAAGTGTTGCCAGCTGCATACAGAGCCTTTGAGTTTGTACTACATTTTATGTTGCCAAAGTGTGTAACTACTTTGGCAGATACACTTTGTGTTTTGTCTCGTTCTGTTGCAGGGCAGCTGCATGGGGAGTATGAGTGGCAGGATCCCCAGTCAGAAGATCAAGTGTAAGTGCGTGACGTGTTGCTTCGAGTTGGACAGTGTGCCCCTAGCGCCTCTGGCGGCCGGCCGCCGCGCATGCTTGGCCAGAGGGAATCGCGGGCGCCATTGCGTAGAATAGGTATATTTTAACACCTGTAAGTGCTTCTAAGGATAGTTTATGGATAGGCGCAGCAACATTTACGTACTTGGGGTATTCACCTGTCTCATGAGTATTACCATTTTATAATGCCATGAATACTCAGGTGCTTACATCGCCTGAAACAGAAAGATATTAGTTCGTATACGGTCTTAATAAGTAACAGGTGGTCGGGAAGATCTCACAATGCCTTCTAAAAGCCACAGTTGGAGATAACCGATATTTGCGCAGCAATATTCTTACTATTCGAGTATTCATATATTCGGTGCATTTAGTTATTCACTTGTATTGCTCATAGTGTGGCGGCCACATAGACTGAAACATAAAGATATTTGTTCTTATGCGGCCTTAATGAGACACGGGTGGGTCGGACGGACGCCGCAGCCTTCTAAAATCAAAGGTAAGATGTGCTGTCTATATTTTCCCGAAAACACTGCCGCTATTTTATCATTTCCCTATTCGCTGCGTGTAGTTATTCGTTTGCATTTCCTGTTGTTTAGCGGCCACATGGTCTGAGACACGAGGAGAATCATTCACATGCAGCAGTAGCTGGCAGGGCCAGCCGACCTCGCAGATAGAAGAGGTAATCGATATTTCCCTTGATTCCGAGGAGTCGGAGAGTCCTCAATCGGACCTCTCCTACTTAGTATCTATGTATCTGCTTTTCGCCACATATATTTTGTTGTTTGTATCGTCCAGTCTGGTAACCACGTGACCATAAACATAACCATATGGACTGAAAAGTTGTCATTGTGATGGTGTGGGAGGGAGCTGGGGAAGCGCAGAAATGTTGCTTTGTGCCGATTTCCTGAACGTACGACAATTAACATGGATATATTGTACAAAAGGTACTGATCAGGCCATAGAAGCATTGACCATGAATAATTAAACAGTTGCAACTGGACACACAGTGGCTGGAAGTGCATCTCCATTTGGTTTGGTCGCGCGAGATTCGAGCACGTACGATAATTAAGGCTTGTTTGTTGGGCTGGCGAACTAATATCTCGTGAATTTGCGAACTTAAAAGATTCCTGGAACATTTCGAATTCGTTTGAGCTGCATTTATACAACAAGGTGCCAATCTGAACAACTTGAATTTGACTATATAGTTTGCCCATGAGGCATTTTGTCAAAGCACTGCGAAGCCTGTGCATGCACACAATTATTAAATATGGAAATTCATTGTTGTGGCAAAAAACTTAATCTTGCAGCAAGATGCCACATGCAGGTCTTCAAATATTGATAGAACTTATGCTTGAAAATCGTACAATGAAGCCTTTCCGTCAAGGTGAAAAACATCAGTTTTTAACAGGATTCTTGGCATGATGTAACCAGACATCTATATTCATTACAGCAGTGCTTAGGGTAGTCAGCGGAATCCAGCAAAAATAACATTTTCTTGTAACAGAGATCCATTTATTGAGTCCTCAACATTGATCCCTGTTTCAAGTCCTGACATTTGTATTCTTTCTGGTTCACCCGGCCTTTAATGATGCCATTTTGGAATGTGCTATAATTTCCTGCCTATGTTTGATAGCCACGCAGCCTGTGAAGCATGCCACCCGCGCATTCCACTGTCCCAGCGCGACAGTGCAAACGTAGCCAGCAGGACAAGTAGTCTATGGGTAAGTTGCCCGTCTCTCACAATCGAAAGATTGTGGGTTCGAGCCTCACCTGTCGCTACTCTTCGCCCGCGACCAATCGGCGTGAGAGATTGGCGACGCTGCATGACTCAATGGTCGACGTGACGTAAAGCCAATAACCGCCGCTAAACGTAGCCAGCGTAACGAGTTCCTTGAGACTGTGAAAGCTCAGTGGAAGTGTAGTTAGGGCGCCAGCCCGGTATTCACCGTGAGTGTGGTAGTGGCCAGTGGCGATATTGTGGACCGCTATTCAGGTGGCTTCGTGGGTGTTTATTTAAGGAACACGAAGAGCTTGTTGTCTTGGTTGACTCGAAGCGCCCGAAAGCCCAAATAACTAACTAACTTGTCTTGGTTGACCTGGTCGCAATTGCGTAACGTGCGTATTTGGATATCAAGCAAAGTGGATGATGACAGCTGGTGCGTTTTAGCTACTAATCATTTCTTCTCCTTTCTCTTCGTTGCTGCTCAATTATGCTCTGCCAAATTACCCCTTGATGGTGAGAAGTGATGTGCAAGCATACTTACCCAAGAACGGCATATTCCTTGTGGTGTTATAGATTTCGTTTGGAGGTCTGGCACTGTGGTGTTAATACAAGTGCCACTTTACTGCCGAAATGTGCGTACATATAAAATGCGGCAGTTGTTACTACGCATTGTGTGCGAGTAAATTGCATGCCAGAAACACAAATGTTTTCACAGCTTACACAAACACAATACTGCGCCACATAGCTCCACATTCTCCGAACCAATGAAGTTGACCGAAAAACTATGGTCAAATTTACCCCAGCATTATTAGGGCAAAGGCGTGGCCAAGGTGTCGGCACTCCTTAGCGCCCACAATGCACTGAATCAAACGAGAACTTTTGAGGTTTTCACCACACAAAACACATTTCCGGATTAAATTTTCACCTGAAGCTTTCTCTGCCGTCCGATTTGTTTGGTTGCGACCCCTTAGGGAAGTCCTGGCTACCCTACCGTATGAATAAACGTAGCAAGCTGCACAGCTGATCGACAGACCAACAGTTCTATAATTGAGCAACATATACAACGGTGGTAGCTAAAGTTGTCGCCGCCAATACGTGCTTGGTGGGTTTTCACATATCGTGGTGAAATCGTGGGCTTCCCTACATCGTGGTGAATTAATTACCACCTTATCATTTGTGCCGAGTATTATAGGCGCGGACCTGCAAGGATATATAATGGAGGCTGTATAACCACGAAAGACGTATCTTGTCCATTTGTTAACCTTTTCGTATGTGAGGGTTGTGGAGGTGTCTCGAATAAGTACAGCGCTTCTCCCTATCCTTTGGCTATGCACACATCCATTATGCCTACCATATGGTTATGCAATGATTGTATTTTCCCTTTGATATTTGCTTCAGTCTTTTATATTCTCATTTCATAAGGAAATTACATTCGGTATATGGTGCACATTTGATAGCATGCACTGTTTCTATACAAAAGAAATTGGTGACGGTGCCTAAAACCAGTGTAAGCGATAGCAAGACATGCATATATGGTATTTCGTCTGATTTCTGTGCATGCATATATGAGAGAAAAAATTGAAGTAAGTTGTAGCATTCCAACAAAGCGGCTATTCTTGTTACGTTTGTTATGTTTGCAACATGCTGAGTGGTTTTGTCCAGTTCTGGCTCTGATAACGTTTTCTCTTCAGGGTGAACGTGACGTTCATCACCAGAGACGGCGAAAGGGTTGCGATCCGGGGGAAAGTCGGCGACAACGTCATGTATCTGGCTCACCGGCACGGCATTGAGTTGGAAGGTGATTGCCGAACATAAAATGGAAGCGTTGCGTCGGCGGGCGACCGAGCTAGTTTTGGTGACTGGCTGCTGTTTTCACGGTCCAGACTGGTATAACGGACGGCGAACGTGACGTCGACATTGCGGCACTCGCCGTAAAGAAATCCCTGCGACCCGCCCCGAATTGCGATGTGCCGCCGGCCCCGATTTTCTCGTAGTAAAGCCAAGCCCGGCAACAGTTTTCCGTGGGCATGTGTTTGCAGTGTAAAATAATTGACCATGTGGCCTGGAAAGTCACAGTTAATGGAATTGTGCTATTTCATTCTTGTCTTAGGTTTTTACCATTTTGTCACATGTGTGGGCAGTCATTATACACATGACTGCTAAACAATGTCAAATGCATATGACTGAAGTGAAAGGCATTCCGCTTTTTTAATCCTAAGTGGCGATCCTTTATTTTCTTCCAATCTTTCACTATTCCCAAGCAACTTCTTTCTTCATCCACACAGTTAATGGTCAAGTAATTTTAGGACACTGTGTGTTTGGGCCCAGCTGTGGTTTGAGCAGCTACCCCACCGTGTCTGATGGACTGGCGGTGCTAAGTAGCCAGTCCACTGCACTGTGTCAGAGATGTATCCGCCGTATAAGAGCCAAGCTGGTAGGCATTCTGTGTGCGTTACGCCGCCATCCTGCGGGAGGGTAAGCGGTGGGCGCGTGTCTGGACTGGTGGTGGTCAGGTGGCTGCTGAGTCGGGGCGAGTCGCCGCAGGGCTACTGAGGCGCCATGCTCACTCGGCTCGGGCTGCAAGGTGGTCCGCTGGACCCCGCTGGACCCCGCTGGACGGGCGGCCCGGGTAGCCCTGGCCGCTGCGGAGGCCCGTGCCGCCAGGTGCGATGCAGGTTGACGTGGCGACCATGGTGGACTCCATGGTGGAGCGTGGCTGCTCCAGCTGCCGACTCCTGCCCGGCAGGCGCTTGCGGGGCCAGTCTGACCCGCCTCACGTGCCACGTGTGCGCGCCTCCGCTGACCGACACGTGCCCGGCAGGCGCCTGCGAGGCCAGTCTGGCCTGCTCCACGTGCCACGTGTACGTGCACCCCAACTACTCGGACCGACTGCCTGAGCCGGTGGAGGCCGAGGACGACATGCTGGACATGGCCGTCTTCTTGAAGGATAACTCCAGATTGGGTGGGTGGAAAGGTCGCTCGGCCTACGTGGTGTTGTTCCCATCCATTGGGTCGCGCCCAAGCTATCCCACCCGGACCCCGCCAAGTGCGGTCTTCTTGAAGGATAACTCCAGATTGGGTGGGTGGAAAGGTCGCTCGGCCTACGTGGTGCTGTTCCCATCCATTGGGTCGCGCCCAAGCTATCCCCCCGGACCCCGCCAAGTGCGTGGCTTTCAATGTCGTACCGTTCCACAGTTAAGTGTCTGTTGTCTATTTTAATCGAGATATAGTCACTTATTTTCGTTCCATGAAATTGTAGGTAAATAGTGACTGGTGAGACAAGGTTGGGTCTATTGTGCTTCTCAGTTTCTAGGGGCGTATATGTGTTCGTCAACCCCCACAATACTGAACATCTGGCACTGCGCGATGGGAATCGGGAACATGCATTGTATATGCTATTGAAGATTAAATGGGTCTGAAATGCTGTTTGATCAGCCATTGCCATGCAGAGAACTTTCTGCGGTGATCCATCTACTCCACAGCTCGATAAGCTTGTCTCTAGACCAGGTGGTAAGATGTTTAATTGGCACAGGTCTATCATTGTTGCAAGAACTGCTTGAACAGCTTTGTTCGTTTCCTATTCATGTGGATTGTTTATGGTATGGTACTGGTAACATACTGTGGCATAGGCAGGCCCTGTAGAGGCCATGCTAATTGGTAGCATTGCGTAAGAAGAAATGTACGACCTTCAATATACCAGGAGGTGCTGAGTTTACATCAAAAGTAACGTTAGGGATTGTGCTGTATTACTATTTGAGTAATATAGCATAATCCCTAACGTTACTTTTGATGTAAACTCAGCACCTCCTGGCATATTGAAGGTCGTACATTTCTTCTCACGCAATGTCTAAAACCCAGGAGCACTTAAGAGCCATTCTTCGTTGTATTTAACTAATTGGTAGCAATTAGTTTTTATCTGTCACGAGTTGAAATTGTCCGAACCCGGCTAACATTAATAAGTTTCCACTGCCGCTTGCTACTTTTGATACTTTTGAATTTATTGATTTCCTGCGTCCGGTGTTTACTTACGATCGTTTGGTAAACCTATATAGACTGTGAAATGTACATCCCTTGAGCGAACCGAACTGCCGAGAATACTTCTCGTCACACCCTATAGCAGACATTCTAAACGCTAAATGTTATGTCCAGTGGGCTGAGACTCCGACGCGTGCCGACTACTCTGCGATCGCTCGCAGGTTGCCAGATCATCCTCACCAAAGAGCTGGAGGGCATGGAGCTGACATTGCCGTCAGCCACGCGCAACTTTTACGTGGACGGCCACGTGCCGAAGCCGCACTGACGACCGCCGAGGGGGCATCTGCACAGCAAATCGGCATCACATCTGCAGCGAAGCGTCGCTATCGGCCCCAATCTGCCGCAGTGATGCTCTGCCCATCTGTCGTTTGACAGCCGTTCGTCCTTTACCGGGCCTTTCCGTCACGAGCACGAGGCGGGTCAGAGAACGTCGGGAGGGCGTACGCGGCGGCTCCGGCGCCTCGGCCGATACCCACTGGGCCCCAGCAGGTGTCGCAGCTGTCCGCTGTGTGGCGCCACCGTCTGCTCAGGGCACGCGTCGAACCGCAGTCGCGCCGCCGCAGGAGAGTCGGGGATGCCCGGGCGGCGCGCGGCCCGGTCGGCCAGTGTCCGGCGAGTGCGTCGGGTGTGTCCGTCGAGATGTTGCAGGGCGAGTTGGCGGCGTGATCGCCGCTGGTACACTGTTGGCACGCCACACGTGGCTCGTCTGTTTGCGGCGTCGAGCGGTCGGCGACCCGTCGGGCGGTGGTACGTTGTGTAGTGGTACGCATTTGAACGGCGATACGACGGAATGTTTTTAAATGTTCGCACCGGTATGACCTATCGTGAACTACTGTGATTGCGGCGGCTGGTTGGTGCCTCATGTTGTGCTGCGCCAGTCGATACAGTATCCCGTCGGCGGCTGGTTAGTGCATCATGTGCCACGGTACGCGGTACACTGGTGGTTGGTGCCTCATGCACTTGAATCATGTGCCACGGTACACCGTCGGCGGCTGGTTGGTGCATCATGTGCCACGGTACACCGTCGGCGGTTGGTTGGTGCCTCGTGTTGTGCCACGCCAGCCGATACAGTATCCCGTCGGCGGCTGGTTAGTGCATCATGTGCCACATCATGTGCCACGGTACACCGTCGGCGGCTGGTTGGTGCCTCATGTGCCACGGTACACCGTCGGCGGCTGGTTGGTGCATCATGTGCCACGGTACACCGTCGGCGGTTGGTTGGTGCCTCGTGTTGTGCCACGCCAGCCGCCACAGTAAGCCGTCGGCGGCTGGAGGACCGTGCAGTCGTGTTGAAATACAACCGTCTGACGATTTGCCTGTAGTCCCGACAGGCTGCCGTGCGGGTGTGGTGTGTTGCCAGGCTGGCCGTGTCGCCAGCTAATATTGGCTCGTCCTGAAGAAAACAAACACCAACAGGCCTAGGAAAACACTAACAGGTCTGTCGAGATGAGAGGTGGCATTACCAGGTGCATGGCAGTGACACTATCACTCTGGCTTCTTCATCAGCATTTTACACACTGTGAACTTCTAGTCTCCAGGGGACGAGTAGCCTAGGGGTAAGTTGCTCGTCTCACAATCGAAAGGTTGGGAGTTCGAGTCTCACTTGTCGCTACTCTTCCCCCGCTGCCAATCGGCGCGAGAGATTGGTGACCCTACATGATTCAACGGTAGGTGTGTCGTAAAACCAATAACAAACTCCTAGTCGCCATTCTAACGCTGCTTCGTGGTGACTTGTAAGCTAATTAATTTGCCGATAGCAGTGGGGTAGAAGTGTGCACTACTTTCGATCAATGAAGCATGCGATGCATGGGGCTGGAATCGAGGCAGATTGTCGAAGTTGCGGTAAGTTGGGACCCGGTCTGGCTGACGTGAGTGAACAGACCAGCCGCCGGCCCGGGCGGTGATGTCCCGTGACGGTCCCGCCTGGCCAGTGTTGGCACGGTACACTTCCGGTCAGGGTGCCGTTCGATCGCGAAGTCTCGATCGGGCATTGAGTCTAAGGCGCCCTCCCGCTTAGCGCGAGGCTGGTTTCCGTGAACCCAGCTCCACATACTTGTTCGTTAGTTGAGTTTAAGGGCGCTTCGAGCTCGACGTGGTTTGATTGAATTGATACTAAGAGGCATTGTGGTCTAGCTGTGCGGCGCGACTTGTTCAGTTTCCTCTTGTTCACGTGCAACTAAATAGGCACACGATCTCGCTCGTGAGATCCTACATTTCGGGTAGGCTGTTTTACGATTCATATGACAAGGCTGGAAATGGGACCGGACCGGTGGCAGAGAAGGTGCATTCTTCACCGTCCCCACCCGCCCCTAGTCGGAAGAACCTAGGGTAATCAAAGCTGGAATAGTATTGTCATAAGATATATTACCCTCACGTCTCTTCAGTATAAGATCTCACGTCTCCTCTAGCGCACTGTACCACTGTTTTCTTTGTGTGTGTGTAGAACGTCGTGGACTTTGCGGATAGCGCGGAATGGTGGTTATTGGTTTTACAGGTCGAACATTGGTCATGCACGGTCGCCAATACCGACAGGTGAGACTCGAACCCACAATATTTCGGTTGTGAGACAGGCGACTTACCCCTGGACTACCCTCCCCTAACAGTGCGGAATGTGGGGATCCTGCGGCAAGCTGAACGACAAACCAAAAACAATCGTCACAAAGTTATCTGCATTTCCACAAGTCATCAACGGTCTGATACGAGCGAGTTGGTCGTTGTGCCTCTGGCCAAAGGTCGCTCCGACAGTCACCGCCACAAATTCGAACGTACAACGATACCAATGCATATTAAAAGCCCGAATGGCAACTTCAAATCGAGTGGAGTTCCGCTGAAAAGAGCTTAACTATATCAATTACGCGCTGACGGTATTTGTATGGCATACATTCTCTCGCACTTGTGACAGCCAAGCGGTTGGCGCCATATGAGCCCTGGTGGCGCGACGCACCGGCAGTCTTATTCCACCGCCACTCGTTTGCTTCGACGAATATGAACACGGCCCGAATGCACACCTCTGAACTCCACACACGCTGCAAGTCTGCGGCTCGGGCGCCGGCGAACCGAGCGCGACGGTGGCGCCGTCTATGGTGGCTGCAGTGGCGCCGCCTACCGCCCGTTCGGCAGGATCTGTCGGCCGGCGCCGTAGGCGGTCATGCCGGCCTGGCTGGCGCCCTGGTTGCTGCCGTACTGCAGGCCGATCACCTGCTCGCCCTTGCGCAGCACGTCCTCTGTGAAGTGTCGCTTGTTCTCGTTGGCCACCTTCACGCCCAGCGCCGGACCGTTGAAGCCGTTCTTCTGGGCCTGCGGAACGTAGCGGGTGTGAGCCTTCGCCGGGTATGCACGTTAGGTGTGAACCGAGCCGACCAATACCGGATCAGCTCGGCGCAGTCCAGTCTCAACTCCGAGTAGTTGACGAACGGGAGACTGAGTTCCCCAGAACATAACAGGCAATTAGATAGTTATCCATGGCATTTACACCGATTGGACGCGGCATGCAATGCGTTTTGAATGGAAAAATGTTGTTGGAGAGGCTATACAGAATCGGTCCATGCTAAGTCCAGCTTGCTGCATCGACCCTAAGCACACCTGCCGATCTGGAAATTCTAGTTCTATAGCATAATTCAGTTTATCATATAGATTGGTAAAAAGGTACCCTAAAAAATAAGATCGCCTTGAATCGTTATTCGACACGTAACTTCTTCGTTCTTCAAGCGAGTGTCATAGTATCATGGTGAGCACGCGCAGCATAACTTTCCTGTAACCATGTGCACATTGCACCACGAGCACGAGCAACACTCCCTTCTCGTGGCCTGTCGGGGGGGTCCGCCTCAGCAGCTGGATGTGGCTGTTGAACTCCCCCCTCCCCCCAGAGGCTTCTTTACCGGTGTAGCAATAGTAGCGACGTCAGTACACGACAATAGGATGTCCTGGAACACCGCCCCGGTGCTGCTCCCGCAATGTAACAGCAACACCGTTGTCAGTACACAGCATTGGAACGTGTCGTGGACCCCCCCCCACCCCCCCGGGGCTCCTCTGTCGACGTGGCAGCAGTGGGCAGCACACAACAATGGGATGTGTCATCGGCGCCCGCCAAAGTGAACGCCGACCTCGACGCCCGTTTTTGTCGGGTGAGCGGGGCGACCTGAATATCGCGGGTCTGGGTCAGCCGGGCCGGGCCGGGCCGGTCGGCCGGGCGGCGGCGGCTGCCTGTGGCCACGGGACGCGACAGTCCGCGTTGTACGCAGCCGGGTCCGACCCGGCTGGTCAAGGCCGCCGACCCGCTACCCTTCGGCTCCGGGTCGCCAGCGGCCACGGCCAGTCTCCTCGCCTCTCGGTAATCGTTGGCCGCCACCAGTCAAGACATCACCGCCAATAGCCACACATAACCGCACCTGAACGGCGGCACACCGTGGCGCCACTGAGTGGCGCCAAATCGCACCGGCCACCGCCCGGCCACTCGACGTCACCCCGTTTGTTTGTTTGTTTGTTTATTGGGTGATTTACGACGCACTTTATGCACGATCACGGCTGCTGGTGCCGCCCACGCTGTTACACCCGTGGGCCGCGGGAGGGATTTGAAACTGTCCCGAGCGGTGCGAGTGTTGAACCCGGGACCCTTAGTAACCAGAGCTCAACGCCTTCACCACTCGGCCACCCCCGCCCCCCAGCGTCACCTTAATCACGACTGTGACTTCGCCAACATAGACGCCTGGGTGCTGGGAACCCAGACTGTCCATAATAGCCACTGCACGTGGAGGGCACGCATCGTGAAATAAATAAATAAACACAGCCTTCGGTGACGCCGGTAGTGAGAAGGCGACATTCCCCACCACTCTGCAGCCAGACCCCGGAGGTGCGCGGACCGCCGCCTCTGCGTGTGTTGCTAGACGCGCTGGTGACCACCAACACCGGCAACACACGCGGTGTGTAGCGGATGCATGGTTGATGCACGCCTGGATTGGAAACTTACCGTCGGCGCCTTTCATCTGCGCATATCAGCGGCACCAACCTGCCACCTAGCGGAGGGTAAGTAAAAACACGGAGACGCAGCCGGTTTTGGGCCGTGCGTCTATGGGATTTCTGCGTACGCATTTCGTTTTGACATTTTTTTATAATTGATTCAGCCACCCCAGGAGGATTGCATCTGCTTTTCATGATGCAGAATTGATCAAGGAATCTTGCCGTTATTTCCTTTCTGATTTATTACGCTCCGTTCCGAAGTTATCGTGGTGCGAAGCGAAGGCATCTGTGACAGGGAGCCCATTTCGCCGAAAGGGTCGGTCCACCTGTTAATTTCTTAAAACTATCGAAGGGGGCAAAGTACATGAAAGCAATAGAGACCAGAATAAAAAGGGCGTCACATTGCATAGGCTCCTATGTTAGAAGTTGAAATTATTGCGGGTGGGGAAAGCCAGCATTGGGGGGCAGTTTCACCATCAAAGATAAGAATGGGCGGCTCTGTTTTCGCCCCACCCTCCTTGCTCTCTAGATGTGGCTGATAATTTCCGGTTGTGCCGCTTACACAACTGAATGGAGGGCACACACATCAGTGTACCCGCCAATCCGCAGAGGATTGAGCAGAAGTTCCATGGAGGGTACAAGCTGCTCCCCCTACCCCTACACTGACATTTTTACGATTTTGCCAAGGAGGCGTCATCTCTCCGGAGGAGCGGCTCTTGGTCCAGAACATGTGGACGCGGTACACTTCGATCTCACAGAGGGGCACCGTTTGTTTTTTGTCTGAGGAGTGCTTTTCGCTGAAAAATTCGCGGCATGCGTTCGTCGGACTCCCAAAGGACTGCCGTTCCGTGTTCCAGGCACGTTGCAAAAAAATTGATAGGGGTCCGGAACCAGAGAGGCGTCCCTCGGGTCAAGGCGCCCCCTCCACTGGAAACCTGCAACATATCCAGCTCGTAACGCCACCCTCGCCATTCGCATCCGCCAGTCGGACCAAGGATGTTGTTTAACCGAGGAGCACAGCCATTTCCCCCCGCAAATATTCAACTTCTAACATGGAGGAAGAAAAAATGAATTGGGGCAATGGAATGTGGCCCCAATTCATTTTGGTCCGTCAATTGCCTTCATGTACTTTGCCCCGTAAAATCATTTCAAGATCAAGATAAAGATAGAGCGATAAAAGATGATGATTCAATAAAAAGACCATCAAGATAACAACATCAGTGGCCCGACCCTTGGGGCGAGGTGGGCTCCCTCTCACAGATGTCTTCACTTCGCACCACAGCAACTTCTGAACGGAGCGTAATAAATCAATAAGGAAAGAACGGTAAGCTTCCTTGATCAATTCTGTATCATACAAGGGCGATACAATCCTTCTGGGATGGCTGAATCAATTGTTTAAAAAATCAAATTCGAAATGCGTACCCATAATTCCCATAGGCGCACGGCCTAAAACCGGCCGCAATTCCGTGTTTTACTTACCCGCCGCTAGATGGGCACATACGCAAACAGCTGTTGGTTTCCGATCCAGGCGTACATGATCCATGGCGGATGTACGCACTATACCGCCGGCCACGGAAGACAGTGTGTATGTGAGGGGGGTACTTACCATACCGCCGGCCACGACAGACAGTGGTCGGGGTGTACCCACCATACCGCCAGCCACCACAGACAGTGGTGGGGTGGACCCACCATACCGCCAGCCACACAGACAGTGGTCGGGGTGTACTCACCATACCGCCGGCACACAGACAGTGTGTGGGGTGTACTCACCATACCGCCGGCCACGACAGACAGTGGTCGGGGTGTACCCACCATACCGCCAGCCACCACAGACAGTATGTGTGTGTGTAGGGGGCCGGGGTGTACTCACCATACCGCCAGCCACCACAGACAGTATGTGTGTGTGTAGGGGGCCGGGGTGTACCCACCATACCGCCAGCCACCACAGACAGTGGTCGGGGTGTATTCACCATACCGCCGGCCACGACAGACAGTGGTCGGGGTGTACTCACCATACCGCCAGCCACAGTATGTGTGTGTGGGGGTCGGGGTGTACTCACTATACCGCCAGCCACAGTATGTGTGTGTGGGGGTCGGGGTGTACTCACTATGCCGCCGAGCGCACACAGGCAGTCGACCACCTGCCGACAGAGCCAGTGTCAGTCGGTGGCGCGAGCTCGCCACAAATTGCGCCGCCGTGCGCCAGTGACGCCAGTGACACCGCGGCCAGTAACAGCGGCAGGCCACGTGACAGGGTACCGTCGGGTCGGCCACGGTCACCAGTACGGCGGCCAGTCGGCGTGGCCGGCGCGGCGCCCGTCACAGTAGGTGCAGCGGTACAGGGGCCAGCGGCACACAGCCATCACAGCGCTGCCCGAACCGCTTTGCAGCCGGTCCTTTCCACGAAGGGCTGATGTTAACCCGCGCCGTCTCTCCGGTCAGATCCTCACACCCCGTATTGAGGGGTGGCGTATAGTAACCTCCCTCTAAAATCCAAACGAAGCGTCGCATGAAAACGGAAGAGGTGTCATCGGAAAGCGCTCGACGAGTAGGGTCAGGATCCACCCCCGAAACAATTTTTCCATAAAAGTGACGTCACTAGGGGGCTAGATTTTCACGACTACTCACGACTTACATTATGTTTTTGGCCCTGGGAGTTCATTTTGGGGGCATATTTGAAGAAAAAATTGAAATTAGAAAAGGACAGCATAATCGACCAAGACAATTAATTTTTTGGCCCCCCAAAATACAAACTAATTTTTTGAAATTTCTAAATTTTGAATTTTTAAGTTTTCTTTAATTTTCCTTTCCCAATGGGTAGAACAGACCGAGAAACGTTGTTGCAAGTCAACTTGCGCCCTAATTAAAAATGCTTACTTAACCAGAATTTTCGATTTCCACTGCAATAGGCAAATATGCAAAATTTACATGTAGTCACATTGGAAAAAAATGAAAAATTCATCGCGTACGTTTTGTTACATCCCTAAAGATAAGCAAACGCTGAAAGTTTCATTAAAATATCTGCATCCGTTAAAGCGTGACGACTGTTTGAACCTTCTTTAGGTGACCTCACTTGACCTTGACTAACTCGTTGACCCTAGAAGATCCGACTTCAAAATGTTGACACGACATGCCAAATTTATGTGGGAAAAGGTATGCCAAATTTTGGCGCGCTACCGCGCGCCGTTCGTTCACTATCCGCGAAGAACCTGAGGGGGGCGATTGAAGACCCTCCCCTGGAGATGGGACGGGTTAAAATACCGCAAAATTGGGCAACACCACCGCTTACACCACTGTGGTGGTTTGCATGCTAACAGGAAGTAAGTGCCCTCGGGGACGCTTACACACCAATGTTTTTTTTTATATCACCCCTTTTATCCACCCTTTGGTCGCCGGGTCCTTTGCCTTTCTTTTATCAAATGCATTTGGAGCTCGCCCTGTTTCAGGGGTTGCATAATAAGCACATTGTCGCCCGAGCACAGTTCACTGCCGTACTAGTAGCAGTATCTACAGTGTCTTGAGGCCATTGGCATCTTAGTAGTAGTGCCTGCGAGAGTACCGATGCTATTGACGTACTAGTAGTAATGCCTACATATTCCCGAGATCATTGGCGTCCTAGAAGTATCTACAGTTTTAATATCATTGGCGTCCTAGAAGTAGTGCGTACAGAGTCTCGATGTCATTGGCGTCCTAGTAGTAGTGTCTACATAGTCCCGAGGTCATGTAGATTCCAACTCGCGACTGCGACATCTCTCCCGCCCGAGGGCGGGTCAGGCTCTTTGATCGCCCGACCAGGCACATCGCCGTTCAGCTCACGCACAGTGCATGCCATGCAGCCACATAGTAGCCTGCTGAACCACCTGGCTGCAGGCTGTTTGGCGGCAGGAATACCTCACTGTGACTGTAACCACATGCTGGCTGGACACTGGACAAAACACCACGGTGACACCAGCACCCTCCAGTGTCGCGCCAACGGCTCGCCTCCGACGTACGCCGGCCGGCCCCGGGGCGGAGTGGCTGTCACCACGCCAGAGAGCCGCCGGCCCGGGGCGGTACGTGAGCCGGCCCCGGGGCGGTACGTGAGCCGACCCCGGGGCGGTACATGAGCCTGCCTCAGGGCGGTACGTGAGTTTTCCCGGGGCGGTACGTGAGCCGGCCCCAGGGCGGTACGTGAGCCGGCCCCGGGGCGGTACGTGAGCCGGCCCCAGGGCGGTACGTGAGCCGACCCCGGGGCGGTACGTGAGCCGACCCCGGGGTGGTACGTGAGCCGACCCGGGGCGGTACGTGAACCGGCCCAGGGCGGTACGTGAGGTACGTAGCCGACCCGGGGCGGTACGTGAACCGGCCCAGGGCGGTACGTTAGCCGACCCCGGGGTGTACGGCAGTGGTAGTGAGCCGGCCCAGGGGGCCGGCCCCAGGGCGGTACGTGAGCCGTCTGGGAAGGCACGTGAGCAGCCGGTCCGGGGCGGTACGTGAGTCTGCCGGATGGTGGGGGGGGTTACGTGAGGCGCCCGGGGGTGCGTGTCGGAGCCGCCGCCATTATCACCACGGCCGGTGGCGCAACAGAGGCGGCCGACTCAGCGGCGGTGTTGTCAGGTGGCCGTGAGCGGCCGCCGGCCACCTGACAACACCGCCGCCAGACACCGCCGTCCACTACTCCACACCGCCAGCCACTACCCCACACCGCCAGCCACTACCCCACACCGCCAGCCACTACCCCACACCGGCAGACACTACCCCACACCGCCAGCCACTACCCCACACCGGCAGATGATACTACCACACACCGCCGTCCACTACTCCACACCGCCAGACATCACTCCACATCGCCGCCCACTACCCCAAACCGTCAGGCACTACCACACACCACCAGACATTACCCCACACCACCGGCCACTATCCCACACCGTGAGACACTATCCCACACCACCGGCCACTACCGCACACCGTGAGACACTATCCCACACACACCACCGGCCATTCCCACACGGCCGGCCACTACCACACACATCCGTCCACTACCCCACACCGCCAGACACTACCGTACACCGCCAGACACGGCCACACACCGTCAGACGCTACCCCACACCACCTGACACTACCCCACACCACCTAACACTACCACACACCACCTAACACTACCCCATACCACCTACTGCCACACACCACCTAACACTACCCCACACCGCCAGACACTACCACACACCGCCAGACACTACCACACAGCGCCAGACAGCGCCAGGCGTGGCCCGTGGCGACCGACGTGCCTTCCGTCAGAGTATCGCCGGCGGCGGCAGGCGCAGGTCGGCCGGCCAGGAGGCTATCTGGCCGGCGGAGGAGACAGCGGCGACGGTGGCGCCATCCCGGCCAGGTCGTCCATTGTCCACGGCCGTTGCACAACGGCCAGATATCGACGTGGGCGAGGAGGTGGGGCGGGTGGGAGTTGCGCAAAAGACCGCGTGATTTATCACTCGTCGCTGAGGTTCGCGTGCGCGCTTTTTGTCGGCGGCCCAGGGCGGCAGACAGGTGCGCGCGTGTTGGCTGCGGACTTGGCCAGTTGTCGCCCGGGGGCGGCCATGTTGGACCTGCCCGCTCCGGTCTGTCGTCACCGTCTCGGTGTGCTGGCGCTGCCGCTCGCCGCAGCACGCGCGCCGCGCTGATCGCGACGCGAAGCCGCGCCACTTTCCATCGCTGCAACAGGCGCGTGCGACGATGTCCGTCCCAGACAAAACAAACAAACAAAACGCGGGACGCAAACGGAATCGGTGCCGCCGATGCGGCTGAACTAGACGCAGACGTTTGGGTGGGGCTGGTCGTTAACGCTGGAATGGATTGCGCGCGAATCTATGCGTGGCATTTGGCGGCAGCGCTTGAGTAATTTATAGACATTTCTAATCTGACAGCACGTGCCATCATGCCTCCCATGACATCAGGCGTGGCGGAACGTGGCGCGGCAAGGGGCGCTGTACTTTCCGAAGTTGGTGTGCTTGTCACGCCGATAAGTATTTGGTGTATACAATATCACTGATCAACACACAGGGCTGGAATGAATAACGTAAAGCTCATTTAATGCAACGTAAATGTACACTCGCTTTGACTTCACTTGCAAAACCCATTCGCTGCTTCCACCAATCCAGGCGGTGCGGCACCTCTATGGCCAGACATGCCTCTAAACACACTCCTCTTCAAGCTTTGGCTTCAAGTTTCAAACGATTTGGCTTCAATAACCCAAATCACTTCATACTAGCCGTCAGGCTATAAATAATATAGTGGGCCACCATGCTGATCCCAGAGCGAAAGGCTAACGTTAGTGCAGGGTTCAAGCAATAGCGACGCGCCTCTCAGCTTACAGTGGGAAAATAGGAACAAGCTCGTGGGAATACGTTCACGTATTACACTGCGCCGCAGTTGTAATTATCAAAGTTATGACTGTCTCTGCTGGTTACATAATGCATGAATGTTTTCCTAATGTTAGCATTAACCCGCGCAAGGTCGGAGGTTGCTGCACCTCCACCCGAAGTTCATCCGGTTCAATTTTTTTCATGGCTTATGCGAACATGCTGAAGGTCTTAGTTGCCAATGGGGCATTCATTCACTGAACGTAAGTTGACATACAACTTTTGATTTTTGCAAGTGCAGTATTCTAGTTACGATGGTTTTTAAGGAACTTTACACCGAAAATTTCTGCCACGCGCGTGTTGTGCCGAAGTTAAGTTCGCGTTGCTCATCCAGCATATAATAGAAAATAGAAATGGATGCATCAAATGCAATGTTCCTCTGCGCAGACCTGCGGGAATTCATTGCAGAACATTGGTACGAGAAATATAGGCAGGCCAGGTCAGGTCACCCACATGAGACGATTTTTTATGAACATATCTCGGTGGATGTCTGCAGTCAGCTTAGGACCAGAATGACGGATGAAGCTAGGCATGATACCCTCATGAAATACACATTGCCGTGCCTTGCATCAAATCGAAGTCTAGTTGCGCGTTGGGACCACAAAACCCAAACCCCATTTTTACTATGCGTGACTTGACCTGATCTGCACATGAACACGTCGACGCTATTGGATCGTACGACCCGTCATTGGGCTGGCAAACATGATGCTATTTAGTTCATAAAGATATCACGCATAGTTTGCAGTGTATTTGGGTCCAAACTTGAGCATGCGAAATCTGCCGAAATCCTCCGAGGCAGGTTCCAGAAGAATCGTAACAGGTCAGTAACTTGACCTGACCTGACGACTGGCTTTACACCAGAGGTTCAGCAATGAATGTCTGTAGGTGTGCACCAAATGCGGTTCGCTAGTGCCACTCCGTTTGCGTGAGCTATTTGCAACTGCCTGTGTTGCAACCCCCTCCCCTGGGCCACTGAAGGCCAGATGACCCGCGTCCGCCGAAGGCTAGGTGACCCACACCTGACGAAGTCACCGAAGCTGGCAAAGTACCAAAGTTCTCTGTCGGTTCGCCATTGCCCGTGAGCAACATTTCGTGCATGGCTCGGTCTTCTCCAGTGCATGGCGGTGTTATCCGCAGGGCATTTCCAGACGGAGAAAGCGGCGACTCCACGAGCGGCGATAGCCAGCATGTTGCACGTTATCAGCACACGATCAATACTCGGTTTACCCTATGTTGATCATTGTTGACCGCAATACCAAGGTAAAAGTATCTTCTTGCAAGAATCGCAACGTGTTCTTGTCTGTGAAGCAGCGGTAGTAGATGCGCACTGCATGTTTTCACCAGTGTTTCTCAACATGCTTGATATTAATAATGTGCGATGTGATATTTCAATGCACGAATACGGCAGGGGCTAGGTGATGTTAAAAGATTGACATCACCATAAACAAACCCTGAATAGAACCTGAAAACCATATTTTGTAGTTAGCGGGGGAAAGTTAGACGCTTAGTTCAGCTGTAGTGTACATCTTAACCACACAATCACTCTTCATCCCACAAAGGTCACCTGACGCCAAGTTAAGTAATTAATCTAGGATACAACTGGAAATATCAAGGACAGACATTTGAATTATCTGGCGGCGTATCACGCCCATGATTGATAATTCAGCGGCAACAAGTTAGATAAATTGCCGATAACTTGCGATTTGTGGGTGGGGTGGGGTGGAGGTGGGGGGTACGATTCCCTCTTCTTACGTCCAGTGGCCTGGAGCAATATCGCGAAGTGTTTACACCGTAGGATAGGCAAAGGAAACACCATAGTATATGCCAAATCCCGGCCGGGTTTCGAAATTTTTTGGGAACACTGACGTCAAGAGTAATCTTGAGTGCACGAGTTCCATGTCACTCATGAATGGTGGCCGGGACCAACAGGCGGGCCGGGTCCCACCGTATTGGAGAAGACAAGGGCTGAGATGAGTTACTCTCTACCTTCCTCGGTATGTTCTTTCGATACAATACAGACGCCAATTTGCTATAAACGTTGACTCAATGACTAGTCGAGTTACATAAATAATTCAGCGGGGGCCCAGAGAAAACGAAGAGCACCAGTTCCGCGTGAGGGTTACGTCAATTCAATCCAAAGAGGGCACAGTGACTAGACCATGAGAGTCTTTCCGAGAACTCTGCCCTGAGATGGGGTGAAATCTGAAACCTCCAAGGACTCGATTGAGTTATGCGCTTTTCCGAATATGCCTGGTTCTTTCCAGGCACAGTTTCCATCCATGAATTCACCGAGGGGGGCTCTAAAGTGGTAGTATGTGGAGGGATCCAAAAGGAGTACGGCGCTCTTCCTTTGGGGGCTATGTGAGAGGGATGCGATCGTACCCTTCGCTCTTCCCCACTCGTCATTGGACCCGTGGTTGGTTCGTTATTGGTTTTACGACACAACCACCGTTGAGTCATGTAGCGTCGCCAATCTCTCACGCCGATTGGTCGCGGGCGAACAGTAGCGACAGGTGAGACTCCATCCCACAACCTTTCGATTGTGAAACAAGCAACTTATCCCTAGGCTACTCGTCCCCTTGGACCCGTGGCTAGAACGGGGCGAGCAACGCTTGAGAACGAAAAAGAAGGACAACTCACCATGTACAGATTCTTGTTCTCGAAGAGGTCGTTCACTTGGAACAGGTCCTGGGCCTTCAGGCCGTAGGCTATGCAGCCTTTCAGGAACATTTCGATGTTCTCCCTCTGGAAAAGAACGCCCATCGTCAAGGAATTTGTTTCCAGTTGTTGGCCCTTTCCGGCAGCGTACGAAAACAAACCCACACTGAGAGGCATTGCTAAGATTTCTTCTGTCGACATTAAAACACGCGGGAATTCTGTCAACCGTGCCGTCATTGGTCCTGTTGTGTTGTCATCTTGCTAGCTGTGTTGCCATTGGTTCCGCCGGTAAGCAGCCGACGCGTGATCGGTGCGATAACGGCGTGTCGTTAGCGACCGTACGGAGCCGACTGCGCGACACGACGTCGTTGGCCCCGTTGTGGGCGCACGACCACGCTCTTATCGCCAAGGTGGGCCCGCGACGCACTGGTTGGCGGGTTAACCGCGGCACGGAGGCAGGTAGCGGGCGAGTCGCAGGGCCGCACCAGAGGCAGCAGCAGCAGCCCCTCACAGTGATAAATTATTTGCGAAATAGGGTGGAATTTACCACTTTCTGAACACTGAATTGACATCCTTCTTCAAGAAGTATCGGCATCCTGCTCCTGGATATGAACTATTCATATCTCCTTTCTAACAGTATCTCGTTGATGAAATATAGTTCTTCCTAAATTATCAACCTCAAAACAAATGGTAAACGTCTAGTCATAATTACCTACACCATCAACTCGAATTTTAGTCTGAAGGACATGAAAAGCATTTTAAATTACACTACTTACGTGTCAAATTTCGACATCCTTCTATGCTCGTTTCGACATCTCACACCTAACGAAAAACCAATATTTTAACCCTGGCCCCTCAGGCCACTGACCGGTCCCGGCCGCCGGCAGATCGGCACTGCAAATACTCTCTGTCCTATTGATACCTTCTCCAGACGCATCAAGCTCACCTCTCCTGTGACCTGTGATGACCCGGGTCGTCATGCTGCCGCCAAAAGGCACAGCCGTCATGATGCTGGCGGGGAAAACTGACGGGTTACAATGCACAAGGTCGTCCTCACCGGCGGCATCCGACCGGCTTTGCCGTGAACTGCCTACGAACTGAACTGCTGCCTCATACAGACAGGCTGCACTCATGCCTTCATATGGAGCTGCCAAACGATAAGTGGCGCAAGCTTCCCTGTTGTTACGGCTGGCTAAACACGGCGCCGCTCGCCCGCCAACACGGGGAATTGCCCACGATACCGCTTTTACAAGTCGACTCGGTGCATTGCCGGGCGGCTTGAATGGGCCTGGACGAGGATTGGGGAGGGGACGCAAGGTCGGCAGACCGGAGCGCCGGCGGCATCATGAGCCAGACGGTTCGGTGCCACCCTCTGTCAGACCGCTCCGCAGTGGGCGCCTTCCCCACTGGAAGCGCCTCCCGTAGTGCAGGGCGCGGAAGCGCGGGCGTCTCTCGTATCTCCCTTTGAAGAGGCGCCCCATCCCACCATACGGGATCAGTCACGGAGACGGGTGTGTAGCCGAGGTCGCCACGGGCCGAGAAGTTGCCAGTCCGGCCGGGCCCGAGCCCCCCGGTGGGCTGCGGCCAGGGTCGGGTCCGAGCCCACACACTGCTGGCGAAGGAGCGGCCCACACCCAGTCCAGCCCGCTCATCTGCGGCCCGGGCCCAGCCGACCCAGTCCACGCACTCTCGGTACGAAAACGTACACAAGGTCTCTCGACTAGTCTACGTCTGGTAATGGGTGTCGTCTGGACGGAACTTCAGTCCTGTGTTTCCTGGTGACCGAAAAACGATCCATCACTCGGGCCACGGGGAGTCACAGTGGACATGACGGGGCGTCACAGTGGACATGACGGGGCGTCACAGTGGACATGACGGGGCGTCACAGTGGACATGACGGGGCGTCACAGTGGACATGACGGGGCGTCACAGTGGACATGACGGGACGTCACAGTGGACATGACGGGGCGTCACAGTGGACATGACGGGGCGTCACAGTGGACATGACGGGGCGTCACAGTGGACATGACGGGGCGTCACAGTGGACATGACGGGGCGTCACAGTGGACATACGGGCGCGCACAGTGGCATCGACGTCACAGTAGACATGACGGGGCGTCACAGTGGACGTGACGGGGCGTCACAGTGGACATGACGGGGCGTCACAGTGGACATGACGGGCGTCACAGTGGACATGACGGAGCGTCACAGTGGATATGACGGGGCGTCACAGTGGACATGACGGGGCGTCACAGTGGACATGACGGGGCGTCACAGTGGACATACGGCTCGAGGGCGTCACAGTGGACATGACGGGCGTCACAGTGGACATGACGGGCGTCACAGTGGACGTGACGGGGCGTCACAGTGGACGTGACGGGCGTCACAGTGGACATGACGGGCGTCACAGTGGACATGACGGGGCGTCACAGTGGACATGACGGGGCGTCACAGTGGACATGACGGGGCGTCACAGTGGACATGACGGGGCGTCACAGTGGACATGACGGGGCGTCACAGTGGACATGACGGGGCGTCACAGTGGACATGACGGGGCGTCACAGTGGACAACGGGGCGTCACAGTGGACAGACGGGGCGTCACAGTGGACATGACGGCGTCACAGTGGACGTACGGGGCGTCACAGTGGACATGACGGGGCGTCACAGTGGACATGACGGGGCGTCACAGTGGACATGACGGGGCGTCACAGTGGACATGACGGGCGTCACAGTGGACGTGACGTGACCCGGTGCTCAGACGTCTCAGAGTGCGATGCGAGTCCGGTCCTGGACCACCCACGGTATGCTTCCCTTTCTTAGATCCCTTCCCCCACCCCACCCACCCCCGAGTTGGGCCATGGGCGGCGCCATGTTGACTTCCGGTCGTCAACAGTCGACATTAGATAACCCTAGGCAAGGCTCAGCCCGCGACAAACGAGGCCCAAACTCCCACCAGATGGTCAATGGTATCACGAATTTCAGGGCCCGGCCCCCAGCCCGGCACACGACTGCCAGCCCACGGGCCGGGCCATGGCGAACACCGACCTGTAGGACCCACAGAACGACACGAAAACACGCTCAGACCGTGCTTTCTCCAATTATTCCCATAAAACGCTACTTCTGTGACATGCACGCACAAAATCCTATGCAGAGGAATTCGTCACCAAATTAGTGCCGTTGTCGCTCAAATAGGGGCACATTTGTTTATATATACAGTCATTCCATAGACAAATAATGCTAGCGAATTGTTTAATACCCTGTAATTTTTCGAGACGACGTAAGGCCCTTTGCCATCAGATCGTGTGCATTCACCTTCAGCTGAATGCTGATGCCTACGATGAATGAAGCTTCTGGCGAATGGCGGAAAAAATTAATTATGCATGCTGCTGTATCCACTCAGATGGTCGCACACCTTCCCAATTCGCTTTCCCACACATCACGGCACTAGTCTGGTTAGTTATTTGGGCTTCAGACGCATCGACCATGTTGACCACATAGCCGGCAGTAGTCTGGAGCAGCCGCCACATTTGGTGGTGGGCACTGGTGGTAGTTTCAACACCCAGTCACAATGATTTGGTTCAACACACTTCCTACTGCGCGCCATAAGGCGCGCCGGCCGTGTTGTACCACACAATCTGTGAGCTGGTCGGATCAGGTCAGGTCAGGCCGCGGGTCAGCGAGGGAGTCCAATGGTCACAAAGTGCTGCACCAATGCGCACGCTAAAGAGAGGCGAGAAGCTTTTGCTGGAAGCTGAACATGGCGGACATGATTTTCACGAAACGCGGCGTGGAAAATCAGGCAAATAACGGTCTTGAAATCCATCATCAGCCGACCACCTGTAGCAATCAAGCTGCATCACTACATTCAATTGCTACATTCAAGCAGATTGCAATGTGGCAATCGACCAGCTGCTGAGCCGTTCGGACGGCGAGAAGCAGGGCCACCACTCAACTCCGCCGAGTGTTTCTCAACCGAGCACCACCGTGTCCAACGATCAGACCGACGCGCAGCCAAGCGCGTCCTGCAGCCGTCCGCCGTCACCGCGGGCACCGCGCCACTCCCCACCGCCACCCAGGCCGCCCTGGGACACCCGATCGTATCGAACACCTCCAACCGCCGCGGCGTGTCTGGAATTCGCCGGTCACCAGCCATCAGGCGGGCGGAGTGCGTGGCGGTGTCCCGCTGACGCCGGGGCCGCCATGTTTGGCGCTGGCCGGCGGCCGCCTGTGGCCCAGCCCTGGCCGCAGACCGGACCAGAGCACGACCTGGCGGGTCCGCACCCGCCGACGTACCGCCGCGCGCGCGCGGCGAGAGCGGCTCATCGAGGCGTGCCGCGCCGTAAAGGTCATTTGCGCCGGCCGGCCGGCCGGCCGCCTTATAAGTCGAGCTGGTGGTCAGCTGACTGAGCTGTCCGGCTGACTCACCGGCCGGCCGCCGCGCTGTAAATGGTGCGCCCGGGCCGGAGCCGGTGCGGCAAACATGGCGACCGCCGCATACCTGGCGCGACTGTCTGGCGGCGGCGGCGGCCGGGCCCGTGGTGACCTGACCGCCAGATGGCCGGCAGAGGCGACCGCAGCTGCACAACCGCGGCCGACACAGGAGCTCCGAGCCACACGAGCTGGTGCTGGGTACCCGGCAGCGTCAGCCGGCTGTGGTGCTGGATACCCGGCAGCGTCAGCCGGCTGTGGTGCTGGATACCCGGCAGCGTCAGCCGGCTAGTGCTGGATACCCGGCAGCGTCAGCCAGCTGTGGTGCTGGATACCGGACAGCGTCAGCCAGCTGTGGTGCTGGATACCCGGCAGCGTCAGCCAGCTGTGGTGCTGGGTACCCGGCAGCGTCAGCCGGCTAGTGCTGGATACCCGGCAGCGTCAGCCAGCTGTGGTGCTGGATACCCGGCAGCGTCAGCCAGCTGTGGTGCTGGATACCCGGCAGCGTCAGCCGGCTGTGGTGCTGGGTACCCGGCAGCGTCAGCCGGCAGCGTCAGCCAGCTGTGGTGCTGGGTACCCGGCAGCGTCAGCCAGCTGTGGTGCTGGATACCCGGCAGCGTCAGCCGGACTGTGGTGCTGGGTACCCGGCAGCGTCAGCCAGCTGTGGTGCTGGGTACCCGGCAGCGTCAGCCGGATCGCGAGCGAGCCAGCTGTGGTGCTGGATACCGGCAGCGTCATCCGGCAGCGTCAGCCAGCTGTGGTGCTGGATACCCGGCAGCGTCAGCCAGCTGTGGTGCTGGGTACCCGGCAGCGTCAGCCGGCTGTGGTGCTGGATACCCGGCAGTCAGCCGGTTGTGAAACGAGGGAGAACGAAGAACTGCAGGCAGTGGTAATAGTGCCACCACGCATAGTCGTAATATTTCTATAAATGTGTTCTCTCTCCTAAAGATCAATCACGAATAAACACCAGCGAGTAATGAAGTAGTTAGTGACGATTTTGGCTTTAGGAAGCCTCCACAGGTACCGTCATGCTGCGCCCATAGCGAGTGATGAAGTGACACAGAATGACATGGACTGCTCCATTTTATCCTTTAGATCCAGACGGCACGTGAAGTGGGAGGGGAGCAGACGGCACGTGAGCTGAGACGGGGCGGGGCATTCAACACGTGAGCTAAGACGATGGATTTTCTTAACCGCAGCCAAGTGTTTTAACTCGCAGACCTTTTCATATAACTACGGATAACAGTGGATAACAGTTTCCTATTATCAGTGATATAACTCTTCAGCCCCGACCAGAGTCAGAGGAAGGTATCAACAGACGGCGGTCAATGTTCTGTGCACAGCTTGGTGGCGTTGCGTCATTATGTCGGTTGGCTTTTGCTCAGGGTGCGTCTCGCAGCACCGCAGTGTGTGGAACAGGTCCGCTGTAGAGCATCCACCGTTCGGCCAGTGGGTGTCTACTGCCTGGCCGGCTCGCAGAACACCACCACTCGTGCATTCGCTGAGCTCCGCGAGAAGCACGTGATTGAAATGTAATCCTGCTCACATTCGGTACGTCATCTGTGCCCTGCTTTTTACCTGTATAAACCATCCATTGTTCATCGATGTGCCGACAAAACCGATGGCGGCCTGAGCCGCATGTGAATGGCTTCTGTGTGTCGACAGCCAGGCCGAGGGTACCGTGTCGGGGTACCGTGTCATGAAACCGTGCCGGGGTACCGTGTCGGGGTACCGTGTCGGGGTACCGTGTCATGAAACCGTGCCGGGGTACCGTGTCAGGGTACCGTGTCAGGGTACCGTGTCAGGGTACCGTGTCATGAAACCGTGCCGGGGTACCGTGTCAGGGTACCGTGTCGGGGTACCGTGTCGGGGTACCGTGTCGGGGTACCGTGCCGGGGTGTACCGTGTCGGGGTACCGTGTCAGGGTACCGTGCGGGGTACCGTGTCGTGCAGGGTACCGTGTCAGGGTACCGTGTCGGGGTACCGTGTCAGGGTACCGTGTCAACGTGTCGGGGTACCGTGTCGGGGTACCGTGTCAGGGTACCGTGTCGGGGTACCGTGTCGGGGATAACCGTGTCGGGGTACGTGTCACCGTGTCGGGGTACCGTGTGGTACCGTGTCGGGTACCGTGTCAGGTACCGTGTCAGGGTACCGTGTCAGGGTACCGTGTCGGGTAGTGTACCGTGTCACGGGTACCGTGTCGGGGTACCGTGTCGGGGTACCGTGTCAGGGTACCGTGTCAGGGTACCGTGTCAGGGTACCGTGTCGGGGTACCGTGTCAGGGTACCGTGTCAGGGTACCGTGTCAGGGTACCGTGTCGGGGTACCGTGTCGGGGTACCGTGTCGGGGTACCGTGTCAGGGTACCGTGTCGGGGTACCGTGTCAGGGTACCGTGTCAGGGTACCGTGTCGGGGTACCGTGTCGGGGTACCGTGTCGGGGTACCGTGTGGCGGTGTCCTCACCAGTCGCGGCGGCCAGAGGGGTCAGTAACCAAGTGTCAGCCGGACTGAGACCGACCCCGTGCCACAAACGGCCACGTCCGTCGGCCGGCACATACAGCTGCAGAGCCAGTAACGTTGGTTACTGTCAGCTGAGCTGAGGCAGAGAACCAAAATGTAGCCTTACCCTGATTTGTCCTGACTCTACCAGTCACCATCGACATCCCCAGGCTGTAATATTTAAGTCTGGGTGTCACCCCGCAGTCAAGATGTTTGGTTAATTTTTAGATCGTAAAAACCAAAGTCCAAAATCCTTTAATTCCAAATCCGAACGTTTTTTTTGGTTCCAGTTGGGCAACGTCAGAACCTTTCCTCATCAAAATATTGGTCAGGCAGATACACTACAGTCGCACTCCCCCACCGCCATTCCCCCATTCGAAAATCCTGCCGTGTGGGGACCGTACGGCAGGATTTTGCCGTACGGTGGCCGGCAGACCATACTGCCGGCCACCGTACGGCCAGCGCCGCGCCGACTGACACCAGACCCGTTCACACACCACATCGGTACCACAGAGCTGCACCAGCAACCACCACGGCCAGCGCCGCGCCGACTGACACCAGACCCGTCCACACACCACATCGGTACCACAGAGCTGCACCAGCAACCACCACGGCCAGCGCCGCGCCGACTGACACCAGACCCGTTCACACACCACATCGGCACCACAGAGCTGCACCAGCAACCACCACGGCCAGCGCCGCGCCGACTGACACCAGACCCGTCCACACACCACATCGGTACCACAGAGCTGCACCAGCAACCACCACGGCCAGCGCCGCACCGACTGACATCAGCGCACCAAAGGGAGGTCGTGAGGGCACCGCCAGCGTCGCCAGTCGCCAGGCGCACGACGAGCTCCTCGTCTCTCCGTCGGTCGATGTCCTAAGAATACTTACTGACCAGCCTTCTGGCTGTCGGGAAGAATGCTGGATTTGACGGCATCAGCACAGCATTGCACATGCTTCTGATGCAACAGCTGTCGGGAGACAAGGAACGATGTGGTGGTTGCTTGCTGCTCCCTTTCCAGAGTGAGTACGATTAGCTAATTATTTTGGCTTTAGGTCGCATCGAGGTCGATAGAGATAGCGATAGCGACAGAGATAGAGCTCGAAATATAGATAGCGATAAATTGAGTGTGAGTGAGTGAATGAATGAATGAATGAGTGAGTGAGTGATCGAGAGAGAGTGAGAGTGAGAGTGAGAATGAGAGAGTGAGACAGACAGACACAGCCAGAGAGACAGACAGGGAGACAGACAAAGACAGTGGGTGAGGACGAACTAGCAGTTGTTTGGTGATGATTGATTTCAATAGCTGATTCCGATGTTTATCGATGATCAGTGTGTATACAATGATCACCCTCTTCGGAATGTGATGATCATCGTTCCACGATAAGCGGGAGAGAGAGGACGGTGTGGCAGTCGCTCCTCGATGACAGCGGGGGCCGCACGCTGTCTGTTTTCGACGAGAAGGCGCCAGTTGTTCATTGACACGCCGTGGTAGCTCGTGGACGGCGAGCACGACGGGGCAGAAATGGCCGAGTGGTTAAGGTGTTGAGTTCTTTGTAGCAAAGGTCTCGGGTTCAACATTCGCACGGCTCGGGACATCTCTCAATCCCTCGGCCTGCCGGCGAAACAGTGTGGGCGGCGCTATTAGCCGTGAATGTGCATAAGGTGGGTCGTGAATCACCCAATAAACCAACAAACGGCGAGAACGCCGCGGGGGTCACGGCGGCTTGTGCGGTGGATGTCTGAACCAATGAAGCCTAACATAAACCACTGCAGTGGGAGGCCCACAACATCGTCCCAAATGCCACGATGCCTCCGCTGTAATACAAACTAGTCGCTGCACTGAGGTCAATAAAACACCGGCATTAAAAGCTCCATGACATCGCTGCGACCTCGGCTCGCTGGCTAACGAACGTGTTCACAGAAACGCCCAGCATCGGCAGTCAGCCGTCATGCTTTTCTTCTTCGAACGAACCAACGCATTGTTTTCCACGAGCGGACGAGTGCGGGTCGCCGTGACTCCAGTGCCGCCTCAGTTGGGCCGACATCCCTGGGTATTCGACTCGACGACGGAACATCAGACGCCGGGAGAGTTAACCGAGCGCGGGACCTCCGATTACGAATGGTGGCATCTCAGCCGAGGAATTCCCATTGAGTGAAAACATGAGAATCTGGAACGTGACGGGCGTTGTCAGTTTCGGGTTCGACGTCGCTGCGAAGGCTCACAGCCGTGGTCTGGGCCAAGCCGGGTATGCAGACCAACGTCGGAACAACGGCCACCGTGACGGCGAAGTTTCCGAAATGCCTCTGAAGGCTGCGGGGCGGGACTGCCGGAGCCGACACAGGCCAGAGCCGACACAGGCCGCCAGAGCCGACACAGGCCAGAGGCGACACAGGCTAGAACGGGACCGTCGGAGTCGACACAGGCCAGAGTCGACACAGGCTAGAACGGGACCGTCGGAGTCGACACAGGCCAGAGCGGGACCGTCGGAGTCGACACAGGCCAGAGCGGGACCGTCGGAGTCGACACAGGCCAGAGCGGGACCGTCGGAGGCGACACAGGCCAGAGCGGGACCACCAGAGCCGACACAGGCCAGGGCGGGACCGTCGGAGTCGACACAGGCCAGAGCGGGACCACAGAGCGACACAGGCCAGGGGGCGGGACCGTCGGAGCCGACACAGGCCAGAGCGGGACCGTCGGAGTCGACACAACCAGAGACCGTCGGAGCCGACACAGACCAGAGCGGGACCACCAGAGCCGACACAGGCCAGAGCGGGACCGTCGGAGTCGACACAGGCCAGAGCGGGACCACCAGAGCCGACACAGGCCAGAGCGGGACCGTCGGAGCCGACACAGGCCAGAGCGGGACCACCAGAGCCGACACAGGCCAGGGCGGGACCGTCGGAGCCGACACAGGCCAGAGCGGGACCGTCGGAGTCGACACAGGCCAGAGCGGGACCACCAGAGCCGACACAGGCCAGGGCGGGACCGTCGGAGCCGACACAGGCCAGAGCGGGACCGTCGGAGTCGACACAGGCCAGAGCGGGACCGTCGGAGTCGACACAGGCCAGAGCGGGACCGTCGGAGTCGACACAGGCCAGGGCCGACACAGGCCAGAGCGGGACCACCAGAGCGACACAGGCCAGGGCGGGACCGCGAGTCGACACAGGCCAGACGGCCACCCCCCCACCCGCGCGCCCCCCCGCCCGCCGGCCGGCCCCCCCCAGCGGACCACCAGAGCCGACACAGGCCAGGGCGGGACCGTCGGAGCCGACACAGGCCAGAGCGGGACCACCAGAGCCGACACAGGCCAGGGCGGGACCGTCGGCCGACACAGGCCAGAGCGGGACCACCAGAGCCGACACAGGCCAGGGCGGGACCGTCGGAGTCGACACAGGCCAGAGCGGGACCACCAGAGCCGACACAGGCCAGGGCGGGACCGTCGGAGTCGACACAGGCCAGAGCGGGACCACCAGAGCCGACACAGGCCAGAGCGGGACCGTCGGAGTCGACACAGGCCAGGGCGGGACCGTCGGAGCCGACACAAGCCAGAGCCCATACAAGCCAGAGCGGGAACGTCGGGGTCGACACAGGTCAGAGCCGACACAGGCCACCAGACGGGACCGTTGGAGTCGACACAGTCCAGAGCGGGACCGTCGGAGCGACACAGGCCAGAGCGGGACCACCAGAGCCGACACAGGCCAGGGCGCCCAGCCGCGCCACCACACAGGCCACGACGGGACCGTTGGAGTCGACACAGGCCAGAGAGGGACCACCAGAGTCGACACAAGCCAGGGCGGGACCGTCGGAGCCGACACAGGCCAGGGCGGGACCGTCGCAGCCGACATAGCCACCCTGGTCAGCTCGCCACCGCGCATGTTCAAACCACGAAAGACAGCAAACCTGAGGGAAGCAAAGCGGCGAAAGCAGATCAACACCAGACCATCATTCCAAGACTTCAGGCCATTTGCCAGCCGAAATCGGAAATGTTCGACTTTCAGAGCATACGTGGGACGCCAAATCACGCGCCAGTGGGGTGCCCGAACATAGCTCGTATTGGCTCCTGGGGACTCGAACGCTGAATTTGACACCAAAATATGTAGCGTTTTTATCCGAAATAAGAATTAATTCAAATGAAAAAGCCACACTGATACAAGTGTCCACAGGATCACCATCTAATTACGGCTGACCACGACAAACTACTTCTTGCAACTACATCTTCTGAATCATGAGTGTTAATTTATATATTTTTAGGGAGCCTTAGCCCCGCCCTCCGTAATGTTGGCTTGCTTCCCTCCCCTTTCCAGAATAATTTCAAGTGTTAATCAACACATCAATACCCATACTTCAAAATCCACAATGCCGTTTACAAAAGTCGTGAATTTAACCCTGGCATTATGGGGCACGTCAAGACGCCCACCTGTTTTTTCCGCAATCTAGTTAACAGACTGACGCAACGATTCCGAAGAAACCTCGTGCATCTACGCGTACATCAGTTTCATACACTTTTACAAGTTGAGATGTCATGTCCCTGAATAGTCACAATGACTTAGAAAGACTGCACGGCAGAATCGATCCTGCTGCAAGGTACCTGGGCTCACGTTCATGCTGTACGCCTTCTAAGACTATATTAGGCGCTATTGATCACGTTGTGCGGTACCTGGGCTAGTGGTCATGTTGTTCACCTTGTAAGACTAGATCAGGCACGACAATAGACGGTCTAAATGGACCCAGAAATACCGCGGCTTGAATTTGACACCAAGTTGGCATGATCTCAATGTGACTTTGACCTTGAACTTACCTCAGCTCCAGATGTTAGTGAGCATTGCTCCAATGGTGTCGAGGATGGGGCGTCACCACTGCTGGGGTCCTGGGGACCCCGACCCCAAATGCATTTTTCTTTTGGCGGGGTCCGATCTTACCAGAAAAAAAAACTGGTACTGTTCGGGAGCATACGACCTCTTTCTGAAGATACCCAGTTCCTGCAATCAGAAGAACCTTGGGACGAATCTCAGTCGATGTCAATGTCATCATATGGCCCGAGGCGTGTCCGACGTTTCATCAGCACGCTTCACCAGCACCTCTGTGTTGGCCATCTATGTCGGGAGCCTGTTTCATCAGCACCCCTGTGTCGGCTGGACAGCGATGCTGGAGCGATGCCGGAGCGCGCACTCCTGTCTGGAGCGTCCGTGCAGCCGCCTGTGGCCTTGACGCCACTCCGGGGCAGTCGCTCCAGGACACCCCGCAATCACAGGAACTTCGTGACACACCGGCGGAGCGCGAAGCCTGCTGGTGCCTCCACCCCTGATCGGGGGGGGAGAGAAAGAGATGGGGCGGCAGGCAGAGGGCGCCAGACAGACAGAGCAGAGATAAAGAGGTCGAGAGGGAGCCGAATCTGGGCCACCGTGCCTCCAGCTCGGGCCGTCTGCCCTCCTCCCGAGTCGGCCATATAAGGCGTGTCGCTATGGGCTCTGCCGCGCCCACCTACACCCGGACTGGACACTGCCACGCCCACCTATATACCGGACTGGACACTGCCCCGCCCACCTACACCCAGACTGGACACTGCCACGCCCACCTATATACCGGACTGGACACTGCCCCCCCCCACTCTTACACCCACCTATATCCGGGTTGGACACTGCCACGCCCACCTATATACCGGACTGGACACTGCCCCGCCCACCTACACCCGGGTTGGATACACCCAGATATATAGCGGCCTGGACACTGCCACGCCCACCTATATACCGGACTGGACACTGCCACGCCCACCTATATACCGGACTGGACACTGCCCCGCCCACCTACACCCGGGTTGGACACTGCCACGCCCACCTATATACCGGACTGGACACTGCCCCGCCCACCTACACCCGGACTGGACACTGCCACGCCCACCTATATACCGGACTGGACACTGTCACGCCCACCTATATACCGGGCTGAACACTGTCACACCCACCTATATACCGGACTGGACACTGCCCCGCCCACCTACACCCGGGTTGGACACTGCCACGCCCACCTATATACCGGACTGGACACTGCCCCGCCCACCTATACCCGGGTTGGATACACCCAGATATATAGCGGGCTGGACACTGTCACACCCACCTGCATACGGACTGGACAATACCTATCCACGTGTATCCCGGGCTGGAACTTCCCCACCCACCTGCACATCGGCACAACACCGTCACATCTACCAGCTGACTAACAGCTGACTCCTCACCTGACTACCTCTTTACAGCTGACTAACAGCTGACTTCTCACCCGGCTACCTCTTTACGGCTGACCAACAGCTGACTCCTCACCTGACTACATCTGTACGGCTAACAGCTGATTTCTCACCCGGCTACCTCCGCACAGTCGCATCACAGATCAGGTGCGGCGGAGGCTACAGATCAAGTGACGCTGCACAGCCCCTCCTAAGACATCAATTTACAACCAATTTACATGGAGCTCAGTGTAAGCCGAATGCTTGCAATTAGACCTGTCCCTCCCTTAGATCCTGGTATTCCACCGATGTTCCCACAGGGACCACTCCATCTAAATCCAACTGTACCACAGGGACTCCACGCGATTCAGCTGCACCACAAGGGCTCCATTTCTGCCCAGCTGTACTACAGGCACTATATCTCGGTCCAGGTGTACCACGGGGGCTCCATTCATGTGCAGGTGTATCGCGGATTCTATATCTGCCAAACTGTACGACAGGGATTCGTTAGTTGTTCGGGCTTAGTCGGCGCATCGTACCACAGGGACTCGATCTCCATCCAGCTATATTGGAGAGATTTAACTTGTGTCCATGAGCTGATGGTACTGGGACTGTTTGTATCCATGGGAGGGCAGACCGGCACGGTCCGTCCTCCATCGGCACGCGCCCAGATCGTGCCGATGAATCGCACACCGCCGGCCGTGCTGAGGCGCTGAGTCAGCGGCCGTCCGTGGTGGATGACATGCCGGTAACTCAGCGGCAGTCGTCAGGTCCGACCCAACATTCCCAGTACACCCTGCTGGAGGGCTTTGTCCGTCAGGCCAGTCCACGAAAGGACATTCACCTCGATCGAGGGCCGCCACACCGGCAAACGCCAGTTCCGTGCATTTCTCTATTTGGGGCGATCAAAGAATCAACAACCCTATTGCGCAGCAAGCTTCTCCGAGTTTGTTCTGCGCTTGTAGCCTCCTTTCCATTTGTAGCGGTGTTGTGGGTCCCTGGCTATGGAGCGACGCCGTCATGAACACCCAAGTTATCCATGACAATGAAGTGTATCTATACCCGACATTGTGTACTTATGCAAGCTCTTATGAAGTATCTGTCAGCGAGCCCTGAAGCCTCAATAACCAACGAATCCTTCGCAGGAATCCATCACCTCGGCCCCCATCGAGAGCCGTCAAGGTCCAGTTTTCCTCGCAAACTGCCGCAGCGCAGACCGCCATGGCCACACGCAGGAAACTCTAACGCCACACGTGTGGATCAAATGCGTTGTTGGTGGCACATCGATCCACTCGTGACCGTGTCTGCTTCAGCGTGTGGGACAGTACACGACCGGGTTGGCTCCCACGGTAATTACCGGACAGTGTGCCAGCGCGTGCGTCTCCAGCATTCCACGCGCCGAGCGCGTGCTGGTGGTACGGCCGACAGGAGCCTCGTTAGCACCGCGAGGTTTTGCGGCCGACAGAAGTCCGGTCAGCAGTGTGAGGTGGTGCGGCCGACCTCGTCAGCAGTGTGAGGTGGTGCGGCCGACCTCGTCAGCAGTGTGAGGTGGCGGTGGCCGACCTCGTCAGCGGTGTGAGGTGGTGCGGCCGACCTCGTGAGCATGGTGAGGTGGTGCGGCCGACCTCGTCAGCGGTGTGGGGTGGTGCGGCCGACCTCGTCAGCAGTGCGAGGTGGTGCGGCCGACCTCGTCAGCAGTGTGAGGTGGCGGTGGCCGACCTCGTCAGCGGTGCGAGGTGGTGCGGCCGACCTCGTGAGAATGGTGAGGTGGTGCGGCAGACCTCGTCAGCGGTGTGAGGTGGTGCGGCCGACCTCGTGAGCATGGTGAGGTGGTGCCGCCGACCTCGTCAGCAGTGCGAGGTGGTGCGCCACCTCGTAGTGGTGGGTGGTGCGGCGACCTCGTCAGCGGTGTGAGGTGGTGCGGCCGACCTCGTATGGTGAGGTGGTGCGCCGACCTCGTCAGCACTGCGAGGTGGTGCCGCCGACCTCGTCAGCAGTGCGAGGTGGTGCGGCCGACCTCGTCAGCAGTGTGAGGTGGTGCGGCCGACCTCGTCAGCGGTGTGAGGTGGTGCGGCCGACCTCGTGAGCATGGTGAGGTGGTGCGGCCGACCTCGTCAGCGGTGTGAGGTGGTGCGGCCGACCTCGTCAGCACTGCGAGGTGGTGCCGCCGACCTCGTCAGCGGTGCGAGGTGGTGCGGCCGACCTCGTGAGCATGGTGAGGTGGTGCGGCAGACCTCGTCAGCGGTGTGAGGTGGTGCGGCCGACCTCGTGAGCATGGTGAGGTGGTGCCGCCGACCTCGTCAGCAGTGCGAGGTGGTGCGGCCGACCTCGTCAGCAGTGCGAGGTGGTGCGGCCGACCTCGTCAGCAGTGTGAGGTGGCGGTGGCCGACCTCGTCAGCGGTGTGAGGTGGTGCGGCCGACCTCGTCAGCACTGCGAGGTGGTGCCGCCGACCTCGTCAGCAGTGCGAGGTGGTGCGGCCGACCTCGTCAGCAGTGCGAGGTGGTGCCGCCGACCTCGTCAGCAGTGTGAGGTGGTGCGGCCGACCTCGTCAGCGGTGCGAGGTGGTGCGGCCGACCTCGTCAGCGGTGTGAGGTGGCGGTGGTCGCACCCCTCCCACTGCGCGGCTCTGCTGAGGCACACCCGCGGTGACCAGCAGGCGGCCGGTGGAGGGGCCGGGCCCTCTGCCGCTGCGGCGCGCCTCCAGCCGGGCCGAGCCGGGCCGGGCCGGGGCCAGGGAGGGGCGACTGATGACGCCGTCTGATCGGGCTGTAAACCACCGCCGCAGACTGGCGCCTCGGGCCGACAGCAACACTGACAACGGCCGGCCTTGGCGGAAACACTGCATGCAGTTGGTACGGTGGCGAGCAGGTCAATGGCGCGTGCAGAAACCTCTGACAACACGAAGTGACCGACCGACCGACCGACCGACCGACCGACCGACCGACCGACCGACCGACCGACCGACCGACCGACCGACCGACCGACCGACCGACCGACCGACCGACCGACCGACCGACCGACCGACCGACCGACCGACCGACCGACCGACCGACCGACCGACCGACCGACCGACCGACCGACCGACCGACCGACCGACCGACCGACCGACCGACCGACCGACCGACCGACCGACCGACCGACCGACCGACCGACCGACCGACCGACCGACCGACCGACCGACCGACCGACCGACCGACCGACCGACCGACCGACCGACCGACTGACCGACCGACCGACCGACCGACCGACCGACCGACCGACCGACCGACCGACCGACCGACCGACCGACCGACCGACCGACCGACCGACCGACCGACCGACCGACCGACCGACCGACCGACCGACCGACCGACCGACCGACCGACCGACCGACCGACCGACCGACCGACCGACCGACCGACCGACCGACCGGCCGGCTGGCTGGCTGACTGAGTGTGACTGACTGAGTGACTGATTGACTAACTGACCGACTAACCGACTAACTGACTGATTGACTGACTGAGCTGCGTCGCAGGCCGAGCACCAGGTCCGGACGGCACCAGGTCGGCACCATTTATCACCATCTCGATCGACTGGCGCCGCGAGGTGACGCCACTGGCCTGGTCAGTGTCGCTCACGCTCGGTAAACAGGCACAACACTGCACTGCGCAGAGCGTCCGCAGCCTGCTGCACTGGGGAAGGTCAGCCCTCTCCCTCTCCCTACACTGTAGAACCCACCCCTGCTACACTGGGGGAGGTCAGCCCTCTCTCCTCTTCCTACACTGTAGAACCCACCCCTGCTACACTGGGGGCCTCCCCCTTGTAACCCACCCCTGCTACACTGGGGGAGGTCAGCCCTCTCTCCTCTTCCTACACTGTAGAACCCACCCCTGCTGCACTGGGGAAGGTCAGCCCTCTCCTGCCGTGTGCGGAGCACTGGGGGAGGTCAGCCCCACACCTGCGCTGTACAGACCACTGGGAGAGGTCAGCCCCTCCTCCTGCCGTGTGCAGAGCACTAGGGGAGGTCAGCCCCTCTCCTGCCGTGTGCAGAGCACTAGGGGAGGTCAGCCCCTCCTCTTGCCGTGTGCAGAGCGTCCACCGTCTGCTACACTTGGGAGCGCCCATCCCTGTAGTGTCGGTACCCACCGCCTGCTGGACGGTGGGGGGCATCCCTGTAGTGTCGGTACCCACTGCCTGCTGGACGGTGGGGGGATCCTTGTAGTGTCGGTACCCACTGCCTGCTGGACGGTGGGAGGAGCGCTTATCCCTGTAGTGCCGGTACCCACCGCCTGCTGGACGGGGGGGGTTGCCCATCCCTGTAGCATCGGTACCCACCTGTTTGAAGGGCGCCGACATGGTGTTGATCTTCCGCACCGCGCCCGGATGCAGCAGGTTGATGAGCCTGCAACCAACACGGCATCACGTGATCAGCCGTTCTCCTGGGCAAGGGGGCCGTCCGGCATTCGTGTCAACAGCACAGCACAGCACAGCACAGCACAGCACAGTACAGTACAGTACAGTACAGTACAGTACAGTACAGTACAGTACAGTACAGTACAGCACAGCACAGCACAGCACAGCACAGCAAAGCTTAGTATAGTATAGTATAGTATAGTATAGTATAGTATAGTATAGTATAGTATAGTATAGTATAGTATAGTATAGTATAGTATAGTACCGTACAGTACGTACGGTACGGCACGGCATGGCACGGCACGGCACGGCACAGTGCAGTGTAGTGCAGTACAGTACAGTACAGTACAGTACAGTACAGTACAGTACAGTACAGTACAGTACAGCACAGCACAGCATAGCATAGCATAGCATAGCATAGTATAGTATAGTATAGTATAGTATAGTATAGTATAGTATAGTATAGTATAGTATAGTATAGTACCGTACAATACAGTACAGTATAGTATAGTATAGTACAGTACAGTACATTACAGCACAGCACAATACAGCACAGCACAACACAGCACAGCACAGCACAGCACAGCACAGCACAGCACAGCACAGCACAGTACAGTACAGTACAGTACAGCACAGCACAGCACAGCACAGCACAGCACAGCACAGCACAGCACAGTACAGCACGCACGGCACGGCACGGCACAGTACGGCACGGCACGGCACGGCACGGCACGGCACAGTACGGTACGGCACGGCACGGCACGGCACAGTACAGTACAGCACAGCATAGTACAGCACAGCACAGCACAACATAGCACACACACAGCACAACAGACCAGAACAGCAGATACACTGAGGTCAGCGAGCGAACCGAATGGAAGAGTACACAGCCGCGGACAGCCGCGGAGACAATGTATTCCTGGCGACCTGCGGGGTGGTGTACGTCGAACATTACTCTGTTTATAGAATCACAATGTCCATCACCATAAACCAAGAACCGAAAAGCATTGCCTGGGCACACCTTCCTGGTCGAAGGGTGTACGGTTGTTCGATCACACCGTGTGGCTGCACCACAGGTCCGATCGTTGACATGCCACTGGGATATCCAGGACCAAATATAGACACCATCCACATTATATATATAATATATATTATATAATATATATTATATATAATATATATAATATATATAATATATATATATATATATATATATATATATATATATATATATATATATATATATATCATTTTCGCGCTGGACATCATCAATATACATTGCATACAAAAAGCTTCAGCGTACTGGGGGTGCACGTTTATGAATAGACAATGCACTTGCACGCCAGATGTGTGACCAGCGTCGCCTGCAGTTGGCTGGATAAATGACGTCAGCCGGTGACGACCCAGGCCTCAGAGTCGGCACCGGTCAGCGTGGGAAAAGTGGTTCGCTGACCTGGAGTCGGAGAATAAAAAATTTGTATCGGAGCCCTCCAAGAAAAAGAAGATATTCCTGCCCATGGAGTCGGAGAATAAAAAAATGGCCTCAGACCCCACATCCCCCTAAAAAACAGAAAGCTACTGGTGTCGGAGCCCCCCAAACAAAAATGATTGCTGAAAAGCGTACAAGCCGCTTACTTACAAGCATACTTACACGCCTTTACTGGACCCTAAGTCACGTCAATTACGCCCACTTAATTCACTCGCACTTACTAGGTTTTCTCCGGAAAGCTCTCAAAACTTTGTCTCAACCCGAGTATACCCAACCAATCGAGACAAAGATCTTCGCGCAAAGGGAAGGGGACAAAGGGAAGCGAAACGCGCGGTCAAAGTGTGGTCGCTGTGTAAACATGGGTCTGTTCCCGTGGCTCCACCAGAAGGAACTCAGTGGAGGTAAGTTGAGGCTAGTTGAGACCTGCCCACGGGAACGACCGGTGGAGAAATCAGCTGACAGCTGTCTGAATTCTGCGACAAAAAGAAAGTGTTTGGCGCGGTATCTGGCGCTATTGATCAAATTGCTCCTCAAATGTTGGTCCAGATGATCACGCAATGAATATAGTATGACTTATAATACGAGTCCCAAAATTGTCTTGATTTCTAGCGATGTAGGGCCCTCAGGAACCGTAGGGAGAACAGATGTTCCTTTTGCCTATGGGATGAACCAAGCAATCTTTCTTCCATCTCGGTTGAGCACCAGGAGTCGTCTCCCAAGTTTTGTGATTGGTTACAGCCTACCTTCTTAATGTACAGCATATAATCTGGTGTCTGGCTACCTGGGCCCCGAGACGCTTTTCTACCCGATGCTGGCTTTTCCCCATCCCAACTTTCTCGACCTCCTCGATCGGGCTTGAGTGCAATCTTAGTTGGCGCCGCATTGCGGCAGTTGCGGCTCGGGGATTGCGGCGGATCCCGCCGGTAAAGTAACATCTTGGCCTTAGGACGAATGACGTATATCAAAGGCCACAAAAAGGATGTGGTCTGCATCTGCTACTTCGATTATTGTTCAGAGTTGTAATTTCATATTTGCATTGCGAAGGATGATCCTGGTATTCAGTTGACGCATGAAGATGAGATTCATATGACGAAGGACGTTGTTTACGTGCAAATATATGAAACTAGTGCGCCATGATTGAGCTCCACTGAAAAATCACAATTGGACCCTGCTCCTCGGCTGGTGGAGCTTTTACTCCACTGGTGGAGGTTGGTGGAGGAAAAATCTCCACTGGGTTGGCCACGGGAACGACCAGTGGAGGTTTGTGGAGGTTAGTGGAGCCACGGGAACAGACCCCATGACTGCAATATTTACACAATTTCAAGACCGCTGCTTGACCTCAATTCCTGTCGCCTTTAATAGGAATTCATACGTCAATACGGTGTTACCTTTTCTTCAGTTATATAGGAATCATTACACTGAAGATATATGTTCCTAATCATGAAATTACGTTGTCTTTATCCTAGATCAAAACATGAATCGGGCGAGACCGTCCCAATAATTTGTTAATTCTCCTACTCTAGTACGGATATTGTCCTGTCCTAACGGCGACGTATCCAAGGGTGGTCAAATGATGAAATGATAGATTTTTCGTAACTATTTTAAATGACGTCTAATTGTGACCATAAATGGCCCGGAGAACGTAATAACTCCGTACATGCACAGTTACTGCAGTTGCTGAAGTGATAAAACAACTATTCAGATGCTTTTCTCTTGATGGGTTACTGTAGTTTCGCGAATTGAGGTGGAATTCATACCAAAGTAACCTAAGGTCTTTGCATTTTTTGAAGCATTTACATGGCTCCCAAAAATAGGTCTTCTGCCATCAATGAAGTTCGCTAGCTGGTGCTATTTTATGCATTTCCAATTCGAAATTGAATGCTCTATTTCATGAAATTAACAGAATTACTGAAAACTGTCTGAGATGTCCAGAATTACGTTCTCCGGTAGTCTCCGATTGGAATGCGGCTGGAGAACAGGACCTCGGGTCAGATATGCGAGTATATGACGTCGTTGTGCATATTTCGAGTTCCACTATGGGGTGTTTTCGGAGCGACCCGGACGACAAAGATTCTATGCTGCATGCGTCACAGATGACATCATACCCCCAACCATTCTGCGCGTTTTGTTGTTCGCAGCGACCCGGACGACGTAGAATCTCCGTGACGTCACATAGAATCTTTGCCAGTCGCATAGAATCTTTTCCCGTACTTGGTCGGAATGAGACAGAAGTGGCGCAACGTTTCGTATGTGAACTTGGCGCCAAGTTTGCGTAGTGGATTGATTGTGGTGAGTTGCCTGTGAATAACAAGAGCTTGGGGTGACTAAGTAGGGAAAATAAACCCGGAATCACCCGAAGCATCTAGGCTTAACTCAACCAGCTCCCAAACAAATTGACTTGTTTTGTTGCAGTTGCATTATGGAAGCTCCAACAAATCACTATGCCTATGCCTGTGCCTGTGGCTATTACTTTCCAGAAGAACGACTTGCTCTAGACTGCCCGAATCATATTGGTGCTGACCTGTCCATAACACCTCGTCTAGACGCAGCCGAGCTCAGTGCTTTAATGTCCCACTGCAATGGAACAAGGAGACCGTCAAGCTTCTCATTGCTACCTGCACAGAACATGATGTGATGGGACCGTGCGACAGCAACTCTGCCAAACGATCAAGATGGAACGCTGTCCTCTCATCCTTTGAAGGTCATCAGTATGAAGTAAAGAGTGTTGATGTGTTGAGAAAAAAATGGTACAATATTATACAAAAGTACAAGGAAGTGAAAGATAAGCAGCGGCAAAGTGGTGCAGGAACAACTTTTTGGGAACATTATGAGCTCATGGATGCAAGCCTTGGCAGTGATCCAGCCATCAACCCAGCTATCACAATCAGCACCAATCCTTTGAAAAGGTCAGCATTGCAGGCTGTTGATCCGAGCAAACCCCTGGCCGTCAACCAAATTCATGAAGGGGAGAGAGTAGTGCAATCGCTGGCTGGCGGTAGCACGAGGAAAACGGACAACCGTAACAGGCGCGCAAAGGCCAAGCGACAGCTTAGAACCACACTGGAAGCTGCTTACCTGGCGGTGAGAAAAGCTCTTCTTAATGATATTGCCGCGAGGCGGATATACAGGAGGAAAAACTGAAGCTCATGAAAACCTTGGTGGCCACCATTACAGGAAATGCAAGTTCGCAGTGAGCTGCCAATCAGGTCATATAGGCATTTCAGACACACTCAATGTTGCGTCGTGAAACAAGCCACTGAATGTGTGCCTAGTCTGGTGGAAAGACTTTGTAGTTGTGACTGCATGTGTCTGCATGTACATCGGTAACACAGGTAACCTAGACCATAACATTGTGATGTGGTGTGATATGATGAAACTTGTATATTTAGTAGGAATTGCACATTGTCGTCGATGTAATGTGAGTGCTATTTCAGTTGGAATGGTCGTTTATATAATCCAGATGAGTTGTTATTAATACAATTCAAATTTTGTCCCTGACTACTACCTCATTCTGGCATCTGGGGCACACCAATACGAGAAGAGCAGCCAGGAGGGGATGCCTCCCTTGGCAACCAAAAGAGCACAAGTGCAGTGATCGAACAATCGAACGTCGGTCTCATTACACATACATTTCCTTATACAATTAAAACGAATTGGCGACGGGAATTATATATTTTGAAGTGCCTTGCGAAGTGTGTAACAACTTCGTCAGTTCTCAATCCTTGAACAAAAAAATCAGATAAGTACAGGACAAAGGGGGGAAATATTGGCACATCACTAATGTCAATTTACCAAAGCTCATCCCTACTCCGCAAACATTATGCAACAATACTACAGTGCCACTTGTTTGTGGTAATAGGCAACATGTGCGCATACACCGCTTACGCTGGAGGTGGCCGCAGCGCAATGGATATGGTGCCGACTGTGACCTACTTATCGACCAGCGAGAGCCAGCTGCTCCACAACGCGAGCTCGCTTGATGTCACCATCTGTAGCACGTGCTACTTCGCTCTGCATGGCTAGCACTAACTGATCTGGCTGGTCATCTTCCTCCTCGTCTCCCTGTTCATCGCCGCTGACATCTTCATCAATCGACAGGTTGTGCAGAACACATGCCGTCAATATGATGTTCGGCAGGAGGTCGTGGCGCCGCATCTCCACGCGCTGCAGACGCCGGAATTTTGCCTTGAGCCGCCCGAAGCTCCGCTCCACGGTCATTCTAGTAGATGACAACTTTGTATTGTACATCTGCTCGTCTCGTGAAAGATGGCCGTTGTCTCGGAAGGGAGTGAGGAGACACTTTGACAAGGGGAATGCTGCATCCCCGAGGATGTGTCCATTGCCAGGAGCAGCACATGTCCTTGCTCCTCCAAGACAGGCAGAAGCTCGTTGCGGTATATGCGGCTGTCATGGACCGAGCCAGGCCAGCCAACATTTACCCAGGTGAATCGCATCCTGTCGTCACACACAGCGAGAAGGACCATAGACGGGAACCCTTTCCGGTTGATGAAACGGTGGCCGTCCTTTGTTGGAGTGTATGTTTGGATGTGGGTTCCATCAATGCAACCCACAACATCTGGAAACCCCGCCATGTTCTGAAATTCCCGCTTTGATTTTTGCACATCTGCTGGCCGCGTCACAAATTCACCCGCCTTTGATGCGCACGTATAGCAAAAGTTCATGAAGAGATTCCATGCGGTGGATATAGAGACGTTAAACCGATCGGCCGTCTCCCTGTATACATCCTTATTAGCCAGCATCCAGAGGGACAGGAGGATCTGGTCCCGCTGTGACAGCTGCGCATTTGGTTTCATCTCTCTGGCAAATAACTCCTCCAGCTTTGTCACCATACCCCGGCTCACTCGGAAATGGCTTTGAAACTCCTCAGGTGAGTAGAGTGGAACCACATCCACTGTGTAGCGTACGATCCTTGTACGAGTTTGCCTGAAAATAAGAAGCGGATTAGAGATGGATTGAGCATGGCCAAGGAGGTGCGATCTTGAGACAAACTTTATCGTGTAAATAGCTCATACTGCGATGCGTACCATGCTTCGTAAGATAAACGTAGTAAATAAGGCCATGATTAAGGTCATGATTGCAGCCCGAACACAGGTTCAGATCAAAGGATTGTCTAACGAAGGCAGAGGCATCTCGGAGGGGTAGTAGAATCTGGTTTGAAACGAGCGGCAGCTTTGGTTTGTGAAAGGTTGTTAAAACGGTTCTAAGGTCCAAAAGATTGCGAGCGTGGGGGAAGACAAATGTGTGGTTCGATGTGGTAAAATGTGGTTCGATACGGTGCTCAGTTCATTTCGTTCAAAACAGTTGTTGGGAGGGAGGTGGCAAGTCGAATGGGCGGCAAAGGTAGGCTCAAAGGCTGGAAAATCCGAAGAACATGTGGTGGGATGCACTCGTGCTTTCACAGGGCGGGGGCACCTTCCATGGGAGGAGGGGATTGGAGCATACCTCCAATTTTCCCCTGTATCCGCCCCTGATCTTGGACCCATGTCGTGGCCTGGACAGTATTTGCCTGACAATAGCTTGCCCCTCTTTTGGACTACCCAATGCCTATGATTAATATGCACATAATATAGCCCAAAGGGACTTGCCTTTCATTGTGGTTAAGCAGCTGTAGATGCTCCACATCAATATCATCCTCTGATGATGATGAGTCAGCAAGGGCTTGCAGTGCTTGTATAGCTTGGTGTAGGTTCATGGTGATGCTAAAAGTGAAAAGGTTTTCCAATCAGGCATTAATGCTGAGATGCCATGATTTGGCATTGTATAATTTTTCCTCCTTCAGCAATCCGTCAAGCCTAGTTCAACGGCAGAAATTCCAATGGGAGTTAAACGTGCCGTCAATGTACCGACACGGTCGCTCGGTAGCTCGTCCCCGACAGAGGCGCAGTGAAGGAGGGCCTGGGGCCATTCCCACACATGAAGAACGAAAATTACACAGATGAAACAAGAAATTTTAGATTTTGGTTAAACAAAAACAAAATCAAGTGAAGCGATTGGAACCTTTCTCGCCGGAATGAGGGAGATTATGCAGTTCAGCGCTCTAACCAACTGAGTTGTCCTTTCTGTGAATTTAATTTTTGCATACACACATATTGAACAGATTCAGGTAACGTTGGGTGAAAATCCCCGGATATGAATTCACAAACTTCACAAAATACTTGGTTCATTATGTTCATGGCTCACGTTCGCATACCTGAACAAAAATCGCCTTTTCAGACGTCAGTGATTAAAACAGCAACAATGCCAACACGCCTGTACTCACCTGGTTATTGAGAAATGAAGTGCGTTAGCAAAATATCCTGGTAACGTACAAATCCTGACAACCTTTTTCTAATTCTCACTTGTCGAGAACTCACTGTATTTTATTTGTCTTTTCGGCGCAGCTTTCGTCAACGCAAGATATGGCAGCAAGACGAGAGGTTTCGTAATGGAGATTTTTTGGTGTAACGCCGGTATTTCCCGGAATTATGAAGAAGAATCGTGGTATATTCCAATATTTCCTTCTGAAGCGTCATTTCGACAGAATTCTGAAGACATACGAAAACCTAATCCCTCATATCTTTGTTATTTAGAATGAGACGAGATTGGCGCAAGCCGTATGACGATTCATCTGTGGTTACAGAGTGATTGTGCTGGGCCGCCGTCCTGCCAGTGTGAAAATATCCTGGAGAGTAATTGGCTGAGGTAATAACTAGTTCCGAAATTTACATTATTTTGTTCTCTATTGTTTCTATGCTATGTCGATGCTTTTGTTTCGTTCGGATTTGGAGGCATCGTGCACACCAACGATTACCTGAGTAACCCCCGCGAGTTCGGCCTTGATTGGGGCTTAGACTGAGCCAGGACATAGTTTGTTTGACACATGCACAATGCAAACGAAACAACCACCACAAACTTGTAGGTATTCTGATATAACATGATATGATTCCTGGGAAATTGACTGCAACCTGCATTTCATGCCTTATGACCTGCTATGCCATACTCTTCTGTTCTGTTGTTCAGGCTTTTAATTTGTATGATGGACTGGAAACTGCAACTGCATTGTTGGAGCTGTACTGAGATCCTGGAAGCAAAATGTCATCCATAAATTGGCACATTTCATTCGGAGAATAAAAAAGTTCAACATTTGCAGTCACAATCCTGGAGAATAAAATGTCCTTGGGTCTCCATACTCCAGGAGAGGCCCAAAATTCCCACCCCTGGCACCGGTTGGTGCCGACTCTGAGGCGGCGGTATGACTGGGCAGGCCGCCACCGGATGTGACGTAACGCGACACGTCGTCCTGCGGCAGGGGTGCGGCGAAACTGATGGTGACGCGCCTGCACGCTAAGGCCGCGCGTAAGCTGCGGAAACCGCGGTACGTCTCCTCACCGGGGTGAGGGTGCCAACTGTATACCGCAACGGTGTTTGCGACGTATTGGTGTGACGTCACTAAACTTGTGTACCGCGGAAGCGTCGGCGGTGATTGGAAACGGGCATGTCCCTAGATCCTATGAATGGATCATGCGCGAACGCCGTATTCTGATCTTGGCTCCTCAGCAATCGCCAAAGGAAACCTACGTCCAGGATAGTGAAAGATGCCACTCACCAAGATGCCAATTCTGGAGACTATAGGATACTGCGATATAGTGGTATACAGGTTCTGGATATTGAAGAAAAATCCTTCGGGAAAGCCACCCTCCAGATCATGTATCCAGGAAAGCTGCGTTAGCAAAGCTAGCATGTGTCGAGCGCGCCAGCTGTTCCACGTGAAGCGAAGTTGGGTGAAGCATTTTCACACCTGTGCAACTCCAGTGACGACTGAACTCGGTGCTCGGTGCAGAATCAGACGTTCTGTACATGAATTGATGATCCCGGCAACAAATTAGACCGAGATGTTGAATTTTTCTCGTCGTTTTAATTCAACTGGTGGAGGACCTCCATGTTTAGAGAAAAATACGGTGATACGTCTGCAGTCGTCGTGCTTTCCGGGTGTTAATTTTTTAAATCCGCATACGGCCAATGATAATTTGCTGAAGTCCAATTCTATGCAAGCAATTAGGTTGTTATCAAGTATCGCTGGACAACACTAACACTCCACTCACCTGAGATTGTGAGACCATATCATGAGAAGCACAGCTTTCCGATCCAGAGCCCCGAACCATAATCATGCATCTGTGGTCCTGGATGAGACTCCTAGCACCTAACTGATTTGTGGTACACCTCTGGTTGGACCATCCTTATCACAATGACACAAAAATCCAACATCGGTCTTCTAATATTCAAAATACGCCTACAAAAGCCATTGAAGTTCCCGTAAGCATGGCGGCAATCGCCATACGTTTCAATAGCATGCAAGATGAAATAAAAAGAAAACTAGAGCACGTCAGCAACGCAGTCGGCTAATGCGCCGAGTTTCCCGAGTGCGGGAGGCTCTTGGCTCAAGTCGGACCACGGGCAGACTTTTTCTAACAGTACCATCCATCCAAGTAACAGTAATCGAAGTAACCGGTTTCCATCCAAGTAACAGTAACGGGGGAATGTTCCCCGTGCCACGGGATTAATACTGGCCGACCAGCGTTCGCAGCACCGGACTCGGCATGATCTGCATTTGAACAGGTCCGTCGGTCCGGTGACGCGCTCCGAGGTCACGACCTCGCTTCGTGTCACCGGAGCAGTGTTCACTTAGCCCGAGAAATCGAGATGTCCCCACAGTGTGCATAACGTGCTAAGGACGAGAATCCGACAGCAGGCGCGTGAAGAAGGCCATCTGTCCTGGGCACCAAAAAGGAACCCCCTGTAGTATGCGTGCGTGGGTACATGCTTGTATTAGTGTGTGAAGTAGATAAATTCACAGATACCCCCCCCCCACCCCCTCACCACCACACCCACACAAAAAGGGTAATCTAGTCTAATTATTACAAAGGTCCTGGAAGCAGATAAATGACAGGTTTGCTCATTGCTAGCAAAATGGCCTGATTCTTCCACCAGACAATCCAGATAATCCAGGCGGGTGCATAATGTGCCTTTGCATGATGAATTGCATGATGAAAGCTTGCATCATGCAAGCTTTCATGCATTGTTATCAATGAAAACAAACATGGAACAATCACAGCATGACAGCCTGCAAATCAAAGTCCGCCAACACTGATGTCCATAAATTCCCACCGAGGTGTAGTGCTTGCAAAGCACGCAGATCATGTAACAGGGAGCTGCCAGTTGGTAGCTCCTCCCACACTATGTGAACTCAAAGTAAAGGGTATCGTGATATGAATTATATGCTTCTTCGGCATCTCACGGCTGAATACAAATGTTCGAAACATTGCAGGACCTAGTAAGACAGTATCCCGTCCCCAGTCGCTTAACTCCACCGGGAATACCTCAACCCGCCTCTGACCCGATCAACTCCACCACGAGTACCTCAGCCATCCTCTGACCCCCAGCCGCTCAGCTGCCCCAGGCGTACCCCAGCGGCCAGCAGCTGCTGCAGACGCTACCGGGCCACTGACACCGCGGTGCCACACCATCAACACATTCCAGCTGGATGACCGGTTCACGTCGGCGTTCTCACCACCAGCTCAGCATCTCGACACGACCGCCTGCCAGGCTGAGTCGCGTGGCACAAGACACGGTGCCGATATGCATTGGTGGTGTCCGGGGCTTTAGAACGCTCAAACAAAACACATTTTCCGGTTTGATACAAAACTATATTAGCGCGAAGCGATTTTACAGCTGTGCGACCGCAGCGCCGCCTGGCGGCGAAGGTCGGTGTCGGCAATCATTTCGCTGTTTGACTAAAATGCACCGTGAAGTTAAGCGAGTTAAGCGAGTTAAGTGCATGCTGCAACCTTATATTCGGGTACGTTCGGTAACTATATCAAATGAACATGAGCATGCAACTTCCGCATATTCATTCCATGTAATTCAGCCTAGGGCGCCTGGATTATCCCGCATGCGCTTGATGTGTCTCCTCTTCCACGTGGCGTGGCGAACATCGAGTCTCGCGCGCTCTCCCTCTCTCTCTCTCCCTTCTCTTCCATCCCCTCCGATTTTGGAACATTAGCCCCTTTGACCAGTTTCGGGTCAGTGACCTTTGACGACTGAGACCTGATTTTCTTTGTGAAAATAAGCAAAACACATACATAACTACCGAAAATGTTGTCTCTACGACCACTTGTTCGATCGCTCTCGCAGAAAAGCCTGAGGGGGTTCTCGAGAGCCCTCCCCAGATTGGGCGAGTTTTAAATAGTCGTAAATAGTTTTTAAAAAAGTTCGCATTGCATGTGCAACAGGTGCCATGCCTAACACATTTTCCACATGCATGATCTATATACGACATGAGGTCTTATTTTTAGTCTGCAACCAGCAGCGTAACGGGAATGCCATGTGTGCATATCAGATACCGTAGTCTCGTGCACGTCACGGGGTCAAAGATCCCCGGTCGAATCAAATTACGATATATTTGGCAGCCACAAAATCTTACGAGCTTTTCCTTTCGTGGCCGGTGGCGGATTGCCTGCTGTGATCGTCCCAACATCGCCCATGCCCCTGGTGCCGCTAACAGGACCTGCTATGATCCTCCCAACATCGCCCATGCCCTTGGTGGCGCCACCAGGACCGGTTCGGAAACGGAACGGGAGTTCGTTAGAAATCACCACGGCGTATGATTGCTCAAAGTATACCGGCTGGTTGATCTTGAGCGCACACGAAACTGCCAGGCTCGATACTACATAGTAAGCGGAATATGCGCTGCTTTGTGGCCATGACCGGCTCCGAGATCTGCCAGCTGGAGGCTACAGGGAGCTAATCCAGTGTTGGTGGATTGGAGTTTAGGGGCGCGTCGACATCAAGGGTCACTTTGCGCCCAGCTAATCCAGTGTTGTCAGCGGGCACCCGGCCACGGAGCGTTATAGTGACCATGTAGCCATGTTTACCACATGACCACTATTGATGGCAGCTGGCACCTGGCCGGAACGGGCGTCTGGCCGTGTTGGTCACATGGTCACTATTGTTGTCCGTTCCCCTTGGCTATGGAACGCACCGAGACCACGAAATAGCCTTGGTGTGTTCCATTCCGACCCGCCCCGAGCAGCGACGATCTTTGGGTCGAGGCTTGGGATCAGCCATTCCGCTGACACCGCTGCCACTTTGGGGCAGCGTCACCTCCACCCCCACCACATCCACCTCAGATACGGCACAAGTTCAGGCGAACGTTTGCCGTCGGTGGAAGGCCGAGCGTACGGTACGCAGGCTGGATAACGTGAAAATCTGACAATTATGTGTGTTTGTGTGTGTGTATATATGCACCACAATTTCGCGTTCCACGAGATGCTTACTTCTGCTGTCCAAATGCACATGTGTGTAGCTTTGTATGCTTTTGGGATGGCACTTCTTCCGCCGCATACTGGCTTTTGCCTACAATTTAAACTTTTAACGTGGGATCCTATGTGGGATGTCTCCCGCCCCCAATCAATTTCGACCTGCTCATTGCCTCACGCAAATACATGTCAAATGGGTGATAATTTTCAAATGACTCACTGGAGTTGCATTACAAAGCAACAAGCTTTACAGACGTACCGATTAGCATTATTGGAAGCCATACAGAGCAAGCACATGCTGGCTGGTTTACATGCTCGCAACGACTTACATACCAAGGTTATATCATTATACCAAGATCAGCCCAGCAAAACACAATAAGACGGATGCTGGATTGAAGATAAGGCCAACTGGTATAACAGTTAATAATTCGGGATTGCAATCTCACAACGCAACAAAGCGGGTGACAGGGAGTGGAACAATGAAAGTGAGCAACAGTATGCGTTGTGGTATGTATGACGAACACGTACACACGTACGTACGTACGAAATACACGTCATTCCGTCCGACATCCTAATATTCGCAATATGTCCGAAGAGGCCGTGGTCGTCCAGCAGGTGAATACACGAGAGCAGGACTAAACAGGGGTGGGGAGGGGACCTGTCGAGTATTAACACCGCATGCTGCGTGCCTGCCCGCCGAGCGGGAAGCCCACAAGTGTGGTTTGAGCGGGAAGCGCACAAGTTTTGTTTGAGCGGGAAGCGCACAAGTGGAGCTCTACAGCGATACATCAGAGTTGTTGATGTGCGGGGAATGGAAGGACCCGGCTGTGCTGAAGGTGGCAGCGCCGTTCGATGCAGCACAATCAGCTGGCCGAATCGGCCAGACAGGCGGATACAGCCAGCGTCGATCAGATACAGCCAGCCGGCCGGTCACATCCGGCGGCAGGCGTCACCTGCGGCCGGTCGGAGGTCACACCATGACAACAGGCCACCAGAGTCCAGTCGGAGGTCACACCATGGCAACAGGCGTCACCAGAGGCCAGTCGGAGGTCACACCATGACAACAGGCCACCAGAGTCCAGTCGGAGGTCACACCATGACAACAGGCCACCAGAGGCCAGTCGGAGGTCACACCATGGCAACAGGCCACCAGAGGCCAGACGGAGGTCACACCATGGCAACAGGCCACCAGAGGCCAGTCGGAGGTCACACCATGGCAACAGGCCACCAGAGGCCAGTCGGAGGTCACACCATGGTAACAGGTCACCCGAGTCCAGTCGGAGGCCACACCATGGCAACAGGCCACCAGAGGCCAGTCGGAGGTCACACCATGACAACAGGCCACCAGAGGCCAGTCGGAGGTCACACCATGACAACAGGCCACCAGAGGCCAGTCGGAGGTCACACCATGGCAACAGGCCACCAGAGGCCAGTCGGAGGCACCATGCAACAGGCCAAGAGTCCAGTCGGAGGTCACACATGGCAACAGGCCACCAGAGTCCAGACGGAGGTCACACCATGACAACAGGCCACCAGAGTCCAGACGGAGGTCACACCATGGCAACAGGCCACCAGAGTCCAGTCGGAGGTCACACCATGGCAACAGGCCACCAGAGTCCAGACGGAGGTCACACCATGGCAACAGGCCACCAGAGGCCAGTCGGAGGTCACACCATGGCAACAGGCCACCAGAGTCCAGACGGAGGTCACACCATGGCAACAGGCCACCAGAGGCCAGACGGAGGTCACACCATGGCAACAGGCCACCAGAGGCCAGTCGGAGGTCACACCATGGCAACAGGCCACCAGAGTCCAGTCGGAGGTCACACCATGGCAACAGGCCACCAGAGTCCAGACGGAGGTCACACCATGGCAACAGGCCACCAGAGGCCAGACGGAGGTGACAACATGGTAACAGGCCACCAGAGTCCAGTCGGAGGTCACACCATGGCAACAGGCCACCAGAGTCCAGTCGGAGGCCACACCATGGCAACAGGCCACCTGCAGCTGCGGCTGCCACACACACGCAAGATACCAGTGAGCGGCTGCCACACACCAGATACCTGTCAGTGGCTGCCACACACCAGATACCTGTCAGTGGCTGCCACACACCAGATACCGTCCCACACACAGAAGGTCAGTGGCTGCCACACACCAGATACCGGTCAGTGGCTGCCACACACCAGAACCACAATACCAGTCAGTGGCTGCCACACACCAGATACCAGTCAGTGCTGCCACACACCAGATACCGGTCAGTGGCTGCCACACACCAGATACCAGTCAGTGGCTGCCACACACCAGATACCAGGTCAAAGTGGCTGCCACACACCAGATACCGGTCAGTGGCTGCCACACACCAGATACCAGTCAGTGGCTGCCACACACCAGATACCAGTCAGTGGCTGCCAAACACCAGATACCAGTCGGTGGCTGCCACACACCAGATACCAGTCAGTGGCTGCCACACACCAGATACCGGTCAGTGGCTGCCACACACCAGATACCTGTCAGTGGCTGCCACACACCAGATATCGGTCAGTGGCTGCCACACACCAGATACCAGCCAGCGGCTGCCACACACCAGATATCGGTCAGTGGCTGCCACACACCAGATACCGGTCAGTGGCTGCCACACACCAGATACCGGTCAGTGGCTGCCACACACCAGATACCGGTCAGCGGCTGCCACACACCAGATACCGGTCAGTGGCTCCACGGCTGCCACACACCAGATACCAGTCAGTGGCTGCCACACACAACCATATACCAGTCAGTGGCTGCCACACACCAGATACCGGTCAGCGGCTGCCACACACCAGATATCGGTCAGTGGCTGCCACACACCAGATACCGGTCAGTGGCTGCCACACACCTGATGCTGGGCAGTGGTCATAGGTGACCATTTTTGCACACTGCTTTGGCAGTGGTGGCGGACCATCATTTGAAGATCGGAAAAACGAAACCATTATCAAATATATAATCAATATGTCAATGAACTTAGCCAAAACTACCGGGCAACATGCTCAAAGCCTCTACGAAAAAAGTCACTCACTGGCACATCTAAGTTCAAGTGCCGTACTATTGTTTTCTGGAGCATTGTGCATATTTGCTGGCGTACGCATAAGGCCCACCTACAGTCCGCAGACCCCCGCCCGGACCGGCCTACCTACCGTCAGCGGCCCGCCCTCCCCCGACCGGCATACCTACCGTCAGTGGACCCCCCCCGTCCGGACCCGGCCTACCTGTCGTCCGCAGACCCCCGCCCGGACCGGCCTACCTCCGTCAGCGGCCCGCCCTCCCCGACCGGCATACCTACCGTCAGTGGACCCCCCCGTCCGGACCCGGCCTACCTGTCGTCCGCAGACCCCTCGCCCGGACCCGGCCCACCTACCGTCCGCCCCCCGACCTACCTACCTACCGTCAGTAGACCCTTCCCCCCCGTCCGGACCCGGCCCACCTACCGTCAGCAGCCCCCGCCCGGACCCGGCCCACCTACCGTCAGCGGCCCCCCCTCGACCCGGCCTACCTACCGTCAGCGGCCCGCCCTCCCCCGACCGGCCTACTTACCGTCAGTGGACCCCCCCCCAAAAAAAAAACTGGCCAGGCAGGCCGATCAGGTAGCAGGCGAATATGCCGCACCGGGCAACGAAAGGAGGCTTCGACGACGGCAGCGAAAGCGCTCGGCAAAACTGCCACCGCCGGGAAATCCGAGTCACCGGCAAGACAAACAGGAAAATGAGGCCCGGTCACGCAAGCGCTGCCACTCACGGGAGCACGGGAAATGTCAGACGGGGGCATGAGAAATGTCAGACGGGGCATGAGAAATGTCAGACGGGGCATGGCAGATGTCAGATGTCATGCCTCCGTCTGACATGGGAAATGTCAGACGGAGGCAGAGGAAATGGCAGACACGCCCAACTTTCCTAGGTAATACTTTCTCTGGTACCCCCGGAGATCTGGCGACTATTAAGCCCGGTTCACACCGCGACAGGATGGGATGAGAAACGGCGCTGCCGTCCGTCCGCCCGCGATTTTGTGACGTCACATGACCAAATATGGTAAGCGACCGCCCCGGCCGTTTTGGCTCTGGCCTTTGCTGGTGTGAATCAGAGATGGGTCAGACGAGAAAGGGCGCCGTTTGGCACGAACAAGAAAAGTTGGATTGAAGTCAACTTTTGTGTCGGCCTCGTGGCGTTCTGTTGTCGGCGAGCACGGGGCAAGGGGTACCGATGGCAGATAGGTGAACTTTGGGGATGGAGGTGAAGTATTTGCTCAATATTTCAGTCAAAGATGGTCTATACTGAAGCACCGCATTGGTTGTATGTGTTTTGGATGCTCGATTTGATTTAGCATTATAGGGAAGAGGGGTTGTATCTGTTTGTTATTGGTTTTACGACACATCGACCGTTGAGTCATGTAGCGTCGCCGATCTCTCACGCCAATTGGCCGCGAGCGAAGAGTAGCGACAAGTGAGACTCGAACTCACAACCTTTCGATTGTGAGACGAGCAACTTACCCCTAGACTACTCGTCCCCAGGGGTTGTATCTGAACATGTTTTGTTTCCTGAACACCTACTTTTGGATGTCTCCCACATCATATTCAGTATATAAACAACAAAAAGATGGTGGTATTCATAAATGATGCACCTGTCTCTACCAAAACACGACAGTCTGATTGCATAGTTATAAATTTGTTGTGTATGGAGCTAGTGAAGTTCACACATGCCATTTTAGGTTTCCAGGGGCTTAAAGTTTAAGGAAACCATAAGGAAGTGACTTTCAACATTTGTTTTTGCATTTACATTTTGCATTTTTAGTGGCTACTAATAGGTTGTACCACAACAGCTACAGGGAGTTAATACTGCACAACAATTTTGTGCTCACAATATGGCACACCCCTACAAAATAATTATCTGTTTGGAAGTTGCTCATTGGAAGTGGTTAGAGGATTTTCATTGAAAGAAATTGTTTGAATATCGATAGCTTGTTCATTTCTGTGTCGAGTAAACACAGTACAATTACTTGTTCAGTCATACAAAAGCAAGTGCTATTTGTTTCATGCTGCATTTAATGTTAAGAACCCCCTTCCCCTCAGTAGCTAGCTATCTGCCTACTACCTATCACTCTATAATGGCAGCATTTTCTATGTTTATGATTAGTCTTGGTTGCTTTATTTGCTTATTGGTGAAATGGATGTATTAATATAATATAAAATATACAACCAAGTCTAGCTGTTACTGGGCAAGCCTGTTAGGCAACCTAGCAATCATTAGACACTTCAACATTGCATCTAATGATCTAACCTCACAAACATGAGCTTCATTACTATGACTTTAATTGGAAATATGTTGAGTGGGTTGCACCAGTGTTTTATATTTTTGGGAGGCAAGGCCCCCAAAATGCAAAATGATGCCAGTATACCATTACCACATCGAGTATAGCATACCCACCTGTGCCACATTCAGTATGACTTCATTATGACTGCATTATTCTGACTGCTGAACTATTTCGGTCTCAAGGGCAATAACAGGGAAAAATGAGCAGGCTTTGCTGCAGAAAGACAAGACAAGCCTGTGAAGTGGTCCAAGGTGACAAATGAAGTTTCACTTTGACAAGTTTAAAATCATGCTTGTATGTAGGCAGCATATCAGGGATCCACACTTCATGGGTGGCCAAATACTATCTATGACCCAACAGGATGATGTAGGTGCTATTATGGACACAAAATTGGGGTCATCAGAACAGACCAAAGAAGCTAGGAAGAAGGCATTGAATGCTTGGGGAAATAAATAGGAATGTACCATACAAAAGTGAAGTCATCAAGCTTTACTGTGCATATGTCAGACCACTTTTGCAATACTGTGTTCAAGCTTTGTCCCCTAGTAATGAAAAAGATTGTTGGTTTTTAGATTGAGTACAAAAGAGGGCAACACAAATGGTTAATGGTATAAGGAACCTGGCATATGAGGACAGATTAAAGAAATTGAATATCTTCACTTAGATATAGATATAGGGCGTACCCAGCTCTTTCTAGGTTGGGCATCATCCAGAAACATGAGTAAAAGCAAATTGTCTTCTTCCATCTTCAGCACGTAACCTTCGACGCTTAATTAATACAACCCAGTCCACAATTAAATTCGCAAAGACCAACACACCTCACGCACCTAACAAGCAATGAGTGAGATGCGCCACTTCGTAAGCCAAGCGCCAGTAAGGGATGCGTCCGTTGTTACCAATTCGTGTCTCGAGTATTTCCGGTGTTACCATATGCCGAACTTCTGCCGTTCTTGTTCTGCGGACAAGAAAGTTTCTTATCCGTTTCGGTCTGTGCGGACAAGAAAGTTTCTTATCCGTTTCGGTCTGTCGCGGTGTGAACCGGGCCTTAGTAAGTTTCTTTTCCGGGACGCTCAATATTGAGCGGAGCTTGCGGTTCGGTCAGCGTATCAGTGCTGGTATGTCGCTATTGCCCGGTCAAGCTTCACCGGTGCCAGTATATCGCAATTACCCGGTCCCAGCTCTATGGATGCTGGCATGCCGCTACCGTCTTGACCCTGTTTATCTGCGCCGAGTCGTTTCTCCCATCGTCTCCAAACCGTGTTTTGTCCGTACGTGGTCCTTTGTCCGGCTGGCCATCAGCGCCGACCACCGCCGCCGGCCATCTGCGGCGGGTCTGTCCCGTCCAGTTCCAGCTGTACACACACAGTGTGCATGTGTGTGTGTCGGCTCGTTTAGCCCTCCCAGCAGCCAGGTACAACGGGTCGATATTGGTCTAGTCCGTCCAATTCCAGCTGTGTGCATGTGTATGTGTATGTGTGTGCGCGCGCGCGCCGGTCGGCCGCCGGGGCGCTCCCGTGGCCGGCTCTGCGGTGTGGGGACGTGACCGGCTCTGCGGTGTGGGGACGTGACCGGCTCTGCGGTGTGGGGACGTGACCGGCTCTGCGGTGTGGGGACGTGGCCGGCTCTGCGGTGTGGGGACGTGACCGGCTCTGCGGTGTGGGGACGTGACCGGCTCTGCGGTGTGGGGACGTGACCGGCTCTGCGGTGTGGGGACGTGGCCGGCTCTGCGGTGTGGGGACGTGACCAGCTCTGCGGTGTGGGGACGTGACCGGCTCTGCGGTGTGGGGACGTGACCGGCTCTGCGGTGTGGGGACGTGGCCGGCTCTGCGGTGTGGGGACGTGACCGGCTCTGCGGTGTGGGGACGTGACCGGCTCTGCGGTGTGGGGACGTGACCGGCTCTGCGGTGTGGGGACGTGACCGGCTCTGCGGTGTGGGGACGTGACCGGCTCTGCGGCGTGGGGACGTGACCGGCTCTGCGGTGTGGGGACGTGACCGGCTCTGCGGTGTGGGGACGTGACCGGCTCTGCGGTGTGGGGACGTGACCGGCTCTGCGGTGTGGGGACGTGACCGGCTCTGCGGTGTGGGGACGTGACCGGCTCTGCGGTGTGGGGACGTGACCGGCTCTGCGGTGTGGGGACGTGACCGGCTCTGCGGTGTGGGGACGTGACCGGCTCTGCGGTGTGGGGACGTGACCGGCTCTGCGGTGTGGGGACGTGACCGGCTCTGCGGTGTGGGGACGTGACCGGCTCTGCGGTGTGGGGACGTGACCGGCTCTGCGGTGTGGGGACGTGGCCGGCTCTGCGGTGTGGGGACGTGACCGGCTCTGCGGTGTGGGGACGTGACCGGCTCTGCGGTGTGGGGACGTGACCGGCTCTGCGGTGTGGGGACGTGACCGGCTCTGCGGTGTGGGGACGTGGCCGGCTCTGCGGTGTGGGGACGTGACCGGCTCTGCGGTGTGGGGACGTGGCCGGCTCTGCGGTGTGGGGACGTGACCGGCTCTGCGGTGTGGGGACGTGACCGGCTCTGCGGTGTGGGGACGTGACCGGCTCTGCGGTGTGGGGACGTGACCGGCTCTGCGGTGTGGGGACGTGACCGGCTCTGCGGTGTGGGGACGTGACCGGCTCTGCGGTGTGGGGACGTGACCGGCTCTGCGGTGTGGGGACGTGACCGGCTCTGCGGTGTGGGGACGTGACCGGCTCTGCGGTGTGGGGACGTGACCGGCTCTGCGGTGTGGGGACGTGACCGGCTCTGCGGTGTGGGGACGTGGCCGGCTCTGCGGTGTGGGGACGTGACCGGCTCTGCGGTGTGGGGACGTGCCGGCTCTGCGGTGTGGGGACGTGACCGGCTCTGCGGTGTGGGGACGTGACCGGCTCTGCGGTGTGGGGACGTGACCGGCTCTGCGGTGTGGGGACGTGACCGGCTCTGCGGTGTGGGGACGTGACCGGCTCTGCGGTGTGGGGACGTGACCGGCTCTGCGGTGTGGGGACGTGGCCGGCTCTGCGGTGTGGGGACGTGACCGGCTCTGCGGTGTGGGGACGTGACCGGCTCTGCGGTGTGGGGACGTGACCGGCGCCAGCGGGCGGCCGCCGCTCCGGCCGGCCAGGAACGCCGTCCGACCGGCGGCGGCCGACCGCCGACAGTTTTTGCCACCCTCGCCACCGCCTCAGAGCGGCGGGCCGCCGGGCCGCCGACCAGCCGGCCGAGAACCGGGAACTGGGAGCCGAGAGGCCGCGCCGGAGCTGGGGCAGGCTGTGTCGGCTGTCCAGAGACGAGGCGGACCGTGTCACCCGTCCAGAGGGGAGGCGGACCGAACCGTGTTAGCTGTCCCGAGAGGAGGCGGACCGGACCGTGTTAGCTGTCCAGAGAGAAGGCGGACCGTGTCACCTGTCCAGAGAGAAGGCTAGCTGTTAGCTGTTAGCTGTTAGCTGTCCAGAGAGGAGGCGGACCGTGTTAGCTGTCCAGAGAGGAGGCGGACCGTGTCACCTGTCCAGAGAGGAGGCGGACCGTGTCACCTGTACAGAGAGAAGGCGGACCGTGTCACCTGTCCAGAGAGGAGGCGGACCGTGTCACCTGTCCAGAGAGGAGGCGGACTGTGTCACCTGTCCAGAGAGGAGGCGGACCGTGTCACCTGTCCAGAGAGGAGGCGGACCGTGTCACCTGTCCAGAGAGGAGGCGGACCGTGTCACCTGTCCAGAGAGAAGGCGGACCGTGTCACCTGTCCAGAGAGGAGGCGGACCGTGTTAGCTGTCCAGAGAGGGAGTCCACGTGGCACGCTTAAAGCTGACGGCCGTGGAAGCAGAAACTGCAATTCCAGTTGGGGCCGCCGCATTTTGAAACGAGGTCCTCATTGCGCTATGGTGCCTGCCAGGCCATGGAAAGTTGTTGTTTGCCTTCTCCCGCATGAGCACGATAAGAACTTAACGAGAGACCGTTAATGCTGGCTGGATATGCCACGAAGTTGCGACAATACTTCCGGCTGGCCCCATTGATGCTGAGCTGATAAAATCGAGCGGTGCAACTACCCTGGCGAATTTTACAACTCAATCGACAATGATGTCCTCGACGGCCAACTGTCAGTTCCAACGTCCATTCATCAATTATCCAGTCAAGTCCCGTTTTGTCCGGTCTCGCTATCAATCGCATCAGAACAGCCAATGGGAGGGTCGGCGTTTGAAGCGCATGTTCGGCGCTGCAGAGTGGGGCAGGACCGGGGCTGCAGCCGGGGTGAGAGTGCCGGATGCAGGGCGGGTCACGTGCACGACACGTGACCCGACCGCGACACGTCCACGACACGTGACCCGACCGCGACAGGACGCTGACGCGCGGCTCGCCGCCACCGCCAGCTCGCCCCACTCACCGCAGCCGTGTGCGGGTGCGGACCGACGTCCGACGACCCCTGACCTCTGGCGGCTGAGGGAGCGAGTCAGTAGGTCGGCGACACAGGCGGCGATCGGAAAACCGGCCGCGTTGTGTTCGCACGTGATGACACGCTGCTTCGTGGGAGCGTCTAGGTCTTATGAGCCGAAGACCCATCCGCTTTCTAAGGTTTGCTCATGCTTAGAAGTGGAGATGAGCAACTGGACGTAACATATGTGCACATTGTTGAGAAGCGTCACGGCTGGAACGGTTGCAGGATATTCGAAATATGGTGCATTGCGTTTGACATTCAATATGTATATCCGGCACGCCATTTAGTGGACCCCTCGCTCCACCGGGTACGCCACGCCATCTGGCGGACCTCTCGCTCCATCGGGTCCGGCACGCGGTTCGCAAGTCCAGCTCCACGGGTCTAACCGGGTGTACTTCCCGACTGCACAGCATCGCTCCGATAGTCGTGGTCACGTGGACGACAAGGGCCGCAGATGCCAGGGATTCCGTTGGCTGGTGAACGGTTTGCTCGCCCCCTGATACCGGTATCGTCTGTGTGTGGATGTACAGCGGGCAGTGGCTGACCAGTCCCAGCCAGTGGATGTACAGCGGGCAGCGGCTGACCAGTCCCAGCCAGTGGATGTACAGCGAGCAGTGGCTGACCAGTCCCAGCCAGTGGATGTACAGCGGGCAGTGGCTGACCAGTCCCAGCCAGTGGATGTACAGCGGGCAGTGGCTGACCAGTCCCAGCCAGTGGATGTACAGCAGGCAGTGGCCGACCAGTCCCAGACAGTGGATGTACAGCGGGCAGTGGCTGACCAGTCCCAGCCAGTGGATGTACAGCGGGCAGTGGCTGACCAGTCCCAGCCAGTGGATGTACAGCGGGCAGCGGCTGACCAGTCCCAGCCAGTGGATGTACAGCGGACAGTGGCTGACCAGTCCCAGCCAGTGGATGTACAGCGGGCAGTGGCTGACCAGTCCCAGCCAGTGGATGTACAGCGGGCAGTGGCTGACCAGTCCCAGCCAGTGGATGTACAGCGGACAGTGGCTGACCAGTCCCAGCCAGTGGATGTACAGCGGACAGTGGCTGACCAGTCCCAGCCAGTGGATGTACAGCGGGCAGTGGCTGACCAGTCCCAGCCAGTGGATGTACAGCGGGCAGTGGCTGACCAGTCCCAGCCAGTGGATGTACAGCGGGCAGTGGCTGACCAGTCCCAGCCAGTGGATGTACAGCGGGCAGTGGCTGACCAGTCCCAGCCAGTGGATGTACAGCAGGCAGTGGTCGACCAGTCCCAGACAGTGGATGTACATCGGGCAGTGGCTGACCAGTACCAGCCAGTGGATGTACAGCAGGCAGTGGCTGACCAGTCCCAGCCAGTGGATGTACAGCGGGCAGCGGCTGACCAGTCCCAGCCAGTGGATGTACAGCTGGCAGTGGCTGACCAGTCCCAGCCAGTGGATGTACAGCGGACAGTGGCTGACCAGTCCCAGCCAGTGGATGTACAGCGGGCAGTGGCTGACCAGTCCCAGCAGTGGATGTACAGCGGGCAGTGGCTGACCAGTCCCAGCCAGCGGATGTACAGCGGGCAGTGGCCGACCAGTCCCAGCCAGTGGATGTACAGCGGGCAGTGGCTGACCAGTCCCAGCCAGCGGATGTACAGCGGGCAGTGGCCGACCAGTCCCAGCCAGTGGATGTACAGCGGGCAGTGGCTGACCAGTCCCAGCCAGTGGATGTACAGCGGGCAGTGGCTGACCAGTCCCAGCCAGTGGATGTACAGCGGGCAGTGGCTGACCAGTCCCAGCCAGTGGATGTACAGCGGGCAGCGGCTGACCAGTCCCAGCCAGCGGATGTACAGCGGACAGTGGACGGCCATTCCCAACCACGCTCAGCGCTGGGTTCTCAAAGCTCGATCTCTGTCTCCCCCATCACCCTCGTCCTCCCCTTCTCTGCTACATGATTGATTACCCGGCCGTCCATCGATGCGGATTTTGATAAGTCTCACAACACTACCACAAAATTAACATCTCCAGAAAAAAGCATCCGTGGCGCCAAATCGGCCGACGAACGACGTTGACCCGGATTCAAGGCGAAACTGTGGTGACAGGGGAGTACACATAGGGACGCGCTGGTAGCTATCTGGTACCCTGGCATAGCCGAGGGGATGTACAGGGGATGCATCACCAACGTCGGTGAAATCCGTCACTATCAGACGACACCGCCGGTCATGAAGCATCTGTGAGTTAGTCGTATAATTCAAACTGACGTGAATGGTCAGTGTTAGGCTTGTGGGTCATCAAACAAAAACAGAGCCGTTGAGATTCTCGTCCCGCACCACACTTCACCCAGCGAACGGCACTCGGTCGGAGTATCACCACGAAATAATGCTACACGTGGTGCCACATCACAACGTCCCTCCACCAGCATAAACAGGGTGCCCTGTCATAACGCCCCTCCATCAACATACACGGGGTGCCCTTGGTTGGTTGGTTGGTTATTTTAGTTTTAGGGCGCATCGACCAGGTTTGGTCATTTAGCGCCCATTACAAAGGGTGTCCTGTCACAACGTTCCTGCAGTCACAACGCTCCTCCACCAACGTACACAGGGTGCCACGTCACAACGTCCCCGACCCGTCTCACGATCGAAGATTGTGTGTTCGATTCTCACCTGTCGCTACTCTTCTCCCGCGGCCAATCGGCGTGACAAATTGGCGACACTGCATGACTGAACGGTCGATGTGTCGTAAAACCATTAACCAACCAACAACGTCCCCAAACCAACATGATGGACAACAACTATCCCTGCTGTGACCGTTGTAAACGGCCATAGGTGAACTTCTGCAACCACCAACTCATGGAAACAAGGAACAGCCGTCCTGATGCCATCCACACTGGGCACAGCAGCACGGGAAGCCTGCAGTTCGAGTCTCACCTGCCGCTACTCTTCGCCCGCGGCCAATCGGCGTGAGAGATCGGCGACGCTACATGACTCAGCGGTCGAAGTGTCGTAAAACCGACAACCGCCAGCGCGGGAAGGCCGCGTCGTGTGTTGATGCCGACGGCGCCAATAACACGGGCCGTGCACTCACTTGCAGAGGATGGTGCCGTCCTTGAGCAGAGCTCCGAAGTCGTGCTGGTCGCGCAGACCCTCGCTCGGGCTGGCGTAGTCGAACGGCTCGTCCAGCACGCGCTCCACCCAGTCGACCGCCTCGCGCGCCCGGTCCAGGCTGAACTTGGCCTGCGACTGTGGGCACGGTGGGCGGCGTTACGGCTGGTGGTGGCACATGGTCGGCCCCGGCTGGGTCACATGGTCGGCCCCGGCTGGGGCACATGGTCGGCCCCGGCTGGGCACATGGTCGGCCCCAGCTGGGCCACATGGTCGGCCCCGGCTGGGGCACATGGTCGGCCCCGGCTGGGGCACATGGTCGGCCCCAGCTGGGTCACATGGTTGCCCCCAGCTGGGTCATATGGTCGGCCTCGGCTGTGTCACATGGTCGGCTCCAGCTGGGTCACATGGTCGGCCCCGTCTGGGTCACATGGTCGCTCCCCCCCCCCCCACCCCACAGCTAGGTCACATGGTCGGCCCCAGCTAAGCCACACGTGCTACAGCTGGGGCTGCTCCAGCAGCTGCAGCCGGCCGGTGGCCGCAGCTGATTACGTCAGCCGCAGCCGCAGCAGCTCAGCAGCTCAGACGGTTCTCCGGTGAGGCCACACTGACGGCGCAGACCTGCCGCCGTGCTGGGAATGGGGCTGCTGTTGTAACTAGTCGACTGACGGCAACTTGTGCCGGAAAAATTCGTCGATTTTAGGCCCCCCCCCCCCCCCCTCCCCCGACCCTCCACCCCCACCCGACCTTCCACCCCCACCCGACCTTCCTTACCCCTTCAACAAGGACCAACTTCCGGGAGCCGGGTTTATGGTGCAGCAACTGTAGATTGTCCGCTTGGCAACAAGCATAGAAAAACTTCACAGATCTTCACAGAGTTAATCCAGAAGCTGGCGAACCTAGGCTGGAAGTGGTGGGGGTGTGGAAGTGTGTGAAGGGCATACATACATGTTCCCGGACCCAAAACTGCCGGGCTTAACCACATTTAGTATTAATTGTCAGATGGCTTGCAGTCGTACGAGTGGAATGAAATTATCCTTTATACTATGCGAGTGCACTGTACCTGCAACATTTCTCCCAAACCACAAGTTCAATTTTAACAAAACTGTGCATGAGTACTTGAGCTGAGTATAAACTGTGATAAGCCAAGCTTCAAGCCGACCGAAACTTTCCAAAGGGGTTTCGGCCGACCAAAACTTTGTGACCACACGTGCGAACATGCATAAAAAAACAGAAGCATGTCGTGTCCCCACCGGCAGCTGGACAGGCCGTCACGCACCGTCGTGCCCCCCCCCCTCCGGCAGTTGGACCAGCTGACGCGCGCCACAGCCGCACCAGTGCAATGCAGCGTGTCGGCTGACGTACACGGCGGCGGTGCCACTGACCACCGGGCCGGGCCGCCCTCGGCCGGCTCCTGGACGCGCCACTGCCGGCCCCTGGACGCGCCACTGCCAACTCGAATCTGACCTTGTGCACGGCGGCGGTGCATCCGGTCGCCGGCCCGGCGGGGCAGGCCAACAGTGGAAATAGCCAAGCCACTGCATCGGTGTTAAACTGTTCGTAAAATAGGGCGGAATGTACCGTTTTCTGAACATCATCATCATCTCAATCGACATCCCTGTCCAAGAAGTGTTGACATCCTGCTTCTTGATGCGTGCTGATGAAGTATTCGTGTCTTCCTTCCTAACAGTACCTCGCTTGTTACCCGCGCCGTACCGGGGTCTTCAACCGCCTCCTAAGGTTTTTCGCGGATAGTGAACGAATGGCGCGCGGCAGCGCGCCGAAATTTGGTATACCTTTTCCCAAATCAATTTGGCATGTTATGTCAAACGTTTGAAGTCAGGTCATCTATGGTCAACGAGTTAATCTAGGTCAAATGAGGTCACCAACAAAAAGGTCAGCCAGTCGTCACGCTTTAACGGATAGATGTTTTAATGAAACTCTCAGCGTTTGCTTACCTTTCAGGATGCAACAAAACGTACAAGAGGATTTTTTCATTTTTCAGTTTTTGACTACTTATAGAGTTAAAATAGAAGATTCTGGCTAAAGTAGGCATTTTGTATTGGAGCAAGGTGACTTCCAAAAACGTTTCTCGGCCTGCTCTACCAACTAAAAAAGGAAAATTAAAGAAGCCTTGAACTGAAAATTTTAGAATTTCACAAAAATAAAATTTTGATTTGGGGGAGCCAAATATTGCATGGCCCGGTCGATTTCGCTGTCCTTTTCTGGTTCCAAATCAATTTTGTTACTTTTCAAATATCCCCAAAATGAACTTCCCAGAGCCAAAAACATAATTTAAGTCGTGAAAATCTAGCCCCCTAGTGACGTCACTTTTGTGGAAAAAAATTGTTTTGGGGATGGACCCGAGCCCTACTCGTCGAGCGCTTTCCGATGACACCTCTTTCGTTTTCGTGCGACGCTTAGTTTGGATGAGGGAAGTTACTATCCGCCCTCCGAGACGGGGTGTGAGGATCTGACAGGAGAGACCAACATGGGTTAAGTACCATGATCATGTTCTCGATAAGGGATGGTGATATACGAACATTTCGCAATGCAATTTCAGGTGAAGGGATTATCCATAATGCGGTATGGCATACAGCCCCCAATCAAAAGGTGAATGACGATAATGGGCACGACAGTGGACTCTATTGTGTGCAAATTGATATTGTCATGACCTTAGGTCAATATTTTCAAGGTCAAATGAGGTAAAAATAGCAAAATGTTCTGATTTTGCGTGGCTTGGCTTGTCCTTGTTATGGATCGCTGTGATTGTGTTAAAGTGCTCCAAAATTTGCAATAATAATGATTTGGACATTACTAATGATGCAATACAGATGCCAGATGCGCCATTTCACCTCAGGTCACCAATCATTTATCACTATGGGTATGTCACTATCACTATGGGTGCTCCCCACGAGATGGGAGATGTGGTTGTCTTCGCAACATGAGGATGTGGTGGTCCAGGCGGGATGAGGATTTGGCGCTCCCATGGGCGAGGACGTGGTGATGCCCAGATAAGGATGTGGCACTCTCCGCGAGATCCGGACACAGCGACCTAACCGTGCACACTTTCACCGGCCACCGATCCAGGCTTACGCAACTGGAGCAGACCTGGAATGTCCGGCCCCGTTCATCTGATAGGCAGCGCACCTCACCTCGGGCTGTGGCCTTGATCAGAGGCGCAGTCAGGGGATCTGAGATCCTCTCCCCTTAGCAACCAAAATACACTAGATGAAACAAGGCATTGAGATTTTCGTCACGCAAAACATTCCTGGCGCGCTTCGTGCGCTGTAAGCGTTCTCTTCCCATGACATTTTTTATCTGGCCACCCCCTTACGAAAATCCTGGCAGCGCCACTGCCCTGACATATGTCTTCCATGATGACAGGACGGACGGCATAAATCAAGTGAGGAACAACTGACTCATGGCCAATGAGTCGTGGGCCTGCCTGAGGCATGGCACAACTAAATGGGCGAGACGCAATCGTTCCAAAACAGCGAACCCCACATTAGACACCAGGTGCAGATCCCAGAGTTATGTATTCTGATATCATATCGTGGCCAGGATCTGAGCTTGTTGCAGCATGCTATATGCGTGCGGGTCACCTTCAGACTTCGATTTTTCCTCGCAGTGGTTCAATTCCACGCGCCATGGCCGTCTGTCAAGAAAATCGGGCCACATCCTCAATGGCATGTCATGTATGTCTTATGATGGACATGTCCTCGCATGTCATGTATGTCTTATGATGGACATGTCCTCGCATGTCATGTATGTCTTATGATGGACATGTCCTCGCATGTCATGTATGTCTTATGATGGACATGTCCTCGCATGTCATGTATGTCTTATGATGGACATGTCCTCGCATGTCATGTATGTCTTATGATGGACATGTCCTCGCATGTCACGGACATGTGAGGACATGTCCATAATCCAGGCGCGAAGCTAACTATCGGACAACATCCTCACATGTCCACTTTCCAGGCAGGAAGTTAAACATCGGGCCACATCCGCAGGTGCCCATTCTCCAGGTGCGAGGCTAAGCATAAGCGTGGGTAGCTAAGTGGCGCAGCTGAAGAACAAGGTTTGGGACTGACCCCTCTCGTGTTATAGCGTCTGTGTACAAAGTGCAATAAAGGTGACAGGCGTAACAGGATGACTTAACAGAGCTTGAGGCTGTTCAAAGCAACTCGAACCTCAGGACTTGCAAAGGAGCCATCGGAGATGTCGATTTACGAAACACCAGACACCTCGCGCAAGGACACACGACTCAATTGTGCCAATTACAGGAGACTTGGCTCATATCTCAAGAAATTTCGGCTGCCATGCTGGCAAGTCGTCGATGTGCTGAAAAGGTACCGAACTGATAAACGGTCCACAAACCCGCTAAAAACGACACCCGAGGGAGCGGTGAATTTCTACGGCATCGTCGCCTGAAAATTGTCCGAGTTCTGGCAATCTCAGGGCGGTGGAAGGTGGACGCAGGGCAAGTAAGCTTACAACCGGGATTAGTTTAGTTATTTGGCTTTAGGGCGCATCGACCAGGGTTGATCATTCGCGCCCACCGCCGGGATTGACAACAAAAACTAAATTATATGCATGACATGCGACTGATGCGAATTAAGTCCGAGAGGACTAGATCTACGTAAGGACAGTTGGCAGGGAATTCTTCTCTTTTTTCCCAAATGCGAGTTCTCCATGATCTGTACTAGGCTCCACCAGTGGCGGATTCAGGGAGAAACTGGTTGGATGTGCCCCCCCCCCCCCCCTCACGCACAACGCTAGTTATGCGGCGTGGGCCTCCCCAAAACGCTTGAGTGCACCCTCTCCAGCCGACCACCCAGCCGGGTTTTTTTTTCAGCCGATGGCACCACTCAGAGGAGAAAAGATTCCCCTCCCACTCAGTGGACGTGTTCCAGAACAAGTTCCTCAATCAAAATTCCTGGATCCACCCTTGGTACCCACCCACCAAGATACGGAACTCGCAACTCATACCCGTCGGTCCACGAACCATAGTGGTCGAGGTCGTGGATAGCAATATTACTCAAACAGAATTTGCCACTACATGTTCCATGCAATTCTGCCATGGACAGCGTTGGAAAAGTGGCCCTTTTTTGGAACTTTTGCCATCCAAAGAATTATATACTCCGGAAAAAAATACACTCCCTGCATTGCTGGATGAAGACATGCTTAACTAGCAAGACAGCTAGATGACATTATACAATAGTGATAACTAGGATGGAGAGGAAGATTCAGTCATGCTGGGTCCCCTACCACATAAACTTTCCAGTATAATAGGGAAAATACACATTTGTTATTTCAGGTCATCTGTAGGCACATTCCAAGAGGAGGCAGGAGTGGAGCCGAAAATGAGATGCCAGCCAGATTGGAAGAATATGAGCTTTCTAACATGCACAAATACAACAGATGTCAACAGATGGCAAAATATGGATCACTGCAGTCTGAATATCATCTTAATGTCACTGAACATTCCATATTTCATAATATTCCATCTTTCATATCATTTCATAACATTCCATTTGTGCATGTGTGATTTCTGGTGAAGTGCAGGTGAACTAATAAACAGCCACCAATGCATTCATGTGTATGTTCCCCAGTTGTGGAAAAACCTCAGAACAGAGTCCATATGTGCCCATAAGAATGTATGGATGAACACCAAAAGCTAGAGTGGCATCCACACCACTGGTAAGCCACAAAGTGTAGCACTTCCCCCAAATCCCCAAAATACTGGTGGATATGAGCCATGTTTTGTCACAGCATAGGAATTTTCATGGGCATTATTTTTCCTTACTTTTCCACAAACGTTTTACACACATTTTACCTCCATGAAGCATACAAAGGTATTATGTTTGGCTAAGTTATGCTAGATTAGTTTTTTTTGTTGTAAATGAGCCATTTATCAAATTCCTTTGGGGATCATTCAGGATTATTAAAAAAAAGTTATTGAATTAAAAAATCACTCAGGCTAGCATAGGCTGTTTGGTTAGAGTAGGCCATTTAATTTTAGTTGGTTGGTTGGTTATTGGAATTTAGGAGCGCGTGGACTGCGTTGGTCATGCAGCGCCCGCCATTTAGTTTTAATTTTTTAAAGGAAAAAATTGCTTATAAAATTTACATTAAAAAGGCTTTCTTGTATTCAGTTAGGCTGCAGCCTTTTTCTTCATTTTTAACATTACATTTCATGGTATATTTCCCAACCAAACCCGAGCCACTTTTTTGGTGTCATTTTGCTACCCAACTGTACTTGCCAAAAAAATGTGTGGCCACATCATGTAGGTACTTATATTATAAACACATTCATAATCGTTGCATAAAAAATAAATTTCAAGAAATCAAATTAAACTGCAAATTTGTCCATTCAGAAAGTCAGAGACCAGAAATGTTAAAAGTATAATGGTATTCAATTGAGAATGGTGACAGAATGCACCTAACAATTCCCTGAACATTTCATGAATGCACAAATAATGCTCTGAATGCATGCATATATACGATGTCTGCAAAGTCTATGTGCGCTGAAGACGCCCAGCCCCCATTTTGAAAGAAAAACATTCACGCTTCAAAATGTGGTAAGTGAAAATAGGATTTTCGAGACAAAAGCAAAGCAATCAGTTTTGTTCATTACTACGCTTGTCGGCAAAACATCGCAGCAATTAATAGTATCATGTCCTGCTCCTTGTATTATCTGAAGATATCCCGTCACACAACACAAGCTTACAGCTTTGGTCTATCCGAATCAATAACTCGAATAACCGTGAAGATATTTGATATAGGTTAGTAGGTAGGCACCTACATAGTCAGGTAATACCAATTCTCATACCTCGAGCCAAACACGCAGTCAATTCTATCAAGATAGCAGCGAAGAGCTTTAAAGAAAATCCTTCGTTGAATAAAAAAAAAATCACTACGCTCCGCTAACAAAATAAGGAATCCACCTTTACCAGCCCGACCGCGTATGAAGGCCCGTTCTTGAATTCAATTGATTCACCGCTCTCCATTTCCCACTCCAGCCGGAGCTATTTAAACCATTGCCACGAAAAGCCATGGATAATGCATTTATTTTTGCTTCCTTGGATAATGATATGTTCTGCATCAAATGGGATCCATAAAACCGCTCATATTTATATTCTTAAGCAGTCAGGAGCGATATACATAAAAGATATCGGAAGGATTTTCCCCATGAAAATTGCCTGAATGGTACCAAAGCGTTCCTAAACCTGCTAACACTTTTCTCCAAAATGAAGATCCAGAGAACCAGAAATTTCACCTTCCTTCGATTTCATGACTTATATTGTTTCCGAATTTCATCAACAAGCGGGAATAGTTGTATTCATGCCACTCCGTCCGCGAGGTCTCCCCACTCCGGACAAATTCAGATTTACGTGTGTTGACCTGATCCTCTACACTCTTATAAGCCTCATTCTGATCCAATGATTAATTTCTTCCCATAATCCTGATTATTATTAATTGAGGAAAAAGTTCCCTGTAATTCTCTTGGCAGATTCCTCTAACTTATTTTCATTTTTGGGTATTTCATAGCAATCATGGTGCAAAATGAGGCGCTAATTTCCCCTCGTCCGTAACGATAGTCTGTTTTACAGCGGCAATTTGACCGCCCGTCTAGTCGCTTTTCATCCTTCCAAGTCATTCTTTGCTTCAACTAAACATTCCAGACATGAACTAAAAAAATGCATCGAAATATATTTAATATGAATAAGAATTGACTTCAAAAAAAAATTATTCAGCTTTCTCATTTGAAAAACAAATTCAATCTTCGAGATAATACAAGATTTTAGACGGATTTTTTTAGTATAACTTTCCTTAAACCATTATATATTCCGAAACCCATATCCCGAAGTAACATTTTAGACCCTCCCATATGTTAGTCGGTGCACGAACGTCCTGCTCTTGAGGTATATTGTGAATTTGTATTAGTTGTGCGGTGTTGGTATGTCAGGAGTGACAGGTATTGATATATAAACTTGGTTGACATCGATAAAGTATACTTTGGTGATCATTTTCTCTACCATTGCTCAGGAAGTTGCCTTATAAGTCATCCACGTAACGTGGATGACTTATGACGACGATGTGTGGTGGACCCCATCTGGTTGTCTGTGAGACACTAGGATAGGAACCTAACAAATGACTTGAAGGCGTTGTATTCTTGAAGAAGAAGAATCTCGGGCTATTTTACGACGATTCAACCGCAACGTTGTATAGCGTCGCCAACCTATCACACCGATTGATCGTGGGTGGAATCTGCAAATGCCGCCGCCGCGAGATTCGAGTCCCACGCTCCACCATCTAAGCTGCGGAGGCCCCCGGGTTTTTATTCTTCATTCCAGGAAACATCACTGCATTTTTTCAAAATGTATACACTTCATTTATAAAATGTATATACTCCATTACTTGGTGCTTCAATATACACCCCATAATTTGGCAAACTGGGAAATTATACACCTCATAACATAGTGCTCCTCAAAAGTATACACTCCATACTTTGGCAAGCCAAAAAATTATACACTCCGAATCCAAGACTGAGAAGTGAAAATCCAACACTGGCCATGGACTTCTCAAATGGCCAATGGGCTCCAATGGATTCCTGGAGAAATGTAGCTGACTAATCAACTGGACAAAGTGGAACCTATCACGATTTGTTTACGTAGCTTATCGCGCCGCGCGGCATAGCCGCGGATTAAAATGTTTACTTTACCGATACCCTAAGCTCGTATCTGAAAGCGGAGGCAACGGCTGACTGTTGTGCCGAAACTGCACGTCCTAGGTGATGCCGACCTGAGCCAGCTCTGCGCCTCCTGGGTGACACCCACCTGAGCCAGCTCTGCGTGTCCTGAGTGACACCGAAATGAGCCAGCTCTGCGCGTCCTGAGAGACGCCAGCATAAGCTGGCTCTGCGGGACCGGACACGGACACCACCCTCCGAAAGATGAGCGAATCGCCGGCCGAACTTGTGAAGTTCTCCAAGGTCTTTCGGGGACTTCAGGAGATGCCTTTGTATAGCCTCGTGGTTTCTGTAAGGTGGCTCTTTTCAATGTATTCCCGTGTACACTAATGTTCTATTTATAAGAGCATAATGGCGCTCAGGCACTTCTATGCGGTGCTTAAGTACTACTTTTGGTTTATGGGCGCATCAACCATCAGCTGCATGGGTTATGCAGCGCACACTTACCCCCCCCCCCCCATCCTTCTTTCCGGTCATATCCTCATACCTCGTCTCGCGAGGGGGGTCGATATAGACCTCTCTAATCTCCAAACTAAGCGCCTCACGAGAACGGAAGAGACGTCATTGAAAAGCACTCGACGAGTAGGGCCAGATACCACCTCAAAATTATCCCCCACCCAAAGTGACGTCATTAGGTGGCGTAGATTTCCACAACTTACATCATGTTTTTTGCTTTGTGGAATTCATTTTTGGTGAGATTTGAAGAAAAAAATATTATTTGGAATCAGAAAATTAAAGAGAAATCGACCAGGACCATAAAACATTTTTGCCACCCAACAAAATGTTTTTATTTCAAAATTTTCAGTTTTCAAGTTTTCTTTAGTTTTCTTCCTTTAATGTGTACAGTGGACCGAAAAACGTCGTTCGAAGTTAGCTTGCACCAATAGAAAATGCTCACTTCAGCCAGAATCTTCGATTTGAACTCTAATGGGCAAATATGCAAAACTAATGAGTAATGAAAAACGGAACAAAATTAAACATTCCTCTGGTGCGTTTTGTTCCATCCCTAAAGATAGGTAGACGCTGCAAATTTCATTCAAAATCTTTATCCGTTAAAGCGTGACGACTGGTTAAACTTTTTGGACGTGACCTCACTTGACCTTGACCAACTCATTGACCCAAGATGACCTGACTTCAAAATGGTGACACAACATGCCAAACTGGTGTGGGAATAGGTATGTCAAATTGCGGAGCGCTGCCGCGCGCCGTTCTTTCAATTTTTAACATGGGACCATGTGTAGTGTGTCCCCATCCATTTGGGCCTGCCCATTGCCTTCAGATATTTTTCCCCCTCCGGCAATGTTTTTCGTAAATTAATACCTGTGGTCACATGTGTTCATTAATTAGCCAGCCGCCACAGGTTAAGCTGCTCATTAAGCGCCCAGCTGCCAAGGGTTAAGTCGTTCATCAAATTCCCAGCTGCCACGCGTTAAGCATCAGCACGGTTTCAGAAACCTGCTTTCCGTGCAAGACGTAGGTCTGTTGCACTTTGCGCCCGTGTCAGGTTTTACGGGTGCTCGACGTGGCAGCCGTCCGTAAAACCTGAATCTGGCGCCGTGTGCAGCAGGCCAGGCGTGCTGAGCATGCACATCCGTGCACAGTTCAGTGTCGGGTGATACCAGATGACCACGAACTTGGTGGCAGTTCAGTTTGAATTTGTGAAGTATGGGGCTCATTTTGTCGCACAAACTCTGCACGTCTTCTTTATTGCAAGTCTCCAAAGCTAAGGGAGAAGCCAATCAGTGTCAGTGCCAGTTCAAGATGTCCGCCCGTTCGGAGCCGGAATTCCCCGCTTCAGTTTCCTCTGCACGAGGAGAGGTGCAGGCCGAGACTGCCCGCGGACACATGGCCGTCAGCTGGCGGCTGACATACCTTCATCTGACACTCCCTGCTGAGACCGTACGAGGGACCGTGGAACGCCATCGCTGACGGTGGCGGTACCCGCAGTCGAGTTCCTTCACAGCACGTGCGCCGCTCCTCACCCAATCGCACACTCCGCGCAACCCCACGGACACCAATCGCAACAGACACTGACGCTGACTGTTCGGCAGGACTTGCATCGCGAGCCGCCAACCGACCATATAGGGCGTAACGGCGCCCCGACCAATCAAAATCACCGTAACGGCCCGCCAGCCAATCGGCGTCCGGCATGCAGCCGAGATTTCCCATCGACAGGGGCGGATTCAAGTGCGGGGATTACTGCGGACGTCGAGTCGCCCGGCCTTCGGTGGGCACTGCCGACCACCGAAGGTGCAGTCGCGGGCCGTCAGCCAGTGCCACGTCAGCCTGGACCGTCAGCCCGGGCCGTCAGCCGGTGCCACGTCAGCCTGGACCGTCAGCCGGTGCCATGTCAGTCCCGGACGGGCTGGCTGGACCGGCCGAGCCTGTCCGTGGGGCGTGGACAACACGGTGCAGACTCGAGGCTCGAACGTGTCGCCATATCCGTCGAACGCGCATGGCGCCGACGGCGTTCGGAAGTGTCGACTGCATAGTGCACGGGCGGTTATCCCAGGGCTGCCTCCTGCTTGTGCCAAGGCCAACTCGGTAAATAGTGGAGCCTTGAGCATCACCAACATTGGCGTTCCCGAAGCGGAGGACGCGGGTCGTGATAAAGCCAGTGGAATTTAGCAAATTATGCATATGGCGTTGCCTGAAAAGAATCAACCGCGACTCAAAACCCTCCCGTTTTCCTTCCTCCACCCGCACCCCAATCGAAAGTCCGTGGCGTCGCCCATGCTACTTACCAGCCATGGAGCGGCGTGGACCCATCCACCTTTTATGTCCGCATTCCTAACTGGGACGCTGCTGCACGTACCTCCAACCTCCGATGTATTCCATGGAGCACGGACGAGTTCATGAATTAAATTAATTGACTAATGTGCATTATAGTAGCAGTGGGGTAGAGCCCAAACTACGCAACAGTCTATAAATGAACCAGGGGCAAATATATGTGACAGAACGGGTGGGGGTGGGGGAGGGCTGTCATAAATGCATTGATACATATTTACTTCCTTAGCTCATATTTCTTTTGTTTGTGTTTGTTTGTGACATGACATGTTTGTTACATGACATGCATTTTGTCTAATTTGTTTTTCGTGTCTGGAGAATGATCAGTGGAATTATAGCTAGTAGCTTGATCACGAATGAAGTTTGATGATAATTTGGGGGTGCACTTGCTTTCTATAGGCTCTGAGCTTTCGCTTCGCACAAAACAATACCTATCAGCAGCGCCACGAATTTTTCATAACGAGCAAATGATCGTTTTTGGTCTGTTGTTTCCATGCAACTTCCAAGCGTGTAGGTTCAGTTTAGCTAGTCTGAGTTGGATAAGATTATTGGAGTAATTGGTAGCAGTTGGCGCGAGTTTAATGGCGAGTAGCAGTTGGTAGCAGTTGGAGCCTCTTACTTTAATGGCGCGAGGTAAGTATCAGGTAGAATGTACTCAGCGTATCCACCTGTCACCCGTTTGGGCTGTAAATGACCTGTCCTGGCAGAATGTACTCAGTGTAACCACCTGTCACCTGTTTCGGTTGTAAATGGGCTGTTCTGGTGGTTGTGTTTGAAACGTTTCTAATTTTGTGCTTGTAAAGCATATAGAAGAAAATTTCCAACAACTGCTACTAACGTATAAGCTGCAAACATAACTGCATGAGTCTATTTAGGTTACAGGAGCACACTAAATGCATTATAATATTCACCATGGTCAAATTGTTAATACTAGTGAGCAAAGTTAACGGCTACACCCAGAATACATAAATATATCACAAATATATTGCATGTGACCGAACCGGTCCACATGTGGGATATACCCAGAGCAAACCTAACGGCTACATTAGGAGCAAACTTAACGGCTACACCAGGAGAAAACTTAACGGCTACACCAGGAGCAAGCATAGAGGCTACACCCTGAGGAAACCTGACAGCTACACCAGGAGCAAACTTAACGGCTACACCAGGAGCAAACATAAAGGCTACACCCAGAGCAAGCTAGTCGGCTACACCAGGAACAAACTTAACGGCTACACCATGAGCAAGCTTAACGGCTACACAAGAAGCAAGCATGAAGGCTGCACCCAGAGCAAACTCAACGGCTATACCCAGAGCAAACTAAGCAGCTACACACAGAGAAAACTTAGCGGGTCCGGCTAGAGTTCGGGTGACATGGGCCCTGTCGTGTTGAGAAACCTGGGCCCGCCGCGAACCATGCAAGGAGAACGGCCAGCCGCAGATCGACTGGCCACGTGAAGTGGCACGGCTAGTTGAACACTGACCCGCACTCGTGCTATATCATGAGCACCTATGCATTTGTCCCACATTCAGTACGTGCACAATTGGCATGCGTAGGTACTGTGTCGGGCCATTTCAAGGTCAGTACACGTCACAGGCCTACCTACTGTCAGCGCGGAGACTTGGCAAAAACATTGGTATGGAAAATCAAGTTCGCTTCAGAAACTCGAGCCTGAATAAATGTATTGGAAGTCCTTGCATCGATGGTCATATCAAGATCAACACATCGATGGTCACATCAAGATCAACACATCGATGGTCATATCAAGAGCAACACATCGATGGCCACATCAAGATCAACACATCGATGGTCATATCAAGATCAGCACATCGATGACCATATAAAGATCAACACCGCCGGTGTTTACCTTCGGAAGGTAAACCAATGAATTGCCAGCAAAGCTCAGTTGCATGAAGCAATTTTTTGTTCTCATAAAACGGGCATATTTGACCCTTGTCTGAAAATACCCTGCAAAAATATCCATATTGTCCCGGAGCTATGCACATACTTCCCACCCCTTATCCACTTGACCAGCTCTTGGCACCCACCTGGATGTTGGATAGCAACTTAACCCCGGGCCCATGTAGAGACCAGAGAAACGCTATGATTGAGTAGCCCATGGACGCATCGAATACAACAAAGGATGGATGAGAAGGACACACCCTGAACACCATGCATTCACAATTAACATACCAGAGCAGGTAAAGCACATACGGTACATGCATCACGTCGGAGTCGACCGAGCGTATTGCGCTGGAAACCTACAGGAAAGTCAAAACTATGAAAAAGTCATGTGTCTATGAAGACGCAAACGTTCGAGAAATGTAGTTGCCATGGCAGCAACAAACAACAGTGATTTGTGAGATGTCTAGTGGAGCCGGTTTAAAAAATTCCGTTGTTGCATCAGCACGCAGCTGTAGAGAAATGTCCGACGATTCTACTTTTGCCTGATCTAGCACCTGAAATGATGTTAGCAAGCGTGTCGATTCATGCAAATCATTGGGATGACCTATATGTTAGAAGGTATATAATGCGATGCATGTGGATGGAAACCTGGAAAGCCGCACTGACTACATAATTACGGAAATACTAGGTCTCGATCGTGTATAATACAATCCCGATCATGCAAAACTGATAAATTAATAGAATTTCTGCACTTTTTATAACATGAGTTTCAGCCCTGTTTTGAATAGCATTGACATTCCCCCAATGAAAATGACGTGGCGGAGCTCCTGTCAGTAACGCAATTTGTATGGAAATGCATAGCGTAAGTCAGCATTCCAGTCTAACGCCACAGTGCGAGCAGAATAACCTGCTCCTTACCAAGGCGTATGTTTCTGAAAATTATTGGTAGGGCACGATACGAGAAGTAAATGGGCGAACGGAAACGGATTGGGGGCATGTCACATAGGGTTCCATGCAATACATTGAAATTATTGGAAGCAAAGCCAACATTAGGGTGTGGGGCGTGCGGGCGTGCACTCCCAAAAGCATGCAAATCTCCGCACCTGCTGCTTACTGCTGCAGGAGCAGCAACGGCTCCGGCACCAGCTGGTCAGGAGTGGAACACCAGCGCCATCTGGACATTGATACGTTGCGACACTAGCTCCGCCAACGGACAGTGGCAAACTAAAATATCCCCACCTAACTTACCTTCTTTCGTCTGTAACGGTAGGAGGGCCATTGGCCACCTCATTCATTTATTTTCTCCCGTCCCTCTAAATCAGGTTGAAGATTACTCATTGCGCCTATTGATGTACACAAAATAACAACGGTTTTCGATCCTCTTGCCCCTCAATCAATGTAGTTATGGAGTGGGCTAGAGGATTTTATGTTTTAGGTCGATTCTAATCGAGCAACACCACAGGCATAAGGCTAGATTTCACGAAACATGGGAACCGGGCTCTGTTGTCCTCGCGGTGGCAACTTCCATGGCAACTGAGACATGAAATTCCTAATATCTTATATGTCACACCTATACCTGAAGCATTCCAACATACATTACTTATATTGTTCATCATTCATTCTCTTGGCACTTTCCCAAATGACTTTTAGATCGACGAAAGTCATAAAAACCTGTGTTATGATTGTCTTATGGAAATCTTGTAAGATGTTTTAAAATTCGTGTCTAGCTTCTAAGCGTGAGCAATGCAACATTGTATGTCGTAGAGAACTCCCAACCCACTGTCAACTATGATGCATGTTTGTGTGCGTGTGTGTGTGTGTGTGTGTGTGTGTGTGTGTGTGTGTGTGTGTGTGTGTGTGTGTGTGTGTGTGCGCGCGTGTGTGTGTGTGTGTGTGTGTGTGTGTGCGCGCGTGTGTGTGTGTGTGTGTGTGTGTGTGCGCGTGTGTGTGTGTGTGCGTGCATTCGCACGCGCTAGCAGTTTTAATGAGCAATCTGACTTCGCTTGTAGATGGATGATTCATCTCTCGACGACATGACTGAATAAATGAATCAATAAATGTTCATAAATAATGTGTTACACTTTGAAACTCAATGTGACCCGGTTACAATGTTGGCTCGGTGCCAATAAACTCTCCTGTTTATCTGTATATTGGCAATACAGGTGGTACCGATTCCTAGCCGCCTGGTTGGCGCACATGCAGAGGCAGAAGATGCAGAGCTCGGGTGGCCCGGACGCGCCAGGACTGCGCCATTGTCCAGACGTTGCAGCGAGTCGCCTCGTTGCCGCAACTGCGACGGTGGGCCGTCCGACCGGTGCAGGGGGCTCGCTCTTGTGTTGCACGTGGTGTGTGTCGCTTCAATTCGACGACACCATACACCGCATACCGCTGTCTTCTTCAGGTGCATGCATCCGCTTTACTTTTGACGCCGGCTATGGCGGAAGCATGTCGTCCCTCATTTTTCGCGCGAATGAACGTCAATCGCGCGCGGACAGACACACCAGAATATGTTGGTCTGGCCATAGAGCTTATCAGAATTATCACGTGGGATATAATTCCTCATCAGAGTTATCACGTGGGATTCCACCACCGCATTTTATGTCTTAGCGGATACAAGGCACGGCCATAGATGGACGGGTGCCATCGTGTGAACCGTCAGGTACTGCGGAGGCCTCGGGCGGCAGAGCAGACCGCTGATCTCCGTCCTCGCGATGCCATCCGCCACGCTGCGCCCGATGCCCTCGAAGTGCCCGCCGAGGGACGCAGTGTCTCGCAGGGGCTGGCACTGGCACCGTGCGGCGGCTCCCGGGTCGAGTGGCACCTCGGGCTGTGGACAGTGTTGCTGCACACGGCAGACAATCCCTCGTGTCCTGTGTGCCTCAGGCATCGAGGTCAGGACCAACCGGCATACCTGGCTGCCATAGGAGAGCTGGCGGGCATACCCGGCTGAGTCGCTTGCCAAGCTGCTCCAGCTGGATGGCCTTTTGTGTGGTGGCAAACAGCTGCAGCACATATCACGCGTTTCCAGATCCGCGCCACCTTTCATGGGGACGATCGCCAGCATATGCGAGATGTGTACCCCGCAAAGGCATATGACCTGCCCAGGGGCGGCTCGTCCCGAGCTTACTACAGCCCAGCACTCCCTGCTGCCCGGTCAACTACCAGTCCACCGTTGGGCAGCAGAAGTCGTCCACACCGTTGGGCAGCGTCCACACCGAAGTTGTCCACCGTCGAGCAGCAGAAGTCATCCACACTGTTGGGCAGCAGAAGTCGTCCACACCGCCAGGCGGCAGAAGTCGTCCACACCGTCGGGCAGCAGAAGTCGACCACCATCGAGCAGCAGAGATCAAGTAGCGTAAAGGATCGTCAAAGATCCAGCGGCGTCGATGTGGAGTAGAGTTGGCGGGTTGCAGATTTTTTTATCCGAGAGGTGCTCGCAATAGAGGCACCCGTCCGATGTGGCGGATGCCATCTTTAAGTGCGGGCTGCGCAGGTCCTCACACTAGGAGAAGCTTGTGGTACCGCTCCGAATCTTCAGCAAAGACGGCCGAGCGTTGCGCTGTCGTGGGCAACGGTGCGGAAAACAAAGCGCCGCCAAGCTTCTGCCGAGTAGCCATCGCTAAGGTGCCCTAAAAGCAAGGTTTGAGAACGTGCTGGTGAGGTTGCCCTTGGCGGTCTATACCGCACCCAAAGTGTTTAATTAGTCCAGTCGTTAGGCAATGATAAACTATATCTTGCTGGATGTATGTTGTCTATAGTTACAAAACAAATATGTCTCAACATTTGCGCCGTTTTATTGAGGAATCGTGAGGAATTACACGCAGGTGATGAGGTTGTGCAGGTGAACATTGCAGGTGATGGGAGGCGTAACATACAATGTTCATGAATGCCTCCGTGGTAAAATGTCCGGATGCAATGGTCACACTGTGCTGGATAGGCAACCGTACAGGATAGGCCATATAGACGCCATACAACAAAGGTAGACGCCTGCCACATATTTCTTCTGGCCGATTTTCTATTCGGGCCTTACACCTTCAGCACAAGCATGACATGTTTGCGTCATGGAAAGCTCACGGTTATGGCCTTTGGACAAATTATTGTCCAAATTAAGAAAAGTGCATAAGTCGAACGACATAACTGCCAGGTGGAAAGTATCTCTCGATATTTCCACATCAAACATGCCATACAGCCCACATCATCCGAATCGCATTCCACAGAGAGCTAAATTCTGCACCGGTGGATTACGTGGTCACGTGATTTCGTGCCGACATACTTCCGATTCGCCTAATAAACAGGGCAGCAAGGGATCGTGCAGGGCAACACGTTTTCACCGTTGGATTTTTTGGCGTGCGGGATGGTTGACCAGCGCCGATTTGCGTTCCGCTTCCTGCTGACAGCAGACACCGTTATGCGACATGTCGACACGACTTGTGACCCGCCACAGTTCATTACACTCCGCTCATGCTGCAGAACAGGTCAGGCTGGACGCATGCACTCAACCTGAAGCCGATCCCACTCATCGAGAGGTCAAGCCGTGCTCGTTAGACGAGCTGAAAAACGGGTGTTTAATTTCCGCACGCTCAAACTAGATACGAAAAGAAGCCAACTGGAAAGACAAGAATAGGACAAGCGGTTGTGCTTAAAGGAGCCCGCGCAGGGACGGTGACTGCAGTGACTGCTGAAACGTGGCGGTGGAATGGAAGGCGTGTAGGTGCGGACTGATTGGCAATGAAGGGCGTGCGGAACGTGCTGTCAATGATTGTGGTAAGTGCAAGGACACGAGTGGGCAGTTCTCGCTGGGACAACTGCCAGGCAAAGACGTCGGCCTTGACTTGATGTGAGCGGGCCACGCTGCAGAGTCTGACGCTTTGCATTTGGAAAAATAAGAAATCCACTGCTGTTGTCTTTATGGCGACCAAGCTTTAGCGACACAATCTCAATGTCTTTTCTCAAATTAAGCCTAAAAATCTGCTGTAAACTTTGCTTGCAATTGAGTGACGTAGTCGTGTGATTGTTAGTGATGCTATGCACATCAAGGTATTTTATCACAATAATCGGATCGCCAGTTCCTAACTAGAGACATCAGGTTCTCTTCCAGCATGTTGACTGGGCGGGGGTTCATCCCAGTCATCATAGTATCGTCTCCTCCAATGAGTGCCCATTCTCGGTTGTTTCAGTGCTACTGGGCGGAGGGGAGGGGGTGCACTTCCGCAAGGTATGGCTAACTAGGGCGGTAGTCCGTAGTCGCCTATGGACGCCTCTCCCAGCAGAATTGTCTGACAGAAGACTCAAAGACAGTAATATCACCTGGTAATATAATAAAACACCGAACAATATCTTTCAAGGAGTGGCGAAAATAGCTCGTCATTGAACACATGCCGTCTTACTCGCCAGGCCGTCGGCATGAAGACGAGCTTCATGCCGACGGCCTGGAACACCACGAAATGCAAAATGTACGGCGGTTTTTCGAACAGGCGCTGTTGTGCCCAATGGCAGAATAATTATTTCAGACAACCTTGCCGAAGGGATGGGTCACCCGAAACACGAGACCTTGCCAGCTGGTAATAAGATCATAGCGAAACATCGATATCCTGCCAGCTGGCAGTAAGATCATGCCGATGCTCGAGATCCTGTCACCTGACGGTAAGATCATGCTAGAGGATAATGTTGGAGGATATACGATAGCTATGTACATATTACATGTGCCTGGCTATGGTGGGTCAGAGCTGCCATGCACATAACTGTGCCCACCCCTCAACCTGCTTTGCTTGGCCGAGTCCCTTACTGATCAAAGTTACGAGTGGAGGAGTAGCCAGAGGTCATCTAATAACGCACCACCTTATCCTCCCATCTAATCTACTGCCGTGTTACTATTACCTACTCTCTACGAAGTTAACATCAGTGGCTCCATCTAACCCGACGGGCTTTTACTGGCGTAGAACTTAACCCGCGCACGTCGGGGGGCAGATATCTGCCCCCTCCGATTTCTCCTCATTTGCCGCCAAACTAATAGGGCTAGCAGGGCCAAACCTCGCATAGCTATTCATTGGTCGTTTTCGCATATCCTCATATATTTTAATGCTGGGTCATCTCAGGTCAGGTCACCAGGTCAGGCGAAGTGACCCAACTACACTCGGAGTTCTAGGTGGCATAACTTCCTCAATAATTTGGCGATTAATTTCAAACTTTTAGCATTCCTTGATCTCATCAGGGACCATAATATGTATATCGTTTTTTCGTAGCATTGACCTTAGTTCAGGTCGCGGCCATGGCTTCCCCACTATAGGGCTATGGTAAAATTTACAAATGTTTCCTGGTTACATATTTGCGCTCGAAATGATTTCACAACGGTTGTGGCATGTAGTTGGAAGCTGTGCTCGATGTTACCGCTGACATTTTTGTTCAGTGACCTCACCAAGGTCATCTGAGGTCACCTGAGATCATTACCCATTTCTGCGCATTATATCGCACTGCATTGAGCTAGAAGGCTGAAAATATCGTCATTGTGCTTGCATCGCCAAGACGTGTCGATTGATACATTACATGCCCTCCCCAGGATACCTCACAACCTTAACCTGAGGTCATAGTTTTGGTTGACCCGACCTTACATCACACCGCCTATTGTCGATAGCACATTTCAAGGACTGCCGAATAGCGTTCGCCACTTGTTTCTATCTGTTACAGGTCCTGAGATATGTGTCAATATCTGAGTCCCACCTGATCTGGTCGAATTTGACCAATGATGGCCCAGTGACCTGAATGTTGACCTGAGCGAAAACAATGACCAAGACACTTTCGATAGAGCCCATCACCAGCTATCCAACGCCGTTTTCCGTCTGTCGCTAGCTAGCATAGTTCCAGAGATCCTATGGGGCAGACATATGCCATCCGAACATGCGAAGTTGGCGCGGACCGCCGGACGTGCGAGTGTTAAGAACGACCGCCGCCGCTTCCTGAAATCGTGGACTAAATGCGAACGTATGTGTACGTTCGCAGAATACGCTACGTCCGCACCATACGATAATAAAGCTATGACGTCATCATATCTTAATTCCATTCGTTCAAATTCGAAGTTTTCGCCACTCTACTTTGTCTCCCACGCCATGTGACATCGGGTCATAATTTCGAGTTTTGACGCGGTCAACCAGCGGGAATACTAGCATAGCATACTCAGCGTGAGTATCAACGAGTGTGAGATGCTGCCAATCAGCGAAGCCTTTCAACATACCTAGCGCACATACAAAGCGATGTGAGCATTGCGTATTTATCTGCCGTGTGGTATTGTCTCACCATCGGCCGGTGTCGTGTGGCACTGTCTCACCATGGTCCGGTGTTGTGTGACACCGTCTCACCATGGTCCGGTGTTGTGTGGCACCGTCTCACCATGGTCCGGTGTTGTGTGGCACTGTCTCACCATGGTCCGGTGTTGTGTGACACCGTCTCACCATGGTCCGGTGTTGTGTGACACCGTCTCACCATGGTCCGGTGTTGTGTGGCACTGTCTCACCATGGTCCGGTGTTGTGTGACACTGTCTCACCATGGTCCGGTGTTGTGTGACACTGTCTCACCATGGTCCGGTGTTGTGTGGCACCGTCTCACCATGGCCCGGTGTTGTGTGGCACCGTCTCACCATGGTCCGGTGTTGTGTGGCACCGTCTCACCATGGCCCGGTGTTGTGTGGCACCGTCTCACCATGGTCCGGTGTTGTGTGGCACTGTCTCACCATGGCCCGGTGTTGTGTGGCACCGTCTCACCATGGCCCGGTGTTGTGTGGCACCGTCTCACCATGGCCCGGTGTTGTGTGGCACCGTCTCACCATGGCCCGGTGTTGTGTGGCACCGTCTCACCATGGCCCGGTGTTGTGTGGCACTGTCTCACTGGCCGGTTTGCCGTCTCACCATGGCCCGGCGTTGTGTGGCACCGTCTCACCATGGCCGGTGGCGGTGTTGTGTGGCACTGTCTCACCATGGTCCGGTGTTGTGTGGCACCGTCTCACCATGGTCCGGTGTTAGGTGTTGGCACCGTCTCACCATGGTCCGGTGTTGTGTGGCACTGTCTCACCATGGTCCGGTGTTGTGTGGCACTGTCTCACCATGGCCCGGTGTTGTGTGGCACCGTCTCACCATGGTCCGGTGTTGTGTGGCACCGTCTCACCATGGCCCGGTGTTGTGTGGCACTGTCTCACCATGGCCCGGTGTTGTGTGGCACCGTCTCACCATGGTCCGGTGTTGTGTGGCACCGTCTCACCATGGTCCGGTGTTGTGTGGCACTGTCTCACCATGGTCCGGTGTTGTGTGGCACTGTCTCACCATGGCCCGGTGTTGTGTGGCACCGTCTCACCATGGTCCGGCGTCGTCTGGCAGGTGGGCGGCCTGCTGGCTGTGACGCCTGGCTCCAGCGGACCAGCCCCCACCGAGATTGCTGCCCCCGGCTGGCAGCAGGAGAAGTGTGAGGTAAGTCGGCCGCAGCGGCTTCCCCGGGGAGACCACAGTAATGATACCCACTACCCGGACAATACCTGCCCTCCACTACCCATTGGAGTGCAGGGTGACGCCTACCCACTACCCAGTGGAGGATAGGTGACGGCTACCCACTACCCAGCGGTGGGCAGGGTGACGGCTACCCACTACCCAGTGGTGGGCAGGGTGACGGCTACCCACTACCCAGTGGAGGGCAGGGTGACGGCTACCCACTACCCAGTGGTGGGCAGGGTGACGGCTACCCACTACCCAGTGGTGGGCAGGGTGACGGCTACCCACTACCCAGTGGTGGGCAGGGTGACGGCTACCCACTACCCAGTGGAAGACAGGGTGACGGCTATCCACTATCCAGTGGCGAGTAAGGTGGCGGCGGCATATATAAGGGCGTTTCCATCGGTGGACGTGAACGGGAATGAAAAATTGTCCGGCAGGCACTGCCAGCCAATGCATGTGAATGCCCAAGATATTCCAATAACGATTGCCGTCGTGGGCATGATTTGAAACTTCCAACTTCGTGGGTCATTTTCGCAGTTAAAAAAGTTCTCCTTTGCAGTGGGCATAAAGAAATGAATAAATAAGGTCATGGTGCTTGTCCGATGAACTGCCGCTTATTGCGAACAAAATGAACTTCAAGCATGGACACTAAGTGCTCAGTTGCAGCCAGTTGGGAGGGGAATATTGGCGTCTTCAGGTGAACCTCTCCCACAAATGTCACGCCACACAGTCACCACCTATCGGGAGGGTGCGTCACCACCCTCCGCCGTCTGTGGCGAAGTCCTCCACTGACCTCCGGACGGTGCCCGCAGGGGACGCGGTGCACCAAGTGGGCGTCGGCGTGTCGCCGCGACAGCCAGTGTCCAGCCGGTCACGTGTGCGCCGTGGGCGAGTGTGTCCAGTGCACGCAAGACAGCCATTGCAGCGGCTCGGCCGTCTGCCAGCGCAACAGGTGTACCGGCTGCACCTCCAGCGCTCAGTGTCACGTCGGCTTCTTCTGCGAGAGCAAGCAGTGCAAGCGGGTGCTGGACGTGGGCGAGCTGTGTCCGTACGACCAAGCGTGCCACTCCGGCCACTGTCTCAACGGCCGGTGCGTGCAGTGTCGCTGGCCGACCGACTGCCCCAAACAGCAGTTCTGCCGCCGCGACGGCGTCTGCTCGCCGCTGCTCGACACCGGCGCCAGCTGCCGGTACGACGGCGCGTGCAAGTCTCGACTGTGTCTGAAGGACAAGTGCGCCGAATGTTCGTCGCAGCGTCCGTGCGGCCAGCCGCAGTTCTGCCACCTGGGCGCCTGCATTGCTCCTCGCGCCACCGGCGACACGTGCTGGGTGAGCAGCCAGTGCGAGTCGGGCATCTGCCGGGGCGGCCGCTGCGCCGAGTGCCTTCACGACGCCGACTGCCAGCACGACAGCTTCTGCGCGCACGGCGTGTGCACCGCGCGCCGGGCCGTGCACGAGCCGTGCTGGAGCGACGCCCAGTGCCTGACGCACGCCTGCGTCCACGACCAGTGCGTCGACTGCCGCAACGACTGGCAGTGCGACAAGCAGGAGTTCTGCACGGGCAGCGGCAGGTGCCGGCCGCTCGGCCAGCTGGGCGACGCCTGCCACGACGACGCCCAGTGCACGTCGCGCAAGTGCGGTGCGCTCTACACGTGCGTGTGGTGCGTGACCAGCACCGACTGCGGCCTGGGCACCTACTGCGACGACTCCGGCAAGTGCGCGCCGCTGCTGCCGCGCGGACACAGCTGTCGCAGCGGTGGTCAGTGCCAGTCGCAGCTGTGCGACGCCACCTGCGTCGAGTGTCGCTCCGGCGCCGACTGCCCGGCAGTCCAGTTCTGCGACGCGCGCGGCGTGTGCGTCGACAAGAAGCGGGTGAGCGAGCCGTGCGGCTACTCGGCGCAGTGTCTGTCGGGAGTTTGTGACGGCAAGTGCAGGGAGTGCTCGCTACACATGAAGTGTGAGCACAACGCCTACTGCAGCGACAGCGGCGCGTGCGAGAAGAAGATACGCAAAGGTGAATACTGCGACCAACCCAAACAGTGTATCTCGGGCTACTGCGAGGGCTACGGAGAAACCAAGTGTGTCGAATGTGTGTCCAAACACGACTGTCACCGTTCCAAGTTCTGCAGCCACAAATACACGTGCGAGCACAAACTGGAAGGCGGAGAATGTTGCTGGAATGAGCAGATGTGCACCTCGGGGATATGCGAAGTTGAAGTTGATTATGAGGAGGAGGAGGAGGAGGAGGAGGAGGAGGAGGAGGAGGGGAGGAGGATAGGAAGAAGAAGTCTGCGAGAGGGTTTGGTGATGACAAGACAGATATCGGTGGAAGAATGAAGAGATCGGATCCGAAATGTGCCAAAACCTGCGCATTTCCTCGTAAGTAAAGTAAAGCACGTCCGGAGGAGCCCAAACTGTCCAGGTAAGTCTTTGCAGAACAGGGCAGTGCACTAGTCTAAGCTGTAGATAGGTGTTTAGCAATTGCTATCAAAAGTGATATTCATATAGTTGTGCACTTGTCTAGAAGACAATTATATTTGACATTTAATTATAAAAAAGAAACAAAAAAACAATTGTGTAATACTTTCTGCTTAGTGTGTTGGTATTCTTCAGGTACTTAGATAATTAACTGACATCATAGGAGGTAGCGATTTATAGTGAATAATAGTTGGCTTTTTTGTCGGTTGTTTAACGAGTTAATTTCAATATAAATCTAGGCATAAGCTGCAGCCTGTAGGATGGTTTCGACCAGGATGCAGGTACTAGAGGAAAAGATTATGACCCTTAAGGCAGAGCTTTCCAAGCTCAAGGCTGCCCTTGTTACACAGGATAGGCAAGAAAAAGCAACAAGGGGTCACTCCGTAGCAGGGTAATCATATGCCCAGGTGGTCGCAGGCCACCAGGTAGCTGAGGCTTCCCCTACTTTGGAGGTGGCTGGGATTTCTCTAGAGGGGAATGTTAATAGTGAACAGAGGAGAGGTAGTTCTGGTAGGTCACAGGAGGGGAAGTGGCATGGGGTCAGGGGGTGGAAGATTTGGAGACGCGAGCCTAAGGAAAGGGTCAGTGAGTGGCAGGTGGCAGGTGGTAGGAGCGGGAGGAAGCCTAGTCGAACGGCCCAACGGGCAGACATATAAACATCGAATAGGTTCCAGGCATTGGAGGACTGCCCCCAGGATAGTAGTAGCAAGGAGACAGTGCTGGCCGTAGGCGACTCTCGTGTGCTACATTTAGATCGGGTATTCTGCAAAGGTAGGAGGGACAGGAGGAGCGTTACCAGGCCTGGTGCCAAGGTGAAGGACCTGGCACCAGTGGTAGCACAGGTCACCAGTGATCACCAGTTTAGTACAGTTAAAGTACAGGTCTGGGTAAATAACGTAGGTCCTCCTAGAAGTGAGGAGCTGATGCAGGACTACAGGGCCGTTCTGGCCACCCTGAAGGGTAACAATAGGAGAGTCTATGTAGGCCTAGTCTATGATAACTACGAGCTATGGTCTACACAGTAAGGTCTCCACCATGGTCTGTGATCCACAGACCAGGTCTCACCATTGTCAGTTGTGGTCTAGTTACCAATTAACAGTTACAGTTCGTGGTCTCGAGGCTAGGTCACAGCTGGGGCCGTGGTCCCTAGGCTAGGTCACCATTGTAGGTAATGATCTCGGTGATCAAGGGCCCCACCGCATCCTCCACTGGCATGGCCATCGTGAGCCATGGCCGTGGCGAACACATTGAAACTTGAAGCCATTTGAGGTGGTTAACGAAGCTTTGACATCGGATAGCCTTTTCAGCCTTTATGGAGACTTCAGATTCACTCAGCATTTGCCAAATCAACAAATTGTATCTCGTCAGCAACACAGAATGGCGAAAAATGCCCCGTGCGGAGCATTGTCAATGACAATTTTACTATTGCTGTATGTAGGTTGGGATCACTCGTGAAAATTGTTGCCGAACGAAAAAAAAAACACTTAGCTGACCAAAAAATTTACCAGTCACTGCGGCCACACCACAAACAAATCGTCTATGAATCTGAAGATCTGGACAAGTGCAACACGCCGATTTAATTCCACCTTCCTTAGTGGTCTCCGTTTGGAATGGTAAGGTGGCTCACATCGGCACCCTGCACTGGATAACGTCGCAAGGTGCCGTGTACTAGTGAGGATTAATTGCTTCCATTATGCCGATAGTGTTGGCCACAATCCCGTGCATGAATTGAATGTTCTGTTGGCAGCTGCGCTATGCCCCAGTTCTGACCTGGTTGCGCTCAGTGAATGCTCTGTTGGCAGCTATGGTGTGCCCCAGTTCTGACCGGGCTGCGTTCAGTGAATGTTCTGTTGGCAGCTGTGGTGTGCCCCAGTGATGGCATAGTTGCGTTCAGTGAATGCTCTGTTGACAGCTGTGGTGTGCCCAAGTGATGGCATAGTTGCGTTCAGTGAATGCTCTGTTGGCAGCTGTGGTGTGCCCCAACGACGAATGGGTTTCGTTCAGAGGCAAGTGCTACATGGCGTTCACTGAAGAAGTTTCATGGGATTCAGCTCGGACCGCCTGTAAAAATTTGGTCGCGGGCGCTGACTTGGCATCAGTTCACTCCAGGTAAGCTGGAACCCAGAAGACTGTTTCGAAGTTGTCTTTAAGCTGCCTTAAAATATCGGAGGGATATGATTTGTATGACATGGAGCGAACGGTCCATTTTTCGTCCCAACACGGGACCTTTGCCCCTCCCAACGTGAAACTCTCCCATTGTGCGGACTTGCGATGACGTATGACATCTCATCTTCTGGATAACCGGGATTTCATACGCCTATCAGGACGGTACCAGGAATTCGCACGTAGAGTGGCACAGGGGAGGGGGCGGGCAGCAAAATGCAGTCGAGCATTTCCAGGCTGGGCACCACTTTTTCCTGTGGGGAAGAGAGAGAGAGAGAGAGGGGGGAAGAGAGAGATAGAGTGAGGTGTATCTGGTGTAACAACTAGCGGATACAAATGAGGTCCAAGTGCTCAGGTGACGGAACGCCCAATGGCGTGCTTACTACCACCACACAACCTGCTTCTGACGAAAAATAACAGTACCTGACAAGAAATGCTGTGGCGAATCGGGTTGGGGTAAAATTTGGCGGAGCAGGTCTAGTTTCGGCTTCAAAAATCAGGTGCTGAAGCGTTGTAAGCGAAGAGTCACAAAGACTCTCCAGCGTAGAGGTTGAGTCGAGTCTGGTTGGGTTGTGCTAAGTCAGGTTAGGGGTTCGGCCTGATCGGGTGGGTTGTTCATGTGAATGTTGATCTTGAGTGCACAGGAGTAGACTCACTAGTATTTTGCCCTCGCTTGGAAGAAGAATATCGTCGTCGCCAAATGTACTATCCAGAGCTTCGGTGGTGATGAGGTGTTGGTACGGTTGTAGCCATTCGCTGGAGAAGTCGAAGAGCCGTAGCGACACCACCCAAGCAATACACCGTCCGGAATTATGCTGCAGTGCACTCGTTTTTTGTTCTTATGGCTGTCGGAACGTTGTTAGACGGTGAGCACCATTGTTTCCTCCACAGAGTCGTAAATGACTTCCTGCATGAGCTAACGGAAGATGAGGATGAGGAAGAATTCTGGATTGGTCTCACTGACATGGACATCGAGAGTATCTTTACGTGGAGTGATGACACCGTCTTCGATTTTCAGGTAAGGACTATGAATTATGTTTGGAAAATGGTGAAAAGCATCGATGTTGCAAAGGGTCCAACATGATAACGCGGCCATGCAAAAATACACAGCCATACCGAATTTCGACGAAATACGGTGTGGCGGCTCACAATCTTCTCCAACGAATTATCCACGTGACGGCTCGCAGAGGAACAGCAGAGAGTGGTGCGGAGCACCCGGCCGCCAACATAGGGTACTTGGGGGGGGGGCAGTGCTCCGGGGGCAGTGCTCCTGGGGCAGTGCTCCTGGGGCAGTGCTCCTGGGGCAGTGCTCATGGGGCAGTGCTCCCGGGGCAGTGCTCCCCGGATTTCGTTGTTGTAGAAACGGCTCGACTCACCAAACGTGCTTTTTGGAACCGTGGTTAACCTCGGTGAAGGCAGCGGAGCGCGTTGTTTTGCCGGCAGAATTGGATGGACGGCTCTCCGTCGGTCAGCACATCGGACAACTGCGTGCAGTTCATCGCAGACAGCAAACGATGGGACGACACTTCGTGCGGCGACAACGCTGGCTACATATGTGCTGTGGCTGGTGAAGAGGAGTGAAACAGCACACGTGCGGGGCAGGCACATCTGTCCCTGACGTCAGAGACGCTGAACCTGCCGAATTGGACAGTGGATCGGTAGTCGTCGGGACTTGGGGTGCCACTCGTCACCACGCAGGATCTAGTGTATGGCGTTGGTCACCAGATAAGATGTAGTGTCAGACGTTGGTCACCACACAGGACCCAGTGTCTGACGTTGGTCACCACGCAGAACGCAATGTCTGGCGTTGGTCACCACACAGGGTCCAGTGCCTGTCGTTGGTCACCACACAGGACCCAGTGTCTGGCGTTGGTCACCAGAGTGGATGTAGTGCTGTTGCTTTGCAGTGCAGCAGATGTGGACACACAATACACAATCGGTGTCTCGGACTTGTTTTCTGGCTATATTGCGGTGAATAAAATGGAATGCATGGGAACACTAGCAGCGATGGGCAACACGGCAAGAAGTACATTGGCCGAACTCTAACAGGCAAGCTTGAAATCCCCGGAAGTCAATAACCTCTCATATTCCTGAAAGTCTCCAACTTTCACAGCTTCCGCGGGCAACATACCGAACATCTGGCTGGACTCTTGTCCTCAATCAACATCACTACCGGGAAATGTGCGGTGCATTTAAAAAGCTCTACCGGCTATGCCCCCACGACTGCTTCAACGCAATCATAGAAAAGTATCGGTTTGCCTGGCAGTAAAAGTTTAGATTTTCACTCGTTCCGCGATAACTGGTTCTCAAATGCAATGGCATCTCTCAATCACCAGTTCTCAATTCCAAGAGACGTTCCTCGATACCACCAACAGTATTGCTCCGGCTGATTATTTAACCAACTGGTGGCATCTTGTGCAACAGTCTCAACAATCCAACAGTGACATTAAAATTAACCACAGTCCGTGCCTGCAAACCAACAGGCAATCATGATTGACAACGACGGACAGCCGTAGAACCGAGCGGTTCACTGACCTCTTCCTCTCGCTTACGTCTGACCACGTGGGCCAGACGACTGCCTCGTGAAGGATAGTGAGATGGTTGAGGATCTGAGCAAGCAGTTTAAATCAGTGTTTACATTGCAAGATATGACCAATCTGCCGACCGTACACCATAGTTCAGTGACATGTGATCTGATAAATAATGTTGATTTCATTGATAGTGATGTTTACAATTATATCAGGAAAGTAAAGCCAAACAAAGCAGCAGGACCTGATGAAATGTATGCTAGGGTGTTTCACAAAATGAAATTCCAACCGATTGGAAAAGGGAAAATGTAGTTCGTATTTTCAAGAAAGGAGAAAGAGGGAAAGTTGAAAACTATAGGCCAGTAAGTCTCGCATCCGTAGTCTGCAAGGTACTCGAATAAATTATCAAGAATGGAATAGTTAGTTATCTGGAAGGGAGCAGATTGATTCAAGATACTCAACATGGGTTTAGAAAAGGACGATCGTGTCTCACAAATCTCTTGGACTTTTTTAACTTCGCCACACAACAATTTGATCAGGGAAATCAGGTTGATGTAGCATATCTTGACTTTAGTAAGGCCTTTGACAAGGTACCCCAAAAACGGTTAATGATACAGTTTCAGTCACATGGTATTGCAGGTAGCATCTTAAAATGGATAGAGTTGTGGCTTTCAGATAGACACCAAAGAGTGATGATAAATGGTACAAAGTCATCATGGCAAAATGTTCTTAGTGGAGTCCCCCATGGGTCAGTACTGGGGCCACTACTGTTCATTATATTTGTAAATAACATTGAAAGTGGCCTAAGCAGTGCAGTTTTGAAGTTTGCGGATGATTTGAAGGTCTTTAGGGCAATAACAGGTCAATATGAGCATATCTCGCTGCAAAAAGACTTAGACGAACTTGTGAAGTGGTCCGAAGAATGGCAAGTGAAATTAAGTTTTGATAAGTGCAAAATCATGCATGTAGGTAAGCAGCAAATGAAGGCTCCATACTTGATGGGTGGCCAAATGCTATCAGTGACTCAACAGGAGAAGGATTTAGGTGTTTTTCTAAGCACAAAATTGGGGGCATCAGAACAGACCAAGGAAGGCAGGAAGAAGGCACTGAGAATGCTCGGGGCAATAAATAGGAATGTATCATACAGAAGTGAGGAAGTCATCAGGAAGCTTTACTGTGCATATGTCAGGCCACATTTGGAATACTGCATCCAAGCTTGGTCTCCTAGCTATGAAGAATATTGTTGGCTTTTAGAGAGAGTACAAAAGAGGGCTACAAAAATGGTTAATGGCATAAGCAACCTGGCATATGAGGAAAGATTGAAGAAATTGAACATGTTTTAACTTAGATATAGAAGGCTGAGAGGAGATCTCATCGAGGTCTTTAAATTTGTCCATGGTCTGGAGAGGGGATACCTTGGGGAAATGTTTGAATTGAACAGAAATGATGCAATTAGAGGTCATAAATTCAAAATTAAAGTTAACCACAGCAGAACAAGGTTAAGGCAGACTTTCTTCACCAACAGGGTAGTAGAACACTGGAACCAGCTGCCTTTTATGTCTTTATGTCTTTATGTGAAGAGTGACGGCCTGGTCGGGGCCAGCTGCGCACTCGAGTGGATATGCCCCACGGCTCTTCTCCCCCGGTTCTTCTGAACACCCTACACGTTGCGGATTGCGATTTGTCGACAGCACGTGGTGCATCACACTGTGACGCGGTCACACCTGGTGGACCGTTATTGGTCGAGATCATGATGACGCGGCTACACTTGGCGACCTCGTGATTGGTCGAGAGTACTCCGGCCAGCCTTCCTGCCCCACATGCGCCGTGTGATATAACGGGTGTCACGGTGACATGACACCCGACTGTGTCGTGTCGCAATGACAGTTTCCACCGGCCAGCCGTCGATTCGCGGTGCAGGAACGGACGCCGACTTGATCACTTCTTGAGGGTTTTAGGACGCTTTGATCAGAATTGATCATTCGCGCTGACTTAATCACAGGCGGCAGCTCTGCGGCCTGTTGCGTCAAGACAAGTGCGCCGACAGGTGTTGACAAAATGCCGCTGATTCATCCCGAGCTCGGATCCCAGGATACATGAATGCCAAATGCATTGTAAAGAGGGGGTCAAAAGCTAACTTCGTCACACAACACACCGATTTGTTTTTCATTCGTAGGGCGTAGAAAAATTTCCAAACTTGTTAGGTTCTATCTGTATTTCCAGCAGGGACGGTTATCAAAGGTGAGCAGGGTAAATATAGTTTACCCAATTTTCCTAATTCTGAAACTTCATCTTGGGTTCAATTTTGTGAACATAATGTTGCAACGTCACCAACATATGGCGCTCCGTCTTGATCTACTAACGGGCGAGGGAAGATTGCAGGGGTGGTCGTCGCAGCAGCCGGCCGACATATCCCCCAACAGGAATGCCCCATCTGTTGAGCCATCGCAAACGTCTCCACACAATCACACAGCATCTCTCTTCCTCTCCTCCTCCTCCTCCTCCTCACACAGCATCTCTTTCCCCTCCTCCTTCCTTCATGGTTTCTTGACTAAGCAGTATCGGCATCGTGCGATACCGATATTGTAGCGGCGGAAGTGGCATTGCCTTTCAATACCGGACCGACCGTCTAGCAACGGTCAGTCAGTCAGGCGGTCGTCGTCGCCGCTGGCTGCGGCGGGGAACGTTGTGGATGGCCACGAGCTCAGCAAACCCGGAAGCTTTGCGATCGGCAGTGATCGGTTCCAAGTTAACTAGCCCACTACTGGCCTCCTGACTGAACGTCGAGCTGTCCGCGCCTGTGCCCGTGACCAGCGTCATGGACGCAAAGGCACGACGAACCGCGTATTTCTCCACAACGCGCGACAGCTCGGAAGCTCAGCCTGATATTCACGGCGCGCGCCGACACTAACAACCACGCTGGCTCGGTCCCACAAACCGGCGGTCCGATCTTGAGTGCACACGTGCACACGGATACCGACAGCCAGCAGGGGACTGGTGGCTGGGCCGTATCGTTCCTGGACGCTCTTCTGCGTGGATGCGATCTTAGCGTCAGCGTTGTCGGCTGCTGTTTGCTACTGAGGAGTGCGTGCACGGTGGTGGACCGGGGCGATCGAGGCCTGGGTGCACAAACAGCATTTGAGCCGGCGAGCGGCCGTCGGCACGAGGGGCGTTGCGCAGCTCCAGCAAGCCTATGGCGAACTCGTCTGTCTCCATGTCGCCGCATGCAGTGCTTTTTATGAGTCCCTTTGCGGCCTTCGCAGGGGCCTCAGTGTGGCCATTGCGCTGTGGATAGTGAGGGGTGGACATTTTGTGCTGCACCCCCGCCGCTGCAGGAACTCGCGCGTGTGCCGGGAGGCGAACTGCGGACCATCGTCACCACCCAGGGTACGGTCACGCCGGTGGCGGAGAAGATGCGGAGCAGTTCTCGGACGAGCTGGCGGGCGGTGGCGTCGTGTTTGCAGTCACTCACGATGGGCAACCCGACAGACGGTTGACATGCACCAGATAGGTCCGTCCCGCGTGCTCAAAATAATCTGCGGAGGCGGGCTCGAAGACTCGCGACGAGGTAGGAGTTAGCTGCAAGGGTTTAGCGCTTTGGCTAGCCTGTCGATTTTGACATTGTGTGCAGGTGTTGACGATGTTGCCCATGGCCTAATCCATCCCGGACCTATGCGTTGTCTAGCTCGCTAGTCTTCTGGTGCGACCAACCCCCTGATGTTCCTCATGGATGTTGTCCAGGGTATCTCGTCGCAGGCTGCGCGGTATTGTTAGGCGCTGACCACACTCCAGGAGCCTCCCATCACAGGTGAGGCGGTCCCGCACCCCCCCCCCCGAGTATGGACTGACGGCCTCCTCAAGGTTCGCCGTATGTATCGAAAACCTGACCAGGGTGACCTCCAACAGGGCCTGGTAGTCGGTATCCGTGCGTGTTGCATCACGCACTCTGCCCAGCGTCATATCAGCGTCTGCCGAGTCGTCGCCACACCTTGCCGCCGAGGCATGGATGACAATGTGCAGCTGCTGAACGATGTCCCTCTCAGCTTCCTCTTCGCCTTTTGCCATTTTGTCCCCCTCCTCATGGGGAGGGAATAGGCGATAAACGGTAATCTGGTTAAACGGGTGACTTATCCCCGGGAACTAGGTCACTAATATTTAGCATCACGTGTCTAGGAGACTTCCTACCGCTTAAATTCTTCCGGGTATTAGTACACAGCAACTAAACTCCAGAAGTTCACTTGGGTATTAGAGCCGATGATGCGTTCCACCCTGAAAGGAAACATGCTCAAAATATTCCTGTGACGGTCTGTCATTAAGATACCGAATTACTGGCACCAGCGTCGGGTTATCGATCGTGACCCGATACGACTTGAGACTTGACAATTATAGAAGACTTTGTGGTCGGTGGTGTCCGTTCTATGACACGCGAAGTTTGGCCTGAGACTGTTCAGCAAGCCAGAAGTAAACCATGGCCCTGAACAAACTCCGTGACCCGACACGAGTTTACTCACGCTTCGTGTATCGCCCGTTCACCAACGGTATCACGTCACCGTGATACAGGACCCTCAGTATCCTACATGTGGCTGTGTAACAAAGTTGGTTTTCGGGGCATCTGAATCCTCTAAATTCATCCCCCTACCCACTCCGTTCCGGTCCCGACAAGTTTGCGGCACGTACCCTGTAACCCTCCGTCGCATACTTGTCGGCTGACGCCCCAGACGAGGTCGGCCAGTGGACATTGCCCGCCCAGTCAGTTGTTGTTAAGCAACGTCCTGTGAAATGCTGACAGCTTACTGTCCGACTCCGATACCGCGCGGGCCTCACAAAGGCCAGTCTCTGGATGCCATCAGAGGCCTGGACTCTGTCGGACTCGCTATGTCGGTAGAGATATAGTTAGGGTGAGACTGTTTGACCTGCCTACCAAAATGAAGCCATTGTATTAATACCTGTATCACGCTGCGCTATTAACGTCCCAAGTATCATGGCCGTTGTTCGACTAATAGCTCACTATAGAAGTGCTGTCTTTGGAGGTGCGTGTCAAGAGATGTGACACCAGAGGTATGAAATTGGAAGCTGCGAGCTGGTGAATTAATTATCCCGGAGTTATCGCAACGCACATAGTCTATGCACACGCCTTATGGAAGTAAGCTTGGAGGAGCAAAACTTCACTACAGCTGGAGGTAATACAAAAATTGAACACAAACATTATCATGTTAATGGTCCAGGTCGACCTGGCGCATACCCCCTCCCCCACTCCAACCCCTCCCACCCGCATTGAGTGTCGTTACCGGGAGGTGGTTCAGAAAGTGTTGAATATATGTCATGTAGAGAGAATCTAACTGCCCATTCGTGAATTCCCCAACTAGCATAAAGGAAACCACGGCATTTTCCGTGTGATATCCCTAAAACTTTGTGTAAGTCGGGAATGTGCAGATTTGACTTTCATTGTGACGTGTTGAAACCCACTCTGAAATATTGTACGCGTTGGCCAGACTTGCGTCGATTGGCATGCACATGCGCATGCCAATCGTTGACGTGCCTGTGGATTTTCAGGCTCCGCCTCATGTCTAATCAGGCAGAAGGTCTTCGAGCTGTCAGACTCAGGGGCATGATTCTTACGCTCAAACGGAGCCTCTCCCAGGCTCGGCCTAGGCTGACCCAAGTTGACTATGATAAAACAGAAAGCGAGGGTGAATCGGTGATGAAAAACAAATGCTGCACTCTCGATTTAGTTTCAGTCAATACATCGTTTCATAAATCTCTAAGCAAGAATAAGCAAATTAAGCTCCCTTTCCCTCCTCATTTCCATAGATCCTACTGCAAAGCCATGAATAGCCACACATGATATGATACTTTATTTGCGGTCAAGAATGACTGGATGCACTAAAAGTACGACAGGAGGCTTAACAAAAACATAAGTCGACCCGAAGAAAAAACACATATGGATTCTGTCGAGTTGACCTGAGTACCGGAAAATTCAGAGCAGGTCCTGACAGAAACTTCTCCTAAGGACCTTTCTCCTCTGAATGGTGCCATCGGCTGAAAAAAAAAACTCGCTGAGCAGCCGCAGTGACATAGCAACGAACAAAATGCCCCTCCATCCTGAAGAGGTGGGCTTCCAAGAACCCAAGAATCGCTCCGGAGTTCCCGAAAATGGTTTCGGGGCCCATAAATTCGCGTCTGGGCACCTAGAATTAGCGGTTATCAATAAATTCAGTACGCACCAAAAAACTTGCACCGGGCCCACAAATTTGCGACGGGAAACGCCAAAGTCGCGCTGGGGCCCAGATAGGCACAACACGCCCCACGAACTAGCGCCAAGCCCCACAATTATCGCGCCTGAGGCCCAAAATTCCTGTCGGTAGGCCCATTAATTATGGTTGGGCCATAAAAATTATCCTTGGGGCTCCCAAACATTTGTCGTCGATGGCCTAATCACCGTGCATGGCGATTCCATGCTTTGCGTAATTTGATACATCTCCCAACAAAAGAACAAATAATTTAACAATTAAATTTCAGCACACCTAATTAAACAATGCATAATTAGATGCAATAAAATTGATATATATCCAAAGAACCAAATATTGTCAATTGAAGTACACAAAATACAAAGATCTAAAATAAAATATAAGTTGGTAATTACCAATGTAGACAATATACAAAAAATACACAAAAAAATCTTAAAAAAGTAAACAACAAATACACAAACAAATAATAACAAAAAAAAAACACACCAATATTAAGGAACATCAGTAACAATTAAACAAATCATAAGTACGAAAATGACTATAAGATGAAAGTAATATAGACACAATTTATTATACAAAACAATACACAATAACAGGGACATGACAGGCACCAGACAGAGTGACAGTTCGTCGCGGTGAACCGAATTGCTCAAGGATCGGCTTACGACCACTCGCCCTCAACTCAGCACTGGACGAGCTGCCCTGGCCGGGCGACTTGGACGTCCTCAACGACCGGGTGCCGCCACAGTTTGTCGGACTTCTTGTAAACCCGTTCGAGGTGCTCGACAACAATGTTCCCATGCTCGCGGACCTCCTTCGGGTAGCACAGAAACCAAGGGACGCAGTCTGCCGCCACCTCCCACATCACGACCGACAGCACCATCAGCTCAGGCGTGGGAGTGCCGATCGCAGCGTCAGCGCGGTCGCCATCTCCGGCTGGACACGGCCCCACATAACTGTGCAGTGACCACTTCGGTGGTGCTCGTCGACGCTGCCGCGGCGAGTCGCTCGAATGACTCCACGAACAAGCGAATGATGTTCGGGTGGTTCTCGTAGGCAAGGAAGAACGGGCGCAGACGGACGCGTCGCTGAACACGAGAATGAGCGACGGCCACTCGCCGGCGATGTTGTTGCGCGATGTCGTGTAAAAGTGGACGGTCACGCGAACGTCGTCAGGCAGCGTACACAGAGCTTGAGCTGCGTTCACCTCTTCCTGCGCCGCCTGTGACAGCTTGAACTCAGTCACGGTCCGCGCGGACGGCAGGACGAACTTGTAATCCGCGTACTCGTCCGCAGACACCGGCGGCTGGCACAGCGCTTTCTTCGGAGGAGGTTCGTCGTCGGCGGAGCTCGGCTTGGCCAGGTGGTACGTGTGGCCGTACCTGTGCTTGCATGTCGCCTGCACCGTCACACGGGCCTTCGGCACGGAAGTGCTGCACCTCGTCGACACGACAGCGATGGCGGTCATGCTACCGTCGGTGCAGTTGGGCGACTCAACGCGAATTGGCGGTCGTGGCGATTGCGCCATGTCAGCGGCCGCCATCCGAGTCTCACGCGATACTTCGTCGCGCGCGAAACCTGACTGGAGCAGTCGCTCCTCGTCGCGAGTGTCGGCAGCGTCTGCGAACGTCATCGTGTCCTTGCTGACCACCGGAGGCGTGGTATACTCGTCGTTGACATTGTCCGTGAAGCACCCCGACCGATGCGGCAGCTGCTGGCTGGCAAAGAAGACGCGCTCGTCATGCGCGAAGTTCTTCGGGTCGACATAAGTGCGGAAGGCATTGAAGATGACGTTGCGGCTGCGCCGCCACTCGTGCACGCGACATCAGTGCGGATCACTGTCCGCGATGACTTTGTGCGTCGCAGCGAACTCGATCCCGAAGGCCGAACGCCACAGGTCGTGGAGGGCTAGCACGAAGGCGCGGATCGTCGCGTGCCGAAGGCCCGTCTCGTTCTCCTGCTTAGGGGAGCCGCCAGGCGCGTGGCAATGCACGTACTCCACACATTCCGAAACCCATGGCGCCTTAGAGTCGAGGACGAAGAAGATAGTCGATGAAGAAGCGGCAGACATCACCTAAAAATATATCCGCTATTATATATAATATATATTCGCTATATATCCGCGATATATCCGTTTCATAAAGACATAAAAACATACAAGATTAGTGCAACTATGAGCCACAAGGGCCCTTCTTGGTGGCACTCTGTACACTCAACCAGTTACCCACCAAGTATGTCAATCAGCCCTCCCTGTAATACTGAAAAGCAAGCCTCTCTTTTCTTATGATGATTGTTTATGCTGTTTTTGAAGGTGTTCAATGTGCTGCTACTGACAATGGTTTCTGGCAGCTGGTTCCAGTGTTCTACTACCCTGTTGGTGAAGAAAGTCTGTGTTAACCTTGCCCTGCTGTGGTTAAATTTAATCTTGAATTTATGACATCTAATTGCATCATTTCTGTAAAATTCAAACATTTCCCCAAGATATCCCCTATCCAGACCATGGACAAATTTGAAGACCTTGATGAGATCTCCTCTCAGCCTTCTATATCTAAATGAAAACATATTCAATTTCTTCAATCTTTCCTCATATGCCAGGTTGCTTTTACCATTAACCATTTTTGTAGCCTTCTTGTACTCTCTCTAAAAGCCAACAATACTCTTCATAGCTAGGAGACCAAGCTTGGATGCAGTATTCCAAATGTGGCCTGACATATGCACAGTAAAGCTTCCTGATGACTTCCTCACTTCTGTATGATGCATTCCTATTTATTGCCCCGAGCATTCTCAGTGCCTTCTTCCTGGCTTCCTTGGTCTGTTCTGATGCCCCCAATTTTGTGCTTAGAAAAAAAACACCTAAATCCTTCTCCTGTTGAGTCACTGATAGCATTTAGCCACCCATGAAGTATGGAGCCTTCAGATGCTGCTTACCTACATGCATGATTTTGCACTTATCAAAATTAAATTTTATTTGCCATTCTTCGGACACTTCGCAATTTCTTCTAAGTCTTTTTGCAGCGAGATATGCTCGTTTTGACCTGTTATTGCCCTAAAGACCTTCACATCATCCGCAAATTTCAAAGATTTACTGCTTAGGCCACTTTCGATATCATTTACAAATATAATGAACAGTAGTGCCATTTTAAGATGCTACCTGCAATACCATGGGACTGAAGATGTATCATTAACCGTTTATGGGGTACCTTGGCAAAGGCTTTACTAAAGTCAAGATATGCTACATCAACCTGATTTCCCCGATCAAATTGTTCTGTGGCGAAGTCCAAAAAGTCCAAGAGATTTGTGAGACACTACCGTCCTTTTCTAAACCCATGTTGAGTACCTTGAATCAATCTGTTTCCTTCCAGATAACTAACTATTCTATCCTTGATAACTGATTCAAGTACCTTGCAGACTAGGGATGTGAGACTTACAGGCCTATAGTTTTCAACTTTCCCTCTTTCTCCTTTCTTGAAAATAGGAACTACATTTGCTCTTTTCCAATCGGTTGGAATTTCATTTTGTGAAACTGATCTAAAAATGTTATGCTAAGTGGGAATGCCAGTTACTTTTCAGCTTCCCGTAATACCCTAGCATAAATTTCATCAGGTTCTGCTGTTTTGTTTGGCTTTATTGTCCTAATATGATTAATAACAACATCACTATCAATGAAATCAACATCATTTATGTAACCACATGTCACTGAACTATGGTGTACGGTCGGCACATTGGTCATGTCTTCCAATGTGAACACTGATTTAAACTGCTTGCTCAGCTCCTCCACCATCTCACTATCCTCACCCAATGTAGTCCCATTTACTTCCAGTGGACCAATTTTGCTAGAAACTTTACTCAGCTTGTAGAAGCTAAAGACCTTTTTACTGTCCCAATTACAGTTGCTGAATCAAATTCCTTTCATCGCTTTCCTGCTTTGGACTTTTGCTTCATAGTGTCTCTAGCTTTTCGATACGCCTTTAGATTTACAATATTTGAAGCTTCTTTAAATACTGTAAATGCAGCTTTCTTAGCCTTAATTGCTCTTATCAAGTCTGGTGTAAGCCATGCTGGCTTTCCTACCCTTCTTTTGCATCTTTGCTTTTGGGGCACATGTCTAATCTGAATTTCCTTCAAGTAAGATTTGAACTCTTCCCACATTTCACAGGCATTTAAATTTGAGAATGATACTTCCCATCTTACGGCACTTAAAGCCGCTCTCATGCAGTCAAAGTTTGCTCTGTTGAAATTTGGAACCTTTACCAAATTATCCTTACTAACTTCCCCTACATGTGCCTTTAATCTAACTATGTTATGGTCACTTCTTCCCAGAGTTTGCCCTACAGTCAAGTCTTGAACCAAGTCACTTAAATCTGAGAATACAAGGTCCAAGAATGAGCCATGCCTGGTAGGTTCCGATACAAACTAGTTTAAGAACAGGTCCTCTTCAAGGCATTTCCTAAACATTTTGCATGATGGGAGCTAACACCAACACTTTCATATCCTTTTAGATTAAAGTCACCAAAAATAAGGCACTTCCTCCGAAAGTTTCTACTGATTTCCTGACAAATCACCTTATGAAGCTCCAGTTGCTGAGAATGTGGCAGGGTTCCTGATCGGTAGAAATCTCCTATCCTCAGTGTAATGCTGTTGTCTTTTCCCACAGCGACCTCAAGACAAATGGACTCCACCGACACATTTGTATCCCCACCTGCTACTTTTTGAGAACTGAATAAGCTATTCACATAAAGCATTACACCACCACCTTTCACTGCTGGACCCCTATTGCACGAAAACATATTGTATCCCTGGATCTTGTAATGAAGTTTTGCTCCCCAGAGTTTTTTTCAGACATTTTCCACTTTGTCTGACGTAAACTTCTATTAGGCACGTGAATAGACTATGGACCTCGACGATTGCGATTTTGTGAACCAGGTTATAATTTCAATAGGCTCTGGGCCTCCATCTCAGAGCGCTGATTCAAACATTTATGCATCCCAGCCTTCATAAAACTCAACCTGACACCATTTCAATCTCTTGTTAGCAACGTTCACACACAATCTCCAACTTGCACACAGATCGATCTTCAAACATACTACTCCCATCTTACAAGCTTACATCTCAACAGTCATACAGCGGTTTCAGACAGTCAGTCGCAGACATACCTGCAGTAGTCAGCCCGGGCGGCTGGTCACCGGCCAGCCGCCCCGCAGCGTCCACTCATAGAGAGAGAGCGAGAAGTGAAGAGTGAGTGAGGAGCGTTCCACGTCGCTCGGCGACTATATAGCCGCAGGGCAACCGCCCTTGGCCACACGCGAGGGACACGTCATCGTCACGCGGCTCTGACTAACCAGAGCAATGCCCGGACTCGACGCACTACAGCAGCGAGTCAGACCGTCTGTATCAGACATTCCGCCAGCTCAGACACCTCTGAGCCTCGGCCCCGGTTGGCCGACTCTGCGACTGGCGACAGACACATTAACCCACAACATGTTTACGTAAGCTGAACCGCACTTCCACAGACAGCCGGTAGTTCGTGGCGCTACGGCCCAGAACAAGCTGTCACATCACCATACACCCATGACGGCCACATCCGACCGTCAGACACTGGTACGTCAACTTCCGTCAGACATCAGAGACAGCGGCGTCCGCGGCGACCGACGGGGTCGAGGTCAGCTATGTAACTCGAGCGGAGGGGATGGATCACAATAGCCACTGGCCTCGACAGCCCGGCTGGCGGCGATTGCCGAGTTAGCAGCGATGACTTCCGTCGCGGTACCTGCCGCTACATGAACGGGGGGATTTCTGTGTTCCAAGTGTCCCTCACACGAAGCTTTGCTACAATCTCATAGTCCTGCAAGTTATCTCCAAAATACTCCTCACTCACCCATGCCTCCGTAATGCAAACAAAATCTGATTCCTCCTCAGGAACATAACACTTGCACTCATCAAATTTGGATCGGATACTCTGAGCATTAAACATCATACACTTAACAAATGCTCCATAACCACCTTTGGCTTTTTCATGCTGAGGAGTTCTTTTATCACTAGATGAACTACCACTCTGCCTCTTTGAACTACTGCTGTCCCTATTTGCTGACTTTGAGGTTCTATTGCCTTGACTGACACTATTGGAATATTCCTGGGATGGCAATGCAATTTCATCCCTCCCCACCCCATTTCCTAGTTTCCCTGAAGGACATGCTCATACACTTTGCCTAACACATGAACTCCCTTCTCGGAGAAGTGCAGGCCATCCCTCTGATAGAGGTCCCATGATCCATAAAACCTGCACCACTCGTCTACAATTGTGAAACCTAACTCATGGCAGAGCTTACCTACCCTGGCATTGGCTGCCAGTGCTCTAGAGCTCCACTCAGGGGAGGCTCCAGCCCTAGGCAAAATTGCAGTTGCAATGACTCTCCTATTGTTAACCTTCAGGGTGGCCAGAAGGGCCCTGTAGTCCTGCAGCAGCTCCTCACTCCTAGCAGGACCTAGGTTATTTACCCCTACCTGTACTATAACTGTACTAAGTTGGTGATCACTGGTGACCTGTGCTACCACTGGTACCAGGTCCTTCACCTTGGCACCAAGCCTGGTGAAGCACCTCCTGTCCCTCCTACCTTTGCAGAATACCCGATCTAAATGTCGCACGCGAGAGTCGCCTACGACCAGCACTGTCTCCTTACTACTACTATCCTGGGGGCAGTCCTCCAATGCCTGGAACCTATTCGATGTTAATATGCCTGCCCGCTGGGCCGTTCGACTAGGCTTCCTCCCGCTCCTACCACCTGCCACCTGCCACTCACTGACCCTTTCCTTAGGCTCGCGTCTCCAAATCCTCCACCTCCTGACCTCATGCCACTTCCCCTCCTGTGACCTACCAGAACTACCCCTCCTCTGTTCACTATTAACACTCCTCTAGAGAAATCCCAGTCACCTCCACAGTAGGGGAAGCCCCAACTACTGGTGGCCTGCGACCACCTGGGCGTATGATTACCCTGCTACGGCAAAATCTGGCAACTCTGGCCAAATCAACTTACTTGCCAGCCGTCCTAACACCACAAAATGCTAATTATGCTGTGGGTGAGAAGGTAAAGTCAACTAGGCTTTATCAAGACTGTCTCGGCTATCTGGGAGATGGCCCCTCCCATCCCCACCTTCAGGACCTCAGGTGAACCTACGCTATAACGCAACACTTCTTTAACGTAAGTGTGCACATGCCTTGAACTTACATCCAAAGCCCACTCGTTTCAAAGGCGGCGCAAATGACCTGAGTGGCTCAGTACGCTTGACGCTCTCCAATTTCTGCGGTGCGTCTGCAGCCGGTAAAGAGCATGTCCCGTGTGCTGTTGCCTGTACACCAGATGTGCCAACACTGTCAGATGTGAACAAACTAAGTGACCCAAGCCTACCCTGCCCAAACAGAGGGAAGTGTTCCGGTCGATTTGTCTATATTTTCACGGTCGTGGGGCTGAATGTAAGTCATAGAGAAGTAAGTCGGGCGTGAACGGGTCGCGAACGCCGTTCCGCACTCGGAGAGCTGTCGATGAATGTCCATTATAGGCTATATAGTTTATGCTGGTTTTGCTCATAGTGCAGACTAGCACTTCACTGGAAATATTCGTCGCTTGGCGATGCTATCCATAATTGTAATTTTGGAACAATAACGTAAATTTTGAGGTTGAAAACTAATACAATACATCCGAATGCTGATCTGCAAATTAGCTACAATCTAGATGGCGGAGCCTATGCTTATAGCACCGTGATAGTCTAAAGATGTGTCGTACGGCATAAACTAATATAGGATGCGAGGTACTAACTAGTTTCTTGAGAGAAAAAATAATCATATTTCATGAGATATTTGAATGCCTTTGAGGGCACCCATCAAGTCAGCATTTGTTTATTTCGTTAAGAATGAGCGATTTTCACCGATGTCTCATCCAGATAGATGACAAAAATGCACCGAAAATGAAGTTTCAGAATTACGAAAAGTAAGTAAGCTATCTTTACCCCGGTTCCCTTTGAAAACTGTCACTGCTGGAAATATAGCCGGAACCACATACGTTTGGAAATTTTCCTATGCCCTCCAAGGAGAAAACAAATCGGTGGATTGTATTACAACTGTAAATGGAAGAAGATTCTCGACTGTGCAGATATTCTCTAAATGCATCCAAAAATTCCCAGTAGCGATGTTGATCGAGGACGAGAGTCCAGCCAGATGTTCGGTATATTGTCTGCGGAACCTGTGAAGGTTGGAGACTTTCAGGAACATGAGAGGTTATCGACTTCCGGAGATTTCAAGCTTGCGTGGTGGAGTTCGGCCATAAACAATGCAGCGTACTTCTCGCTGTGTTGCCAATCGTTGCTAATGCTCCCCTGGATTCATTTTTATTTACCACAATCTAGCCAGAAACCAAGTCCGAGATACCGATTGTGTATTGTGTATCCTCATCTGCTGTACTTCACAGCAACACTACATCCGCTCTGGTGACCAACGCCAGACACTGGGTCCTGTGTGGTGACCAACGCCAGACACTGGGTCCTGTGTGGTGACCAACGACAGACACTGGACCCTGTGTGGTGACCAACGCCAGACATTGGGTTCTGCGTGGTGACCAACGTCAGACACTGGGTCCTGTGTGGTGACCAACGTCTGACACTACATCTTATCTGGTGACCAACGCCAGACACTAGATCCTGCGTGGTGACGAGTGGCACCCCAAGTCCCGACGACTACCGATCCACTGTCCAATTCGGCAGGTTCAGCGTCTCTGACGTCAGGGACAGATGTGCCTGCCCCGCACGTGTGCTGTTTCACTTCTCTTCACCAGCCACAGCACATATGTAGCCAAGGTAGTCGCCGCACGAAGTGTCGTCCCATCGTTTGCTGTCTACGATGAACTGCACGCAGTTGTCCGATGTGCTGACCGACGGAGAGCCGTCCATCCAATTCTGCCGGCAAAACAACGCGCTCCGCTGCCTTCACCGAGGTTAACCACGGTTCCAAAAAGCACGTTTGGTGAGTCGAGCCATTTCTACAGTACCAATATCCGGGGAGCACTGACCCCGCCCAGGAGCACTACCTCCCCCCCCCCCCCACCGGACCACTGCCCCCTCCAGAGCACTGCCCCCGGAGCACTGCCCCCCCAAGTATCCTACGTTGGCGGCCGGGTGCTCCGCACTACCCTCTGCTGTTCCTCCGCGGGTCGTCACGTGGACAATTCGTTGGAGAACATTGTGAGACGCCACACCGTATTTCGTCGAAATTCGGTATGGCTGTGTATTTTTGCATGGCCGCGTTATCATGTTGGACCCTTTGCAACATCGATGCTTTTTCACCATTTTCCAAACATAATTCATAGTCCTTACCTGAAAATCGAAGACGGTGTCATCACTCCACGTAAAGATACTCTCGATGTCCATGTCAGTGAGACCAATCCAGAATTCTTCCTCATCCTCATCTTCCGTTAGCTCATGCAGGAAGTCATTTACGACTCTGTGGAGGAAACAATGGTGCTCACCGTCTAACAACGTTCCGACAGCCATAAGAACAAAAAACGAGTGCACTGCAACATAATTCCGGACGGTGTATTGCTTGGGTGGTGTCGCTACGGCTCTTCGACTTCTCCAGCGAATGGCTACAACCGTACCAACACCTCATCACCACCGAAGCTCTGGATAGTACATTTGGCGACGACGATATTCTTCTTCCAAGCGAGGGCAAAATACTAGTGAGTCTACTCCTGTGCACTCAAGATCAACATTCACATGAACAACCCACCCGATCAGGCCGAACCCCTGACCTGACTTAGCACAACCCAACCAGACTCGACTCAACCTCTACGCTGGAGAGTCTTAGTGACTCTACGCTTACAACGCTTCAGCACCTGATTTTTGAAGCCGAAACTAGACCTGCTCCGCCACATTTTACCCCAACCCGATTCGCCACAGCATTTCTTGTCAGGTACTGTTATTTTTCGTCAGAATCAGGTTGTGTGGTGGTAGTAAGCACGCCATTGGGCGTTCCGTCACCTGAGCACTTGGACCTCATTTGTATCCGCTGGTTGTTACACCAGATACACCTCACTCTATCTCTCTCTCCCCCCCCCCCCCTCTCTCTCTCTCTCTCTCTCTCTCTTCCCCACAGGAAAAAGTGGTGCCCCGCCTGGAAATGCTCGACTGCATTTTGCTGCCCGCCCTCTCCCCTGTGCCACTCTACGTGCGAATTCCTGGTACCGTCCTGATAGGCGTATGAAATCCCGGTCATCCAGAAGATGAGATGTCATACGTCATCGCAAGTCCGCGCAATGGGAGAGTTTCACGTTGGGAGGGGCAAAGGTACCGTGTTGGGACGAAAAATGGACCGTTCGCTCCATGTCATACAAATCATATCCCTCCGATATTTTAAGGCAGCTTAAAGACAACTTCGAAACGGTCTTCTGGGTTCCAGCTTACCTGGAGTGAACTGATGCCAAGTCAGCGCCCGCGACCAAATTTTTACAGGCGGTCCGAGCTGAATCCCATGAAACTTCTTCAGTGAACGCCATGTAGCACTTGCCTCTGAACGAAACCCATTCGTCGTTGGGGCACACCACAGCTGCCAACAGAACATTCACTGAACGCAACTATGCCATCACTGGGGCACACCACAGCTGTCAACAGAACATTCACTGAACGCAGCCCGGTCAGAACTGGGGCACACCATAGCTGCCAACAGAGCATTCACTGAGCGCAACCAGGTCAGAACTGGGGCATAGCGCAGCTGCCAACAGAACATTCAATTCATGCACGGGATTGTGGCCAACACTATCGGCATAATGGAAGCAATTAATCCTCACTAGTACACGGCACCTTGCGACGTTATCCAGTGCCGGGTGCCGATGTGAGCCACCTTACCATTCCAAACGGAGACCACTAAGGAAGGTGGAATTAAATCGGCGTGTTGCACTTGTCCAGATCTTCAGATTCATAGACGATTTGTTTGTGGTGTGGCCGCAGTCACTGGCAAATCTTTTTGGTCAGCTAAGTGTTTTTTTTTCGTTCGGCAACAATTTTCACGAGTGATCCCAACCTACATACAGCAATAGTAAAATTGTCATTGACAATGCTCCGCACGGGGCATTTTTCGCCATTCTGTGTTGCTGACGAGATACAATTTGTTGATTTGGCAAATGCTGAGTGAATCTGAAGTCTCCATAAAGGCTGAAAAGGCTATCCGATGTCAAAGCTTCGTTAACCACCTCAAATGGCCTCAAGTTTCAATGTGTTCGCCACAGCCATGGCCCACGATGGACATGCCAGTGGAAGATGCGGTGGGGCCCTTGATCACCGAGATCATTACCTACAATGGTGACCTAGCCTAAAGACCACGGCCCCAGCTGTGACCTAGCCTCGAGAACACGAACTGTAACTGGTAATTGGTCACTAGACCACAACTGACAATGGTGAGACCTGGTCTGTGGATCACAAACCATGGTGGAGACCTTACTGTGTAGACCATAGCTCGTAGTTATCATAGACTAGGTCTACATAGACTCTCATATTGTTACCCTTCAGGGTGGCCAGAACGGCCCTGTAGTCCTGCATCAGCTCCTCACTTCTAGCAGGACCTACGTTATTTACTCAGACCTGTACTTTAACTGTACTAAACTGGTGATCACTGGTGACCTGTGCTACCACTGGTGCCAGGTCCTTCACCTTGACACCAGGCCTGGTAACGCACCTCCTGTCCCTCCTACCTTTGCAGAATACCCGATCTAAATGTAGCACACTAGAGTCGCCTACGACCAGCACTGTCTCCTTGCTACTACTATCCTGGGGGCAGTCCTCCAATGCCTGGAACCTATTCGATGTTTATATGTCTGCCCGTTGGGCCGTTCGACTAGGCTTCCTCCCGCTCCTACCACCTGCCACCTGCCACTCACTGACCCTTTCCTTAGGCTCGCGTCTCCAAATCCTCCACCCCCTGACCTCATGCCACTTTCCCTCCTGTGACCTACCAGAACTACCTCTCCTCTGTTCACTATTAACATTCCCCTCTAGAGAAATCCCAGCCACCTCCAAAGTATGGGAAGCCTCAGCTACCTGGTGGCCTGCGACCACCTGGGCATATGATTACCCTGCTACGGAGTGACCCCTTGTTGCTTTTTCTTGCCTATCCTGTGTAACAAGGGCAGCCTTGAGCTTGGAAAGCTCTGCCTTAAGGGTCATAATCTTTTCCTCTAGTACCTGCATCCTGGTCGAAACCATCCTACAGGCTGCAGCTTATGCCTAGATTTAGATTGAAATTAACTCGTTAAACAACCGACAAAAAAGCCAACTATTATTCACTATAAATCGCTACCTCCTATGATGTCAGTTAATTATCTCAGTACCTGAAGAATACCAACACACTAAGCAGAAAGTATTACACAATTGTTTTTTTGTTTCTTTTTTATAATTAAATGTCAAATATAATTGTCTTCTAGACAAGTGCACAACTATATGAATATCACTTTTGATAGCAATTGCTAAACACCTATCCACAGCTTAGACTAGTGCACTGCCCTGTTCTGCAAAGACTTACCTGGACAGTTTGGGCTCCTCCGGACGTGCTTCCACCGTGACACCTGGCGGCAAACTCTGGCCACCACATCGCTCCTAACATACAAGTGGCGTGGACTAGAACATTCAGAAATGCAAGATGACACGGGTTGCACCACTTCGAATATTACTTACGAGGAAATGCGCAGGTTTTGGCACATTTCGGATCAGATCTCTTCATTCTTCCACCGATATCTGACTTGTCATCACCAAACCCTCTCGCAGACTTCTTCTTCGTATACTCCTCCTCCTCCTCCTCCTCCTCCTCCTCATAATCAACTTCAACTTCGCATATCCCCGAGGTGCACATCTGCTCATTCCAGCAACATTCTCCGCCTTCCAGTTTGTGCTCGCACGTGTATTTGTGGCTGCAGAACTTGGAACGGTGACAGTCGTGTTTGGACACACATTCGACACACTTGGTTTCTCCGTAGCCCTCGCAGTAGCCCGAGATACACTGTTTGGGTTGGTCGCAGTATTCACCTTTGCGTATCTTCTTCTCGCACGCGCCGCTGTCGCTGCAGTAGGCGTTGTGCTCACACTTCATGTGTAGCGAGCACTCCCTGCACTTGCCGTCACAAACTCCCGACAGACACTGCGCCGAGTAGCCGCACGGCTCGCTCACCCGCTTCTTGTCGACGCACACGCCGCGCGCGTCGCAGAACTGGACTGCCGGGCAGTCGGCGCCGGAGCGACACTCGACGCAGGTGGCGTCGCACAGCTGCGACTGGCACTGACCACCGCTGCGACAGCTGTGTCCGCGCGGCAGCAGCGGCGCGCACTTGCCGGAGTCGTCGCAGTAGGTGCCCAGGCCGCAGTCGGTGCTGGTCACGCACCACACGCACGTGTAGAGCGCACCGCACTTGCGCGACGTGCACTGGGCGTCGTCGTGGCAGGCGTCGCCCAGCTGGCCGAGCGGCCGGCACCTGCCGCTGCCCGTGCAGAACTCCTGCTTGTCGCACTGCCAGTCGTTGCGGCAGTCGACGCACTGGTCGTGGACGCAGGCGTGCGTCAGGCACTGGGCGTCGCTCCAGCACGGTTCGTGCACGGCCCGGCGCGCGGTGCACACGCCGTGCGCGCAGAAGCTGTCGTGCTGGCAGTCGGCGTCGTGAAGGCACTCGGCGCAGCGGCCGCCCCGGCAGATGCCCGACTCGCACTGGCTGCTCACCCAGCACGTGTCGCCGGTGGCGCGAGGAGCAATGCAGGCGCCCAGGTGGCAGAACTGCGGCTGGCCGCACGGACGCTGCGACGAACATTCGGCGCACTTGTCCTTCAGACACAGTCGAGACTTGCACGCGCCGTCGTACCGGCAGCTGGCGCCGGTGTCGAGCAGCGGCGAGCAGACGCCGTCGCGGCGGCAGAACTGCTGTTTGGGGCAGTCGGTCGGCCAGCGACACTGCACGCACCGGCCGTTGAGACAGTGGCCGGAGTGGCACGCTTGGTCGTACAGACACAGCTCGCCCACGTCCAGCACCCGCTTGCACTGCCCGCTCTCGCAGAAGAAGCCCACGGGACACTGAGCGCTGGAGGTGCAGCCGGTACACCTGTTGCGCTGGCAGACGGCCGAGCCGCTGCAGTGGCTGTCTTGCGTGCACTGGACACACTCGCCCACGGCGCACACGTGACCGGCTGGACACTGGCTGTCGCGGCGACACGCCGACGCCCACTTGGTGCACCGCGCCCCCTGCGGGCACCGTCCGGAGGTCAGTGGAGGACTTCGCCACAGACGGCGGAGGGTGGTGACGCACCCTCCCGATAGGTGGTGACTGTGTGGCGTGACATTTGTGGGAGAGGTTCACCTGAAGACGCCAATATTCCCCTCCCAACTGGCTGCAACTGAGCACTTGTAATTCATTTTTAAAGTTAATGTTGTTCGCTATCAGCGGCAGTTCACCCAACAGGCACCATGACCTTATTGCTTTATATTGCTGTACCTACCATAAAGAAGAAAGCTATTTATCTGTGAAAGTGTTGTGTCCACTGATTTAGAAGTCTTATGTCATGTGCACGACGAGAACTCGGTGCAACAAAAAAACTTTGTTTCTGGGCCTATGTTTTTAATAATTAGGTATCGAATCATTGGAAAAAAAATGCTATCAGTGATTTTGTACTTATATTTGCTATTTTATACTTTTATACTTACTGTGTAGCGCCTAGGGGTGCGTGTGGATGTGTGAATAGGTGTAAAGGATCTGAGAAAGCCACAGGGAGACATCGTTGCCAAATAACACCTGGAAGGTGCAAAGCTTGCCTGTACCCTTCCCTCAGTGCGGTCCGGACGTCTCCCATAGGACAGAAGGAGAAAGAAATAGGATTCCGCGGCGGCGGTCACCGCGTGTCACCGCCGCTGCCTCGGCTTGTCCCGTAAGCCACTCGCCAGCGTGTGACACGAGAACCTGTGTATTGACATCACGTAGCGACAATTCATGCGGGTAGAAGACACATTATGTTGTAGCTAAGACACTAAAGTACGCAGCTATAGAAAAACAAATGCAAGCGAGTTAAGCATACAGGTAAGTCGGCTCAATGAAGTGAAAGGCTATTGTGTCAGATGGCTACTGGACACAGAGCATTGGAGATGAGCGGAGAAACGAGATGAAACGGACCTGGATACGTAACTCATTATACTGACATCTAGCGTCAAGAGAGCGAAAGACAAATTATGAGATGCTTAATTATGAGTCTTCATCCGGCCGCTAGATGGCTAGCGGACGCGTTCCGCTACAACTGTACAACAGAAATCAGTGGCCCTCGATTCCTCTGGCATATGAAAGAAGAGTACCAGAACATCAAAATCATGCTGAGTGCACTGAAGTACGACCAATTCAGCAGGGAGGTCATTGGCGATTTCAATATGGTGGCCTTTTTTATGGGCTTCGGGGAGGTTTCGTCGAGATCCCTTGTTATCTGTGCCTCTTAGATAGCCGAAATACAGTCCTTCACTACGAGAAGAGGAACTGGCCCTACATAACCTGCTATGAGGTTGGGGCCCATAACGTAAAGCAAGAGCAGTTGGTAGAGCCAACGAAAGTGCTGATGCTACCCCTGCATATCAAACTTGTCATCATTAAGCAGTTTGTTAAAGAGCTGGATCCAGGGGTGAGGCCTTGAAGCACATCCAGGAGCTGATCCCGAAGTTGTCGGAGGTGAAAATAAAAGCATGAGTATTTGTGAGTCTTCAGGTGAAGTGACTTATCGACTTCGACAGCTTTCCTGGGAAGTTGTCTGAGGTTGAGCGGGCAGTTTGAACAAGCTTCGTTTCTCTAGCCAAAGGTTTCCTTTGGAACCACAAGGCAGATAACCACGGGGAAATTGTTCACGATCTTGTCAACACCTGCCGTAGCATGGCCTGCCGGATGTCACTGACACTGCACGTGGCTTGATGAGTTCAAAGACAACATGTGACACTACTCAGAAGAACAAGGCGTGATGTTTCACCATGATGTCAGCTATTTCGAGGAACGCAGCAAGGGACAGTACGAGGAAAGTATGATTGGGGATTATATCTAGAAACTTTTTCGTGACAGTGACCTGAAATACAATCGCCAATCTCGTAGACAAACTTTCGTTTGAATAAACTATAACGCTATAATTTTCGTGTAGATTCCCTTTCAATTCTCCGTAGGAATACTAGTTACCAACGCTTGGCCTTACTCCACTCTATCATTTTCTGTATATTAATATATTATAATACATAACTGTGGCCTACTCGTTCCCTTCGTTGATTTCCCTCATCAGAACTTCTTTTCTTCCATTGATTTATCATACAAATCTTGCTAACATCAAGTAAAGTTATACTGAACAGGATTCCTTTCATTTAAAGCAGATAGGGCGAAAACCCATACATTAATGAGCTAAAATGGCATAAAAATTCATCAACCGATCTCATGAACTCACAACCATAGTCTGAACTTGGGGACTGCTCATTTATATTCATTTAAGGCCCGAAAATAAGAAGATAATGAGTGTACCTCATGGGCAAAATATGTGTTATACGATGTTATATATATTTGAATATCATGGACAGCGTTGACTGGTTTAGCGGCACCTTTTCCGGGGCCATCCTTTATATCATCTCATGTTGCACTATCATCTCATGTCAATCGACAGTGCAAGCCTCTGTCAGGCATTCACCAAAAACACGCAAAGGGTATCCGAAATTGGAGGGCATACACGCTGTTAATGCTAACAGATGCAACCCTAGGCGAATCGGCCAGTCAATGCGAACACTCTTGGAAAAACGAAGCTTGACTGGGGAGTCCAACGCCGACATGCTCTGAGATCCTGGATGCCCGGCTGGCCTGCCCGGAAGCATTGGCTCAGTTCCTGAGAGCCTGGATGCCATATCTATGAACGTCTCTGGAAGCGAGTGTGGCAGGCGAAACAAATAATTAATTCAACTATTGAGTAAATATGCATAACAGCAGTCGGGAGGGTCGTGTACTATTCGCCGTGGTCGTGGTGGTGCAACACCACCAAAGTAATGACGTTCCGATGCAACACCAATATTTTGATATTCTTCCCAGTGGTCACCCAATACTGGTTCGCACTTCCTGAGTTTGGCGGTGACACCGAACTCATTTTAAAGTAAGATGGAACAGTTGCTCAATACTTTAGAGTGCAATAAGCTTTCTTCATTGACGGAAATACACCGATATGGTACATATATGTATCTATATATGTACATATATTTCTATATATATATATATATATATATATATATATATATATATATATATATATATATATATATATATATATATATATATATATATATATATATATATATATATATATATATATATATATATACAATATAAATATATATGTGTGTATGTATATATCACGCCGATATCGTGCTCGCCACTGAGAAGTGGGTAGCCGTCGCCGTGGCCACCACTAAGTGGTGGGTATCACCACCTGTGGGTATCATTACTGTGGTCGCCCCGGGGAAGCCGCTGCGGCCGACTTACCTCACACTTCTCCTGCTGCCGGCCGGGGGCAGCAATCTCGGTGGGGGCTGGTCCGCTGGAGCCAGGCGTCACAGCCAGCAGGCCGCCCACCTGCCAGACGACGCCGGACCATGGTGAGACGGTGCCACACAACACCGGGCCATGGTGAGACGGTGCCACACAACACCGGACCATGGTGAGACGGTGCCACACAACACCGGACCATGGTGAGACAGTGCCACACAACACCGGACCATGGTGAGACGGTGCCACACAACACCGGACCATGGTGAGACGGTGCCACACAACACCGGGCCATGGTGAGACGGTGCCACACAACACCGGGCCATGGTGAGACAGTGCCACACAACACCGGACCATGGTGAGACGGTGCCACACAACACCGGGCCATGGTGAGACGGTGCCACACAACACCGGGCCATGGTGAGACGGTGCCACACAACACCGGGCCATGGTGAGACAGTGCCACACAACACCGGGCCATGGTGAGACGGTGCCACACAACACCGGGTCATAGTGAGACAGTGCCACACAACACCGGGACATGGTGAGACGGTGCCACACAACACCGGGCCATGGTGAGACAGTGCCACACAACACCGGGACATGGTGAGACAGTGCCACACAACACCCGGTACAGCCACACAAACCGGACCATTAGACGGTGCCACACAACACCGGACCATGGTGAGACGGTGCCACACAACACCGGGCCATGGTGGACAGTGCACACAACACCGGGCATGGTGAGACAGTGCACACAACACCGGGCCATGGTGAGACAGTGCCACACAACACCGGACCATGGTGAGACGGTGCCACACAACACCGGGCCATGGTGAGACAGTGCCACACAACACCGGGCCATGGTGAGACAGTGCCACACAACACCGGACCATGGTGAGACGGTGCCACACAACACCGGGCACATTAGACAGTGCCACACAACACCGGGACATGGTGAGACGGTGCCACACAACACCGGACCATGGTGAGACTGTGCCACACAACACCGGACCATGGTGAGACGGTGCCACACAACACCGGGCCATGGTGAGACGGTGCCACACAACACCGGGCTATGGTGAGACAGTGCCACACGACACCGGGACATGGTGAGACAGTGCAACACAACACCGGGACATGGTGAGACGGTGCCACACAACACCGGACCATGGTGAGACGGTGCCACACAACACCGGACCATGGTGAGACGGTGCCACACAACACCGGGCCATGGTGAGACAGTGCCACACAACACCGGACCATGGTGAGACAGTGCCACACAACACCGGACCATGGTGAGACGGTGCCACACAACACCGGACCATGGTGAGACGGTGCCACACGACACCGGGCCATGGTGAGACTGTGTCACACAACACCGGACCATGGTGAGACAGCGCCACACAACACCGGACCATGGTGAGACAGTGCCACACGACAGTATCAGAGGCCCAGCATCATTTTAAGGGGAATAAGTGCGAACTTTTGAGGCTGCCAGCGTGATTTTCTGCTTTTCAGGTTCCTAGCAAGATCTTCTGGGGCACCAGTGTCATTTTTGGGGGTCCCGGTGAGATTTCTTCGGCCCCGGCGCTATTTTCTGGGGCACAGGGCAATGGCTCCTGGTGGTATTTTCAGCGGTCTCGACTTTACGTTTCGGGGCACCAGCGTCATTTTTATGGACACCAGAACGATTTTGTGGTATCACCAAGGTGATTTCGTGGGCCTTAGTGCGATTTTGGGATACCCAATGTAATTTTGAGGGCCCCTACGCGACTTTTTTGGGCCCAATATGATCTCCAATGGTCCGGTGCTATTTTGTGGATCCCCAGTGTTATTTTCAGGGACCCCTGTCGCAGGTTTTCAAACATGTCATTGTAGGGGCCCGGGATGGCATTTGGGGGCCCAATGTGATTTTCAAGGGCCTAGGTGCGATTTTTGGGCTCCAGTGTCATATTCAGGGGCCCATATGCGACTTTTCGAGGCTGCGAATTTTCACGAAATGTAGCATCAACAAAACATTGATTCCCCTCCCCCCAATCAATTTCACAACGTAACACCCATGGCCATCAACCTAAAAGCATCCGAAGCGGCGCCCCTAGCCAGAGTAATTCCAATGTTGACTGAAGTCCCTCCTCCAAATATTTTCTGGTCCAAGCATGCTACCGTGTGGAGCAACCCTTGCAGTGCCTCATTGCAGTCACATTCCCTGCCACCCTATTTGTTTAACGACAGCTCCACCACTGGATGTTAACACCTAGACTTCAATCATCCGTGGATGTCAGCACCGGAACTTTGGCCATCCGTGCACCGGAGCCAATTATATCTGATACTGAAGCGAATCTAAATTGCATCTGATGCGTGCAATTCCGTTGTGCTGGCCCAATCATTCACCATGAATGGGGCCAGACGAGGGTGGGAACAAGGGAAGGGGCACGTAATTTGGCTGGAGAAAACATAAGACAAGGCAATATACCGCCGCGAGATGCAGCAGTGGCACGCTACACTTAGTGTGAGAGGGCGCGAGATGCAGCAGTGGCACGCGACACTTAGTGTGAGAGGGCGCGAGATGTAGCAGTGGCACGCGACACTTAGTGTGAGAGGACGCGAGATGCAGCAGTGGCACGCGACACTTAGTGTGAGAGGGCGCGAGATGCAGCAGTGGCACGCACAACACTAGTGTGAGAGGGCGCGAGATGCAGCGTGGCACGCACACTTAGTGTGAGAGGGCGCGAGATGCAGCAGTGGCACGCGACACTTAGTGTGAGAGGGCGCGAGATGCAGCAGTGGCACGCGACACTTAGTGTGAGAGGGCGCGAGATGTAGCAGTGGCACGCTACACTTAGTGTGAGAGGGCGTGAGATGTAGCAGTGATACACGACACTTAGTGGGGGAGGCTGCGGATATGCACGTAGGTGTCGGGACTGAGCCGTTTCAACCCGCACATTGTCACGCCAGCGGTGATTGGTCAATGCGCCGAACTCGTACTGCCGCGTCATGAATAATCTCCTCGGCTTCTTTCTTGAATGGAGATAGAGCAGTCTCTGCTCTTGAATGGAGATAGAGCAGTGTACTGCGTGAAGCAGTACACTGCTTCACGTGTTATGGGCTCTACCACAGTGCTGAAACGTATGTAAATATAGAACGCAGCTAAAAAGTGTTGCTTAAATTTGCTAGATCAACAGAAATCGGCAGTAAATTCAGATGAACCTTTGCGATTAAAATTCGTGGAGTATGCATTGAAGACTAACTCTAACCCTCAGTGAAAAAGATATCTCACTATTGCAGCAACAACACAAACACTACGGTGTCAGAAGTGTGGTTATCGCTCCTCAGGTTAGTTTGTCCATCTAAGGTTACGTCTTCCCCAGTCAGCGTACCCCTCTCAGGTGACGTCTCCTCTGTTCGGGCGTCAACACGAATCCTAAGTCATCGGGCATTGCCTTCTCCAATAATATCCACATACATTAATTTAAGTAGCATAATTATGAAATATAATGAGCGCAAAACATCTCAACCAGCACGGGTGAATCACATCAAAACTCAATCCTATCTCATCATGTCGAGCTCCATGCTAGAGCAGCTGGCAGGGAACTACACAATGCTCACACCCCTCGGCACATATGCTGGGCATGCTCGAAAGCCTCGCTGGTCCACAGTGGCCCACACCTCTTGGTACACACGTCGGGTGTGTTGAAAAGCCTTGCAAGTTGACAGCGTCAAGCTTCAGAAACTTATGAGGTCATACCCGAATCATCGAGTCATACCTGTATGCCTCGATGCCACATGATATGCGAGACAAAGTAGAGGCGCGGGAACTTTGAAAATGGACGCATGCAAGTATTTTACGATGAGGCTATTGCTTTATTATCGTATTTTATTGCTTTCTTATCGTATATTTATTACCCTATAGATACGAACGCATTGATGCCGTATTCATTATGGTATCAAAAACGTAGCGAACGTAGCTATATGTTCCTATTTTCGCATTTAGTCCATTATTTCAGGAAGCGCTGGCGGTAGTTGCCGAGTTCCACGCCAGCTAAAGCCGTGACGGTTGGGTTGGGTGGAGTCGCTGATGTTAACTTGGTAGATATGTAGGTAGTAGCTATACGGGGGTAGATTAGATGGGAAGATAAGGTGATGCGTTATTAGATGGCCTCAGATTGCTCCTCCACTCGCAAATATGATCAGCAAGAGACTCAGGCAGGCAAAGCCGGTTAAGGGGTGGAGGCACAGTTATCTGCGTGGCAGTTCTGGTCCTCCCAGCCAGACACATGTAACGTGTACGTAGCCATCTTACATCCTCCAAGTTGGTCCTCTCTAGCATGTTCTTGCCGTCAGGTGACAGGATTTCGAGGATCGGCGTGATCTTACTGCCAGCTGGCAGGACCTCGTGTTTCGGGAGACCCATCCCGCCTGCAAAGTTGTCTGAAATAATTACCCCGCCACTGGGGCACAACAGCGCCTGTTCCGAAAATTGGTGTACATTTTGTCCCTCGCGGTGTTCCAGCGGCTCGTCTTCCTGTCGACGACCTGGAAGCTGTCAAGTCGAGACGGCAAATGTGCAGTGCCGAGCTGTTTTCGTCACGACTTGATGAACATTATTAGGTGTTTTATTATGCTGCTAGGTGTATGTTTGCACCACGCACCATGCATTTTTCTCTCCATTCGGGAATTTTGACTGGGATGCGCGCCCAGTGGCGACTGAGGTGCTACCGTCCATATCAGCAAGACTGTGCACCCCCTCGCCCTAGTAGTGCTAAATGAACCGATAATGTACACTGGCGAGAGGGAGCAGCCCTGTTATTACTGTGGCACACCCCACCCAGTTAACATGCTGGACGAGACCATGAGGGTCTCAGGTAGACACCTTCGATCGGTTTATTAGGATAAACAACACTTTCTTGTGTATATCATCACTAACAATCGCTCGACTCCAACACTAAGTTACAGAGTTTATAGTAGCTCCTCGGTGTTAATTGGAACAAAATATACTCCAGTGTGTGTGACACATTCTTCGTCGTTATCAACTCAACAATGCAATTTCATTCTCCGAAATGCAAAGTATGAGACTCCGCAGTGTGACACACGCCTATGCAGTCAAGACCGATGTGCTTGCCTGGCCAGAACTCCCTAGACGCGTCCTTCGACTTACCACGATCACTGGCAGCACCTTCCGCAGGTGCTTCATGTCCTTCGTCCGTCGAGCTTCAGCAGTCACTACAGCTACTGTCCCGGCGTCGGCTCCTTTAAGCACAACGGCTCGTTCTTTGCTCGTTTTTTTTCTCGAGTTGGCTGCCTTTCATATCTAGTTTGAGCGTGTGGAGATTACCCGCCTGTTGTTCAGCTCGTCTGACGAGCACGACTTGACCTCTCGATGAGTGCGATTGACTTTCAGATTGAGTGATGTGTCCAGCTCGACCTGTTCTGCAGCAGTGGCTGTGCCCGATGAACTGTGGCGGGCCACAAGTCGTGTCGACACGCCACACCTAACGGCGCCAACTGCCAACAGGATGCGGAACGCAAGCTGGCGCTGGTCAACCATGCCGCGCGCCAACAAAAATCCGACGATGAAAACGTGTTGTGCTGCACTATCCCTTGCTGCCCTGTGGTGCCGCGTTGCAACTCGGAAGTACGTCGGCACGAAATCGCGTGACTGCATAATCCGCCGGCACAGAAATAGCTCATGGAGCTAAGTCTGTGATGGCGTGTGATTCGAACGATGCGGGCTCTGCAAAACTTTTGGGATATATTGAGAGATGCCTTGCACCTTGCAGAGTTATCCCGTCCGACTGAAGCACGGCAGATAATGTGTCGTAAGGCTATACCACTGGGCTTTCCAGGACGTAAACATTTCATGCTTATGCTCTAAATGCCACAGATTGTATTTTAAGAAACTGGCAAGAAGTATCAAAATATAACAGGCGTCTGCATTTGCGTTGAAAACATATTTGACCACCTTTATCAGATCACTCTCTTCGGGTTTAAGGGGCGGTGAGCGCAGACGACCTCCCCCTATCACTGGTAGAACCACTGCTCGCTTATTCGGAGTTTTTGGCATAGTTGCCCTAGCCCAGCTACCACGTTTCCCAAATATATCATGGCCCGATTACCATGAAAAAAAAACTGAGTAACTCTTCCAATTACCATACTGAAAAACACCGTGCCCCCAATGCAGTGCACCCCAATAACATTCCGAAAAAGAGCGTTCTAAACCATCTCTGCAAACGCCTTATGAGGCTGGGAGCCTCGTGCTGTAGCCTGGACACCTGTATGGCCCAGAGGACGGAGTATGACTGCAGTCATACTCACTTGTGGCAGTGAAGCAACACAGTGAAACTTTTGTCAGAGTTTTCTATCGGAATAAACTCTGAATTCCCCTAGTAATTAGCGCATCTTCATCGAAGGTCGCAACCAGTTCAACGATAGGTAGAGGCAATGGAAAAGCCGGGGCGGGATGGCCGAGTGGTTAAGGTGTCGGGCTGTGGGTACCAAAGGTCCCGGGTTCGACTCTAGCGCCACTCAGACATTTCCCAATCCCGCGGCCCACCAGTGAAACAGCGTGGGCGGCGCCATTAGCCGTGAATGTGCATAAAGTGTGTCGTGAACCAACCAATAAACAAACAAGCAATGGAAAAGCCAGAGGAGGCAGGCAGCAGCACCTGCTTTGTTATTAAGTCCAATGAGCATTCAGCGAAAATTAAATTGATTTCGACCGCGTGCTCGGGCTGAGAGCACATTCACCTCGGGCCCTGGCCAGGCGTCTACGAGGCTTCTGAAGGAAGCTACGGTTCACCGCCGCCATCGAACGGTCCAGCGCCGCCGGCAGATGATCTGCCGGCGGATTATCCAGTGCTGCCGGCGGACGGTCCACTGTTGCCAGATCGTTGCCGGCGGCGTGCCAGATCGACGCGTCGTTGCCGGTGGACAGCCCAGCGTCGCCGTCGGACGGCCCAGCGCCACCAGCAGACGATCTAGTACTGCCGTGGGACGGCTCAGCGCTGTCGGCGGACGGGCAGGAGTTGCCGGTGGATGTTCCACTGTTGCCGGCGTACAGTGCAGTGCTGCCAGCGGAAGGGTTTAGCGCCGCCGGCGGACGTTCGAGCGCCGCCGATGGACGTTCGAGCGCTGCCAGCGGACGTTCGAGCGCTGTTGGTGGACGTTCGAGCGCTGTTGGTGGACGTTCGAGCGCTGCCGGCGGACGTTCGAGCGCTGCCAGCGGGCGTTCGAGCGCCGCCGGTGGACGTTCGAGCGCTGCCAGTGGACGTTCGAGCGGTGTTGGTGGACGTTCGAGCGCTGCTGGCGGACGTTCGAGCGCTGCTGGTGGACGTTCGAGCGCTGTTGGCGGACGTTCGAGCGCCGCCGGCGGACGTTCGAGCGCTGCCAGCGGACGTTCGAGCGGTGTTGGTGGACGTTCGAGCGCTGTTGGCGGACGTTCGAGCGCCGACTTCAGCTGCCAGCGGACGTTCGAGCGCTGCCAGCGGACGTTCGAGCGGTGTTGGTGGACGTTCGAGCGCTGCTCGTGGACGTTCGAGCGCTGCTCGTGGACGTTCGAGCGCTGCTGGTGGACGTTCGAGCGCTGTTGGTGGACGTTCGAGCGCTGCTGGTGGACGTTCGAGCGCTGCTGGTGGACGTTCGAGCGCTGTTGGTGGACGTTCGAGCGCTGCTGGTGGACGTTCGAGCGCTGCTGGTGGACGTTCGAGCGCTGCTGGTGGACGTTCGAGCGCTGCTGGTGGACGTTCGAGCGCTGCCCGTGGACGTTCGAGCGCTGCTGGTGGACGGTCCAACGCTGCCGGCTAACGGTCTACGGCTGACGGGGGACGGTCCGCCGGCAATACATTCTTAGTAAATGCATAACCCTCGCCAGGCCAGCAGGCGAATCCCCCTTCTCCGGCCGAAGGTGTGGGGTGGGGGAGGTTCTTGAAAGACCCTTTTGAACTTCCGATCTACGTATCCCAGGATTAAATGCAGAACACCGTTTCAAAGCTTTGGTCGTAGACGTGCTTCAGTCATGGACGTGACGTGGTGGATATACTTGAGATGATTCAATATGGTGACTTTAGCCTCAGGTCAATGTCATCAAAAGTGCATAAAATTCTGTTTTAGGGGCTGTTGCGCCGCCCGTGCTCCAAAATCACTAAACCGAAATTGATGAAACCTTTACCAATCGACGTAGCGTAGACGGTATACTTCGGACTATTCAATGTGGTGACCTCAGGTGAATGTCATCAAAAATGCTTTAATCTCATTTTAAGGGTGGTTGCGGCGCCCATGCTCCGAAAGCACCGAAACTAACTTTACGAACACTTCACCAACGGACTTGACGTGTCAGATATACTTGGAACTTTTCAATATGGTGACCATGGCCTTAGGTCAAGGTCATCAAAATTATTGAAACTCAATTTAAGGGTTGTTGCGGCGACGATGCTTCGAAAGTACTGAGCATAATTTCATGAAACCTTCACCAATTGACGCGACGCGGTCGATATACTTGGGAATTTCAACATTGTGACCTTGACCTCAGGTCAAGGTCATTAGAAATGCTTTAAACTTAAAACGTTGTCGCTGTGCCCATGGTTAAAACGTGTCAAACCAAATTTCACGAAACTTTCACCAATCTATGTGGAATGGTCGATATACCTCAGACCTGACCGCGACAACCCTTAAAAAGTGTTTCAAGCATGTTTGATGACCTTCACCTGAAGCAAAGGTAACCACATTGAAAAGTTCCAAATAAAACCACCTTACGTCGATTGGTGAAGGTGTCATAAAATTCCGTTCTGTACTTTCGGAGCACGAGCGCTGCAACAACCCTTAAAATGATTCCAGCATTCTTAATGACCTTGGCCTAAGGTCAAGATCATCATATTGAAAACAGCAAAGTATATCGACCAAGTCATGTCGGTTAGTGAAGGTCCCATGAAATTCGGTGCAGTACTTTCGGAGCATGGGCGGCGCAACAACTCTTAAAAGAGCTTTGTGCATTTTTGATGACCTTGACCTAAAGCCAAGGTCATCATATTTAAACGTCCCGAGTATATAGACCATTCAACGTCGATTGGTAAATGTTTTATCAAATACGACTTCGTACTTTCGGGGAATGAGCATGGCAAATAGCCTCAAAAACGATTTTGCGTATCTTGGTAACCTTGACATCAAGCCAAGGTCACCATCTTCAATTCCGGCGTATATCGACCACGTCACGTCGATTGGCAAAGGCATTATGAAATTGTATTTGGTAGCCTAGTATGGGCATGGCAGAAAATCTTTAAAATGGTCACCATATTCAAACGTTCCATGTAAATCGATCCCAATGCAACGATTGGCGAAAGTTTCAGGAAATTCCGTTCGGTTGTTTCGAATCATGAACACGGCAACAACCCAGGGTAACAGAGTAGACCCATACACATTTTAAAGTTTTCAAGGACGTCATCCGGAGTCGCCAGTCGTTTTTCCTATGACGTCACAACAGTTAGCAACTTTAAACACATTGTTAATAACGTGAATAATGTCATGCTGGAAATACACAAGACCTTGACTGTTTCTTTGCGTTGCGCAGCAAGGCCATGGTGTGAGTGGTGGCCGCGAGCGTGATTCGTTTCACGTAGGTAATTTGCTGCCTCGGTAAGTATACGCCCTGAGCTGAGGGTGAAGTGCGAATTTTTGTTTGTTTCTGATATGGACCTTGTACTGAACCCAACCGTGGAACAAAAGAGCATCGCTCCTGTGAGTTAAGAAAGACGAAACCCTGCTAATCATCACGATTCACTGGCAGGATGTGCATCCATTGTTCACTTCTTTATTCATATTTATTGACATTTGATGGTATTATTACAGCTGAAGGTATCAACGAAACAATGGTAAATTTGCGGTTTCAGATATTTTTTATTTCTTGGAATTTCCATTAGCACTGCAGGGCTTGTCAATGCGGTAAACATGATGCAACCTCACATTTCCTCTTCAGATGCCTACTTTTCAGTTGGGGGAAAAATAATGCCCAAAAAGGGAGCTGGAGTTTGCTAACAGCACAAAAATAATGTTCAACATTAATAAATATATATGGGGTAATCTAATCTAACCTGGCCTAACCATCCATTATTTGTTTTCTAAAGAGCTTTTATTCCAGAAAACTCCAGTCCATGTGAAAAACTGAGGGTTATGCTAAAGCCTGTTCAAAGATTAGGGAAGTTCACAATGACACAGAAGGTGTAGAGAATCATGGAGAAAATGAAACCATGTATGCCCATAGAACCTAGTGAAATATGTGCTATGATTGACATGCTATGAAATATTATAAAGTTTTAGCAGGTTCCTCCCAGTATCATTTGCAGGCAGATCAGTATTCTAAACTATCAAAAGAATAGCATAATGCAAATGCAGTTCCAATTCTGAAGAATGGTAATAGGAGCTGTTTGAAACTACAGATCAGTTAGTTTAACCTCCCTAGTATGTGAAAAGTTCACAACTGGTATTGTCAAAACTTATGAAGAGTTATTGAGCTTAGCAAAGAGAATGCTTGAAGTCATTGTGATCTTAATCAGCTTATCTTGATAAACATGCCTTTCAAGGGACACTCAACTAGGATTTTGATCAGGAGATTTTGCTTCCTGCTAACTTCCTGAGAGCTAACCTCTTACAATGCATGAGATATGTAACTAGGGAATTGGACAAATGAGGGAGGATGGACACAGTGTCCTTAGATTCTTGGAGGGCTTTTGATAACATTCAATGCATGCACTTAATTCATGAGGTGCAGCAGCATGAAATTAATGGAAGATTTCCAGGCTGGATTAGAGAATAGTTAAGGGAAAGGGAACAATGGATAATATCAAATGGATGTAAATCTGTATTAGCCCATACAGTCTCCAGGGTCCTCAACTGCCCCCTCCCCCTCCCCCAGGTTTTTGTGGATAGTGAACGAACAGTGCATGGCAGTATTACAAAATTTTGCATACCTTTTCCCACATCAATTTGGCATGTTATATCAAACTTTTGAAGTCAGATCATCTAGGGTCAATGAGTTAGTCTGGGTCAAGTGATGTCACCTCCAAAAAGTTCAACCAGTTGTCATGCTTTAATGGATACAGATATTTTAATCAAGCTTCCAGCATTTGCTTATCTTTAGGGATGCAACAAAGTGTATCAGAGGAATTTTATATTTTTCCCATTTTTGACTACTTATTAATTTTGCATATTTGCCTGTTAGAGTTTAAATCAAAGATTCTGGCTAAAGTAAGCATTTTTTATTAGGACAAGTTGACTTCAAACAATGTTTTTTGTCTGCTCTACCCATTGGAAAAAGAAAATGAAAGAAAACTTGAGAACTCAAAATTTTGCAATAAAAATAATTGTTTTTTTGGTGGCCAAAAAAGTGTATGTCCCTGGTCGATTTTGCTGTGCTTTTCTGATTCCAAATATTTTTTTGTTCAAATATCCCCCAAACTGAACTCTCCAGAGCCAAAACAGTGGAAATTTAGGCCCCCTTGTTACTTTTTGGGGAAATTGTTTCTGGTGGTGGACACAGGCCCTACCCATTGAGTGCTTTCCGATGATACCTTTTTCCTTTTTGTGTGACCCTTAGTTTGGATATTATAGGGGGTTACTACCTCTCCCCCCAAAAAAAAATAAGGTGTGAGAATCTGACTGAAGAGATGGAGTGGGTTAATGACTGTCCTATGATAGATGAACAAATGGTACTGTAAGTGCCACAGAATTCCATTCTTCCTTCATTTATCTTCATCATCTTTGTGAGCAACGTTGAGGTGGGGCTGAGAAATAGGCTGTTTCAATTTGCTGACAAGATCCAACTGGTAAGTGTGCCATCAAACTGATTGTGGTGTGTCATTGCCAGTGTATGTGCAGCTAGTCATCACTGCCGACAGTAGTATGTGCAGCTAGTCAACACTGCCGATGGTAGTATGTGCAGCTGGTCATCACTGCCGACGGTAGTATGTGCAGCTAGTCATCACTGCCAATGGTGGTATGCGCAGCTGGTCATCGCTGCCGACGGTATATGTCAGCTGGTCATCACTCGATGGCTGTATGTGCAGCTACTCATCACTGCCAATGGTAGTATGTGCAGCTGGTCATCACTGCCGACAGTAGTATACGCAGCTGGTCATCGCTGCCGACGGTATGACAGTGGTCGACGTAGCATGACACTGGTGCCGGTTGCAGTGTGCTGTCGTCAGGTGAGCTGAGCGTGGGTATGACACCGGGCGACGTGGCGTGACACCGGTGCCGGTTGCGGTGTGCTGTCGACAGGCGAGCCGAGCGGGCACCATGCTGCTGCGTGTGCGCGGGCCGCGCGACAGCCGTGTGGAGCTGCACCGGCCCGGCTACCAGGCGCTGATGGGCCGGCTCTCGGAGACAGAGTGGCTGGCCGTGACGCGCTGCCAGCAGCGGCTGCAGGTGGCGCTGCACCACTACACGGTCAGTGCCCCCGTGACGCGCTGCCAGCAGCGGCTGCAGGTGGCGCTGCACCACTACACGGTCAGTGCCCCCGTGACGCGCTGCCAGCAGCGGCTGCAGGTGGCGCTGCACCACTACACGGTCAGTGCCCCCGTGCGCGCGCTGCCAGCAGCGGCTGCAGGTGGCGCTGCACCACTACACGGTCAGTGCCCCCGTGACGCGCTGCCAGCAGCGGCTGCAGGTGGCGCTGCACCACTACACGGTCAGTGCCCCCGTGACGCTCCCAGCAGCGGCTGCAGGTGGCGCTGCACCACTACACGGTCAGTGCCCCCGTGACGCGCTGCCAGCAGCGGCTGCAGGTGGCGCTGCACCACTACACGGTCAGTGCCCCCGTGACGCGCTGCCAGCAGCGGCTGCAGGTGGCGCTGCACCACTACACGGTCAGTGCCCCGTGACGCGCTGCCAGCCGGCTAGGTGGCGCCACCACTACACGGTCAGTGCCCCCGTGACGCGCTGCCAGCAGCGGCTGCAGGTGGCGCTGCACCACTACACGGTCAGTGCCCCCGTGACGCGCTGCCGGCAGCGGCTGCAGGTGGCGCTGCACCACTACACGGTCAGTGCCCCCGTGACGCGCTGCCAGCAGCGGCTGCAGGTGGCGCTGCGCCACTACACGGTCAGTGCCCCGTGACGCGCCACAGCGGCTACAAACGCCACCAACACGTGACCCACGCACACTCAGCTGACTGTCAGACTCCGCGGCGGCGGTGACGCGGCCACCTGCGGTTGACACGAAACGCCACCAACACGTGACCGCACGCACACTCTCAGCTGACTGTGCAGACTCTCAACTGACCATGCAGACTCTCAGCTGACATGGGCGCAAAGTGACCCTTGATGTCGACGCGCCCCTAAACTCCAATCCACCACCACCACACTCTCAGCTGACTGTGCAGACTCTCAGCTGACTGTGCAGACTCTCAGCTGACTGTGCAGACTCTCAACTGACTGCATATACTCTCAGCTGACTGCGCGAACTTTTAGCTGGACGCACAGGCTTAGCTGGCCACGTGAAGCTGTTTTGTGATGAAGTTGTGTGTTCGCTCATAAGCACACGGATAGCGTCCACGTGGCAAGCCAAGTCTTCTTACCGCTATGGTCCTCTGGTGACATTAACTATTGTTGCCAGAACAAGTTGCGGTAGTGTGCCAAGTCAGTTTCAGATGGGTCAATTAAAAGTTTTTTGTCGGTATTTGCGAAGCACGAGCTACCACGGATCCTTCCCGTGCGGAGTGTTAGCATTGCTGTCCGCTGCCTTCATCTTCTTGCAAAGATAAAAATATATCATGAAGATTCTGTGGATCATGGTACATAGCAAAGTTTGCAAAAAAAAATATGCTTAAAACTAGTTCGTTATGTTAATGGCGGGTGCCCGAGCTTCCGCTCATTAACAGAAAGAGCAATGGGGGTGTGGGCTGCCTGACCTGGCGAACCAAACTATGCAAGTTTTGGATGAATATTTTACAACAATGCATCATAGAATCACGGAAGAAGTACGGAAATTTAGTCTCATTCTATAACAGTTGTGTTTTTCAATTTACGAGGTCCCGATTTGGATACTCACCCACAGCATTTTGCGCAGGGGTGTATTTCGTGTTGTGACGCTCGCATCAAGTGGTGTGTCATAAAGTCATCTGGTCATAAGGAGTTCAGACTTAATAAGAGCAACAGGGGCCTATTTGGTAAAACCTGTAAAGCAAAGATACTATAAGCCTAGACAAAAAGTTACTCAACACCCCAACCAATACCACTTGCTAAATTCCAAAGAAAATATCCACCAACATCCTACACGCCTACCAATAACTCGCTTTTGGTGTCGCTCGGCCTGGCTGTTTTTCCTCAACACGGCTGCAGGCAGGTACTTGACCGGTAGCTATATGACCTATGCAGTCAATGCGCCGCAAAGCCACAAGTACTTGACCGGTAGTCCATGGGCTGGCTCGTAGGTTAGATCACCGCCTGGCCCAGTGGACTGAGCATTCGGCAATTGTCGACCTGGTTTTTGGAGGCACGGACTGATGCAGGTAGATATTTTGAGATGGAGTATGACTGGATTCGCTGTCAGGGGTGATGAATTGTGAGAAGTAATGCAACAGCAACTAATAGTTGTAATGCCATTATCGACATATTTGCTGGTACTCAATGTTGTGAGTGGAACATTCCAAATTCTGACCCGTAGTTAATAGCTTATTCCAGTCCAACCATTAATACATCTGCTATTCCCCCTCACCCTCTCTCTACCTCTTCCATCCACTCACTTTCTCCATCTCCTTCTCTTCCTCCCACCCTCCCCATCCTCATTTCATATCGACGCATCGAGTATCGGCATTACGAAGAGTACACATTGTAGCACATGGATTACGCATAGATTACACATTGCGAAAATTGTGTAGATCACACATCACAACTACAGACTCAAGGTCACGTATTGGCGGGTCCGGGAGGCCACGGGACCATCCCCGGTCACAGACCTACCCGCCGTCTCCGTTGTCTGGCTTCACCGCTCTTTGTTGACGGCCGTGGCAAGGCACTCCCGTGCCGAGCGGCGTTACCCGACACGCTTGCGGCCGCTCCAACACCAGTGCCTGGGTGCATGGCGACTCCAGCGTCGCGTTCTTCATGTCGACAAGCTGCGTATGGTTGTCGGCCGGAAGGTTCGGATCTTGGATTCTTAAGTGCTGCACCTTGGAACGATCCATCGGCAGTGGGCTGCTGCATGTCTCGGATCTTCTGGATACTCTCCACCGCCTTCCTGCTTGCATACTGCATACGCATGCATGATCATTGCATGCGTCTGCGTCGTCTATGTTCCTGCCGTCATTGATATCAAATCCAAATCGGATGCAGTTTTCGGAGCACTACTAGTTCAGCAAGATCAGCGTACCTGCTTTCCTCCATTATGAGTCATACCAGCTGCATGGGCCACCAGGAGGACGCCCTTCTAGTTGTGTTTGGCCACACTGACGTGGATGTTCGCGGGCATGCCGAAGGATTGTCCAGAAGATCCGAGGCATGCAGCAGAGCAGTCCGCTGATGATCGTCTCCAGGTGGAGTCGCAGATGTAGCATTTCGACCAGCAACTACATGCAGCTGACTGACGTGGCGAACCCGACGCTGGAGCCACCGTACATCGAGGCACTGACTGGAGGAGCTGCAAGCGTATCTGGCGACGCCGTCCCGCAATTTCGTGCTCTGCATCAGCCACTTAACAGATAGAGAGAGGAAAAGAGAGAGAGAGCGGGAGCGAGAGAAAGAGAAAGAGAGGGAACGAGGGAGAGCATTGAAGCTGACAACGGCGTCGGTGGGGCTGGTTTGTGGCTCCCAGCGGGAAGACGGCCAAGCCATGAATAGGCTAGCAACGAGGAAGCGTGACCCCGAACAAGCGACGATAGTGGGGCATAAGCGCAGCCTATGATTCAGTTGAAAATGTCACGTGAGCTTGAATCTGTAGTAATGATGTGTAATCTACGCGATCTCCGGACCACGGAGATCGCAGGGATTACACATAACTTCAGCGCATAGTACTTCATTGCACATATGTGTAACATATGTGCAACCACTTTGTACCAATGTGCAATCTTTGTGTCGCCCGTGCTGGGCGCAATGAGCAAGACTGGTCGAAGCGCCCTAAAGCCTAAATAACTTACTAAAGCCCATACTCGATACGTCGATACTCGATACGTCGATATGAGAAGAAGGTAGGACAAAGGGAGGGAGAAGGTGAGAGTGGACGAGGGAGGGGAGGGGAATGAAAGAGATAATGGATGGATGGGCTTGTTCAGGATGTTCAGGATGGGCTTCAGTCGGCACTGGAGGCGCTAGGCTCCAGTGCCGACTGAATCAGTGCCTGACTCCAGATCAGGCTGAACGCTGCGAAGTGTGCGTGGTTCATACCAGAGGTCAAGTTTCTCGGACATCAGCTATCGTCTGAGGGCCTGCGCAAGGTGCTGGAGTACGTCGATAAGGTGCTGGCCTTTCAACGTCCAAGCACCGTTCAGCAACTTCGTCAGCTTCTCGGATTGGTGAACTTCCGGCGGAAGTTGCCTCTCACAACACCAGGATGGTCACGACAGGTGAATCGTATCTTCAGCGACGTCGCTCACAAACACTCAGCGCGGCTATTCAGCCACAGGTCTTGAACTCGCTGCGCTGCGCTGGGGTGTGAAGACGTTGCACTCTTTCCTCGCTGGCGTCCGATTTATAGCTTATGCGGACCGTCAAGCGCTCGTGCATCTGCACTCGTTGCGCTTGATCGACCACAGGGTCGCGCGGACCGCGGAGGAATTGGCGGAGTACGATATGGAGATCCGTCACACACTGAGTCGTTTGAAATGGGCGCTGTATGACCGAAGCAGTCGATGCGCCCCTAAGCCCAAATAACCAACCAACCGAGTCGTTTGAATACAGCCGCTCACATGTCGTGCGAACATGTACCGCAGGGAGTCATCTGAGCTCGAGCGCTCCACCAGGCCGGGCCTCCCGGATGGCCTCATCCTCTGGGACCGGCCGGAGAGGGGAGGAGACACCCTGGTTGAGTGTAGAGCTAACCATCTCTCCCTGGTCGCCAAAATTCACTGCATTCGCAAGTACTCTGGACTTGTCATCACCAGCTGAATCGAGTTACTCAAACCACAACAATTCTCAAACTTTTATTTGCGGTTAGGAGTGCCATGGCACACAACCGCTGGCGTGCCACGCTTCCGTATTTCCGCCGGGCCGAAACGCCCCTTCTGACAACCGACATCGACTTGCCCGGCACCACGAACCCCGCCGAGGCCAATGCGGTGAGACGAATAGCGCTGCGCGACAAATAATGATTATAGCAGCCGCCCTCGATGGAAGTGCGAAAGGGAAAATATTTCGTGAAACTTGATTATTATGACCCGGGGATGGGTAAAGAATATTTGGTCTTTGGGACGAAAATGTCTCATTTCAATTCAGCTTCAAGAAGCGTATGAAATGGTGCCCAGAAATCGATGGCATCAAACGAAAATGCAGAAGGGGACACCCTGACACAACGTGCATGATATCAGCTAAAAATGACTGATGACGTCACGAATTTTGGTCTCGTCGCTGTTACACGTTAGAAAGACCGCCACATTTGGCATGCCGGTTGTTTATTTTGCTCCGCACAATGCGTATCTTGCTGTTGTTCATGATCGTTCCTGACCCAGGAAAGAGAGATGTAACGTAACTGCCTAATGTCTCGGGCCACGTGTTAGCGGTTGTGTGCCGGATTAGAACGCAGTGCAGAGGGTTTGTTAGAATTCGAAATGTCATGGATGAAACAAGTCGAAATGTGGCATAAAGCTATGTGCACAAAGCCATCCCAGCTGGTCTACCACGTCATAAATGTGGTGGTATGTGGTGCAGGTCGTATACGACCTGACATAACCCTAGCGGAAATGTTGCCTTCGCAATGTACTTTCGGTTCACACTACCGTGCACGTGCAGATGATACCTATTATAAGAATACAAAAGCGTCAGTAATCCCTGGTAATATATTTGGAGGCAGTGTATGCTTAGCATGCATCAAATCATGCATGATCAATGTGTTTTTTCCACAATGGTTCTGGGTCAGCGATTACTCCTAGATTTCACTCGCTTAGAATACCGCAGTGACTGGTTCGTGCACTTGGTCGACGGTGGATTTTGGATTGGTATCAGCTGGCGACGATCGTCGTACAGCAGAAGCTCCATCTTGTTTGTGTTGGCCATCATGCTGTGCTGAAGTTGTTGTTTGTTTATTGGTTGGTTCACGACACACTTTATGCACATTCACGGCTAATGAAGCAGCCCACACTGTTTCGCCGGTGGGCCGCGGGATTGGGAAATGTCCTGAGTGGCGCTAGAGTCGAATCCGGGACCTTTGGTACCCGTAGCCCGATACCTTAACCACTCGGCCATCCCCACCCCGCCGTGCTGAAGTTGCATTGCATGCAGAACCCCTTCCAGAGGTGGCTCTAGCTCGGATCCTGCAGCGCTGATGCAGTTGGCCGGGCCAGTGGCAGGCTACGCTGCTCTTCTACAGCTTGATGGAGGGGTCGCGGTAGCTCAGTCGGTGGGTCGTTCGACCCTCGACCGCAAAATCGTGGGTTGAGATCCCACAACTGGCGGGATCACCTTGTCCAATTTGCGTCGGTGGTTGGCGACGCCACGCAGCACAACAGTCGAATGTATCGTAAACAAACTAATGGTTTTTAACTGAAATGTTCCCTTCTTCAGGACTTGAAGGAGCAACTGAAGAAACAACCTTTCAGTCGGGCCACTAAGAGTGAAAAGAATGAAAAGTATGAACGTCAGAAAGAAGCCTTCAAGAATGTACTGGAGAAAATGGAAGCTATTCAAGCGGAGCAGGTATGTTAGTCGAACAATATATGTGTGTTTGAACATTGTATTTGTAGTTATTCTCGATATTTCATCGTATGTCAACGCATCACCCGCATAAATCATAAAGCTGCCGCCTGGTATCATGGGACGCTGGGGTCGTTTGCATTTCTGCGATCACCGTCATGTAGTCACAGTTGTCTGAAGGATAACTGAGGTGGCATTGTACCACGTGTTGGACGTGTCTCGCTCTGTAAGAGCACAAGGCGCGCACGACCATCTGCACGCGGAACTACCCTCCGATATACCCATGTGTAACCCAGTCGACCTGCATCGAGTCCCACTCTGAACCTAGACCATTTTCGCCTGAACGTAAGGGTGGAAAAGCTTCCAATATTTGGCAAAACTAGTTATTTTGTCGTAGTTTTTGGGCGCATCGATTGCATAGGTCATATAGCATGCTAAAACCATACGGTGAATTTGCCATGACTGAACAGTTGCAGTGAGCACAACAGTAACAGCAACAGCAGTACATTGCCATCGTGTTGTCTCCGTTCTGTTGTTCTCCGTTCTGCTGTCCGTAGTTATTTTTTTGTGGTTTGGCAATGTGTTTATGCAAATTTATTGCTCCTTGATAAAATGCACATACCGATGGGTTCTCAGGCCCAGTTTTTTATTCCAATAACTGTACACTGAATAGTTGTGGTGAACTTGGGCTACACGACCCGTTCGGTGATTTCTGCTGTTTCACTTGTTGCCCAATATTTACTGAATCAACGGCCAAAGCTGTCTGAAGTCCGAAAATGGCAAAATGGTCTCAAATCAGGTAAGACATAAATGGATTGTGATGTCCAGATTTGATGATACCAATATATTATCTCCAAATTCAGGATCCAAAGATCGTGAGGTCTAACCATAGTGAGGCCATGGCTACATCTCGCATTCCTTAATTTCTTTTGGTCCGCTTGTGTCCAGTATCCTGTATCCAGTGGCTTGTATCCTAATCCATTTGTTTTTAATCTACTGAGATTTTGGTGGACACCCTTCGTACTGAAAAAAAAACGCCCACAATTGTTTATTTCAGCTTTTGGATTAGAACAACTGAAGGTGGGCACCATCGGCTGACTTCATGAGGCCGGGTTGCTGCATGGCCACTGCAGTCGATGCGCCCCTAAGCCCCATCAGGCCGGGTCGCTCATGGCCATGCAGTTCCCAAGCCCCATCAGGCCGGGTCGCTGCAGGCCACTGCAGTCGATGCGCCCCTAAGCCCCATCAGGCCGGGTCGCACTGCGATGTGGTGACGGCGCCCGGCCTCGCCCGCAGGTCGACATACTCAGCCGGGTGCGCGAGCAGATAGCGGCCGAGGAGGCGCTGGCGCTGCC